>OU342744.1:191884809-192484809 GCA_910589775.1 Avena eriantha
TGCATGTCTGTTCTTTTCATGAACCACCATAAAGATCCACCGTGTTCATGCATGTCTGTTCTTTTCATGACCCACACCCAGTGTCATTAGCAATGTGCGTTACTCTCCAATAAACCACATATGGATCCACCTAGTGTGATTGCATGTTTGTTTTCTTCCATAAACCACATAAGGATCCACCAGTGTTCATTGCCCTGTCTGTTCTTTTCATGAACCACTCCTAGGGTCAGTGCATGTCTGTTCTTTTCATGAACCACACCCAGTTTCACTGCATGTCTTTTCTTCTCATGAACCACATAAGGATCTACCAGAGTCATTGGATGTGTGTTCTTCTCATGAACCACACGTGGATCCACCGGTGTCATTGCATGCGTGCTCCTCTAAACAAACCACATAAGGATCCACCAGTGTCATTGCGTGTGTGTTCTTCTCATGAACCACACCCAGTGTCATTGCATGTGTGTTATTCTAAACAAACCACATAAGGATCCACCAGTGTCATTGCATGTCTATTCTTTTCATGAACCACACCCAGTATCATTGCATGTGTGTTCTTCTAAACAAACCACATAAGTCATTGCATGTCTGTTCTTTTCATGAACCACACCCGGTGTCATTGCATGTCTGTTCTTTTCATGAACCACGGCTAGAGTCATTGCATGTCTGTTCCTCTAAACAAACCACATAAGGATCCACCTGTGTCATTGCATGTCTATTCTTTTCATGAACCACATAAGGATCTACCAGTGTCATTGCATGTCTGTTCTTTTCATGAACCACACCCAGTGTCATTGCATGTGCGTTACTTCCATAAACCACATATGGATCCACCTAGTGTGATTGCGTGTGTGTTCTTCTCACGAACCACACGTGGATCCACCGGTGTCATTGCATTCGTGTTCCTCTAAACAAACCACATAAGGATCCACCAGTGTCATTGCGTGTGTGTTCTTCTCATGAACCACACCCAGTGTCATTGCATGTGTGTTCTTCTAAACAAACCACAAAAGGATCCACCAGTGTCATTGCATGTCAGTTCTTTTCATGAACCACATAATGATGGGCGCACCAGTGTCATTGCATGGCTGTTCTTTTCATGAACCACACCCAGTGTCAGTGCATGTCTGTTCCATTCATGAACCACACATAGTTTAACTGCATGTATGTTCTTTTCATGAACCACATAAGGATCTACCAGTGTCATTGCATGTCTTTTACTTCCATAAACCACATGTGGATCCACCTAGTGTCATTGCATGTTTGTTCCTCTAAACAAACCATATAAGGATCCGCCAGTGTCATTGGATGTGTGTTCTTCTCATGAACCACATCCAGTGTCATTGCATGTGTGTTCTTCTAAACGAACCACATAAGGATCCACCAGTGTCATTGCCTGTCTGTTCTTTTCATGAACCACATAAGGATCCACCAGTGTCATTTCATGTCTATTCTTTTCATGAATCACAGCTAGAGTCATTGCATGTGTTTTACTTCCATAAACCACATATGGATCCACCTAGTGTGATTGCATGTCTGTTCCTCTAAACAAACCACATAAGGATCCACTAGTGTCATTGCGTGTCTGTTCTTTTCATGAACCACACCCAGTGTCATTGCATGCGTGTTCTTTTCATTACCATAGCTAGAGTCATTGCATGTCTTCCATAAACCACACATGGATTCACTGATGTCATTGCATGCCTGTTCTTTTCATGAACCACACCCAGTGTCACTACATGTCAGTTCTTTTCGTGAACCACATAAGGATCCACCCAGTGTCATTGGATGTGTGTTCTTCTCATGAACCACACGTGGATCCACCGGTTTCATTGCATGTCTGTTCCTCTAAACAAACCACATAAGGATCCACCAGTGTCATTGCATGTATGTTCTTTTCATGAACCACACCCAGTGTCATTTCATGCGTGTTCTTTTCATTAACCATAGTTAGAGTCATTGCATGTCTGTTACTTCCATAAACCACGCATGGATCCACCAATGTCATTACATGTCTGTTCTTTTCATGAACCACACCTAGTGTGATTGCATGGGTAGCCGTTAGACCGAGTCTTATAGAAGGCACGCCCTAACACATTTGTTCTGCTTGACGATTGTTACATACCGTTCGATTGGGGCGCTTGGACGATTGGGATAGTCTTCGTGAGAGCGATCCGTGAGTAGGCTGTTCTGCGGCATGATTGGCCACGCTTGCTTTGGACAAACTGGCAACACCGGGCGCTCCCCCGTTGCGAGTGTCACGTCTCACGAGTTCAGTGGGCCACATCCTAGTGTCACGTCCCCATTACTTATCTTCATCCCCGTACTTCTCTTCCTTACCCTCGAAGCCACTTTCCCTACCTCACTCCCATCCTGCCGTAGCCGCAAGCCGAGGGCGCCTCCATCCCAATCCCCTCTCCGACAGCCACCCCCCCCCCCCCCCCCCCCCCCCACCCCTCTCGCCATGGGTTCAAGGGGAGACGGCGAGGAAACGCGTCGTGACGACAGGGACGGTGATTTCGATGTGAGTCGTCACATCTCTATTTCTATCATTTATGGCCAGTTATCTATTTTTTGAGCTAGATCTAATATGTTTACTCATGCGCGTATGATGTGTTAGGCCAACCAGACGATGTATGACTCCGACTATCACGGTTTAGAGGATGAAGACAGCCCTCTGGTATGTAAACATGGATATGTGCCCACTAAATTTGTAGCCTTCGAAGAACGAAATGCAAGAAGGAGGTTTCTACGGTGTTAAGGATATCGTGCAATGATTCAAGGCGGAAGTTGCGGTGTTGTCAAATGGGTAGATCCAGAGTGGCCCAAATCGATGTAGAAAACGCTGGAAAAACTTTGGGAAATGACTATCGAGTTGAAAGAATCCGTATTCAGCTCACTTCTTGACAGTGTTGAGATGAAGCTATGGGAACTAGTTAAGCATAAGCAAGATCTCAGGTGGGTGCAAGACAAGGTTATCAAAGTCGAGAAGGAGAGGGACGCGGCGTTGGCCCTGAAGGCTAAAGCAGAGCAAGAACTGACTCAAGCAAGGAACGGTCTCCACCTTGCCAAAGTCCTGCAGTACACAACTACGAGTATTGACAAGTGCATGAGGAAAAATGCAGAGAAACAATTGAAGCTGTGCAAGGAAGATGCTAAAAGGAAGGAGCAGACAATTCGATCCTTGCTCTCACAGGAAGATGCGCATCGGGCCAAGATCAGGAAGATCAAGGAGATGTGTGATAACTAGTTCTATTTAGCTTAAGCTCCGTGCCTTTTTAAGTTGTAATATTTGTACTTGTTGACCTAGCGGTCTGAACTATTGGTCCCGGATTCTAGGGAGGAAAAAAATTGCTCTGACCCCGCATTAATTTGTGGAAGAATTTGTGATTTAGATCAATTTCTGCCTTGATTTAGATCTCTGTCCCGGATTGGAACGTAAACCGTGGACCAAAGACACCTTTTCTACTAGTGTATTCTGACACTGGTGGTTTGTTTAACCGTAATCTACGTGGATTGTGCCGCATGCAAATGGCACAACCACAATTTATAAAGTGGAAGCACGTACACCCGGTTACTGGAGATCCGGGAGCTTCGCCAGATGCAGGGGATGCTGGAGCAGAGAGGCGGTGAGATAGACGGGCTCAAGATTAGGCCAGAAAGTGGTACCCATTTCCTCCTCATCTGGGCATTATTGGTGAGAACATGCATGTTTATGTTGCCACGTCGTTCTGCAGCATCTGAAATAAGTTGCTGCTTCGTGGAGTGTGGCAACTTAAATAATTTATTTGTTTGCCACTTACATTCTGTCGTATTTGGAGACCTCCTGCCCCTCAGCAATCATGGAACCGGTGGATCCTTGTTTTCAGATAGCAGTGGCACAATCACAATTTAGATTCAACTACTGACTCAGGCGTTTCCAAACCCTAAGTCACGGTACATTTTACTTAGAGAACGTGGGTAGATTGTTTCGCCTAGCAACGTGCCACACACAGAGCGATTAGAATTTAACAGAATTACATATATAGGTTCGAGTTCAACACATTACTATGCATCTTCATTGCCAGCAGCCTTCTTCCGCAGCCTGGGTGCCAAGCCTTCACGTCCAATGGCTTCTTCAAATCCTGCCTTCTTCCTCTTCCTCGGTGCCAATTTTCCTAGCTTCACGTACTCTGCATCGCCGGGACAATGGGCACCAGAATCGTGTCCAACATCATCTTTCCACTCGTTTTTAATTTCTTCAGGCAGCAAAATGACATCTTTCCACTCGTTTTTAATTTCTTTGGGCAGCAAAATGACTGACCCAGCAGTCATGTTTCTAACCTTGCAGCGCTTCCTGTCAAAGAAACAAGACTGTTGCATAATTTCCCAATATCTACAGAGTAAATAAAACAAAAATTACAATTCAGCACAAACATGCGAACCCCAAGAGACCTTTGCTTACCAGGAGCTAATTGGGTTCGAGCAACCACCCTGTCCAAGAATAGAAGGGCGACTCCCAGTTGCAGCAGCTTCCACATCCAGTACATCACATTTCAGCTCAAACATGGCAGCCGAAGCATACCTTTTCATCAACCCAATTAGCTGACTGTCACACGTTATAGGAACCATGATGCCACGTTCATCCATGAAGCGGAACTTTGCAGTCTGCTTCGGCCATAATTCAACATGATTACGCAGAGCAGAAACCATACCAGATATAGTGCAGATCTGTGCATGCGCTTCTTCCATCATGAAACAATGGTGTCCATACCGCTTGCCCTTAGAGTCGTACCTATAGTGGACTACCGTAACCAGGTAAGGGGGGTCCGCACAGATCCCACTTGACAGAAAACTGTGGACAAAATATGTTTGTCAGCGTTGGGCTAACAAACAATTTGAGGTTCAGTAGCCAGCTAGCATTTGTAACTAGTGCGAATAGCAAAGAGAAGGGTAGATCACCCGCTTGTAGATAGAACTTCTTCTTTCTTGATAGTAGGATCTGCCATTCTCTGAGCTGCTTGACTCATCGGTGGCGGAGGCGGGCTAGAGCCTCGCAACGGCGGCTACGGCATGCGCCATTGGAGCTCGGGATCAGCGACTGGGCGCAGCAACTGGGCGTAGCAACTTGGCGTCGGAAGTCAAATGACCGAAGGGATCGTCCTACCTGGAGGGTGGACTCCGACGCCGCCGGTGCTAGGGGATAGCTGGGAATTGATTTGTGAAATTGGTCAATGCATCCAATCCACTTAGCTGCTCGATTTTCCTAAGAGGTTGCCGCGTTGGCGCCCGCATCACGGACAGATGACCGACATGAGGGTCCTGACCGTCTACTTAAGGGGCAGTTTAACGGAATGTTTGAATTTGGCAGGGGTGAGATGAGTTTGCCTCGAAATGGCCCCTCTCAGTAGTTGGCGGCCCAACTTTTCGAAACGCGGTAATTTCAGGCAACTTAGGTACCGCCATGCGCTGGCCTGCCAACTTTAGTACCGCAGACGAACAACCCCAACCTTGGTGCAGGGGGAAGTGGTGTGGTCAAGGACACGCTAAGGCCAGATGCTCCTAGCTCTTTATCGGCTCAGCCGCAACCCGTTGTTTCCGAGGTATCAGCAGCAGCAGCAGCACCAACATCAGCACCAGCAATAGCACCATCAGCAGCAGCACAAACACCAGCGCCAGTACCCCCAGCAGCACCAGCAGCAGCACAAGCACCAGCGCCAGCTCCTCCTGCCTCGTCCGAGTCTTCCAAGACTCGGCGAGAATACCCAACTAGCACTAAGGCTGTGCCCAAGTCCAAATCTGCAGCTCAAGCCTCAGCCTCCCAAAAGCAGCCCAAGGCTGGCAATCAGGCCAAGAAAGGCTCTGGTGCCACCAAGGCATCATCCATCGAGGCTAGACAGCGCACCCTTGCGTCCATGCTGCCTAAGAGAGATTCCTCCTCCGGGTCAGCTGGCAGCAAGCAACTTGCACTGCATACTAGCCCCGCAGCCGCCCTAGTTGCGAGGAGAGAGGCCCACGCCAAAGGCTTGATTGCGCCCCACATGCTTAGTGGATAGATCTATCCTCCGGCTCTGATTGAATATGTGAATAATTGGAACAATGCGGAGTTCGTCAATCCGAACGATGATCTCCCGAAGAAGTTTGGGCCCGCCGAGTTCAGCGCGCAGATGAACACGGCAGCCAAGGCTATTAACATTGCTGGCCAGATGATGGAGGTACGCTACCTTGTATTTTCCTTAATATGCACAAGTGCTTAGAGATATATCCATTAGTCCCCGAGCCTCCGGGGGAGTAACTTGTTACTCGGCCGGATGCTCCTTAGAGAACTAGTGTAACTCCTTAGTAGCTTCGAATATGCACACACCCAAAGCCGGGTTAAGTTCCACTTGGCCCAGATTTTGTACACTTCGAATATGGACACACCTAGAGCCAGGTTAAGTTCCACTTGGCCCGGATTTTGTACACTTCGAGTATGCATACACCTAGAGCCGGGTTAAGTTCCACTTGGCCTGGATGTTGTACACTTCGAATATGCACACACCTAGAGCCGGGTTAAGTTCCACTTGGCCCGGATTTTGTACACTTCGAATATGCACACACCTAGAGCCGGGTTAAGTTCCACTTGGCCCGGATTTTGTACACTTCGAATATGCACATAGCTGAACCAACCTTGCTCTTTTCAGATCACTACCAATCGTCGGACTGCTGAGTTTCAGCGCCTCTTGGACTCACACAAGGTGCTGCACTCAAAACATGCTGCGCCTCTTGCTGAGTTCGAGAAAAAGGGTAAGTTTTCTCTTCAACCTTTCCCCCCATCTCTCTTTGCCTTTTCCCACCGAACTAATCTGTCATTCGGATTGCACAGCCGAAGTGGAGGCCGAAAATACAATCATGAGAAAAAAATTGGACAAGATAAAAGGTAATTCGCTTTGGTTAGCCCTTTTCTATTCTCTTTCTCCCTTCTCCTTGACTCGGCAAATATTTATACCTCGGCTCTACCGAGTCAACAAACCGTTACAGCATCCCTTGAAGATAGTGTGCCCGTGCCTGATATGATGCTGCATTTTCTCGAACAAGCAGGGCAACATCAGGCCGAGCTCAAGAAGAAGGATGACGATCTTGCCAAACTCCGAGCCAAGGATGATGAACTAGCCAAGCTCAAGGCTGAGATGAAAAAACTCAAAGAGCTCCACAAGACTGAGATGGACAAGGCTGGCTAAGACTTCAAAGAGCGAGAACGTCTTAGCCTCCAACTTGCAAAGGATCAAGAGTTGCTGAAGGAGGCCGACGTTAAGCTTGAGTCGGCTAATGGTGAACTTGAGAGGCTCCAGAAGAGGCGTGCTGATTGCACCAAAGAGCTGACTCGAATCCATAGTCATATCTTCCGTAAGCTCTTTTCCTTCCGCCGACATGTATTTCTCCGGGTTCCATTGTTTTGTTTTCATTTCACTTGTTTTGTTTTTAGGAAAATTCCCAGAGGGCGATGCCATTGCGGATACGACTGTTGCCAAGTTCTGCCGGCAAAGGGGTACCCCAACTGGTCCTAGCTCTGAACCCATTCCTTATGACATGGAGGATCTGCTAGTCAGCCTATCCTCCCGAATTGAAATTGTGAAGAACTATGGTTCGGGTCTCCTGGATTCAGCCGTCCGGATCTTCCGTGCACTTTGGGCTGATGAGGATCCTCCAGAGGGGTCCACTGCTTTGATCAATAGGCTGATGGATTGCGAGACCTAGCTCGACCTCTGGAGGGAATTAGCCACGTGTGCCGGAGCTGATACTGTCCTCCACTTCGTGCTCACTAGGTATGAAAAGCTGGATTTGAAGGTCCTCAAGCGCTTGCGCACCGGGTACAGGTGGTCGAATGATCTGGATTGGGTTGCTCGGCGCAAGGCTTGTGCCCACAACCTTATCCAGTTTGCCCATGTCCATCAATGGAACGAAGGACCAAGCTTCCTCGGCGTCGTTGACGATGAATACGTTGAAGATGGTTCGGATGATGAGGAAGAGGACGAAGCCTCAGATCTCAAAGAGAATGAAGATGACGACGAGGCTAAGGCTGATCAGAACACCGAGGCTGAAGCCGCAGCTCCACCTGCTGGCGCCGAGTTACCCCCTCCTGCTGCTGCTCCTTGAGCACCAAAAACACTTTGAAATTTATTAGATCCCCGGTATGCCGGGTGCAGATGTATCAATCATACTGATTATATTTTTTACTAAGTTATTCACGCCGGATTACGTTGGGTGTAGTCCCCGAGTTTCATTTTCTTATTTCTTCAATTTCATGGCTCGGCTCGCGTCTACCTTGATTCGGTTTTGTGACTTACGAGTCCGAGTTTCAAAAATTGACTTAATCATACTTGGAAACTTTAGGATTAGCTCAAAATAATCCAGCATAGTAAAGATAAAGTAAACATAGGGTTAGTCCGAACAATGAATGTCGGCTCGATTACGTTCTTTTCCTCAGTCGTTTTTGTGTGCTTCGCAATTCCAAACTTGTTCTCTTGCTTGCCATGAAGCCAATTCTTGTTGGACAGCAGCAAGTCGAAGAGTTGAGTTTTTGGTGCTCACACACTACTAACCCGGCTTAGGCAGAAGCAACTTAAGCCAGCCGACATAAAAATAAATAACAAACACATAGAACAACAAATATTACTAAGGCAGTCACCGAGTTACTACTCGAGGTGCCAAGGTTTCATTGATAAACTCATTGCCGGCATACATCCCGACATATGAGAAACTCGGATACATACACTTCTTTGTTAAGTGTAGAACGGACGAAGTAGAGCTACATTCCATGGACGCTTAGATTCCTCGCCAGACCTGTCTGCCTTGTTCTTCTCCAGTGGTTGTGCATCAATGAGATAATAAGAGTCATTGTGCAATGATTTGGTGACAATGAATGGTCCTTCCCATGGGGGGATAACTTATGCATGCCAGCAGTACATTGTACCAGCCGGAGTACCAGATCACCTTCCCGGAAGACTCGGGGGTTTACTTTCCGGCTATGATAGCGTCGGAGATTTTGCTGATATATGGCGGATCTGGACAATGCCAATTCTCTCGCTTCTTCCAGCAGATCGACATCATTTTTCCGGGCTTCTCGCACTTCGGCTTCTGTGTATTGGGTGACCCTAGGCGAATCATGCTCTATGTCGGCTGGTAATACAGCTTCTGCCCCATATACCAGAAAGAATGGCGTATAGCCTGTTGATCGATTCGGAGATATTCTTAAACTCCACAGTACCGCTGGTAGTTCTTCTATCCAGCACCCCGCTGATCTTTGCAGCGGCTCCATGAGCCAGGGTTTTATCCCGGATAATACTAATCCATTGGATCTTTCCACTTGTCCGTTTGATGCGGGGTGGGCTACTGAGGCAACGTCCAGTCGGATCTTCTTATCCCGGCAGAATCGCGCAAATGCTCCCTCAGCAAAATTGGTGCCGTTATCTGTTATGATAGTGTGAGGATAGCCATATCTCAGAATGATATCTTTGAGGAATGACTAAACTGTAGCTCCATCACACTTTCTTGTTGTCTTTACTTCAATCCATTGTGTAAACTTGTCAACCATAACCAGGATATGGGTCATGTTTCCTTTTGCCGGCTTAAATGGGCCAACCATATCCAAACACCATACGACAAATGGCCAGGTAATCGGTATGGTCCTGAGCTCCGACATTGGCATGTGTGTCTTGGTAGCATACCTCTGACAACCATTGCATTTTCTTACTAGATCCTCTGCTTGCTCCAAGGCACTTGGCCAGTAAAATCCATGCCGGAAAGTGTTTGCCACTAAGGCTCTGGATGAGGCGTGATGCCCACATTCCCCTTGATGTATATCTCGGAGGATGTCAAGCCCTTCTTCCGGGTCAACACATCGTTGTAGGACATTCGTGACACTTCTCTTGTATAGCTCGGCATTGATAATCGTGTATGCCTTTGCTCTCCTATGAATTTGCCTTGAAAGCACTTCTTCATTGGGCAAAGATCCATCCTTCAGGAACTGGAATATGTGCAGTGCCCAAGCTGGTATAGCTCGCACCGGAAACACCTCCTCGTGAATTTCCATTTGGTCCGCCGACATAACCTCTGCCGGGTCACGTTGCGTAGTCCCCGGGTTCTGCGAAGCAGTGGGTTTCCTGAACCACCTCCCACATCAATGTCCATGGGCACAGCTTCAAACTCTAGATTGGTTGGGATATAGATTGACACGGATTCTGGGGATGGCCTGATAGATGGCTTTCTAAGGTGCTCTAGTGCTACACCCGGTGGGATCGCTTGTCGGGTTGATCCGAGCTATGACAGTACGTCGACAACCTCATTTTCCAGCTGAGGTACATGGTGAAACTCGCATCCCTCGAAGTATCCTGATATCTTCTGCACATGAAATCTGTACAATGCCATGTTTGCATCCAAAGCATCCCATTGCCCTAAGACTTGCTAAACTACCAAATCCGAGTCACCGAAGCACTGGATTCGACGTATTCCAATTTATTTTGCTTCTTTGAGTCCATGTACAAGTGCTTCATATTCGGCAAATTGTTTGATGCATTGAAATGGATCTGCAGCACATACTTCAGCTGGTCCTTCTTGGGAGAGGTAAGCACAACTCCGGCGCCTAACCCGGTTTTCGTCTTTGATCCGTCAAAATGCATTCTCCAGTAATTCAGATCTGGCAACGGTGGCTCATATTGCATTTCAGCCCAATCTACGCAAAAGTCGGCCACAACCTGAGACTTGATCGTATCTCTCCTGTCAAATTGTGGAGCGTAAGGGGCTAGCTCAATTGCCCATTTTGCAATCCGGTCGCTTGCATCCTTGTTGCTCATTATTTCAGATATGGGGGCTTCACATATCACTTTGATGGGGTGCTCCTCAAAATAGTGCTTCAGGTTCTTAGCTGCCATATACACACCATATGCCATCTTCTGATAGTGAGGATAATTTTGCTTTGACGCTGATAACACCTTGCTCAGGTAATAGACTAGCCTTTGCACCGACTTACCCTCGTCGTCGCACTCTACCACTATCACTGCGCTTACAACTCGGTTGGTTGCGGCTATGTAGAGTAGCATTGGCTCTTTTGATAGTGGAGAGGCCAGCACTGGTGCAGTGGCTATCATTTTTTTTAACTCGATGAAGGCTTCATGGGCCTGTGGAGTCCATGTTGGGCCACGTAGAGATAAACAAAACTTTTTCCCAATGCGGTGATCCCAAGATCCAGCTCAGGTAGAAGGCCACCAGGATTACCACTAGACGCGCAGTTGCGGAATTGATGAAGCACGTCGCTTGATGCAGTGCAGTCCTCGCGATCCGTTCCGGTTCCACGATCCACAATCCGTACTTTCTTCACGATCATCGAAGTGCTAAACGTACAGCACCTCCGTCGGTATCACACGTACGAGGAGGAGCGTCGGCGATGGACTGCTAGGTCCGGTACGGCGGCGACAAGACGGACTGGGGCTAGGGTTTCCAACACATGGAGTGACCTAACCTTGTGCTCTAAGCACCTGCACCCCAGCTTATATAGGGAGTGAAAGTGGGCTCCACTCACTTGTGGCCCATTCACTAAAATGCCTATATTAGCCACAGCAAGTCTCACTTGCTGACTAAGTCCATGTCTCTATTTGGGTCCAACCCAAATTGGTTTCTTGTTTGGGTCTAACCCAAACTTGCTCCCGCTCTTAAGTGTGTGACCCGACAGGATCATGGTAACCCGGACACGATTCTGAGTCTCACTCGTGATCGATCAGTTGGTAGCGGCTCCTAGCAAAACGTGCCAACTCCCAAGTACCAATAAGTCATGACGACATACCTTCCAACGTGACTTTCGTCTAAGTCCCTTTTGCCTCACGATATACCTTATCGGACTATAGGAGAATGATCGTCATCCCTTAAATAGTCCTACTCTCTTTCTCGATCCAAGATAAGTGATTCATCCGACTAACTCTTAGTCGGCTGCCTCGGTTAACACTTAACCGTGACGCGCATGACCATGCTTTCCGAATCATATCTTCCGAGAGGGCCTAGAGAATATCTCTCCAGATGGAGGGGCAAAATCCCGTCTTGGTTATTCACATCACGCAGCTTGATTCTCAGACGACCCGAACTCCGCCTTTATAACTGCCCAGTGACGGAACAGCGTTTGACAGAACCTAAGTCGGAGATCCTCAAATCGGATTGTGCAATAACCTCATGTCTAAGGATTACATTGATTGAGACATGCAAATGACGACTTGTTCGTTGCATCTCAATATGGGTCAGTCTGACTCGCTAAACTCTTTAGCCGAATTCGTGTAAGTCGGAATAGCATCTCCATGCCCATGACAAGTGGAACCTAGTCATCTGCCGACTTTCACATTGGTCTAAGTTGTGTGTCCTGCACAACCTCAATGACCAAGGACAATTAGTATGAACAACATGAATATGTAGTTCCACAATCAAATCACATATTCGATGATACATATCAGCAGTTCATACATGGACCATAACCTTATGAATACACAGGAATATCATCATTCATGATTGCCTCTAGGGCATATTCCCAACAGTCTCCCACTTGCACTAGAGTCAATCTTCCGACATCACATGTCCAGGCATCTGATGCCCATTGCTCTTAGGTGCGCCTCATGCTTCGGCTGTGGAAGTGGCTTTGTCAATGGATCCGCAATGTTTGCATCCGTTTGTACCTTGCATAACTTGATATCACCTTGATCCACGAACTGGCGAATAAGGTGGTACCGCATGAGTATATGATTGTTCTTCTGGTGTTGTCTAGGTTCCTTGGCTTGTGCAATAGCACCATTGTTGTCACAATATACATCTAACGGATTGGACGAGCCCTGAACCACGCCAAGATCCATGAGGAAATTCCTCATCCAAACGGCTTCCTTTGCCGCCTCCGAGGCAACAATATACTCAGCCTCTGTCGTAGACGCAGACACCGTTTCTTGCTTGGAACTTTTCCAGCTCACAGCCCCTCCGTTTATCACAAACACATATCCGGATTGCGAACGAGAATCATCCGAGTCAGTGAGATACCTCGCATCCGTGTAACCCTTTACACTGAGTTCATCCTCACCTCCATAAACCAAGAACATATCCTTAGTCCTTCTCAAGTACTTGAGGATATTTTTAGCCGCTGCCCAGTGGATCTCTCCAAGGTCAGCCTGGTATCTGCTCACAACACTTAGAGCATAGGAAACATCCGGCCTAGTACAAATCATAGCGTACATGATGGATCCGATTGCAGAAGCATACGGAATCGCACTCATCTGACTTTGCTCATCAGCTGTCGAAGGACACTGAGTCTTGCTAAGTTTTACGCCATGGGACATCGGTAAGAACCCCTTCTTAGACGATTCCATATTGAACTTCTTCAAAACTTTGTCCAAATATGTACTTTGACTCAATCCAATGAGCCGCTTTGATCTATCTCTATAGATCCGGATTCCTAGTATGTAAGTCGCCTCACCCAAGTCTTTCATCGAAAAACTCCTTTCCAATGATTCCTTGGTCTCTTGCAACATCTGGATATCATTTCTAATCAGTAATATGTCATCCACATATAAGATCAGAAAGTTTACTTTGCTCCCACTAAACTTCTTGTATAAACAAGAATCATGATCGCTCTTGATGAAACCAAACGATTTGACTACCTCATCAAACCGAATGTTCCAACTCCGAGATGCTTGCTTCAACCCATAAATGGATTTCCGAAGCTTGCATACTTTGTCAGCATTAGCCGAATTGACAAAACCCTCGGGATGTATCATATACACGTCCTCGGTTAAATTTCCATTAAGGAAAGCCGTCTTGACATCCATCTGCCATATCTCATAGTCGAAATAGGCTGCTATAGCTAACATGATCCGAACTGATTTAAGCATCGCTACAGGAGAGAAAGTCTCATCGTAGTCAACTCCTTGAACTTGTCGGAACCCCTTCGCGACAAGCCGTGCTTTATAGATAGAAACATTTCCATCCATATCAGTTTTCTTCTTAAAGACCCATTTGCACTCAACGGGTCTTGCACCGTCTGGCAGATTAACCAAGTTCCAAACTTGATTTTCATCCATGGACTTTAATTCGGATCTCATGGCTCCAAGCCATGACTCGGAATCAAAACCCACCATCGCTTCCGAATAAGTTGTCGGCTCATCACTGTCCAACAGCATCACATCACGAACACTTCGCAATCTAGCCGATCTTCGCAGTGTCGGTGCAGTTTCCGGCTCAGGTACCACGTCCGGCTCAACCTCTACGGCATTTGCCGACTCGCTGCTAGCCGGCATCTCTCGAATTTCTTCGAGATGCACCGTACTCCCACTGACTCCCCGACTGAGAAACTCTTTCTCAAGGAAGACACCGTTTCGAGCGACAAACACTTTGCCCTCTTCTCGGTTGTAGAAGTAGTAACCCAAGGTTTCCCTCGAATATCCCACGAAAATACACTTATCCGACTTAGCTATAAGCTTGTCCGACTAAAGTCGCTTGACAAAAGCTTCACAACCCCAAATCTTAAGAAAAGACAAACTTGGCTTCTTGCCAGTCCACATCTCATGCGGTGTCTTCTCTACCGACTTTGATGGTACTCTGTTTAGTGTGAACGCTGTAGTTTCTAGACAATAACCCCAAAATGATAAAGGCAGATCTGTCCGACTCATCATTGATCGTACCATATCCAACAAGGTCCGATTTCTCCTTTCTGACACACCGTTTCTCTGCGGCGTTCCTAGAGGAGTGAGCTGGGGAACTATTCCACAACTCTTTAGATGGTCATCAAACTCATGGCTCATGTACTCGCCTCCTCGGTCCGACCGAAGAAACTTTATTTTCTTGCCAAGTTGATTTTGTACCTCATTCTGGAATTCCTTGAACTTCTCAAAGGCTTCCGACTTATGTTTCATCAAGTAGATATATCCATACCTACTCAAATCATCAGTGAAGGTAATGAAGTACTCATAACCACCTCTGGCTGTCGTGCTCATTGGGCCACATACATCAGTACATACCAGTCCCAATAAGTCAGATGCCCTTTCACAACTCTTTGCAAAAGGTGTCTTGGTCATCTTGCCGAGAAGGCAGGATTCGCATGTCTCGAACGACTCCAAGTCAAACAAAGTTAGGAGTCCATCATCATGGAGCTTCTTCATGCGTTTCCAACTTATATGACCAAGCCGACAATGCCAAAAGTAAGTCATATTCAGATCATTTGGTTTTAACCTTTTCACATTTATGTTATAGACAGATTCACTATCAAGATTCAAAATAAATAACCCGTCCCGGATGGGCGCAAAGCCATGAAACATATCATTCAAATATAAAGAACAACCATTATTCTTAATATTCGACTCATAGCCCTGTCTCATCAAACATGAGGCAGAAATGATGTTTTGACTAAGCACTGGAACATAATAACAATTATTTAGCTCCATTATGAATCCAGAAGGTAAATGAAGTTGCATTGTGCCGACTTCCAACGCAGCGACTCTCGCTTTGTTTCCGACTCAAATGTCAACCTCGCCTCTTGCAACGCTCCTAGTTCTTACCAGTCCCTGCAACGAGTTGCAGATGTGAATGACTGATCCGGTATCATATACCCAAGAACTACCAGGTGCATCAGCAAGATAAATGTCTATAACATTGCAAACAAGCGTACCTGAGCCGGAAGTCACACCTCCGCTCTTGGCTTTATCAGCCAGATACTTGTTGCAATTCCTCTTCCAGTGGCCATCCGACTTGCAGTAGAAGCAAGTGGATCTGGCTGTAGGAGATGGCTTAGTCCCTGAGGAAGCGCTTTGGACTGGGTCCTCCGCCTTACCTCCTGACTTTGCCTTCTTCTTCTTAGTCCAAGAACTCTTCTTGAACTTAGCCTTGTTTTGTACCATCAACACTTGACTGGCACCTTTCTTGAGATCCGCCTCAGCCTGCTTGAGCATCCCATGTAATTCAGTGAGCTTCTTATCCATACCATGCATGTGGTAGTTCGATATGAACTGGCCATACGCACTAGGAAGAGAGTTCAGAATTATGTCCGTAGAGAAATCTTCACTAATGGGGTAGCCAAGCCTTTCCAGAGACTGCACGTGACGAGGGTTTAACTCATCAATGCCCATTGTTATGGACTTGGGTTTTGGAGAAGGAGGGAGCGCTTGAGACATCTATCGGCTAGCAAACAAGCACACAGGGGACAAAGGATTTACCCAGGTTCAGGCCTCGTAGAGGTCCCTACTCCTACTTGTCTGCTCGTGGAATTATCGAAGGAGTCGAAAGTTACAATGGTGCGCAGATGCAATCTGGCGAGGGTTGTGGAAACTAGGGTTGCGTGTGTCCTCTTTGCCGCCCCCTCCTAGACTTTATATAGATAGGCTAGGTCTCGGGTAGCAGGTCGAGTCGGTTACAATTTAGGGCTTTTCCCCTTCAAACTTTCTATTTTTAACTTCTTGTTCTTCAAGCAATCGAGAGTCCGTAGGCCACTCGAATCCCTTGTTTTGGGCCTTGGCGACACCGTGGGCCTGTACGTATTTGGACCGTATATACCGAGCTCGAGTACATGTAGGGTATACCCATGTCAGCACGTAACCAACCATCTTGATCACATGCGGACTCAGTGGATCGCCATCCTTAAGCTTGCAGCTCAACAAAGCCTAAGAGACTTGATACCTCTCAGTCTTTGCCTGAGCCTGGAACATACTTTTGAGGCTTTCGATCATATCGTAGGCCTCAACATTCTCGAACTGCTACTGCAAGTCCGGTTCCATGTGAGCAAGCATAAGACAGCTAATCTCCGTGGATTCATCACAAATCCGACGGTAGGCATTGGTGGTTGCGGCAGTCGCATTCTCATCCGGCTCAGCTGGAAGTGGGTTGTCTAGGACATGATCCCTTTTTTCTTGTTTGAGAACAATTCTCAGATTACGATACCAGTTGGCAAAATTAGTTCCATTCAGCTTATCTTTCTCTAAGATGGTTCTCAAAGCAAAACCAGAAATCTGAGGAAGACTGCTAGGTGCCATTGATCTACAACAGAAAATATGTAAAACACTTAAGACATGTATCCATAAAGAGCAAGCATATTAAACACTTTAATATTTATGCTCCCACTAGAACCAACACCCCTCCGATGGTTACTTAGTGATTCAGGACCCTAAATAAGCAAGTCGACTAGTGAGCTTTAGCATCACCGCTAGCCATCAAGTGATCTAGGTAGACAACTCCTTGTCAATCGTATCTCATAAGACTCCTGTTGGATGGGTGGCATCACATGCCCCGGCTCCCATCCGACTTTTCCCCAAGTCCCACAATCGTTGTGATAGACCTATCTAGATTACCAAGTGCTTCCGCTGTAAGAGTCCGACTCGAACCCACCTAGTCGGAAAGAATTGATAGCACCTCAAATTTATGAGCCCACTACCAAAAATGTCCGACTTGTGATGGTGCAGCACTCGCGGGGAAACCGACTAGACCTTCTTTGAGGGATTATATTCTACCAACTATCTAATAGAGGTAAAATAGAGACATAACAATAACACAAAATAAAAGCACTTATAATGTGAAATGGTATGCCTCTCTTCATGGTGATCTCCGTCTCCATAAAGTCTGTAATCCGACTCGTGTCAACTCTTGTCACGTGCCATCTTACACCATGTAGCCGACATGTACACCGACTTTGCATGCCTTCTGGATTCTCCAAACAGCTACACTAGCTAGTAATGCAAATTACACAGAGAATCTGACACGCAGGCTGTTATACAATAAGATGACAGCACCTAGGCTCCAGCCGGCTGACAAAAACCATGATACGCAGATCACGTATGGATTACACGCATCACATGTACATAAGCCATACCATTCACAACATCATCCTGCAAAAACAAGTTATGCATAGATACGATATCTACCGGCGTTGTGAAACTCACAACAACTTCCAAGGTGCTACGACAGGGCGAAGCCGGTGGTCCCGCTAGCCGGATAGCGGGCGGGGATCGAAGGGGCAGCGCCCCTCGCGGATGCGGGCAGCGCCCGATGATTTTTCTGAAAAACACAGATCTCATCTGCATTTCGGACATGGATTTCGTCATCGGATAAAACAATTTTACCCAAATCCGATCCGGACTCCGATTCGATCAAACCCTTTGATCTTCGATCACTGCATCCGGGTTTACGTGTCACAGTCTACCCCGATGTCGGAAGCCGACCGGTAGGGGTATGTCATTCCACGACCTTAGCAGCTAGATCACAGAAACCAGATCATCCATTCCCCCAAGTACAGTTGATCCAATCAACTTTGTACAAAACCAATCTATCTCACAGATCGACCACCAAAACTGCAATTAGATCCAATCTAACGCCAACCGCATATCACATATGCGCGATCTCGATCCTAAAACCAGAAGCTAACGCTCTAATACCACTGTTGGGCCACGTAGAGATAAACAAAACTTTTTCCCTACGCGGTGATCCCAAGATCCAGCTCAGGTAGAAGGCCACGAGGATTACCACTAGACGCACAGTTGCGGAATTGATGAAGCACGTCGCTTGATGCAATGCAGTCCTCGCGATCCGTTCCGGTTCCACGATCCATGATCCGTACTTTCTTCACGATTGTCGAAGTGCTGAACGTACAGCACCTCCGCCGGTATCCACACGTACGAGGAGGAGCGCCGGCGATGGACTGCTAGGTCCGATACGGCGGCGACAGGACGGACTGGGGCTAGGGTTTCCAACACATGGAGTGACCTAACCTTGTGCTCTAAGCACCTGCACCCCAGCTTATATAGGGAGTGAAAGTGGGATCCACTCACTTGTGGCCCATTCACTAAAAGGCCTATATTGGCCACAGCAAGTCCCACTTGCTGACTAAGTCCATGTCTCTATTTGGGTCCAACCCAAATAGGTTTCCTATTTGGGTCTAACCCAAACTTGCTCCCGCTCTTAAGTGTGTGACCCGATAGGCTCATGGTAACCCGGACACGATTCCGAGTCTCACTCGTGATCGATCAGTTGGTAGCGGCTCCTAGCAGAACGTGCCAACTCCCAAGTACCAATAAGTCATGACGACATACCTTCCAACGTGACTTTCGTCTAAGTCCCTTTTGCCTCACGATATACCTTATCGGACTATAGGAGAATGATCGTCATCCCTTAAATAGTCCTACTCTCTTTCTCGATCCAAGATAAGTGATTCATCCGACTAACTCTTAGTCGGCTGCCTCGGTTAACACTTAACCGTGACGCGCATGGCCATGCTTTCTGAATCATATCTTCCGAGAGGGCCTAGAGAATATCTCTCCAGATGGAGGGGCAAAATCCCGTCTTGGTTATTCACATCACGCAGCTTGATTCTCAGACGACCCGAACTCCGCCTTTATAACTGCCCAATGACGGAACAGCGTTTGACAGAACCTAAGTCGGAGATCCTCAACTCGGATTGTGCAATAACCTCAGGTCTAAGGATTACATTGATTGAGACATGCAAATGATGACTTGTTCGTTGCATCTCAATATGGGTCAGTCTGACTCGCTAAACTCTTTAGCCGAATTCGTGTAAGTCGGAATAGCATCTCCATGCCCATGACAAGTGGAACCTAGTCATCTGCCGACTTTCACATTGGTCTAAGTTGTGTGTCCGGCACAACCTCAATGACCAAGGACAATTAGTATGAACAACATGAATATGTAGTTCCGCAATCAAATCACATATTCGATGATACATATCAGCAGTTCATACATGGACCATAACCTTATGAATACACAGGAATATCATCATTCATGATTTCCTCTAGGGCATATTCCCAACAGTCCATATGAACTTGTCCGACTTTTTCATTAGCTGGTAGAGAGGCAATGCCTTTTCTCCCAACCGACATACAAACCGACTTAAGGATGACAGGCAACCCGTGAACTTCTGGACATCGTTAAGGCACTTCGGCAATTCCATTCGCTCTATGGCTCGGATTTTAGTTGGGTTAGCTTCGATACCTCGGCTAGAGACAAGAAATCCGAGTAATTTTCTAGCCGGGACACCGAAGGTACACTTCTCCGGGTTAAGCTTCATTCGGAACCTCCTTAGGTTTGCGAATGTTTGCCGGATATCATCAAGGAGCGTTTTGCTTTCCTTGGTCTTTATAACCACATCATCCACATACACGACCAATTTGGTCATGTAAGCATTTTCGCATACATCTCTGATACGTTGCCCCTGCATTACGTAAACCAAAAGGCATAGTGCGATAGCAATAAGCCCTATACGGGATGATAAATGCAGTATTTATTTGATCATCTGGGTTTAGTGGTATCTGGTGGAAAACAGAATACGCGTCTATGAATGACAATATTTCACACCCAGCAGTAGAATCTTTGACCTGATCTATCCTGGGCAGCGGGAATGGATCTTTTGGGCACGCCTTATTCAGGTTCATGTAATCGATGCACATACGCCAAACCACGGCTACATTCCGATCATCTTTCTTCTTTTCCACAAGCACCGGATTAAATAACCAATCTGGGTAAAGCACTTCCATGATGAACCCGACTGCGAGTAGCCGAGCTATCTCATCTCCAATGACTTTTCTCCTATCTACGGCGAAGCGGCGGAGAGGTTGCTTCACCGGCTTTGCTCCGGGTCTCACATTCAAAGAGTGCTCGGCCAATTCCCTCAGAACACCTTGCAAGTCCTGTGTGGACCAAGCAAAGATATCCCGATTCTCACGGAGGAAATTGACGAGCTCGCTTTCCTATTTCTCAGTTAACCTGGCACCAATTGTTACGATGCGCTCTGGGAACAGATCATCAACGGGCACTTTCTTTGTATCCTTTGTTGCTTGAAATGAGACACTTACATGCAAGTTACTCAGCGCCGGCATATATTGCTGGGCAGATTGAGCCAATGCCGCTACTTTCTAGATCTTTCTCTTTTCTTATGCGATCATGAGTGACTCGGCCAGGTTAGACCATGTTTCAACATCACCTTTTTGAATGTTTCCTTTTCTCAAACCATGTGTATTTTTGGAAATGCACTTACACCATCTTGTTAACCATCCTAAGGACTACAAAGGACCACCTTGTCCCCTGGTTAGATCCTCCTCCAACCCACTTGCCCATGATGATTTTGCAGACAAGAAAATAACATTTCCTTCCAAACTAGTCCTCATGCCTACTTTGGTAGAAGCTCACACCCTCATGCAAACTCCTATGGACCAACTATCTACATGGTTGTGATCTACTCATTGATGTCTATGAAAACCTACTTCACTTGCCCCAAGTGGATCTCTGTGCTGCTTAAACCCACATGGTTTATAAGGCATCATGACTCTTTCTGCATGGCAGCATTAATTTCAACAACGTTTGCCATCACTTCTAGATCACCTCAAAATCTATTAATTCAAACTCCTCCTGCCATGATCATCTATATGACTTGTTCTAACCATCCATCCAACCTTTGCACCAAGGTGAACTCTGATCTCCAAGATGCAAGCATGTTTTGGTGGTATAAAAAAATAACATCACCCTAGATCCTAAATACCATGTTCCTCCATCTAGTTCAAGTTGGAATTCCATTCCACAAGGTTGAAAATGCTTGCAACACCTTGTCTATCTCATCTACTTTGACCCTCAAGATGTATCAATAATTATCCATAACTATTATGGCCCCAAAACTATTTAATTCCTTAAATAGTCAAAATCTCCAAAACTCCCTCCATAAAAGAAAGTTTGGTTTTTGCCAAAACACTTCCCCAAATTTTGGCTCGTGTGAGTTCCACACATCATACCCTATCTATCCCTCTCAAAAATACATATTTTGGAGAAGCTTTATTATTTCTTTTTGCCCATTTTCTTAAATGGCTGAATTGGAATAATAATTGTTTTAAATACTTTTATGCCTCAATAAATCTTGGGAAAATTCCCCTAAGTGTGTATTCACATCTGGGACCCTTCCACATCAAAAATCAACCTAGTCCAACGTAAAAATATCAAAGAATCTTCTATAAACCACTTCTGCCCTTTTTGAATAAATGGATCTATGAGGACTAAAACCTGTTGTAAAAATCCCAAATAAATCCTAGGAGTATACCATGACCTCATCTATCTATCAGTACCAATTTCTCCTCTGGTCCAATGTAACTTTTTGGACTTCCTTCACATCCATCAATCGGATCAATATTGCCAATTAAGCAAATCCATTACTCAAACCACTTCCAAAATTCACCAAAACTTGCTCAATGCTTATCCTCAACACCAGGACACACCCCCTGGTCGACCAGCACTGTAGCACCACCTCAGCCCTTCCCATTTTATGCTTGGACTAGTAGAAATAGAGAGAGACAACACAATCTTACAAATATTGACCTCTACTTAATTACCACAGCTGCCATCACCTCCCTCTCTGATCCAGCACGCCCCAATACCAATCCTACCCCTCCCCACCATCCCCTGGGCCAATCCCTGGCCAGCAATCCTCTCCCCCTTGTCCTAAATGGTCTTTTACATCATCTACCCCTCCTCCCTAGTATATATGGCCAGAGGCCTCCCCCGGTGAGCTCTTGCCCCTCATTTGCTCCCTCCCACCTCCACTTACCTCCCCCAGCACTCCCTCCCTCTCCTCTGCCCTGTGCTGCCCAGGAGAAGAAGAAGGAGAGCTCTCGGCCCCCTCACTAAAATTGATCAAGGATCCTCCTCCCCTGCTACATTTCCTCTGCATGTCTGCCTACGAGCTCCCCTACCTCTCCTCTACTTAACCCTATGCCTATTTTTGCTCAGGCCCGCCTCCTCTGACCTCGCCGGCGAAGCCCCGACGAGCTCGCCTCGGACGTTCTCGCGCGAGCCGGTCCCAGTCGCGGAAACCACCACTGCCGCCCATCGCCGGGACCACCGTTAAGCACCGTGTCGTCTCCGCCGTCTTCCAGCCCCTCCCCGACCCACTGGTGAGCACCCTGACCTCACCGGCGTCGCCCTAAGGTTCCTTCTCTATCGGGTTCAGACAAAGGAAGGAGAAGCACCTAGGTCGTCGATCTGCACTAGATCTGACGGCCAGCACTCGCCTATACCCCATGCGCCCCCTCGCTCGCTGACAGCGGGCCCCGCTTACCAGGTTCAAGCGTTGGCTCCCGCTCGCCGCGCCGCCCCGCCGAGGGCCGAATCCGCCCCCGCGGCCCACTTCCCTCGGAAACTCCAGCCCGTTAACCCTCTGCTTTATTCTTTTCCCCGGATTTGCTAGAGTTGTTGTTTGGTTTAAATCCAAACAAAAATGTAAATAAGATCCAAATGCCTAGATCTAAATTTCTGGTAATACCCACATGTTTTCTCAATCATGCAGAGGCAACCCCAAGTCCAAATTAAATCCCATTAATTACTGAATTTTATTTTGATAAAATGTATCTAGAACACTAATTAATTTACTCATAGAGTTTCACATCCCCATTTGAGTGGAAACAAAGTCCTACTGAGAGGTATTTGACATACCTATCCTCCAGCACAAGTCTTATGCCTAGGTGAACAGTATGCTGCCTTTAGCAAAAATAACAAAAATAGCAACTATCTGCCTTGGATAAATTCTCTAGGTATTGACCTCATTCCACCCCCCAGTACCTCATATTATCAATACCTATCAAATCCTAGCATCTCAGAATTTATTGAGCCCTGGTTAAAAATTAGTGAATTAAATACTTCTACAATGGGTATTTTCACTAATTAATTCACTCCAGGAATTTGGCAACTCCAAATTGAGTGAATCCAATTTCCACAGAAAGATATTCTAAGTGCCTACCAAGTTCCTTTGGAATCAACTCAGTAGCTTCTGTAGAATTAATCTAGTGAAAAAGAGAAAAACAAGACAGAACTGCCTTTGGGAATTTCCTGAGGGCATTCTGGTAATTCTTTTGACTTTATTCCAACTCTAGGTGGTTCAGTACATCAAATACTACCAAACCATCCAAGGAAATAACTTTTGGATCTCCAGAATGCTTCTGGTGAATTATCTCCTCAAACTAAAGTTTAATCCACTATAAAAAAGCATAACTAAATCTAGGAAATTGATAATCAAGTGAAACCACTTGTGATGGTTTTGTCTTTTCAAGACCTATCTAAGGATATAACTTTTGCACATTGCCATCCTACTAACCACAGAACCCTAATCCAAGTTCTTGATATCTATCCTAGACACCTATCTTCCAAGAGAAACCACCATAGTGGCAAATTAGTAATTCCACTATCAATACCCAACCTCTCCAAAACCTCCCAAATCCAGTAGTAATTCTTATGTTGGTTGCTGTATGATTTGATGTTTGTATGCCTTGTATTGATTGTGGTATTGTCTGCTTGCATGTGTACCCGATGACGATGATAGTGTGAGTGTCTGACGACCAGAAGGAAGGGACTTATTATTACTTATTGGGTATTCTCGGTCATCTAAAGAAGTCCAGGGACTTATTGCTGACTACACGCAAGCCACCATTCCTGAACTCTAATATATGCCCTACTCTCTTTTACTTGTTTTGTATCCTCTTTAAAAATTGCATTATCTACATGCATGTCTTGTTTTACAAATATTGCGATGGTAACTTGGCTCCTCCAAGTTATGACTTTGTGTCCTTCGAGGCACCACCCCCATGTACCTAACTTTTATCCCTTTAGATCAACAGTATGATGGAAAGCATCCTACCTCCTTGGAAACCTCCGGTTTTGCGAAAATAAAATGCTTTGGGGTTTTACCCCACCACAAAGGCTTTAAAACTGTTTTGTAAAACCCTTGGGAAGAGGCATCACTCCAAGCGGGTGTTTTTAAACGAAATAAATGGTGATGATGAGCAATGACAAGCTGATGGGATGTTCTAAGCCTTTACTGGAACAATTTTTATCCACGCAACCACATTACCCCGGGTGTTGGGGCTTAACTCGTAGTTTGTCTACATTAGCCGAGGCAGCTTCTACCATGCTTATAGGGAGGGATCCCTGGAATTCCGGGCACGCGCCACCAGATCAAGGATCTAAAGCCTGTCGCTTGCTTCAGTAAGAGTGAGCCTGAACTAGCAGGAGGCCGGTGCAACAGTTGGGTCTCCTGCGGACGGTATGACTTGGAGTACGGAAGGAAGTGGAGTCACCAGATTTAAGGTATACGCCAAGTTGCAGCTTGGGTATGCGCGTGTACGGAAGGTAGGACTATGGCTGGGAGCCACATACTCATTGCTGGGGAGAACACACCCAAAAGGAAAAGCATGCCTTTGCTAGGGTAGACAAGCGAAAGGTTAGGTTTGATTATCCGGACCCCCATCTACAGTGGTAGTGGGCCGTGGTTGTATCCCGGCGGATGTATTGATTCCTATGGGGAAAGTGCGGAAACTCTGCAGAGTATAACCTATTCGAATAGTCGTGTCCACGGTCAAGGACGGTTGTAAAGGTGTTGGCTAGGAGTACCCAAACTGTGCTTGTTTGGGAAACAAGTACGAAGTGGACGAAGGTTCCGGGGAACCCGAGTTCAAAAGTTTTGTTTTGACCCGAGGTGGTCGAAGAGGTTTAAAAATGGGTTTTTACTACAAAACTGTTTTCAAAACTCTTTTTCAACAAAGATATGGAGATGTCTTAACTATAAAACAAAGGCATGATTTCAAAACTATTTTTCAACAAAGATATGGAGATGCCATACTCCAAGAGGTAGTCTAGGATGTTTCAAAAACAATTCCAGATAAAGCTATCTCCCCACGGCCAGACTTGCTTTTCCCTATTTCATTTATCTGGGTGGTTTGCGAGTACATTCAAAAGTACTCACGGCTTTGTCCCTGGCTATTTACTTGGCCAAACTTTCAGAGGTTCGACATCGGAGGATTCCGGTGACGTCCAGCGAGCTAGGCCATCTCCCCAGTTAGCTGCGTGTAGGTTGAGGCACAATTGGGCTCTGCGTATGATGATATTCCGCTACTAAGGATGATGTAGCCAGAATGGCATTTATGTAAGTCTTGTAATCTGTTATGTTTCAGATGTTGTAATGGTACTTGTCGGTTATGTTCCACGGCTCACTGATCATGGGAACGTGGATGTATGCATAACGAGGTTTTCTCGGATGAATAATCCGGAGAGCCCACATACTTGGTATCAGAGCCATCCTGATTATAGGAGACCTTAGTTAGCATCGACGTTAGATAGGAAAACGACAAACCTATTTTCCAAAGGACAAGGGAGAAAAGATGACTATTTGCAAAAGTGCTTATGTCTTCTCCTCCTCTATTTCGAAAAACTACTTGCATTAATATGATTTTATAAGTTTAAAATCCTGCACACTATCACTAACCCGACCCCGTCTCACCAACCTTCTGTAGATGGCCTCTTTCCGCTTGGAGCGCATCATCATTGGAGACAGTTTCTGGCCCTTTGAAGAGCAGCTTCACCACCTACTGAAGATAGTCAAGAGGCCCTCGCCAACTATTGAAGGAACCAAACTTCCTCGCAGTAACACCAATGTGATGCAATGGGTCATCAAGGCTGTCATTCCTTCCCCCGCTGAGGACACCGCGCCCATAATATTCACCTTCCTCGACATCAACTGGGTAGATGGCATGGTGCGAGCCATACAGGAGATCATGGCGCACCTCTGCAAGATCCACGAAGATGAGTTAAAAGATAATCCCTACCACTTGTTTGGAAAGCGCAATGAAGATGGACTACCTACTGAATCTTTCCTCACCTGCTGCATTGGGAATCAGCTAGAGAATATGGAATACCTACTCCAACGCTCCCAGCAAGATCTTGACAAGGCCAGACGGGAGAATCTGCTTCTAAACATGGATATCAATCTACTCCGTAAGCGCGAAAGGAGTCTTCAAGCCACCAATGCCCGATTGGAGAAGAAGCTGACCATTGAAGTACCCCCAACCCCTGAAGACGAGAACCCCGGGACTGACGACGAACTCTCCTTCCTCAATGAGTACCACCCTATCGACCAGTCACCCGCGCCGACCGAGTCAACATCCAACCCTGCACCATGGGAAGGCACCACTCTCACCTTCACCGAAGACGAGTGCTTGATGGCTCTGTGTATGGCACCCGAAAAATGCTGGGGCGGTGTTGATGTAGAGCTCGTTGGGAACCCCAAGAGGAAGGTATGATGAGCACAGCAGCAAGTTTCCCTCAGTTATGAAACCAAGGTTTAATCGAACCAGTAGGAGCAAGGAAACACCCCAAAGGTGTTACTAGCTGAGCTTTGGCAGGACGCACTACCGGTGCTAGTAGCAACGTGGAGACCTGCACAACACAACCACGGAACTTTGTCCCC
Organism: Avena eriantha; assembly: GCA_910589775.1. Taxonomy (NCBI): domain Eukaryota; kingdom Viridiplantae; phylum Streptophyta; class Magnoliopsida; order Poales; family Poaceae; genus Avena; species Avena eriantha. Next base: position 191,912,054 of record OU342744.1, read on the forward strand.
AACTTGCGATGAGGTTGTCAATCTCACCGTGTTTTGCGGAAAACAAAGGATTAAATGCATCGAATGGAAAGAAGTAATAGTTTGCAGAAAGTAAACACAAATGAAGGAAAAAATTTAGGTGTATGGAAGGAACGAGTAATGAGATGAAGGATGGACTAAAGCTCAAGCTTGGGAATTCCACGCGTGTCACTCCAATAAATATCCAAGAAATACAAGCGTCAAAGCTTGGGGATGCCCAAGGCATCCCCTTCTTCATCAATAAAAATCCAAGGTTTCCTCCAAACGCTTCATTTGTATTGTTTCATGCACAGTTGTGTTGTTCTTGGAGCATCTTCTTTTTTGTTTTCGTTTTGGTTTTTCGTTTGCTTTGGTTTTCTTAGTTTGCTGAATAAATTGTTTGGACCCCTCTTTCATACATTGGTTTTCAAATAGTTTGGTTTGGATTGGAAAAGAGTAGGAAAGTTCATGCTTAAGTGGTAAAGAGAGCTTGTTTTTGACTGTGGCCTATGCTTTGTCATGCCATGCTTGATATTGTTTTTGATTTATGCTTAGTATTCTTTGCTGTAGCATCACTTGTTATAAACAATTGAGATTGCTTAATGTGCTTTGGATGAATCATGCGTTGTTTTAGCATATTAAAGCATAGTACAGTGGTATTCTCCTTTGATGCTTTATTTGGGTTGACTTAGCGCATGCTCACACCAGGTTATGACTATCTCAAGTCACCATTGCCTTTATGATCCTTTAGTTTTCAACTTGTAGTATCACTTTATGCTTTTATCAATGATGTTTTGTCGCTCTGCATGATTATGGCCATTATTGCTCTCTTAGTTTGTCGCTCCCAGTCTTTTGCTAGCCTCCACAACAAAGTATGAGTTCCACTCATGCATCCAACTCCCTAAACCAAGTTATTCCAAAGAGTCCACCATACCTACCTACTAGCTTATGCTATTCCAAGTATATTCATGCTTTTGTTTACCTTCCAAATTAAACTTGTTATGAGAAAACTAGTGATTAAAGCTCTCACGAACTTGATGGCGCACTTTACTTTACTTGCCTCTAATAAACTTGAAAAATTGGGTCCTTCTTTCTTGCGTATATGCTTGCGCTTTATAAGTTGAAATTAGCAGAACCATGTTTCATGGGGAACGCTTTCAACATTGCACTTGTACTTTGTACCCCGTTGATATCATGTTCTTTTGCCTACGAATCCTGGCGGTGTGAAATAAAAGTGGAACTTGTAAGATCATGGAGTTTGTATGTGTGTTAGAGAAACGCTTGGGCCGCTAGCCTAAGCCATGCCTAATCATGGTGGAAACTTGCAGCATCACCATAATAAGCACTCTATGAAGCATCCTCAATAAAAACCTATGCAAATAGCAAATAAAAAGATCGCTGAGATGCTCATTGTCTGCTTGCCTTGTCATTTTCATTATGGGAAAGCTCTTGTATCATGTGCAAGGGGTACCCCGTTGGCGGTTCTTTATGATACACATGCACTTACAATGACAAGAGCTTACTCGTGACTAAAGTTGAGTAGCATGAGGTTCGGTCTTCGTAAGTAAGGGGCATGAGATTTCGGTTTATAACTTGTCAAGCATATCCTCTTAGTTGTGTCACTTTAACCTTAATCACCTTAAAGATGCTTATGATAGGGGCAATGAGAGCTGAAAGCTATAAGTACCATAATTTTTGGAAGCTCTTTATGAGACTTGAATCCCTACTTCCTTTTACAAAGGCCATTCTTCCACCATTACATTGAGTCTCCACCTTCTATCTTTATTCACCTACTTTGAGAGCATAGTGGCCATTCTTAGTTCTATGTGCATTGTCCCAAGACTTGTTGATTGATGCATACCTTGATATTTCTTGTTTTAAACTATTTGTATCTAGTCACTCTTATAAACTTTGAAGGTGTCCTATGCATTTATATTTGCTACTCTATGAGGGACAAGATGAATACTATTATGCTTTGTTTTCTTTATGTGAAACAAACAAACGTCTTGCAAAGCATTGTTCTTCATGAATCTTTTGTTTGTGCCTTTTCATGTTACAACATAGTTGCTTTGTCTTATTTCTAGAACCTTGTCTTTCATGTTATGATTGAAGTACTATGATCCCAGCTTTGAATGTTTTACAAATACTTTGATCAAGTCTTTGATGGTGCATGTCACCTCAAAAATTATTCTTTCTTGTTATCACTTACCTACTCGAGGACGAGCAGGAGTTAAGCTTGGGGATGTTGATACATTGCAAATGTATCTATAATTTTTGATGTTCCATGCTTGGTTTTATCTACTTTCTTATGTTTTGTCCACACTTTGGAGTACTTTTTATATGATTTCTTGGACTAACCTATTAACAAGATGCCACAGTGCCAGTTGCCTGTTTTCTGCTGTTTTTGGTTCCAGGAAGTCAGAAAATAAATATTCTCGGAATTGGACGGGACAAAAGCCAAAGTTACTATTTTCCCGAAAGACTCACGGAGCCAGAAGGAGAGTCGGAGAGGGGCCACAGGGTGGCCACACCCCCTTGGTGCGGGCCAGCCTAGGCCGCGCCAGGGCATGGTGTGGGCCCCCTGGCTGGCCACCGACCTTGCTTCCTTCGCCTATAAGAGCCTCCCGATACCAAAACCCTAGATCGTCAATCAGAAATCCACGAAAAGTTCTGCTGCGCCACCGCCACCGAAGGGGAGATTCGGGGGACAGAAAGTCTCTGTTACGGCACCCTGCCGGGACGGGGAAGTGCCGCCGGAGCCATCTCCATCGATCTCCACCACCATCTCCATCGCCATTGCTGATTCCCATGATGAGGAGGGAGTAATTCTCTCTCGAGGCTAAGGGTTCTACCGGTAGCTATGTGTTCATCTCTCTCTATGCATGATCTTATTGAGATCATGAGCTTGTAATCAAGTAGATCTACCTTGCTACTCAAGTGCTTTAATGAATCTCTGCTCTCCCCATGTGTGTGAAAGTGACAGCGTGCTCACCATGGTGGCACTTAGGCTAGAGATTACAAATACTTGTTATGAGTTATATTTGGAGTTGGATGTTTCTATGAAATTGTGGTGTTTGTTGGACTCATCTAGTACTCAAGGTGATAGTGTGGGGTTATCTAGATGGGAAAGGCCTACTTTGAGGTGTGCTGTTATAGCCCTACCATGGATTAGAGTGTCCAACCGGAGAGTAGTTAAGAGTAGTATCATAAAGAGACGATATTTATATGAGAGTGTTCACTAGTGAAAGTATGATCCCTAGGCCTTATTTCTAAGAATTGATACACCGTTTGCAATTAGATCTGTTACATGTTTGCTTGCTTCCATCTTTATTTCAGTTTGCCTTTAGTCTTTTCCACGCCATCAAGTTATCTTCAATCACCGTTACCACTTATATTTATCTATACCACTTGTATTTCACTATCTCTTTGCCGAACTAGTGCACCTATACACCTGACAAGTGTATTGTGTGTGTTGGGAACACAAGAGACTTCTTGTATCTTCATTGCAGGGTTGCTTGAGAGGGGATACCTTGGACCACTTCCTCCCTGAGTTCGATAAACCTTGGGTGATCCACTTAAGGGAAAACTTGCTGCTGTTCTACAAACCTCTGCACTTGGAGGCCCAACAATTGTCTACAAGAATATAAGTGCGTAGACATCAGGGACACAAGAGACTTCTTGTATCTTGATAGCAGGGTTGCTTGAGAGGGAATACCTTTGACCACTTCCTCCCTGAGTTCGATAAACCTTGGGTGATCCACTTAAGGGAAAACTTGTTGCTGTTCTACAAACCTCTGCACTTGGAGGCCCAACAATTGTCTACAAGAATAGAAGTGCGTAGACATCAAGCTATTTTCTGGCGCCATTGCCGGGGAGGTAAGGTAAAAGGTATTCACACCGGAGGATTAAAGAAGAAGAACCTCCCACGGCAAACGCCTATTTTCTGGTGTGAGTACTCGAAGTTATTTCCTTAGATTCTGCAATTTTGTCTTTTTGTTTCTTGTTTTCACTAGTTAGGCTTAATGGAAAACAACAAAATAATGAGAGAGCTTTATAGTATTTATCTTGAGTTAGGACATGAAGTGTTTGAAGAGAAAATTAAAAAACCTATGGAACTTTATTTGCATGCTAATAACAATGTTGTTAGTATGTATTCTTTGGACACCATTATTGCTAATGCTATGGAAAATTCTAAGCTTAGGAAAGCTGGTTTTGATGAGCATGATATTTTTAGTCCCCCAAGCATGGAGGAGAAAATCTACTTTGATTATACTATGCCTCAAATATATGATGATTACAATGATGAATATGATATTTTCAGTCCTCCTACTATTGAGGAGAAAATTAATTATGATTACAATATGCCTCCTATATTTGATGATTATGGTGATGAGAATAATAATGATAGCTATTTTGTTAAATTTGCTCCCACTACAATTAATAAGAATGACTATGCTTATGTGGGGAGTATTAATTCTTTTAGGCATGTGGCTCATGATAAGAATGTTTCGTGTGATGGTTATATTGTTAATTTTATTCATGATGCTACTGAAAGTTATTATGAGAGAGTGAAACATGGTTTTATGCATCTCAATAATATTAAGGTTCCCCTCTTTACGTTGAAAGTCTTGAAGTTGCACTTGTTTTGCTTTACTATGCTTGTTGTTTTGTGCTTTCATGACTTGTTTCTTTACAAAATTCCTATGCATAGGAAGTGGGTTAGACTTAAATGTGCTTTGAATTTGCTTCTTGATGCTCTCTTTTACTTCAATTCATATTTCTTTTGTGAGCATCTTTTCAAACTATCATGCCTAACTTAAAGGCGTTAAAGAAAAGTATTTATTGGGAGATAACCCAAAATTTTTAGATGAGTCTTGAAAGTTATTACCTCTGTAATAACCTCTCCTTATCATTTTTATTTGCTTTTTGTGCCAAGAGTAACCTCTAATGAGAGAGAAGTAATGATTGGGAAAGTTCATGTCCCGAAACAGATTTCTATGCTTCACCGTAAAAATTCGTGTAAAATCTATGTACGTCCTTTTGAGGCGTGAATGTTTGTGCTTCTGCCCCAGGTTGTTGTCTAACTTTCGTTAGTTCAACACTTTTCGATTTGAGCAACAGAAGTTGTTCTAAAAAATTCGTCTTTACCTGCTGGTCTGTTTTGATAGATTTCTGCCATTATTTGCATTTGCTTCTTGTTGGTTCCTTTTTGAGTTCTTTTAGGGAATTGAGCTTTCTGAGGGAAGTGCTATAGTAGTTAGTGTTCTAATGGAAGTTTATTTGGTGTTAGAACTGAACCTTAAGACCTTTTATCTTGAGTGCACTAATGTTGCTAATAAAGATTGTGTGAAGTTTTGTATGAAGGAAAATTTTCAGGTGTATGGAAGGAATGAGTAATGAGATGAAGGATGGAATAAAACTCAAGCTTGGGGATGCCACGCGTGTCACCCCAAGAAATATCCAAGAAGTACAAGCGTCAAAGCTTGGGGATGCCTGGGCATCCCCTCCTTCATCAATAAAAATCCCAGGTTTCTTTCAAACACTTTATTTTTATTGTTTCATGCACACTTGTGTTGTTCTTGGAGCGTCTTTGTTTTCGTTTTTAGTTTTAGTTTTCTTGGTTTGTTTAGTTTTCTTGAATAAATTGGTTGGACCCCCTTTTTCATACATTGGTTTGCAAATAGTTTGGTTTGGTTTGGAAAAGAGTAGGAAAGTTCATGCTTATGTGGTAAAAAGAGCTTGTTTTTGACTATGGCCTATGCTTTGGCATGCCATGCTTGATATTGTTTTAGCTTTATGCTTAGTATTCTTTGTTGTAGCATGACTTGTTATAAACAATTGAGATTGCTTAATGTGCTTTGGAAGAATCATGCGTTTTTTAGCATATTAAAGCATAGTATTATCGTATTCTCCTTTGATGCTTTATTTGGGTACACTTCGCGCATGCTCACACCATGTTATGACTATCCAAAGTCACCATAGCCTTTATGATCATTTAGTTTTCAACTTTAAGTATCACTTTATGCTTTGACCAATGATGCTTTGTCGCTCTGCATGATTATGGCCATTATTGCTCTCTTAGTTTGTCGCTCCCAGTCTTTTGCTAGCCTCCACAACCAAGTATGAGTTCCACTCATGCATCCAACTCACTAAACCAAGTTATTCCAAAGATTCCGCCATACCTACCTATTATCTTTTGCTATTCCAAGTATATTCATGTTTTTGTTTACCTTTCGAATTAAACTTGTTATGAGAAAACTAGTGATTAAAGCTCTCACGAACTTGATGGCACACTTTAATTTTTTGCATCTAATAAACTTGAACCATTGGGTCCTTCTTTGTTGCGTATATGCTTGCGCTTTATAAGTTGAAGTTAGCAGAACCATGTATCATGGGGAACGCTTTCAACATTGCACCTGTACTTTGTACCCCGTTGATATCATGTTCTTTTGCTTATGGATCCCGGCGGTGTGAAATAAAAGTGGAACTTGTAAGATCACTAGTGAAAGTATGATCCCTAGGCCTTGTTTCTAAGCACTGAAACACCGTTTGCAATTAGATCTTTTACATGTTTGCTTGTTTCCATCTTTATTTCAGTTTGCCTTTAGTCTTTTCCATGCCATCAAGCTATCTTCTATCACCTTTACCACTTATAATTATCCATACCACTTGTATTTCACTATCTCTTCGTCGAACTAGTGCACCTATACACCTGACAAGTGTATTGGGTGTGTTGGGGACACAAGAGACTTCTTGTATCTTGATTGCAGGGTTGCTTGAGAGGGAATACCTTTAAACACTTCCTCCCTGAGTTCGATAAACCTTGGGTGATCCACTTAAGGGAAAACTTGTTGTTGTTCTACAAACCTCGTCACTTGGAGGCCCAACAACTGTCTACAAGAATAGAAGTGCGTAGAGATCACACCCTCCGAGTAATCACCCGGGTTGCTGTACTCGCCCGTCAAGCAATAGGGTAGAGTCATGTATCATCCCTGAACGTGTTTTGTAATGCTTAAGTACTATTGGCACCCTCGGGTGCAGATTGGATGGTATTTAATAACTCCCCTGGATTGCTAGGCTTGCTTGATTGTTCTCCTTCTTGCATGTTTACCCAAGTCGTTGCATCAGACCCAACCCGAAGAGTGTACCACCCCCCGCCCCAGGATGGCCTGGGAGATTGGAAGCTTGAAGAAGTCATGTAGCCGTTGCGGAGACGAAAGACACCAAGCCAACAGATGCTCCAGCCACTGCCCAAACTGCGGAGAACCTCATTCGCCCAAAGTTTGCCCAATCGGTTTGTCGCTTGTTTCCTGCGAAGGCCAAGACCATGTCCCCATCAAATGCCCAATATATCCCCTCATTGACAAGGCGTGCCAACCTCCCGAGGGCAGCATATAAAAGTCATCAACTCAGCCCTGCCGAAAGAAGATACCCTGTTTCACATGTGGACTACCCGGTCACTTCAGCCGAGAATGCCCTGAGGGTAAACCCGTCAAGACTTCCGAGAAAGAGTACCCCGGAGGCACCCAAGGTCCCCTCCTTTAGAAAAGATGGTCGCTGGCCCGTAGCTCAAGACTAAAGATTTCCCACGCTTCGATATGCGACAACACCCCGTGGAAGTAAAGACCAAGAGAGAAGCTCCTCAACTCACTCTAGGACTCCCGAACGACGACAAGTGAAACCTATAATAAATTATCCCATGTCCCCCCTGGAACGCCACCTATGATGCTACCCTCTCTTAAGTCGATGTCCGCTACCTTAAGAACCGTCTTTTGTCACCCTCATAAAGATGTCCCCGATTTGTAACTCTCCGACCTACCTTAGTCAAATTCTAAGGGGGAAAGACTGTGTCTTCCCGCATAAGGTAATAACCCTCCACCAGTAGTACTCCAACCACTAGACCTGAAGACACCGATTCTAAGACACATACTTGGATTCAACGACCCACTTAATAGAAAACGTCGTAGACTCCCTTACAGAGGGACGATTCCTCCCCGCAATCAAGGTTGAAGCCAGCTCGACCCTCGAGTTTCAAGAAGATTGAAGCCCAAACTCACTGTCAAGGTGTTTCGATTCAAAGACAAAGTCGGCAAGTTAGTACGCAAGAAACACCTAGCACTACCTCCAAAGCAAATCCCCTAACCTTACTCTCCCGAATCTCGGGACGAGATTCTTTTAAGGGGGAAAGGTCTGTAACATCCCAATTTCAGCAACCCTGATTTGTTGTGCAGAATGCAAAAATCAGGGGGAACAAAAACTTTTTCTTGTGCTTTGGTGCAGTGCTTGCTTGTTGTTTGTTTGCCCTTGTGCTTATGAAAGTGTATCTGAGGATATTCCTTACCTCACCACCAGTTGACAAAAGCTATTTACCAAAACTATCTTGGCTCATTTTACATATTCTCAAACGTTCTGGCATTTCAAAACATGAGCCAAGATGCCTATGTAACCAAAACTATTTTGGTATCTTCTATTGACAAAACTATGGAGAGATATATAATACAATCTCCTTATGTTTTCAAGACAGAACTCTCAACTAATCGTATCTCTAGTTTCCCCAAAACACTCTTTTCAAAGCATTTGAATTCTGCTCTTGGTAGAGATACCAAGGATACTCACCTTACCCAAAACTTAACCTCTTAAGGATTCCCCAACCCTACCCCAAGCTAAGATTGATGGTAACCCTAGAGTAGTTGATTTGTTTATAAGATGAGTTGCCTTGATCTGCTGTCTGATGAGTTGTTTTGATCTGCCGATTGACTTGTTTGCTTAGGAAGTAGTATGAGCTACTCTAGGAGCTCATCACTAGGATCAATATGTTTCCAACTCCTCTATCCCTAAGCAAGAATACAACCTTGATATGATCCCTAGCCACTAGGTGATCATCTAAAACCCTTAACCAGATCAATTCTGAGGATCTCCATTCTAGATGTTTCCAAGTCCTTGAAGACCGATATTCAGCTTGCAACCCTTCCACTCAATCTACACTTCAATATCATTCACTTGCTAATGCTCTAATACCTTGCAACTCCTCCAAGAACATTCCCTCTCATACTCTAGTCAAAATCCTCAAAACTGCCAAATATGACAAAGTCTGGAAACAGTTTTAACAAAACCTTTTTGAATGTCTCCTTTTCTCAAACCATGTGCATTTTTGGAAATGCACTTGCACCATATTGTTAACCATCCTAAGGACTACCAAGGCCTACCTTGTCCCCTGGTTAGATCCTCCTCCAACCCACTTGCCCATGATGATTTTGCAGACAAGAAAATAACATTTCCTTCCAAACTAGTCCTCATGCCTACTTTGGTAGAAGCTCACACCCTCATACAAACTCCTATGGACCAACTCTCTGAATGGTTGTGATCTACTCATTGATTTCTATCAAAACCTACTTCACTTGCCCCAAGTGGATCTCTGTGCTGCTTAAACTCACATGGTTTATAAGGCATCATGACTCTTTCTGCATGGCAGCATTAATTTCAACAAAGTTTGCCATCACTTCTAGATCACCTCAAATGCTATTAATTTCAAACTCCTCCTGCCATGATCATCTATATGACTTGTTCTAACCATCCATCCAACCCTTGCATCAAGGTGAACTCTGATCTCCAAGATGCAAGCATGTTTTGGTGGTATAAAAAAATAATATCACCCTAGATCCTAAATACCATGTTCCTCCATCTAGTTCAAGTTGGAATTCCATTCCACAAGGTTGCAAATTCTTGCAACACCTTGTATATCTCATATACTTTGACCCTCAAGATTTATCAATAATTATCCATAACTATTATGGCCCCAAAACTATTTAATTCCTTAAATAGTCAAAATCTCCAAAAACTCCCTCCATAAAAGAAAGTTTGGTTTTTGCCAAAACACTTACACAAATTTTGGCTCATGTGAGTTCCACACATCATACCCTATCTATCCCTCTCAAAAATAAATATTTTTGAGAAGCTTTATTATTTCTTTTTGCCCATTTTCTTAAATGGCTGAATTAGAATAATAATTGTTTTAAATACTTTTATGCCTCAATAAATCTTGGGAAAATTCCCCTAAGTGTGTATTCACATCTGGGACCCTTCCACATCAAAGACCGACCTAGTCCAACGTAAAAATATCAAATAATCTTCTAGAAACCACTTCTGCCCTTTTTGAATAAATGGATCTATGAGGACTAAAACCTCTTGTAAAAATCCCAAATAAATCCTAGGAGTCTACCATGACCTCATCCATCTACCAGTACCATTTTCTCCTCTGGTCCGATGTAACTTTTTGGACTTCCTTCACATCCATCAATTGGATCAATATTGCCAATTAAGCAAATCCATTACTCAAACCACTTCCAAAATTCACCAAAACTTGCTCAATGCTTATCCTCAACACCAGGACACACCCCCTGGTCGACCAGCACTGTAGCACCACCTCAGCCCTTCCCATTTTACCCTTGGACTAGTAGAAAGAGAGAGAGACAACACAATCTTACAAAGATTGACCTCTACTTAATTACCACAGCTGCCATCACCTTCCTCTTTGATCCAGCACGCCCCAATACCAATCCTACCCCTCCCCACCGTCCCCTGGGCCAATCCCTGGCCAGCAATCCTCTCCCCCTTGTCCTAAGTGGTCTTTTACATCATCTACCCCTCCTCCCTAGTATATATGGCCAGAGGCCTCCCCCGGCGAGCTCTTGCCCCTCATTTGCTCCCTCCCACCTCCACTTACCTCCCCCAGCACTCCCTCCCTCTCCTCTGCCCTGTGCTCTCGGCCTCCTCACCGAAATCGAACATGGCTCCTCCTCCCCTTCTACATTTCCTTTGCATGTCTGCCCACGAGCTCCCCTACCTCTCCTCTACCTAACCCTATGCATATTTTTGCTCAGGACCGCCTCCTCTGACCTCGCCAGCGAAGCCCTGACAAGCTTGCCTCGGACGTTCTCGCGCGAGCCGGTTCCAGTCGCGGAAACCACCACTGCCGCCCATCGCTGGGACCGTCGTCAAGCACCGCCGTCTCCGTCGTCTTCCAGCCCCTCCCTGACCCTCTAGTGAGCACCCTGACCTCGCCGGCACCGCCCTAGGGTTCCTTCTCTGTCGGGTTCAGACAGAGGAAGGAGAAGCACCTGGGCCATCGATCTGCACTAGATCTGATGGCCATCACTAGCCTATACCCCCTGCACCCCCTCGCTCGCTGATAGCGGGGGCCGCTTGCCGTGGGCCGAATCTTCCCCCGCGGCCCAGTTCCCTCGGGAACTCCAGCCCATTAACCCTCTGCTTTATTCTTTTCCCTGGATTTGCTAGAGTTGTTGTTTGGTTTAAATCCAAAAAAAAATGTAAATAAGATCGAAAGGCCCAGATCTAAATTTCTGTTAATACCCACATGTTTTCTCAATCATGCAGAGGCAACCCCAAGTCCAAATTAAATCCCATTAATTACTGAATTTTATTCTGCTAAAATGTATCTGTAACACTAATTAATTTCCTCATAGAGTTTCACATCCCCATTTGAGTGGAAACAAAGTCCTACTGAGAGGTATTTGACATACCTATCCTCCAGCACAAGTCTTATGCCTAGGTGAACAGTATGCTGTCTTTAGCAAAAAATAACAAAAACAGCAACTATCTGCCTTGGATAAATTCTCTAGGTCAAACCAAGTGTGGTATTGACCTCATTTGATCCCCCAGTACCTCATATTATCAAGACCTATCAAATCCTAGCATCTCAGAATTTATTGAGCTCTGGTTAAAAGTTAGTGAATTAAATACTTCTGCAATGGGTAATTTCACTAATTAAATCACTCCAGGAGTTTGGCAACTCAAAATTGAGTGAACCCAATTTCCACAGAAAGATATTCTAAGTGCCTACAAACTGCCCTTCTAATCAACTCAATAGCTTCTATATAATTAATCTGGTGAAAAAGAGAAAAACCAGACAGAACTGCCTTTGGGAATTTCCTGAGGGCATTCTGGTAATTATTTTGACTTGATACCAACTCTAGGTGGTTCATTACATCAAATACTACTAAACCATCCAAGGAAATAATTTTTGGAGCTCCAGAACGCTTCTGGTGAATTATCTCCTCAAACTAGAGTTTAATCCACTATAAAAAGCATAACTAAATCTAGGAAATTGATAATCAAGTGAAACCACTTGTGATGGTTTTGTCTTGTCAAGACCTATCTAAGGATATCACTTTTTCACATTGGCATCCTACTGAACATAGAACCCTAATCCAAGTTCTTGATATCTATCCTAGACACATATCTTCCAAGAGAAAACACCACAGTGGCAAATTAGTAATTCCACTATCAATACCCAACCTCTCCAAAACCTCCCAAATCCAGTAGTAATTCTTATGTTGGTTGCTGTATGATTTGATGTTTGTATGCCTTGTATTGATTGTGGTATTGTCTGCTTGCATGTGTACTCGATGACGACGATAGTGTGAGTGTCTGACGACAAGAAAGAAGGGACTTCTTATTATTACTTATTGGGTATTCTCGGTCATCTAAAGAAGTCCAGGGACTTATTGCTGACCACGGGCAAGCCACCATTCCAGAACGCTGATATATGCCCTACTCTCTTTTACTGTTGTGTATCCTCTTTAAAAATTGCATTATCTACATGCATGTCTTGTTTTACAAATATTGCGATGGTAACTTGGCTCCTCCAAGTTATGACTTTGTGTCCTTCGAGGCACCACCCCCATGTACCTACCCTTTTATCCCTTTAGATCAAGAGTATGATGGATAGCATCCTACCTCCTTGGAAACCTCCGGTTTTGCGAAAATAAATTGCTTTGGGGTTTTACCCCACCACAAAGGCTTTAAAACTGTTTTGTAAAACCCTTGGGAAGAGGCATCACTCCAAGCAGATGTTTTTCAACGAAATAAATGGTGATGATGAGCAATGACAAGGTGATGGGATGTTCTACGCCTTTACTAGAACAATTTTTATCCGCTTAACCACATTACCCCAGGTGCTGGGGCTTAATTCGTAGTTTGTCCGCATTAGCCGAGGCAGCTTCTACCATGCTTATAGGGAGAGATCCCTGGAATTCCGGGCAGGCGCCACCAGATCAAGGATCTGAAGCCTGTCGCTTGCTTCGGCAAGAGTGAGCCTGAACTGGCAGGAGGCCGGTGCAACAATTGGGTCTCCCGCGGACGGTATGACTTGGAGTACGGAAGGAAGTGGAGTCACCAGATTTAAGGTATACGCCAAGTTGCGGCTTGGGTATGCGCGTGTACGGAAGGCAGGACTATGGTTGGGAGCCACATACTCATTGCCGGGGAGAACAAACCCAAAAGGAAAAGCATGCCTTTGCTAGGGTAGACAAGTGAAAGGTTAAGTTTGATTATCCGGACCCCCATCTACAGCGGTAGTGGGCCGTGGTTGTATCCCGATGGATGTATTGATTTCTATGGGGAAAGTGTGCAAACTCTGTAGAGTATAACCTATTCGAATAGCCGTGTCCACGGTCAAGGACGGTTGTAAAGGTGTTGGCTAGGAGTACCCAAACTGTGCTTGTTTGGGAAACAAGTACGAAGTGGACGAAGGTTCCGGGGGAACCCGGGTTCGAAAGTTTTGTTTTGACCCGAGGTGGTCGAAGAGGTTTAAAAATGGGTTTTTACTACAAAACTGTTTTCAAAACTCTTTTTCAACAAAGATATGGAGATGTCTTGACTATAAAACAAAGGCATGATTTCAAAACTCTTTTTCAACAAAGATATGGAGACGCCATACTCCAAGAGGTAGTCTAGGATGTTTCAAAAACAATTCCAGATAAAGCTATCTCCCCACAGCCAGACTTGCTTTTCCCTATTTCATTTATCTGGGTGGTTTGCGAGTACATTCAAAAGTACTCACGGCTTTGTCCCTGGCTATTTACTTGGACAGACTTTTAGAGGTTCGACATCAGAGGATTCAGGTGACGTCCAGCGAGCTAGGTCGTCTCCCCAGTCAGCTGCCTGTAGGTTGGGGCACGATTGGGCTCTGCGTATGATGATATTCTGCTGCTAAGGATGATGTAGCCAAAATGGCATTTATGTAAGTCTTGTAATCCGTTATGTTTCAGATGTTGTAATGGTACATGTCGGTTATGTTCCACGGCTCACTGATCATGGGAACATGGATGTATGCATAACGGGGTTTTCTCAGATGAATAATTTGGAGAGCCCACATACATGATATTGATGCTGTTGCCATTCTCAATCAGCACCTTGGAGAACCTCACATTCATACTTGGCCCGATGAACGTTGGGTCCAGCACTAATGCATACGAACCAAGACTCCGCATGATCCTGGGGTGGTCCTTCATACTCCAGGTAATTTCCTGATCAGCCCAATGCATATACCTTGTCACTGCTGGCATAAGCGCATTCACCTCCATATGTCGGCGTTGCATGCTCTTTCTATCCGTTTCCTCCGTGGTAAACACACAGTAACTCTGGTGATGGTCTCTGTATTCATTTCTCCCCTCCTTGCCGGGATACCTTTGATCTGGCTGATGCTGGTTTTCCACTTGATGCACTACATCCCTTCTATCATGATTCTCATACCTCTGCGGAGGTGGTGGCAACATTAACTGTTGCATATTTGCTCCGGAGAGCAGTTGCTGCCAAGGTAACTCCTGCCGAGGTTGATCGTTCTGAGGTGCCTGAGCATTCCCCGAGCCACTTTGCTCTATCTTCCTCATCCACTCACATTGCTGGGTTGGATGACCCGTGATGACCCACAAGTATAGGGGGTGTATCGCAGTATTTTCGATAAGTAAGAGTGTCGAACCCAACGAGGAGCAGAAGGTGTTGGCTAGTGGTATGGATCAGGAATTCTCTGCAAATACTTAGCAAATGGATTTTTAGGGGTTTTCAATAAAGCAAGTAAACAAAGTACGAGTAAATAAAAGACAGTAGGAATAAATGCAGCAAGTGGCCCAATCCTTTATGCAGCAAAGGACAAGCCGGTTGTATTTCTTAATATGACCAAACGTTCTCGAGGACACATGGGAAGACTGTCAAGTGCTTTCGCTTCATATAGTCGATTAATCTTATTTAGCTTGCTAAGTGTTGTGTGGGTGAACCTGTGCTAATGTACCGCCCCATCCAAGACTAATAGATACTTGTGATTATACCCCTTGCAAACATCCGTAAGTACAAGAAAGTAATAAGGTAGAAACCTAACCACAGCTTTAAACTCTAAGACCCTTACGTCCCTTGTGTAATGGTTTCCTAACGGGGGTTCAGGTTTCTGTCACTCCGGCAACCCCTACGATTAGTAGCCAAATACACAATGCATTCCCCTAGGCCCTTATAGGTGAAGTGTCATGTAGTCGACGTTCACATGACACCACTAGAAGAAGTACACCACACCTTAAATAACAATCTATTGAATCTTTCTCAACGCAACTCCACTACTAACAACAAGACGTCTCCCATGTCCTCAAGAACAAAATGAACTACTCACAAGACATCATATGGATCATGATCAGAGATGGAATAATGATGTATAACAATCTGAACATAAACAATAATTCAATGGTTCACTCAATAGCATCAACTACAAAGAGTAATCAACACCGGGAAAGTTTACCCTATGAACTATGCAAGATTCAACTCAATTGTTACAGCAATATGGAGATGGTGATGAGGGTGCTGATGGTGATGATGGTGGTGATGATGATGATGATCCCGATGAAGTCTAGCTTGATGGTGGTGTTGATGGCGACGATCTCCCCTCTCCGGGGAGGAATTCCCTTGGCAGAAATCTGTCTGCCGGAGAGATCTTTCTCTCTGGGTGTTTTCCGCCCCATAGAGGCGGCGGAATCTTTCTGTGGTTGCTCCCTGAGTCTTAGGGTTTCGGGAGGATGATATACGCCAGAGGAGAGAGGCTGGAGTGGGCCAGGGCGGCCACACCACCTCCAGGCGCGGCCTAGGCCTGCCCGCGCCATGGGGTGGTGTGGGCCCCCTGTGGCCCACCTCCACTCCATCTTCTGGCATCCTTAGTCTTCTGGAAAAATAGGATTTTCCGTATATTTTCCCGGATTTTCTGATCTTCGAGAATTTTGCCTCCAAACAACACCTTTTCCATCAGAATCCTGACTGCAATGGTCCATGCTCCAAAAGTCATCAACCATGCAAAAACAGATGAAATAACATAAGTATCACCTCTCAATACGAAATATATCAATGAATAATAGTGAATTAAGACATAGAATAGTGATGCAAAATGGACGATCAACTCCCCCCAAGCTTAGACTTCGCTTGTCCCCAAGCGAAACTGAGCTCAATAAACATGACCTCAGGTTTATGGAGTGAAGAGTCGATAAAAGAATACGGACAAGAAGCATCACATTCATCAAATACATAGATCATAATAGAAGACAACTCACTATTATATAACTCAACTTGTAATGAGTAAAGGAAACACAATAAAGATATATAGAGTAAATTAGAATTGGTAATGGCAAACTTAGCTCTTGGTCGAAGAATAGTTGATAATTTGCTGGAGTTCACAAATAGCTGGTTTTTCAATGATAGCTTTCAAAGTAGTAAACATCAAGATAAGAGCAATGTGCAAAACAAGGAACATAAGAAACATGATTGAATAAATCATCATATGAATGAATGAAACACATCAACTCAAAATACTTGCTGAGATAGAAGGGAATAGGTTTACTGACTCAACTACAAAATAAAAGAAAGGCCCTTCAAAGAGGGAAGCAGGGATTGCAAGTCTCATAAAGAGCTCCCAAAAATTATGATACTTACTAGCTTTCAGCTCTCATTGCCCCTATCATAGGCATCTTTAGGTGATTAAGGTGAAAGTGAGGTCCAATCTGAGTTATATGCTTGACAGACTATAAACTGAAAATCCCAAGTCCCTTGAGTACGAGGGCCGCTCCTCATGCTACTCAACTTTAGTTACCGGTAAGTTCTTGTCATCGTAAGTATGTGCGTATCATTGAGAACCGCCAACGGGGTACCCCTTGCCCGATGATACGGAAGAATCCCCATATAAAAATGACAAGGCAAGCAGACAATGAGTATCTCAGCAATCTTCTTATTTACCATTCGAAAATGGTGCTTTTCTCTCTCTTTCCTCTTTTCATAGTATCTCTTTTTTTTCTTTTTCTCAATAGCTATCTCTCTCTCTTTTATAAGAAGAATGCTTCATAGATATCATTATGGTTACGCTGCAGGTTTCCACCATGTCAGCATGGATTAGACCAGCGGCCAAGGCGTTTCTCTAACACACATACATAACTCCATGGACTTACAAGCTCCCCTTTTATTTCACACCGACGACATCCGCAAACAAAAGAGCAAGGTATCAACTGGGTATATATTTACAAGTGTTGAAAGCGTTCCCCATGACAACACGGTTCTACTAATCCCCAGCCTATAATTTGCAAGAATATAACTTTCATGGAGAGTTCACAATGGTTCAGGTTTATTAAATGCAAGAAAGTAAAGTGCCATCAAGTTCGTGAGAGGTTTAATCACAAATTTTTGAATAACAAGTTTAATTTGGGAGGTAGACAAAACAAGAATTTACTTGGAATAGCAATAATGCTACTTGGTAGGTATGGTGGACGCAAATGGCAAGGGTTTTGGTTTAAAGGAGTGGATGCACGAGAAGAATACCCTCTCAGTACAGGTTTTTGGCTAGCAAGGCTGGGTAGCAAGTATAAGAGTTGAAGGAGACAACCAAACATACAAGTGATAAAAACAAACATGCAATCTTCCTCGGAAGCACAAAAGATCTCAACTAGAGAATACTAAACTTATGAGCAAATCAAGAAAGAAAGATGATGAAATTATTTTTCTCTAGAGTACTTCTATCTTTTCTTTCAACTCTCAAAAATAGGTTGCTACTGACCGAGCCAGGTTTGCCAAAACCAACTAAATTAACTCAATGCCCCCAAAGCGCTACCAATACTAACAACAAGATCAATCATATAACCACGAATTGAAAACTAACATAAGCTATGCAAAAAGGGTGAATGATAGAACTTCTCATTAATATTCCATAACGGAAACTCACACCAAGGGATACATATCTAACGAGAGAGGGGACACTTCCATAATGCAAACCATACTACATAATAACTCCTCTATTCATGATATGACTCTACTAATAAGGTAAAAAGATAGAAGATAGTGATATGATACCGAGGCACTCCCCCAAGCTTGGAACAAACAAAGGGGATGCCAAACCTGATGACGAATTACTCCTTAGGTGGTGGTGGTAATATTTCCTTAGTTGTCGTGAGGAAATCTTCCAGCATCATGCGAAGCCTATTATTCTCCCATTGAAGCATGTCCACCTTCCTCTGCAAGTCTCGGTACTTATCGCAGAACTCCTTAGTGACTCGTAGGGCTTCCATTGATGCATGGCAAGAGACTAAAGGTACCAGCCCCTGCTCGGGGTCTTGGAGATCTTCCTCCATAGGCTCCTTTCCTTTATCCTTGGTGGACACCATTGTGCTTCTAAACTTTCAAGAATAGTTCCTGGCAGAAACAGAACGAAACAAAAACATGACGAAAACACGATATACGAAACTCGGGGGATCCGGGGGATTATATATTACAAAGTTTCATATCAAAAGGAAGATACTGGGAGAAACGAGTCGGAGGCGGAGTCCTGGGTGGACTCACCACCTGGTGGCGCGGCCAGGGGTGGGCCCGCGCCACAGGGTGGTGTGAGCCACCTTGGCTCCGTTTCCGTCCCTTTTTCGCTTCGTAGCTTTCCTTATTGACTGAAAACTACAGAAATATATTTGGATTGTATTTTCGCGGAACTTTTCTTACCAGAACTGTCACCTATTTTGAAACAGACTCTGCAGGTCTCTGAATGTGGTATTTAGTGGATCCTTCCGGATTCATCTCTTGAATATCATCGATATCTTTATCTTCAAATACTTATTACTTGAGTCATAAAACCCTTCTCTTCCTTATTACACCATTGTCTACACTTCCTGGAAATTTCTTTCACACAAAACTTCACACAGTTCTCATTAGCAACATTAGTATAAGTGAAGTGATGAAACCTTTTGAGTCCAACTTCAACTGGAAACCATCAAAACAAAATATACTGTAGCAAATCCTTCTGAAGACCCAAAAAGAATTCAAGAAGGAAATCGAATAAAGAAGCAAATGCAAGATTGGCAAAATCTATCAAAACAGACCAGCAGGTAAAGATAAATTTTTTCGAAAATCTTCTGTTGCTCAAATAAAAAAGTGCAAAACTAACGAAAGTTAAATAACAACCTGCGGCAGAAGCACAAAAAATTACAGCTCAATCCGACATACAGAGATCTCTCACGATTTTTTACGGTGAAGCACAAAAATCTGTTTCGGGACAGCAACTTCTCCAAATCTTACTTCTCTCTCATTAGAGGTTGATCTTGACACAAAAACCAAAAAAAACGGATAAGGAGCGGTTATTACCGAAGTAATAACTTCCAAGACTCAAAGAAACAAAAAAAAAGCAAAAACAAATTGGGTTGTCTCCCATAAAGCTCTTTCTTTATAGCCATTAAGATGGGCATGATAATTTTGAAGAAGCTCTCATAGGGATATGAATTGAAGTGAAAGAGAGCATTAAGAAGCAAACACACACACACACATTTAAGTCTAACCCACTTCCTATGCAAGGGGATTTTGTAAACAAACAAGTTATTGAAACCAAAGGCAACTTGCATAAGAAGGCAAAAGATGTGCAACATAAGAACTTTTAGCATAAAGCGAGGAAACTTGATATTATTGAGATGCATAAGAACACTTTTCCCTCTTTCATAGTAACTTTCAGTATCATGCATAAACTTAACAATATAGCTATCACAAGGACCATCATAGCAATGATCACTTATTCTAACAGAAAACACAGGAATACTAGCTCTTGTAGGTTCAGGTAAAACATGATTAGCAGTATAAACTTCAGTATTTCTTGTAGGAACACTCTTAGCAATATCTTTATAAGGTTCATGATACTTATTCCACTTCTTTTTAGGCCCTTCAATATAATAAGCAAAAGCCTTAAAATAAGAAGCAATAGCTTGAGAGTCTAGACTATAAGCATTTTTAATATTTTGAAAGTCATCAGTTCCCATAAAATATTCAATGCATTCATAATCATAATTTATACCTGACCTTCTACCTTTTTCATTCTCCCAAACTTCAGCATTGTCTTGAATACGATCTAGAAGGTCCCATTTAACTTCTTCTTCCATGCGAGTGAATTATCCAGCATAAGAGGCATCCAATAAATCTTTGTCATGTAGAGGGAGTCTTGCATAAAAGTTGTTGATAATAATATTGTTGGGGAGCTCATGAATGGGAAATTTGAGCATTAGTAACTTCAATCTCCCCCAAGCTTGAGTTGTACTCTCTCCATCAAGAGGCCAAAAGTTGTATATTTGATTCCGATCTTTATGAATCTCACTAGGAGGATAAAACTTTGAATAAAAGAGAGGCACTATTTCCTCCCATTCCAAAGCTTGACCATTCTTCAGCAGCTTATACCATTCCTCAACTCTTCCTTTTAGTGATAATGAGAATAACTTCTTCTTAACTTGATCTGTAGTAATACCTGCACACTTGAACAACCTGCATAATTCATGTATAAAGAGTAAATGATCACTGGGATGGACAGTTCCATCCCCAACATAATAGTTATCCATAACACGATCAATAATTCTTGTAGGTATTTTGAAAACAACTTTCTCAGCAGGTGGTGGCTTATCTACTACCTTAGCAGTGGTAGTAGCATTACCAAATAAGAAACTCAACAAATTATCCATAATGAAAATAAAGCAACTAGCAGATGTAAACAATACTCACAGTAGAAGTTTCCTTTACCAGTTCCACTCTCCAATAGATTATTTCTCCCCTCATTGTCGGGATACCTTTGATCTGGCTGATGCTGGTTTTCCACTTGATGCACTGCATCCCTTCTCTCATGATTCTCATACCTCGGCGGAGGTGGTGGCAACATTAACTGTTGCGTATTTGCTCCGGAGAGTAGTTGCTGCCGAGGTAACTCCTGCCGAGGTTAATCGTTCCGAGGTGCCTGAGCATTCCCCGAGCCACTTTGCTCTATCTTCCTCATCCACTCACATTCCCGGGTTGTATGACCCGTGATGACCCACAAGTATAGGGGGTGTATCGCAGTATTTTCCGTAAGTAAGAGTGTCGAACCCAACGAGGAGCAGAAGGTGCTGGCTAGTGGTATGGATCAGGAATTCTCTGCAAATACTTAGCAAACGGATTTTTAGGGGTTTTTGATAAAGCAAGTAAACAAAGTACAAGTAAATAAAAGACAATAGGAATAAATGCAGCAAGTGGCCCAATCTTTTATGCAGCAAAGGACAAGCCAGTTGTATTTGTGAAGATGACCAAACGTTCTCGAGGACACATGGGAAGACTGTCAAGTGCTTTCGCTTCATATAGTCGATTAATCTTCTTTAGCTTGCTAAGTGTTGTGTGGGTGAACCTGTGCTAATGTACCGCCCCATCCAAGACTAATACATACTTGTGATTATACCCCTTGCAAACATGGAGATGTCCTCCAACTTCACATTGTACCAACCTTAACATCTCTTGCTTATAACATCCCTCCAACCACTGACATTCAGCCCAAGTTACAGGGAGAGATTCGTTAAAGATTATCCACCAAATCTCACTTTTGATGGGCAGTAGATTGGTTTCCTTCTACCACAACTGTCCATGACAACCATAGGACCTTGCAGGCCTTAATCGAGCTACTTGCCCAGCACAGTCACTTACCTTATCCTGATGCTTGCCTCATGCATGGACACTTCGCTCAGTAGCGAATAGAGATGCTTAACCCGCAGCACACTCTTCTTTTTTCCGTCTCTGATGACCTTGGCTCAAAGAAAAGCAGCTGAGAAGAAAGACAGGTCTGTTTCAGGGATCAATATAAGAACACCCAGGAGGAGATATTGAAGGAAGAAGTGGTGATTAGAGAAGAATGGCAATGGCGTAGATCATTCTGAATTCCATCTTTGAACCCTTCCGCACCCCCTATTTAGTAAGTGGAGAGAAATACGAATTTATATCCGGTAAGCGCTAAGAAAGTAAGAGCGACCTAAACCCTATCATTTCTTTTTTAGAGTAAGAAACACCGGTTTGGTACAAGAAAGTAATTAAGGTAGAAACCTGACCACAGCTTTAAACTCTAAGACCCTTACGTCCCTTGTGCAATGGTTTCCTAACGGGGGTTCAGGTTTCTGTCACTTCGGCAACCCCTACGATTAGTAGCCAAATACACAATGCATTCCCCTAGGCCCTTATAGGTGAAGTGTCATGTAGTCGACGTTCACATGACACCACTAGAAGAAGTACACCACAACTTAAATAACAATCTATTGAATCTTTCTCAACGCAACTCCACTACTAACAACAAGACTTCTCCCATGTCCTCAAGAACAAAACGAACTACTCACAAGACATCATATGGATCATGATCAGAGATGGAATAATGATGTATAACAATATGAACATAAACAATAATTCAATGGTTCACTCAATAGCATCAACTACAAAGAGTAATCAACACCGGGAAAGTTTCCCCTATGAACTATGCAAGATTCAACTCAATTGTTACAGCAATATGGAGATGGTTATGAGGGTGTTGTTGGTGATGATGGTGGTGGTGATGATGATGATGATCCCGATGAAGTCCAGCTTGATGGTGGTGTTGATGGCGATGATCTCCCCTCTCCAGGAAGGAATTCTCCCAGCAGAAATCTATCTGCCGGAGAGATCTTTCTCTCTCGGTGTTTTCCACCCCGCAGAGGCGGCGGAATCTTTCTGTGGTCGCTCCTCGAGTCTTAGGGTTTCGGGAGGATGATATACGCTAGAGGAGAGAGGCTAGAGTGGGCCAGGGGCCACACCACCTCCAGGCGCGGCCTAGGCCTGCCCGCGCCATGGGGTGGTGTGGGCCCCCTATGGCCCACCTCCACTCCATCTTATGGCATCCTTAGTCTTCTGGAAAAATAGGATTTTCCGTATATTTTCCCGGATTTTCGGATCTTCGTGAATTTTGCCTCCAAATAGCACCTTTTCCATCAGAATCCTGACTACAGCGGTCCATGCTCCAAAAGTCATCAACCATGCAAAAACAGATGAAATAACATAAGTATCACCTCTCAATACGAAATATATCAATGAATAATAGTGAATTAAGACATAGAATAGTGATGCAAAATGGACGTATCAACCCGCCGGGTTACTCGGATTTGGCGTGTGAAATTTGCACGGCTGATCCAACATTGCCTCATACGTATATCTCGGCCGGTCTTTCTTTTCTTGCCAATGTTTCTTTTGCTCCAGCGTCCAAATTTTCTTGCCATCATTTCTTGGAGTCCACTGCTGCCCTCCAGTTTTCTGACGTTGATTACTCCCTCCTCCGGGTTGATCTTGGTTTACAACAGCAACTTTTTGCAAACTGTACCTGTAATCCGGTCTATGATCTCTTCTCTTACTCCGGTAGTCATTTCATCAGGATGATCCGGCTCCATCTCGCTGGTAGTACTCCTCATTTGACTCGTTTGACACAAGCCGGGGTTGAGTCGGATCCCCTAAAGCATACGAATCAGCAATCCGGATTGTTTCTACCAGTGTAGTTGGCATATCCCTTTGTAACCTTTGCCACAACATGCTTGCATATCTACACCCTTTTGCAAACCAAGCTATGGCCTGTGACTCAATCACGCCTTCACATGAGTTTCGCACATTGCACCAGCGAGTTAGGAACTCCCGGTCTGTCTCATTTGGTCTCTGCTTGCACATTGCTAGGGTCTATGGCCTATTCGGCCTCTGATATGTGCTTGAGAAGTTACTAACAAACATTTCCTCAAAATCCAGCCAGCAGTTGATACTACCAGGTGGTAAATTTTTTAACCACACCCTCGCTGGCCCCTCCAACATCTGAGGTACGTATCTCACTGCCCATCTTAGATTGCCTGTAGCAATTTTTACTGCCGTTGCATAGTTGATTAACCAATCCTTTGGCTTAGTGCTACCGTCATATGTTTTCGTGCCTCTAGGTAACTGGAAGTTAGGTACTGGAGGCTCTTTCATGATTCAGGGCTCAAAACATGCTGGACCCGGAGGACCTTGCCCCTCAATTAGCTCCGACCTATAGAGACGATCCAGCTTCAGCCTGGCGTCGTCTGGTAGCAAATTCCTGCGTCCCAATCTTGACCCTATCACATGATGATCTGGCCTATGGTATCCTGCATTCGCCATTTCCGAGTCACCGTCGTTATATCTATCTTGCTCTCGTTGAGCACAGTTCTGCCGCATACCTTGGCCGGCACTTTGCTCTTGCCGAGGTACACTCTACTGTTGTTGTTGCCGAGGTAAATTCTTCCCTGCACCCGTTGAGTTACGCTGTCCGGCATTGCCTTGATCGCGGTTATCTTGGCCGGCTGCACTCGGCCGACACGTTGTCGATCCTCAATACCTTGCACTGCCTTTCCTTTCCCTGCCCTTGCCGGGTCATACGGGACTATCTGTTTGTTTCTCCTTGCCGAGGTTACCATTTCCTCTCTTCTAGGGCCATCATGAGGGGATGATGCAGCCCCAGCGGATTTCTCCGGGTTACCCACTGCCGAATAAACGACCTTGGAAGCGCCATCTCTTACCAGGTTAGCCTTGAGCAACTCCTCATTCTGTCTGTTAGTAATCCGAACTAACTTATTGACCCTCTCCTGTTGTCTTTGCCGGGCTTCACCTATCAGACCTTCTAACTCGGATGCAGCCGCATCCGCTGCCCTGAGGTTCTTCGCTGGGGTTCTGTACTTCGGCAGCCCCACGGATAAAAAGTTCTCTAATTCCTCGACTCTGGTCTCACCCTCTTTGTTCATTTCACTGATGAGGTTTTTCCCTTTTACTTTTACAGCATCTACTTTATTTGCTCTTGTGTACTCGCGCAGCGTCATGTTCAACGACTGCTGAGCCGTGGCTATCTTTTTCGCGCCCTCTAATATTTTCTGCCTAGTTTCCTCTAACTCGGCTTGTGCCTGTACTGGATCTACCACAGCTGCTACGGGGCTTGCCAAGCTATCCATTGCCTGCTGCAGCACATTCTCTGGCCTCTCTAGTGGAGGACCTCTACTTTTCCTAGGCGCCTTGGGTGTTACCTCCGGATCTAGTGTCGGGTCTTTGCTTGCGCCAGCGTCAGGCATTGTCATCATCACCTCAGCGCGGTTAGGGGAGCGAGTGATACGCGCACTGTGAGCTGCGCTAAGGGGTGGCTCGCCTCCCTCGACGACGTGCTACGGGTGAACGCAAGACACATCGACGCCGACGTAGATCTTGTGGGCACCAAGCTTGATGAAGAGGCCATTGCGCGGTGGAGGTCGCCTACCGAAGCTACCAGCATTGTCGCTGACGTAGTCCCGCACTCCAAAGCGCTGAACGAGCCCAGAGACGATGCGCTCGCTGTTGCCGATGATGCTTCCTGTCCGGATCTTCACTCCTGCTAGCGCCGCTAGCCCCATGGTGGGCTCCAACTGTCGTGGTGGTGTCATGGTAGATGCCATGGATAGGCTAAAGGTGGGGGCAATATGCACTAGAGGAATCCAGGGAGGGATAGTGTGGCGATTCCACACACAGATGCTTGGTATTCTCCAAGTCCACTGAGTTTACAGATGCTCCTTGAGCTGTATTGGGGAGAGGAGGAAGAAGAAGTTCTCTTACTCTCACCACTACTTTCACCCAATGAACAAACTACTCACCCGTCAGCCCCTTCTACAAAGGCCCTAGCGCTCCTTATAAAGGGGAGGCTAGGTTACTAGTTAGGGCATACGTGGAGGCATATTCCTGGGAATATGCCTCTCCCAGAATAGCAAACCGACCGGGTCTCCTTTTCCGTTCGTAAGCCATGCAAAGGCTACGTAACCCTCTACGGCACCAGCGTCAGCCGACATAGGCTACGTCACTGATGTCTACGCACTTCTATTCTTGTAGACAGTTGTTGGGCCTCCAAGTGCAGAGGTTTGTAGAACAACAGCAAGTTTTCCCTTAAGTGGATCACCCAAAGTTTATCGAACTCAGGGAGGAAGTGGTCAAAGGTATTCCCTCTCAAGCAACCCTGCAATCAAGATACAAGAAGTCTCTTGTCTCCCCAACACACCCAATACACTTGTCAGGTGTATAGGTGCACTAGTTCGGCAAAGAGATAGTGAAATACAAGTGGTATGGATATAAGACAACGGTGCCAGCAAATAGCTTGATAGTGTGGAAGAGACTAAAGGCAAACTTAAATAAAGATGGAAGCAAGCAAACATGTAACAGATCTAGTAGCAAACGAAATATCAATGCTTAGAAACAAGGCCTAGGGATCATACTTTCACTAGTGAACACTCTCTCATAAATATATTCTTCTTTATGATACTACGTTGAACTACTCTCCGGTTGGACACTCTAATTGATGGTAGGGCTATAACAACACACCTCAAAGTAAGCCTTTCCCATCTAGAAAACCCCACACTGTCACCTTGAGTACTAGATGAGTCCAACAAACACCACAATTTCATAAAGATATCCAACTCCAAATATAACTCATAACAAGTATTTGTAATCTCTAGCCTAAGTGCCACCATGGTGAGCACGCTGTCACTTTCACACCCATGGGGAGAGCAGAGATCTATTAAAGCACTTGAGTAGCAAGGTGGATCTACTTGATTACAAAGCTCATGATCACAATATGATCATGCATAGAGAGATAGATGAACACATAGCTACTGGTAGAACCCTTGGCCTCGAGAGAGAACTACTCCCTCCTCATCATGGGAATCAGCAATGGTGATGGAGATGGCAGTGGAGATCGACAGAGATGGCTCTGTGGGCACTTCCCCGTCCCAGCAGGGTGCCGGAACAGAGAAATTATGTCCCCCAAATCTCCCCTTCGGTGGCGGCAGCACAGCGGAACTTTTCATGGCTGGAGGCTTGAAGATTTAGGGTTTATGCATCGGGAGGCTTCTTATAGGCGAAGATGCAAGGTCGGTGGAGGCCAGAGGGGCCCACACCACCTGGTGGCGCGGCCAGGGCTAGCCCGTGCCACCACATGGTGTGGCCAGGCCCTGGCCCTCCTCCGTCTCGTATTCTGGCTCCGCGAGTCTTCCGGTAAAATATCAACTTTGGCTTTTGTCCCGTCCAATTCCGAGAATATTCATTTTCTGACTTCCTGGAACCAAAAACAATAGAAAACAGGCAACTGGCACTGTGGCATCTTGTTAATAGGTTAGTCCAAGAAATCATATGAAAAGTACTCCAAAGTATGGACAAAACACAAGAAAGTAGATAAAACTAAGCATGGAACATCAAAAAATTATAGATACATTTGCAATGTATCAACATCCCCAAGCTTAACTCCTGCTCGTCCTCGAGTAGGTAAGTGATAAAAAGAAATAATAATTTTTGAGGTGACATGCACCATCAAAGACTTGATCAAAGTATTTGTAAAACATTCAAAGCTGGGATCATAGTACTTCAATCATAACATGAAAGACAAAGTTCTAGCAATAAGGCAAAGAAACTATGATGCAACAAGAAAAGACACAAACAAAAGATTCATGAATAACAATGCTTTGCAAGACGTTTGTTTGTTTGACATAAAGAAAACATAGCATAACAGTATTCAGCTTGTCCCTCATAGAGTAGCAAATATAAGGATACCTTCAAAGTTCATAAGAGTGACTAGATACAATCGTTTAAAACAAGCAATAACAAGTTATGCATCAATCAACTTAGTCTTGGGAAAATGCACATAGAACTAAGAATGGCCACTATGCTCTCAAAGTAGGTGCATAAAGGTAGAAGGTGGAGACTCAATGTAATGGTGGAAGAAAGGCCATCATAGAAGGAAGCAGAGATTCAAGTTTCATAAAGACCTTCCAAAAATTATGGTACTTATAGCTTTCAGCTCTCATTGCCCCTATCATAAGCATCTTGAAGTGATTAAGGTTAAAGTGACACAACTAAGAGGATATGCTTGACAAGTTATAAACCGAAATATCATGCCCCTTACTTACGAAGACCGAACCTCATGCTACTCAACTTTAGTCACGAGTAAGCCCTTGTCATTGTAAGTACATGTGTATCATTAAGAACCGCCAACGGGGTACCGCTTGCACATGATATGGGAGCTTTCCCATAATCAAAATGACAAGGCAAGTAGACAATGAGCATCTCAGTGATCTTTTTATTTACTATTTGCATAGGTTTTTATTGAGGATGCTTCATAGAGTGCTCATTATGGTGATGCTGCAAGTTTCCACCATGATTAGGCATGGCTTAGGCTAGCGGCCCAGGTGTTTCTCTAACACACATACAAACTCCATGATCTTACAAGTTCCACTTTTATTTCACATCGCCAGGATCCGTAAGGAAAAGAACATGATATCAACGGGGTACAAAGTACAAGTGCAATGTTGAAAGCGTTCCCCATGATACATGGTTCTGCTAATTTCAACTTATAAAGCGCAAGCATATACGCAACAAAGAAGGACCCAATGGTTCAAGTTTATTAAATGCAAAAAAGTAAAGTGTGCCATCAAGTTCGTGAGAGCTTTAATCACTAGTTTTCTCATAACAAGTTTAATTTGGAAGGTAAACAAAAGCATGAATATACTTGGAATAGCATATGCTAGTAGGTAGGTATGGTGGACTCTTTGGAATAACTTGGTTTAGGGAGTTGGATGCATGAGTGGAACTCATACTTTGTTGTGGAGGCTAGCAAAAGACTGGGAGCGACAAACTAAGAGAGCAATAATGGCCATAATCATGCAGAGCGACAAAACATCATTGATAAAAGCATAAAGTGATACTACAAGTTGAAAACTAAAGGATCATAAAGGCAATGGTGACTTGGGATAGTCATAACCTGGTGTGAGCATGCGCTAAGTCAACCCAAATAAAGCATCAAAGGAGAATACCACTATACTATGCTTTAATATGCTAAAACAACGCATGATTCATCCAAAGCACATTAAGCAATCTCAATTGTTTATAACAAGTGATGCTACAGCAAAGAATACTAAGCATAAATCAAAAACAATATCAAGCATGGCATGACAAAGCATAGGCCACAGTCAAAAACAAGCTCTCTTTACCACTTAAGCATGAACTTTCCTACTCTTTTCCAAACCAAACCAAACTATTTGAAACCCAATGCATGAAAGAGGGGGTCCAACTAATTTATTCAGAAAACTAAGAAAACCAAGCAAACAAAAATCAAAACTAAAAACGAAAAAGAAGACGCTCCAAGAACAACACAACTGTGCATGAAACAATAAAAATGAAGTGTTTGGAAGAAACCTGAGATTTTTATTGATAAAGAAGGGGATGCCTTGGGAATCCCCAAGCTTTGACGCTTCTACCTCTTGGGTATTTCTTGGGGTGACACGCGTGGCATCCCCAAGCTTGAGCTTTAGTCCATCCTTCATCTCATTACTCATTCCTTTCATACACCTGAAAATTTTCCTTCATACAAAACTTCACACAATCTTTATTAGCAACATTAGTGCACTCAAGATAATAAGTTCTTAGGTTCAGTTAACACCAATAAACTTCCATTAATACACTATATACTGTAGCACTTCCCTCAGAAAGCTCAATTCCCTAAAAGAACTCAAAAAGGAACCAACAAGAAGCAAATGCAGAAAATGGCAGTAATCTGTCAAAACAGACCAGCAGGTAAAGACGAATTTTTTCGAAGACCTTATGTTGCTCAAATGAAAAAGTGTTGAACTAACGAAAGTTAGATAACAACCTGGGGCAGAAGCACACAAATTCACGCCTCAAAAAGACATTCAGAGCCTTTACACGAATTTTTACGGTGAAGCACAAAAATCTGTTTTGGGACAGCAACTTTCCCAATCATTACTTCTCTCTCATTAGAGGTTACTCTTGGCATAAAAAGCAAATAAAAAGGATAAGGAGAGATTATTACAGCGGTAATAACTTCCAAGATTCAACTAAAACTTTTGGGTTATCTCTCAATAAGTACTTTGTTCTTTAACGCCTTCAAGTTAGGCCTTATAGTTTGAGAAGATGCTCACATAAGAAATATGGATTGAAGTAAAAGAGAGCATCAAGAAGCAAATTCAAAACACATTTAAGTCTAACCCACTTCCTATGCATAGCAATCTTGTAAAGAAACAAGTCATGAAACCACAAAGCAACAAGCATAGTAAAGCAAAACAAGTGCACCTTCAAGACTTTCAACATAAAGAGGGGAAACTTAATATTATTAAGATGCATAAAACCATGTTTCTCTCTCTCATAATAACTTTCAGTAGCATCATGAATAAAATTAACAATATAACTATCACATAAAACATTCCTATCATGAGCCACATACATATAATAATTATTACTCTCCACATAAGCATAGTCATTCTTATTAATTATAGTGGGAGCAAATTCAACAAAATAGCTATCATTATTATTCTCATCACCATAATTATCAAATATAGGAGGCATATTGTAATCATAATTAATTTCCTCCTCAATAGTAGGTGGACTGAAAATATCATATTCATCATTGTAATCATCATATATTGGAGGTTTTGTATCATCATAAGCAATAGAATAGCTATCTTCCAAAGCTGGGGAACTAAAAAGATCTTTTTCATAAAAACTAGCTTCCCCAAGCTTAGTCTTTTCCATAGCATTAGCAATAATGGTGTCCAAAGAGTTCATACTAACAACATTGCTATTAGCATGCAAATAAAGTTCCATAGGTTTTTAATTTTCTCTTCAAACACTTCATGTCCTAACTCAAGATAAATACTATAAATCTCTCTAATTTTTTTGACCCTAACTAGTGAAAACAAGAAACAAAAAGACAACATTGCAGAATCTTAAGGAAATAACTTCGAGTACTCACACCAGAAAATAGGCGTTTACCGTGGGAGGTTCTTCTTCTTTAATCCTCCGGTGTGAATACCTTTTACCTTACCTCCCCAGCAACAGCGCCAGAAAATAGCTTGATGTCTACACACTTCTATTCTTGTAGACAGTTATTGGGCCTCCAAGTGCAGAGGTTTGTAGAACAGCAGCAAGTTTTCCCTTAAGTGGATCACCCAAGGTTTATCGAACTCAGGGAGGAAGTGGTCAAAGGTATTCCCTCTCAAGCAACCCTGCAATCAAGATACAAGAAGTCTCTTGTGTCCCCAACACACCCCATACACTTGTCAGGTGTATAGGTGCACTAGTTCGGCGAAGAGATAGTGAAATACAAGTGGTATGGATATAAGACAACGGTGCCAGCAAATAGCTTGATGGCATGGAAGAGACTAAAGGCAAACTTAAATAAAGATGGAAGCAAGCAAACATGTAACATATCTAGTAGCAAACGAAGTATCAATGCTTAGAAACAAGGCCAAGGGATCATACTTTCACTAGTGAACACTCTCTCATAAATATATTCTTCTTTATGATACTACGCTGAACTATACTCCGGTTGGACACTCTAATCAATGGTAGGGCTATAACGGCACACCTCAAAGTAAGCCTTTCCCATCTAGAAAACCCCACACTGTCACCTTGAGTACTAGATGAGTCCAACAAACACCACAATTTCATAAAGATATCCAACTCCAAATATAACTCATAACAAGTTTTTTAATCTCAAGCCTAAGTGCCACCATGGTGAGCACACTGTCACTTTCACACACATGGGGAGAGCAGAGATCTATTAAAGCACTTGAGTAGCAAGGTAGATCTACTTGATTACAAAGCTCATGATCACAATATGATCATGCACAGAGAGAGAGAGAGATGAACACATAGCTACCGGTAGAACCCTTAGCCTCGAGAGAGAACTACTCCCTCCTCATCATGGGAATCAGCAATGGTGATGGAGATGGCGGTGGAGATCGATGGAGATGGCTCCGGGGGCACTTCCCCGTCCCGGCAGGGTGCCGGAACAGAGACTTTATGTCCCACGAATCTCCCCTTCAGTGGCGGCGGCACAGCGGAACTTTTCGTGGCTGGAGGCTTGACGATTTAGGGTTTATGCATCGGGAGGCTTCCTATAGGCAAAGATGCAAGGTCGGTGGAGGCCAGAGGGGCCCACACCACCTGGTGGCGCGGCCAGGGCCAGCCTGCGCCACCACATGGTGTGGCCAAGCCCTGGCCCTCCTCCGTCTCGTATTCTAGCTCCTCGAGTCTTCCGGTAAAATATCAACTTTGGCTTTTGTCCCGTCCAATTCCGAGAATATTCATTTTCTGACTTCCTGGAACCAAAAACAACAGAAAATAGGCAACTGGCACTATGGCATCTTGTTAATAGGTTAGTCCAAGAAATCATATGAAAAGTACTCCAAAGTATGGACAAAACACAAGAAAGTAGATAAAACTAAGCATGGAACATCAAAAATTATAGATACATTATAGATAAAACTAAGCATGGGTCAGGTTAGTCCAACAGGGCTAGTTGTAGCATTCTCCAAGGGTCTTGTGTTCGTCGGCTCCCTGAGGTTGAAAGGGGGGTCCATGTCGTTGCACCCTGGCAACACCCGAGCCAACCTGACCCTCATCACGTCATCATCCATTGGATTGTTGTGCATTGTGCGGCTCGCTGGTTGTATGAGAGTGCCCTTGGCAACATCCTTCAACTCGCCGCCGGCAACTTTGGGCATCATGAGATGGCAGCAGTCATCAAAGGCATAAAGGACATGACGTGCACTAACTAATTAGTTACCTTTGTGATGGCGTTGAGCTCAGATAATGTAGAGACACAGCCGATGTCGGCGACCGACCAATCATCATCTGCATTCTCCCGCTCGGGTGCCTCACGAAGCACCATGTCCATCGGTTGCACCTTGGTATCTTTGGCGGGAGGGGGCGTCGGTGTGGCCAAAATGAGTGGTTGTGTCCCGGCGTTGACGGATAGCGGGGTTACTAGGTCCGACGACACGTTAACATTGATGCCCTAGTTGCTGCCGCTTAAGCTAGGTAGATGAATCGGCCCATGTCGACCTCCCACATTCCAAGCAGTTAGCCCCTCGAAAAGCTCAGGGGGGGTCATCGCGTGGAGCTTCTCTTCCACTAACTTGTCCACTGTTTTCTCGTACACTGATTTTTCCTCTAGTGTCTGCACCTTCATCTTCAGCTCTTCAACATTGGCTTTATCCTTAGCCGTCGACTGGTTCTTCCTCTCCCTTCTTTTCTTGGTGTCCTCTTTGTAGTACTCCTTGAACTTCATGCTCGTACCAAAGCCGGACACACGGCCAGCTAAGGACGGCGGAAACCCCCTGACCCTCTTCTTGTAAGCATTTGTCGCCCTGTTGAAAACCGTGTCCCACGGATCCATCGAATCCTGGGACGACTCTTCAGCATGAGCTTTCAGTTCATCCTCCTATAGAGACAAGAAAAGGTGAACCCATTTAGATTTTTGGCTTCATTATTTTAATTAGAACGCAATAGACTTGAGATCGGCAGTAAATTCCTTACTAGCTTCTTCTTGAATTCCTTCACCTCTGGATCGTCGGTGACGAACTCCCCTGTATCTAGGTCCAGGTAGTAGCGGGCCCGGACAAAGTTCCTAAGTTGCAAGTCCATGATTTTAAGCCAAGGGTTGTCTTTACCCATGCGTTCAATCTCAGCATCCTCCTTGTCCCAAATGGCATGTTTCCCTCTGTAATTGCCGCTTCTGAGCCGGTGGTTACCTATGTTCTGTTCCCGCATACTCCTGCCCCATTTAGTCCATTTTATAGTGTCATTGGTAGTTATATCCACCTTGAATATCTTAAACTCCTCTTCGTCGAGCATTGGATTTTTCTTACTAATAACCTCCCAGCTTTCACCTTTGTCAATGCTATTCTTTACCCGGATTTTCCAGCTGCTCAAGGCGTTTCTCATCTTCGTGAGGGCTAGTTTGTTCACCGGGTTCTTTCTCTCTAGGTTTATGAACCGCTCTAGGATTCTATATCGCTTATGAAGCTTCTTAAGGAGGTTATCGACCAAATCCACATTGTCAGCATGTCTGATGTACTTCGTGTTTATCGACATGCTTTCCCAAACGATGCACCCGAGTTACAGGCCGTACCCTTTGGAAAACACCTCTGACGCAATGGATAGGCCACTTTCTGTGACTTCAGTGAACTCATCGCAGATGGTGCCGAGCACTGGCACCTTCCAATCCTTCCTTTCCTTCTTCTTCTTCTGAGTAGCGGTCGGGTTACCGCTATCGCCATATGTGCGCTCACTGCCATCGGTGGTGTCATCCTCCTCGCTGCCTTCACTAGTTTCATCATAGTCATCTTCGTCCCCCTCGTAATCAGTATCTCCTCCCTCATTGCCCCAGTAGCTCTGGCGGCGGTCGCCTCCTCCTCTAGTGGTGGTGTCATACTCATCTCCTCCTCCTGCTGCTGCTGTTGGGACCCCCGCCAGAATGACTCGTTGGCCTGTCTAGCTTGTTCTTCGACGCTCTACTTAGAAGGGTCGGCCTCGTTGTTGCTCGACATGTTTGCACTCTATTAAAAAGAGGCAAAAAATTAGCACAAATCTCGGCCGAAAAATTCGGCATGACCTTTGCTAATTTTTTAACCTAGGAGTGCCAATTTCTCAACCGAAACGGAAGTGAATCGACACTTCGGGAGAAACAGGCAACTCAATTGAAGAAATATATCCCTGCAAGACAAAACCCATCCCCATATTGACAGCCCCATGCATTGACCCTAGCATCCATCATCCATCATCCACATGTAGTATATATATAACAGATACATATGTATAAATACACTCCAGCTACACCATCAACTGCAGTATTTTTGAAGAATGTAGATATATACATCAAAGTACAACAAACTTAAAAACTTAAATTGATTTATGTTATGTTACATCAAGCAAGATCCAGGTACAAGATTGCTCAAGGTACAAGCAAGCAAGCTCCAGTTATGTTATGTTACAGCAAGCAAGCTCTAAGTACAACAAGCAAGCTCCGGGTACAAGCAAGCAAGCAAGCTCCAGGTACAAGATTGCTCAAGGTACAAGCAAGCAAGCAAGCTCCAGGTACAAGATTGCTCAAGGTACAAGCAAGCAAGCTCCAGGTACAAAGTTAAACCATCAATTCGTAAAGTAGACTATGCATAGGTCAACACCATTTCTCAATGGCAAGTATCAACTAGTACAATATAAATATACATGTCAAGTCTGTAACTAGCTAGTAGGAAAAAAATTCCTCTTAGCAAGGACAAGGTTCTGTTCCAAATAACCAGAACCTACTGAATCTATTTTGCCCCAATAATAAGCTGCAGCAATTGACTGAAGTGAAGATTGTTTAAGTTGTTTCATTTTCTTTTATTTATGCTAGCTAAATTTTTAAGATCAGAATCATGCATAATACAATGCCGGAACCTCAGAGCTGCTCCTACAATGAAGTACCTATGTGGCAAACTCTTGCTGTAATTCTTGTAAAAGAGAAAAAACCTATAGGGTGCACAGCTAAAGACATACGTCAATGTAAGAAGAGATTCTAGAATTATGGCTTACCAACATGCTGGAACAAGACATGGATAAAACCTACAGGGTGCTCGCTTACTTAATCCCATGTTATGTAATATTTCCAACATCCCAACAGACCAATAGTACATTAAAACAGGCTGTCTTCCAAATCATAGAATTTAAATATGACCCACTAAATTATGTGTGTAGTTTTTCATCACTTCAAGATGGTAAATTGTTTGGATAGACGTACATCAACGAAGTGGACAAGCAAGTACTAAAGAAGTACCATTTGAACACTCTCCAACAACTTCAAGCATCAAGGACTTTTTTCACTGTATTTATGTTCACCTTGGTAAAAAAATGAAGCTCGGTGCAAATGATTCAGATAGCAGATGGAACTACTCATATTTGGAATGCCCAGAAAGTGCTAAGCTCGTACTCAACCTTTACTTAAAATTCTTCATTAGGTATCAGGAAAGGCATATTCAGAGGAGCTAAAATTCCTAGAATAAATTTGGTCATTCAGCTTGCTATTGCTAGCATAAAAGCCTTAGAACTATAGAGAGTGCCTTATGCAGCATTCGATCATGGTGTGTTTTCTGTTTGCCTCGTGTACACATTACATCAGTCAGTAAATGCACAACTTCTTCAACTACCACAACGACATCTACAGATAGAAATAACTCTGCAATTAACATGGCAGAAACTTTAGAAAGGAATGGTCCCAACATTGAGATTTTTTTGTGAGAATAACATCGAGAGTTTTAGTCATAGACAGATGACACATTAATACTCGGTTATACATAGCTAAGCTTAGACCAAGTTGTGGCAATGTAGCAAAGTTCGTCACTAGTTAGTTCTAGTTAGGAATTGTTGTAGAGATCGATGTGGACCTACTGCTGTGGTGGTCGTCGACGATGAGGGTGGCGGCGGTGCTCCTGCTGTGGGCGGGGCGGGGCCGGAATCCTCCTCCACGGGCTCCGGCATGGCGGTGGCGGGCCTCCTCCTAGGTCGCAGGCGGGACGGGGCTCTCCTCCACGACGGCTCTCCTCCTCCTCCGCCACGGGCTCTCCTCCACGGCGGCTCCGGTGGCGAGGGCGAGGCTAGGGTTTGCGCCCGTGCAAGGGCGAGAGAAATGGGAATTAGCAGGGGACGCCGAACCGTTTATTTGGCTAAGTGTGAAACTTTTGTGGCATATTTCTACAATATGTGCCACATAATGTACAACTTCTATGGCGCATATTGTAGAAATGCGCCACAGAATCTTTGGACATAGTTCAAAACAGCACGGCATCGTAGTTAGTCAAGAATCTATACATATCCTAGTGGTCTGCTTGCCAGCTCTAAACCCTGGGGCAGCCAAGTTCGAATCCTGGCTATCTTAGACTTATTTTTTCCTTTTAAAAAAAATAGTTTTAATTACATATGTTTAAAAGCAAGAACATATGCATATTTATTAAAAAAAGCAAGAACATATACATATACATACTTATTCAAAAAACCACACGAATATCACATTATATGTTTTAGTCTCTAACTAATATATATTTGCGAGCACACATGTGAATTAATACACAAAAAAGTCACACAATTGCTAGCGTATCTTCACAATCTGCTTCTTGCCCTTTTTCATCGCGGTTGAATACTTTAGCCCGTGTACTTTGAGATTTCTTCTTGTGAATAGAAAACCTTTAGTAGGTAGTGTGGTCTTCCTTCTTACTTTAGTAGTAGTAGGCATGTCGAAGTACTTGTCGAATTCCTCTTCGATCTTCAGATCGCCGTTCTTGTCGAAGTCTTGCTCGTTGGCAGCTCCTTCCATTTCGATGATGCTCCTCCTGTCCCTCCTAACTACAACACAGTTGGGCTTTGATGGGTCGGTAATAAAAAATCATTGATCAACTTGGCTAGTGAGTACCCAAGGCTCATTTTTTGCGGAGGTGTTCTTCGTCGATTTGGCATCTGGTACAACCATTATGGTGAAATACCGGCCTTCTTTTTTCACGTTCTTGGCCCATCTAACAAAGAACATCGGTACGATCTCCCCACAGTAGTCGAGCTCCCA
The DNA here is from genome assembly GCA_910589775.1 of Avena eriantha. NCBI lineage: Eukaryota > Viridiplantae > Streptophyta > Magnoliopsida > Poales > Poaceae > Avena > Avena eriantha. The sequence goes on from OU342744.1 coordinate 191,949,594, forward strand.
TATCTTCTCAATCCTTACGTAGAATTTTTCCATGACAGTAGTCCGTCATCGACGAAGGATAACATAGTTACTCCTGAGTTTTGATATTCTCTGTTCTTATCATTTTCCTCGATTTATAATATGTAAGCGTTTATGTCGTATGACTGATTGGTCCTTAGGTTGTGCCATGGGCCCTGCGACAAGGAGAATATGAGTTTTTGATCTTCCGTAAAAGGCGTCTATGGGAGATTATCCAGTAGCCTTTTCTTGAACCAACCCGTGAAGCTGGAGTTGTGCTCTCTGGTTACATCTCCCTTCTTCCTCGACCGGCCCTAGTCGACGTACTACTGCTCAATTAAGCTTTTGTGCTCTTCCACCCAAGGGCGAACCAATTCAATATGCTATAGCGCGACTCGGTGTGCCTTGTCAAAGTCAGAGTGTCGACTGATGACCCACAAGTATAGGGGGGTGTATCGCAATATTTTCGATAAGTAAGAGTGTCGAACCCAACAAGGAGCAGAAGGTACTGGCTAGTGCTACGGATTAGGAATTCTCTACAAATACTTAGCAAACGGATTTTTAGGGGTTTTTGATAAAGCAAGTAAATAAAGTACGAGTAAATAAAAGACAATAAGAGTAAATGCAGCAAGTGGCCCAATCCTTTATGCAGCAAAGGACAAGCCAGTTGTATTACTTAAGATGGCCAAACGTTCTGGAGGACACATGGGAATTCTGTCAACTGATTTCGCTTCATATAGTTGATTAATCTTCTTTAGCTTGCTAAGTGTTGTGTGGGTGAACCTGTGCTAATGTACCGACCTTCCTAGGACTAATACATACTTGTGATTATACCCCTTGCAAACATCCGTAAGTACAAGAAAGTAATTAAGGTAGGAACCTAACCACGGCTTTAAACTCTAAGACACTGATGTCCCTTGTGCAATGGTTTCCTAATGGGGGTTCAGGTTTCTGTCACTCCGGCAACCCCTAGGATTACTAGCCAAATACACAATGCATGCCCCTAGGCCCATACAGGTGAAGTGTCATGTAGTCGATGATCACATGACACCACTAGAAGAAGTACACCAAAACTTAAATATCAAACTATTGAATCTTTCTCAACACAACTCCACTACTAACAACATGACTTCTCCCATGTCCTCAAGAACAAAACGAACTACTCACAAGACATCATATGGATCATGATCAGAGATGGAATAATGATGTATAACAATCTGAACATAAACAATAATTCAATGGTTCACTCAATAGCATCAACTATAAAGAGTAATCAACACCGGAAAAGTTTCCTCTAAACTATGCAAGATTCAATCCAATTGTTACAGCAATATGGAGATGGAGATGATGGTGCTGGTGATGATGATGGTGGTGGTGATGATGATAATCCCGATGAAGTCCATCTTGATGGTGGTGTTGATGGCGATGATTTCCCCTCTCCGGGAAGGAATTCCCCTGGCAGAATTCTGTCTGTCGGAGAGATCTTTCTCTCTTGGTGTTTTCCGCCCCGTAGAGGCAGAGGAATCTTTCTATGGTCGCTCTCCGAGTATTATGGTTTTGGGAGGATTATATACGCCAGAGGGGTGAGCCAGAGGTGGGCCAGGGCGGCCACACCACCTGGTGGCGCGGCCTAGGCTGTCCCATGCCAAGGGGTGGTGTGGGCCCCCTGTGGCCCATCTCCACTCCTCCTTCTGGCTTCCTTCGTCTTCTGGAAAAATAGGATTTTCCGTATATTTTTCCGGATTTTCTGATCTTCGCGAATTTTGCCTCCAAACAGCACCTTTTCTATCAGAATCCTGACTGCAGCAGTCCATGCTCCAAAAGTCATCAACCATGCAAAAACAGGTGAAATTACATAAGTATCACCTCTTAATATGAAATATATCAATGAATACTAGTAAATTATGATATAGAATAGTGATGCAAAATGGACGTATCATCGACCATCAATGCCTACATGCAGTGAGCGGTAGCCCTCGTAGTGACCATATCTAGCGAGCATGCCGAGGTGCTTCTTGGTGGGTATTCCAACATCCTCGTTCTCGGTGGTTAGATAATTCCGGCAGAAGGAGATGCACTCGTAGATCAGAAAGCCCTTGGCTATGCTTCCATCTGGACGAGACCTGTTGCAAATGAATCCTTTGATGACACCGTTTAGCTTTTCAAACGGCATCATGTTCTGCAGGAATGTTGACCCGAGCTGGATGATGTCATCCACGACATGTACAAGTAGACGCACCATGATGTCGAAGAATGCGGGCGGGAAGTAAATCTCGATCTCGCATAGTATCACCACGATCTCTTCCTGTAGCCTGTCGAGCTGCTTCACACCGATCGACTTCCTAGATATGACATCGAAAAAGTTGAAGAGGCCAAACAGCGTCTCACGGACATGCTCGTCCATTATCCCGTGGATCGCAACGAGGAGTATCTGCGTCATCAGCATGTGACAGTCGTGAGACTTCATACCGCTGAATCTCTTCTTCGCCACATCCATATATCTACTTATCTTCCCCGAGTAACCGTGAGGAACTTTCACTCCTAGGAGGCACCTGAAAAACTGCTCGAGCTCCTCCTGACTCAGAGCGAAGCAGGCAGCGCGAAGCACCACCTCATTCTTCTTAACTCTTTTGCGGCGACCTTGAGTCCCTTCCGTCTGATCATGATCATCATCACTATCAAGGTACTGAAGATTTTTCTTGATCCAAGAAATTTAAGGTCCTTTATTACTTTCGGCCCATCCTTGGTCCTCTCTAGCATGTTCAGTAGAGTGCCAACTAGACTCTCGGTAACGTTCTTCGTGATGTGCATTACATCGAGGCTATGGGGCGTGTCAAGGACCTTCCAGTACGGCAGGTCCTAGGAAACAGACCTTGCTTTCCATACACCCAGCAACGGCTTTGTCCTCGGTCGTTTTTTCCCGGTGCAGGGCAATCTACCCAATTATTCAAAAGCTCCTAGATTTGTTCGCCGCTCCTTGGACGTAGGGCTCTTTTGAGCTCGTCTTTACCATTGAACAAGTCACCGTGTTTTCTCCACGGATGATCCATGTGGAGCCACTTTCGAGTACCTTGGAACACGATTTTCGAAGACCCGTGATCCCTTGGTAGGTGGAGATGCGGTGTCTCATCCATGCACTTGACACATGCATTGTGTCCGTGGTTCACCTGGGACAATACAAATGCGTAACCAGGATAGTACTGCACCGTCGTGAGCAACGTGGCTCTCAGAGGGATATATTCTTTAGTGTAGGCATCCCACGTACGGGCTGGCGTCTCCCAGAATGTGGCTAACTCCTCTCTCAACAACTCGAGATACATATGCATATTGATACCTGGTTGTTTCGGCCCCTGAATATGAATGCTCATGTATACATACCTTTGCTTCGTGCACAGCCACGGGGGGAGGTTGTACGGCCATACAAACACTGGCCAGGTGCTATGCGTGCTACTCCGGTTGCCAAAAGGATTAAGTCCATCGGTGCTCATACCCAGCCTGATGTTCCTTGCATTGCCCCCAAACTCTTTGAACTCGATGTCCAATGCATTCCACTGGCTAGCGTCTGAAGGGTGTGTCAGGATCTTGCCCTTCTCCGGATCATCTTCGGGTTTATCCCTTTCCGAGTGCCATTGCATGAGCTTTGCTTCCATAGGATCTAAGAAATATCGCTTCAGACGAGGGGTGATAGGAAAGTACCATACCACTTTTAGAGGAACTTTCTTATTCCCTCTCTTGTACCGTCCTTGGCCGCACACCGGACATGTGGTTCTATCCACGTACTCGTTCCGATAAAGTGCGCAATCATTGATGCATGCGTGGTATTTAATGTGTGGTAGGTCGAGAGGGCACACGATTTTCTTGGCCTCCTCGATACTTGTTGGCAATGTGTTCCCCTTAGAAAGTCGGTCGTGCTAGTATTCCATGTTCGCATTGAAGCTCACATTGGTCCATTTGTGTTCGGCCTTCATCTCCAGAGCCTTAAGCGTTACACTTAATCGTGTATCCTCGGGGCGACACCCAGGATACAATGGATTCATCCTGTTTATCTCCATTTGCGCTAGCTTGGCTTTCTCTCTGGCTGCAGCTTTGGTGTTGCTCGTCTCCTTGAGGAGCAGTTCTTGAACATGAGGGTCATGCAAGGCCGAAGTTAGCAACGTCTATGTGTTCGCATCTTCTCCTTCTTCATGATGATCATGCCCATCGGCATCTCCTTCTTCATGATGATCATGCCCATCGACATCTCCTTCTTCATGATGATCATGCCCGCCGGCATCTACTTCTTCATGATGATCATGCCCGATGGCATCTCCTTCATCATGATGATCATTCCCGAGAGACTCTTCATCTTCTCGCACGCCCACGTCTTCGTGACCACCATGTCCTATTGGCGCCTCATTGAGGTCGTGCATCAAACCGCGTCTAAGCAGGTGACCCTCCAATTGTCTAGAATCAGGGTCGATCCAGCGCTGGAGTTTGCATGTTCGACATGAACATCTTATCATGATCTTGTTGTTCAGAATCATGTCCTCCTTCACGTCTTTCCTATACCTAGCAATTCGAACTCCACTCATCGTGACGACCATGGTTGCCTGAGCGGTCACAACAGAGAGTAGGTTAGAACCACACCATATGCAGACACAAATGCATGCATGGTAGCTGGAAAAATTCGGCACGACCTTTCCTAAAAGTAGGACATATGGGTAGTGAAATTTTTTGTTGAAATGGAAATGAATCAACATTTCGGCAAACATCCATGCACCACACTAGCCGGGACAACAACAAGCAAGCAACAAAAAACTTTCTCCCAATGCAAACATTCATGCACCACACAAGCTTCATGTATAAGCATCGTCTCGCCATGCATCACACACACCGCCCGCGCGACAAGCTTCACCTACAAAACATGCATATTCATGGCCAAGTACTTACCTAGTAGATTCAATAATAGCGAGACGAGACCGCGCGGTGAGAGAGTATGGACAAATAGATCTACAAGTTGGTGGAGAGGAAATTAGTAAACAAATAGAAATGTGGAAGAGAAAAGTAAGAAACATTTAGATCTACAAGTTGGAGGAAGGCTTCCCTTACCAATCTATGAACTAAAGTAGGTTTAGTTATAAGAAAATGGAAAAACTATGGCAAAATAGGGTGGGAGGCAGGAGGAAGACGAGCTAGGTGTGTAGAAGGGAAGAAGAGATGTGAAATGGGTGGTGATGGATAGAGGGGGTGAGCTTGCCAACTTTTTGCAGATGGATCTGGACGTCTTGTTATGTGGCGCATATTGCAGTTATGCATCACAGAAGTTCAAATTTCTACGGCACATATTGCAATATACGCCACAGAACAAGGCGGTGCACTTTCCACGGTGGGAGCCGCGTCAAATTTTTGTGGCGCATGTGTGGGTATGCGCCACAGAAATCAAACATTTTCATGGCGCATATTCCCATATGCGCCATAGAAAGTGGGTCAAAAAGATTCTATGGTGGGGCTCGTCTCCATTTTAGGTGGCGCATAGAGAAATATGTGCAAGAGAGCTTATTACTTCTATGACGCATATGTCTCTATGCACCACAGAAAGTTGGTCACCCTAACTCGGTTGGCGGGTCCCACATAATATCTGTGCCGCATGTGTTCTAAAATGCGTCACGGAATCGTGCAAGTTTCTGTGGCGCATTTCCTGAAGTGCGTCACTGATATTTTTCTCTGGTACATGATTTTGCATATGCGCCACAGAATAGATTGTTTATCTATAGCTGTTTTCCTATTAGTGTCTTGGGTTTTGGTAGGCGCGGTTGGTTTGAAGTCTTTGATCTTGGCCGTAGCTTAGGTCTAACGGGTTGAGTTGTAATTCGGTGTGACTCTTTTATTAGAGCCTGTAGAAGATGTAAATCTGTATAAAACTTTATTTTTCTATCGATGAATCGAATTTCGAAACGCAAGACTTCTGTGGTTTCAAAAAAAAATGTACGTGCAATTGTACAAATCACCAATGCAAGTAGCGCTGCAGTTAAACGTAACAGCGAGCATGGCTGTTTGCTGGGTCAAGATGAAGATCCTTTTGTACGAGACGTGTCGGCTTCGATGCGGTACGAGATTCACTTTTTTTCTCTTCAGACAGATAACGATTTCGAAAAACGGGGAAATAAAAAGAAACAAGATTGAGAGGGTCGGGTGCGCCCGCGGCCCACGAAAAGGCCACCGTTGGGAACGTCGTATTTTTTCCCCGATGGGGTCCTGTACGTATTCGAGTCGGTAGGCCAGTACCACATACGTACAATACCTGTACCGCGGACCGTACCATACCTAAATCGCGATCCGTACAATACCTAAATCGCGATTCGTCTCTCTCGCCTCCGTTCTGCCCTCGCGCGTGATTCCGCCGCCGATTCGAGATAAGCTTTTCGATCTCCTGTTTCAATTTCTAGATCAAATTCTCGTTCTAAATCTTTCGATTCCGATCTCGTATTAGGTTTTGTTCTAGATTCGATTTAATTTCTTCGATTTCGCCTCGTTTCGTAGCCATGGCTGTGGTCGACGCCGAGGGTCTCGCGCCCCTGCTGCCAGCCCCGACGAGCTGCGTCGGCCTCAGGCCGCCACCGTCGTCGTACTCGTCTAGTCGATTTGATGGAACCAGGAAGCCTGCAGGGCGCGCATCTTCCAGTGAAAGTTGGATAAGGGATAAGCTCACCGGCGGTGGCGTTCCGTCGGCCGATAGAAAGATGCCCGGCAGAGCCTCCCTGAGCTCGATCTGGGTGGAGGACAAGAAGCTCGGCCAGGCCGGCACGTCGACCACAAGCGTCGAGCGCGCCGGCCGCCCCACGTGGAGGGAGACTTGCTGGAGCGGGGGCATAAGACCCGCGAGCCGCGCGCCTTCCGCTGATCAGACTGAAAGGAAGCAAAAGACTCTGATCGTCAAGACGGAAGCCTCTCCTGCGTCTACGATCGCCATTGAGACCTGCTTGGAAGCCATTCCTGCTACCAAGATCGCCGTCGAGACTGAAGCCGCTCCTGCTACTGAGATCCTCATACAGACCGAGACGGCGGGCACTCCCTCCATTGCTATTGAGATGGAAGCAGCTCCGGCGCCGGAGATGCTGTTCGCTGGCCCGAGCTTTATCGCTGTGTCCCCGGATCCGAGCGAGCTCCCATTTCCCTCCTATATCATCCTTCGTCGGCTAGCTCGGGGGTTCGCCGGCTATTATTACATAGCCGAGTTAAGTTCGACGGAGTAGTTTTTAGTTTGCAAGTTACACGTACCCTTTTCCTTACGGAGGAACTCCAGACCGGAGTGTAAGATTTTTAGTGAGACGGTAGCTTGTTCTAATGTCTAAATTAATAAAATTTCCTCCAAATCTCAGTCTACCATTTCCTCATTTCTTCTTTACCATTTTATAATCTTCTATCAAATTCCAAGCCTTTCCTCCAAATTCGGCCAGAACTCCCGCTGTTAGTTTCAAATTTCCTCTTGAGCCTGTCGCCTCCTGCCTTCCTTGCCCACGGTGGCACTTAGTTTCTATATTGACAGATATACTGCGTCCGTGCCTGAGCTCAATTTGCAGTTAAGGTACACCAGATTCAGCTACTAGAAATTGCTTCTTTCAAAAGTTCCCTCGTGCAGTTGCTGCTTTCTGGTTGAGATTCAAAAAGCATGTGCTACTACTATACTAGTTGACATGCTTGAGATGCTCATACCATTGCATACTCTGATCAAACTTCATGAAAGAAAATAGAGTTTTCCCTGTAGACTGTCACTCTTTAGTTCATCATGCTCTTATTTGCTTGAAAACATAAAATTCATTGGCTAAGTGATCTCTGAAAGCAAGTTGTGTGCATGGATAACATCTCCCGTGGATAGTGCACAAAAGGGGCCTCGTTTTTTTAGCCGAGAACATGCTGCAGGACTGTATTAAAGATGCCCTTCGGTAGGAGTGAACCTTGATGCTTCCTTTGTTTGTTGAATATTGAATATGTACAGATGTGCACATATTTTTTTCTGAAAAATAACAATTAATAATCAACTGAAACGATCTAAAGGCCAAGTATAATGCAGCTTTGGAAAAATATGGAAAGGACCCGACAGCTATGGCACGTCAGGGGAAGCATGACCCTGTTATTGAAGAGATGGTGAAATCGTAGGTGCATTCAAATTTTATCATGAAGAACAAAGAGCAACCCAGTTGTGATTGGTGAATCTAATTTTTTCACAACATTTCGTCACTTATGAGTATGAAAGTAATTTCTCTTACTGGATTTTAAATTCTTGTTTAGGCTTGCTCAGAGGATAGTGCAAGGGGATGTTCCATGCAACTGTGGTATACTATTATCCAGGGTTATATCAGGACGATCTTCCGACTGATGTTTACTTTTGTTTTGAGGAGCTAATTACACTAGACATGGGTGCTTTGATTGCCGGTGCCAAATATCGAGGAGAATTTGAGGATAGACTCAAAGCTGTACTGAAAGAGGTCACAGATTCTGATGGACAGGTCATTCTTTTCATTGATGAGATTCACACTGGTATCAGAGCAGGTAGGGAGTTATTTTATTTGATAATGCCGTAATTTTTTTTAAGGACGTCACACACAACCAAAACATTGAGGAATAAACTAACATTGCTAATTAGAGTTTGGGACATTATTTTTTGAAATCCCCAGGATTTGATTCATTCTGAGTGTTTCATGTTCAATAATACGATTTATGAATACTAAGATGCATCGCCCATATTTTACAGAAGTCTATATATCTAATGATGTTGATTACGCATATAAACCCCTGATTCTCCCGTATAAACAAATGTTCATCAGTTTTTCCTATTTGCATATTCTCATGTAATATTCGTTTATTATATAGATCAATAAATGCATAAACATGTTTTCAGCACCCAGCTGTGCCAACTTGTCAGATAGGGCAGTGCTTTTCCATTTTGATAATTTTCCATCCATTACAAACAAGTGATTTGGAGATGAAGCTTCTGTGCATTTCTTCATGAAGGTAAATGCACAACTATTTCCTCTAAAAAACAGCTTTGTGGCGTTGTTCTCTGACTGATGTTCTCTTTTCACTGAAATTTGATCAAAAGTTACAGGTATTATGCACCAAAATTATTAAATTACAAAGGTTCACTATTGATAACAATGCAATGTCAAATTGTTCGATGAATTTACTACTATCTGTTGGTTTGTATTACAATCCAATCAGTCAAGGTTTGTAGTCTAATGAGTAATGACTGTCTGTAGTCGAGTCTATATGTAATCTTTAACACCATTAATCATTATCCGGCATAAGCCAAGCGGCAGACCAGGTCGTATGAAACTAGTGTGCATTCTGGCTCCAGAACTTTCATAGAATTGTATCCTGCTAGTTAAAAGCGCAAGGGAATGGGGCTGGCTCCAGAACTTTCATAGAATCATATGAAACTCTGAGGCTACTGATTACTCATTTCTTCTTTACCATTTTATAATTTTCTAGCAAATTCCAAGCCTTCCCTCCAAATTCGGCCAGAATTCCTGTTATTATTTAAAATTTCCTCTTTAGCCTGCCGCCTCCTGCCTTCCTTGCCCAAGGTGACACTTAGTTTCTACGTTGACATGTATACGGCGTCTGTGCCTTCTTTCCTGCAGTTCTGAACTTACCGGATGGCCGTCACTGGCAGAAGCACAATAGTTGCTAAATTTAGTGAACAGACTGAACTAATCACTGGAGGATGCAAAACATTAAGAGATCTGCATTTCTTCCTTGTACATTTCTTCCAACTCCAGGTATTACTACTAACTAGCTGAATGCTTGTAACACCCTCGAATCGGCCCTATGCAAGTTTTAGCCCTTTCCGCCAAACCCGCATAGAAACGATTCAAGGACGCCCACCAGGCACTTTCGTGCGGGTGGAAAACGAAGTAATACCATTACACAACAGTCCTCGATGGGACCCACCGAACATATATACATCAGCGACTCCATGAGCCAAGAATACAGATATAATATACAAAGATCCAAATCACCTTGAGAACGATAGGGCGTCCGACTACGGACAAGATACAAATGGGGCTAAGAGCCCTGAAGAATAACCAATGGCGTCCATAACCCTGCCTAGGCCAAACCGGAAGGGTAACCCTGCTAATGACGGCGATCTCAAACCTGCTAAAACAAAAGGGATGCCGACAAAGGGTAAAGGAAAAAGATGAGCGTCAGTACTGAGGCCAGCACATGGCGAGGCTAGAATTCGGCGGCTCTCGCCTACATAGGTATGGTGGGCTGAAGCGGCAGCGCAGCGACGCGAAACAACCTATAGAGACTTGTAATACTGGCGGCTATAAGAGAGGGATAAGAAAGACCTATTCGGATCCAACCTGATACTAACACCAAACATACCCATCCTGGTATTTCCCCTCGAGACCAAACGAGGAAGTCCAGCCGAGGAAACTCACACGGTTGGCAATTTTATTTAATCTTTTCATGGCAGTTATCCAACTTACTATTCATCTCGGATACAGGTCAGATTATAACAGTAAACTTTAGTTATAGTTGTCTATGGTCGAGAAACTGTGCTCCAAGTCGTTCATAACCGCGGACACGGCTTTTCGAAAAGATTTAACCCTGCAGGGGTGCACCAAAGTATCCACACGCACTTCGACCCTTTTTGCTAGATCAATTAACATACACCCATCGGTATGTCGGCGGGGCCTAAGTCATGACGTTTCCCAGACCCAAAGCAAGTACATGGGGGCCACCCCACTAAGCTACCCGCAACGAAGTCGGTCGGCTCCGGAACGGACCCAAGGTTTGTGTCAATGGCTGTAAACGACTGGGAACCCGAAAAGTGTGACTAGGCTTGTCGATACCGCGAAAACATTCCACATCCTAAACAGTACAGGTGCTCCACGCACAATCTTAAATAAAGCAGTAAAGCATGGCATAAGTACAGAATAGTAATAAAGCCCCAAACTACTTGTGGCCCCCGGTACAGTACTTTGAAATCAGGTAGTAAGCCGATGGGGGTGCCCACACACCCCACCTGTGGTTAGCGCGCTCGATCTCGGAACAGGTGTCAAGAACTCGGGTCCTAGGGGACACTAGTGAGCGGTTAAGAACCAAATAATTGCTATTACCCACCGGTGCCTCTGCATTAAACTACTAACAACATTAATTAATAAACTGTAATTCGAATCATGATCAACACCACCATTAAACATTTGCCAACCGCCCAACAACTGTGGAACATCGACGGCGCGAGGCAACACCTGAGCAAGCAACTACGACTCGCAGGGCCAGTTGTCTATCAAGCAACGGGTAATAGGAGGTGCCCAAGGCAGTATAACGGCTGCAAGGAATATATCTGGTACGGAACACTAAAGCATCGCGACACGGATAGCAATAGATCAACAGGAGGAAATAAAGACTATAAATGCAAAATAGGTAGAAGGGGAAGAGATGCTCGCCTGGGAAACACTGCCGAAGGATCATAACTGGAGAACTTGTCGATACTCGCATCAACTCATCGGCCTAATCCGCGAAGAAGCAAACACTAGAAGAAGCACCGGATGCAATATTTAATACTATGGCAGAAGATCCGGCATGATTATGATATGATGCAGATGCGGTGCAATTAGGCAGTATTAAGCGTAACCGGGGTCCCGACAATTAATTACATGGTTCAAGTTGTTTAACTACCCCGCAATTTAAATGTTGTCTTAACAAGGCAGGGCATGGTATCGGTTCGCTACACAAATTTAAATGGAGGCGATATGAGACAATTATAGCCCGCATATAGTCTCCATGTTTAATTAGAAGGTGAATCGACATAATGCCCCCAAACTCACATGACAGATATGCATGCATGAACAATTAATATGCGACAATTGATAATGTCATATTATAAAAAATAATGGGGGTCTCGGATAGGGAATCACATTTAGGGTTCCGAAGATCTTGGGGGGGTCGACGGGTTCGACGGGGATCGGGTTCGGTCTTCGGGGTTCAGGGTCTTCGAGTCGGAGAAGGAGATCATGGCAGTCTGGGGGTACGGTCTTCGGGTTCCGGGGGAAGAGCTTGGTGTTTCCGTGTGGAAGGCCTCGAGGGTTCGGTGGCGGAGATCTTGACGGGTACCATCACACCGGAGATCGCTGGAGACAGTCTTGAGGTCGCTGGAGACGGTCTCGGCTGCACTCACGGAAATAGGATTCGATGGCATCACGGCCTTCATTGTCTAACAGCACAAAAATACTCCAAAACTCCAATTGCTCCACCGTCACACCAACAAACGGGCAGAGAGCCAAACACATTAAGGACTAGCTCCGGTACGAGAAGGCCGAGCGGAAACACCACCGCAGGGGCACAGCCACTAGCAATAGAGCACCATGGGTCTATGGGGATCATGACGCGGATGACCCGAACGGGGACGAGGACGCCTGTGAGGCCGCAGACGAGCGGCTCCCGGCGGTAGCGCTGCAAGGCAGGGGCGAGGCGGCCCTGGCGGTGCGGAGCTGTGGAGGCGCCGGATGCGGGACGGGGCGGGGCCGGAGGTCGGGGAGGCGTGGCCGGCGGTGGGGCCGAGGCGGCGGCGAGCTGGTGCAGGCAGGCTCGGGGTCGCAGGGGAGGGCTCGACGGAAGGAGCGGCGACCGGTGCTGCGGGGTCGGGGACGAGCGGTGGAGGCGCGGCTCCGGTGGCGTCGGTGCGTGCTCGAGCAGAGAGAAGGCGGCTGGCGCAAGGAGACGGGGTGCACGGACGGCGGCGCCATGCGGAAGACGGAGAGGAGGAGCGAGGTCGCCGGCTGGGGCGGAGGCCGTTGCCGGTGAGGAAAGGGGCGCAGGCGGCGAGAGGGAGGAGATGGTGGCGGGACCAGCTCTGGCGGAGGGCGGCGATGGGATCTGGAGCCGGGGGATGCCGTGGGCCGGGGCTTGCGCGCGGAGGACGGCCGGCGAAGCGGGCGAGACGAGGTGGAGGAAGCGGTGGGCGGCGGCGTCTGTCGGTGGGGAAAGAGTGGGTCAGAGAGAGAGAGGGGCGGGGGGGGACAGGCGTCGGTGGGAGGTGGAGTGGGGGACGCGGGGGTTGGTGGGGAGGTGGCGACGTGGCAGGGGGGCGGCAGGTGGGACTGGGGGTGCGGGCAGGTTGGCGATGCGTGCGTGCGTTGTGTGCCTGTGTGGTTGCGGGTACACGGGTTGTGTGTGTGTGTGCTAGGAGGGGTGGGGCCAGGAGGTGAGGTGGCGGCATGGGATTGGAGGCTGTGAGGTGGCTGGGACTGGTAGGATTAGGGTGGGGTAGATAAGGGTTTAGGGTAAGACAGGTTGGGGTTTTTAATTTGGAGGTGGCCGGCTAGGCTTTCGGGCCGGGCTGGCTGCCTCCCAAAAATAAAATAAAAGTTTTATTATTTAAGACGGGGCTTTTGAAATCCGTTGGTAGACAAAACAAAATATTCCGGAGACCCGGGTTATGATTTAAAATAAAGACGGGGCGTTTCGAAACAAAAACAGTCTTTTCGAAAATAGTTTTAGACAAACAAATGCATGATGACATGACGATGCTCAAATGCAATGTGGCATGATGACATGAGCATGCGGCCATGATGATGCAATGCACAAAAACAACACGATTTTCTAGTAGTGGTTTTTGCGGGATGCCACAATGCTCATGCCTTGCCACGATACTGTTGGAGATATGCCCAAGAGGCAATAATGAAAGTGATTATTATTATATCTTTGTGTTTATGATGAATGTTTACATCCCATGCTATAATTGTATTATTAGGAAACACTAATACATGTGTGTTTTGTAAACATATAAGAGTCCCTAGTAAGCCTCTTGTTGAACTAGCTTGTTGATTAATTGATGATCATGGTTTCCTGATCATGGACATTGGATGTGATTAATAACAAGGTTATATCATTAGGAGAATGATGTGATGGACACACACCTATAGTAAGCGTAGCATAAGATCAAGTCATTAAGTTCGTATTGCTGTAAGCTTTCAAATACATAGTAACCTATTCCTTCGACCATGAGGTTATGTTAATCACCATCACCGGATGGATACTTTGATGACATCAAACGCCGCTTCGTAACTGGGTGGTTATAAAAGTGTCATTGGGTATTCTGAAAGTATGTGTTGAAGCGCATGAACCAAGATTGGGATTTGTCCATCCATATGACGGATAGATATGCTCTGGGCCCTCTCGGTGGAATGTCATCTAGTTAGCTTGCAAGCATGTGACTAGGTCACAAGGGATGACATATCACGGAATGAGTAAAGAGTACTTATCAGTAACGAGGTAGAACTAGGTATGGAGATACCGACGATCAAACCTCGGATAAGTATAGTATCGCGAGACAAAGGGAATTAGTTTCGTATGTAAGTGGTTCAATCGATCGCGAAGTCATCGTTGAGTATGTGGGAGCCATTATGGATCTCCAGGTCCCGCTGATGGTTATTGATAGGAGATGTGTCTCTATCATGTCTACATATTCACGAACCGTAGGGTGACACACTTAAGGTTCGAAGTTGTTCTAAGTAGATATGGAATATGCGTTGGAGACCGAATGTTGTTCGGAGTCTCGGATTGGATTCGGGACATCACGAGGAGATCCGAAATGGTCCGGAGAATAAGATTCATATATAGGAAATCATTTTCTGAGTTAGGAAATGTTCCGGAGTGTTTGTATGAGGATTCTAGAAGGTTTCGGAATGTTCCGGAAGGTTCTAGAAGATATCTTGGAGTTTTCTTGAAAATCAAGATAGGGATCAAGGAGTCCTGGTGGGTCAAGACTAGGAGTCGTGGGGAAGGAGGACTCCTCCCCCCACTCCCCAATCCGCCGGCCTAGAGGAGGGGAGTCCTTGTAGGACTCCCCCTCCCCAAGGCGCCCTCCCCCCTTAAATAGAAGGGCAGGGGCGCCCCCTCCTCCCTTGCTCTCAAAACTCCCAATCTCTGCCGCCTCTCTCCTCCATCTTTCTTCTGCATAGGCATAGGCGAAGCCCTGCAGAATTCTCTACTCCACCACCACCACCACGCCGTCGTGCTGCTGGGATTCCATGGAGAAGATCTACTACCTCCGTTGCTCGCTGGAACGGGGAGAGGAAGGTCTGCTTCGACTCCGCACGTGTGACCGACTGCGGAAGCGCTGCCGAATCGCGACGCCGGAAGGATCGTCCACTTGACCGACTGCGGAAGCGCTGCTGGAACGCGACGCCGGAAGGATCGTCCACTTGACCGACTGCGGAAGCGCTGCTGGAACGCGACGCCGAAAGGATCGTCCACACGATCTTGAGATCGGCAAGTGATCGACTACATCAACCACGAGATCTAATCTCGTTAACGCTTTCGGATCTACGAGGGTTAGTTCCTTTCTATCTCGTTGCTCATGTCTAATAGATTAGATCTTGGCTTATATCTAGATTAGATCTGGGTTTTGTTCGTTCTTGCGGTAGAAATTTTTTGTTTTCCATGCTACGAACCCATCAGATACTTCTAATTTTCTTTCATAGTTGTAAATATAATACAGTGTGTAGAAAGATAACCACATAATATTAAAAGCACACTTCTTAAAAATAGTAGTATACTATTCTAAGAATCTTAAAGATTTCACTTCGTATGCATAAACATCGAGGACCCAATTTGTTCTTTCTTATTAGTTTAGGGTGTGAAAGATGTTTTTTTTTGGAAATGAGCATATATTAATTGTTAGTCGCTGAATTCTAACTCTCATCGAGGGAGAGGATGACACAAGGAGTTGGGGCAATTTTCTGGTTTCTATTTCTCACACAAACTCACACAAATGCCATGCCAACCTGAGGGGTTGGGGATGCATATTTATAGGCTGCTAACCAGCCAAGAATATGCTAGATGCCAGTCTAAGATGCTAGTCTAAGATGCTAGTCTAAAGCAGCAGTCAAGGATGCTCTCTAACAACCAGTCCTTGATGCTCTATCTCTAACTGCCAGTCCTTGACACAAGGACCATGTGTGCTGTCCCACAAAGACCATAGGACAGAGACTTATCCATCATTCTCCCCCTAAGTCTTGTGCATCGTCTTGTGGGAAGGCTGGACCATCCCAATCCTGGAGCAGAGTCCGACGAACGCGATCCGCCCAAGAGGCTTGGTGAGCAGATCTGCAAGCTGATCCTTGGTGTTGATGTAGCTCACCGTGATGCTCCCTTCATCCAAACAACTTCGGATGAAGTGGTATCTCACCCGGATGTGTTTGCTCCGCTCGTGGAACACGGGGTTCCTCGCCAGGGCCAGAGCGGACTTGCTGTCCACCCTGAGCTCCACCGCTCTAGTGTCTCGACCGAGGAGATCACCAAGCAGTCGAGCGAGCCAGAGCGCCTGAGTGGAAGCGGTGGAGGCCGCTATGTACTTGGCCTCGCAGCTGGACATGGCCACCACCTGCTGTTTGACTGACTGCCAGCTCACGAGGCACTTGCCGAGGAAGAAGAGGATCCCGCTTGTGCTCTTGCTGGTGTCGATGTCGCCGGCATGGTCGCTGTCGCTGTACCCAACGAAGTGTGCCGCCCCAGGGCACCTAGGGTAGTAGAGACCGTGGTTGAGAGTCCCCAAAATGTAGCGGACGATCCTCTTAACGGCCTGCTGGTGCTCCGTCGTCGGTCGCTGCATGAACCGACTAACGTAGCCAACGGAGAATGCCAAGTCCGGCCGTGTGTGGGCGAGGTAGCGAAGGCTCCCCATAAGACGCCGGTACTGCGTAGCGTCCACCTCTTCCGTCGTGCTGTCACGGCTGAGCTTCAGCCTCTCCTCCGGAGTGAGGGCTGGGTTGCAGTCGGTGAGCCCAGCTAGCTCAACGATGCGCTTGGCGTAGGCGGTCTGTCGAAGCGTGATCCCGGAGTCGTCCTGGTGCACCTCGATTCCCAGGTAGAAGGAGAGGGGCCCCAAGTCACTCATCTGGAAGGTGGCCTTCATCTCTTCCTTGAACGCCGCCACCTCCGCTTCCTTGGTGCCGGTGATCACCAAATCATCGACGTAGACGCCCACTAGCAGGGCATTTCCTCCATTGCCCCGCCGGTAGACGGCCGCCTCGTGCGGGCTTTGCTCGAAGCCCATCCCCTTTAGCGTGGAATCCAACTTGGCATTCCACACCCTCGGTGCCTGCCGTAAGCCGTAAAGGGCCTTGCGCAGGCGGAGCACCTTGCCCTCCTTGCCGGGGATCGCAAATCCCGGCGGCTGGTGCACGTAGACCTCCTCCTTCAAGTCGCCGTTAAGGAACGCCGACTTGACATCCATGTGATGGACACGCCAGCCCTCCTGGGCAGCCAGCGCAAGGAGGAGTTGCACGGACTCCATCCGTGCCACAGGAGCGAAGGCGTCGTCGAAGTCGACCCCCTCCTGCTGCACGAAACCTCGGGCCACCAAGCGAGCCTTGTGCTTGACGATGGCGCCGGCTTCATCCCTCTTCAGCTTGAACACCCACTTAAGGGTGATCGCGCGGTGACCATGAGGGAGGTCAGCAAGCTCCCAGGTGCGGTTCTGCTCAACCGCATCCATCTCCAACTGCATCGCGGCGCGCCATGCCGCGTCTCTCTCGGCCTCTGCAAAAGACCGAGGCTCGCCTTCGTCACACGCAAGGTGCAACTGCGCCTCCAGGTCGTGTGGCACCAGTCCCGGCACCGGCTGGTCGCCGAGAAGGTTCTCCATCGTGCGGTACCGCAGCGGCTCGCTGTCATAGTACGCGTCGATGCGCTCCTCGTCGTGAGGGAGCGGGGAAGCGAACTTCACCGGGCTGTGCTCGACGTGAGCTGGTGGTGGAGTAGACGTGCCCGGAGGGGTGGCTGTCGGTGCTGGAGTACGAGACGTCGCCGGCTGTGCTGGAGTCGACGAAGGACTCGTCGCAGCTGAAGTCGTGGTCGGAGAGCGTGGTGCTGCCGGTGTAGCAGACGCCGGGGTCGATGAAGACTTGAGGGCTGAGGTAGGCATGCTGGGCGAAGAAGAGCTACCTACTCCCCCAGCTCCCTCGAAGTGGACGTGCTCGACAGTGAAGTCGTCATACGTCGGAGTCGAGTCGTCATCCACCGCCTTGTCCTACGCCCATCCTCGCCCTTCGTTGAACACAACGTCTCGCGCCGTGCGCACACGCTGTGTCTTCGGGTCGAGGATGCGGTAGGCCTTCAAGCCCTCCGCGTAGCCGATGAACACTCCCGGAATGCTCCTGTCGTCGAGCTTGCCGATGTGGCCAAGCTCCTTGGCGAACACGAGGCAGCCGAAGACCCGCAAGTGGGAGACCGCCGGCTTGCGCCCATGCCAAGCCTCGTACGGCGTCCTGCCGTCGAGCGCCTTGGTAGGCGAGCGGTTGAGGATGTAGACGGCCGTCACCACCGCCTCTCCCCAGAAGACAGCCGGCATCCCTCTCTGCTTTAGGAGGGACCGGGCCATCCCCACAACCGTCTGGTTGCGCCGCTCGACGACGCCGTTCTGCTATGGACTGTACGGCGCGGAGTGGTGACGCTGAATGCCCTCATCAGCGCAGTACGACGCGAATTCAGCCGCTGTGAATTCGCCGCCGTTGTTGGTGTGCAGCACGCGCAGCTTGCGGCTGCACTCTGCCTCTGCAGCAGCCTGCACGCGCCTGATGGCGTCCGCAGCCTCTCCCTTGCTGCCGAGGACCATCACCCACATGTAGCGGGAAAGGTCGTCGACGAGCAGCAAGAAGTAGCGTCGTCCTCCCGGTGTGGCCGGTGTCACCGGGCCACACAAGTCCCCGTGCACGAGCTCGAGCCTCTCCTTGGCTCGGAAGCTCGCCCTCTGGGGAAAAGGGGTCCACCTTTGCTTCGTCATCACACAGACGTCGCAGAACTGCTCCACATGGTCAAGGCACGGTAGGCCTCGCACCATCTCCGTGGTACTGAGCCGCTTCAGAGCCTCGAAGTGAAGGTGCCCGAAGCGCTCGTGCCACTGCCACGCCTCGTCGTCCCGATGGGCAGCGAGACAGAGGGGTCGTGCCACCTGCACGTTGAGGACGTAGAGTCGATTCGCACCTCTAGTTACCTTGGCAAGAAGGCGACCATGGCGATCCCAGATGCGTAGGATCCCATGCTTGATCAGCACGCTCGAGCCGTTCTCATCCAGCTGTCCCAAGCTGATGATGGAGTTCCTCAACGCGGGAATGTAGTAGACACTGGTGAGCAGCCGGTGCTCTCCAGTCTTGGCGGTGAAGATGATGGAGCCGACGCCCTTAATCTCCACGGCGGAGGCATCCCCAAACTTGACGGAGCCTCGCACGCTAGGGTCAAGCTCGGCGAAGAACTCCCGTCGACCAGTCATGTGATGGGTAGCGCCGGTGTCTAGGCACCACCCGTCAGTCTTGTCGCCGCCGGAGCCGTCGCCGAGGAGGGCGTGTGCCTTTGGCTCATCAAGGTGGAGGAGAGCCGCCGCGGCTGGTGCCGCTGGAGTTAGCTCGATGCTTGCATCAGGCCCGGGCCAGTGGGAGTGCAAACTGTGCATCCGCACAGGGCCCATAAAATTTGGGGGCCCAAAATTTTGGCATAGGCTCATATAGGTATGCATCAGAATAAAATCTCCCTTCCTCCGCTCAGATTCTGGCCCGTGACCGGTGGGAAGTAAGCCTAGAGACAGCTCCCCCCGCGCGCAGCCTGGAGGCTGTATCTTGTCTTCTTTGATCTTTGTGCCCTAGTTCTATTTCAATCCCAAGTTCGTATAATTGTGTTGTTTATCCTTTTTATGGAGTCAACATGGGAAAGCAAGAATCAGATTATCAAAATCATAAGAGAAAACAATGGTACTTGAGAGTGAAGTGTTGGAAAAGACTGATCACAAGGAAATTATTGAAGAATTATTTTGAAGAACGCTAAGAGAATGTTGTTATTCAAATAAAGAGACCTCTCAAATAAACAATATGCAGCCTAGAATTTAATAGGTATGTTTATATCCAATTCCTATGGCATATACGATATAATAGTCAAAAATTTCTAGTGCTATAGGGCCTCATTTAGAGTTCGCACAGGGCCTCGAATTTTGCCGGCCCAGCCCTGCTTGCATGTGCCATGAACAGAGCCGGCTCCTCCTCCGCCCGTGCGAAGTTGGCCTGGCCGCGTCGTGGCTGTCGACAGTCCTTGGCCCAATGGCCAAGCTGGCCGCAGTTGCGGCAGCTGTCGTCTCGTGCCGGCTTCTGCTTGCCGGCGGCGCCGCCCTCGGCGTCTTTGCGCGCCTTGCGAGGCTTGCCGCGCTTGCGGCCGCCTGTCGTGGAAGAAGGCTCCCCCTTCTTCCTATCACCTTGGCAGGCATCCCACTGCTCCCGAGTGAGAAGTAACTTCCCGCCAGTGGTGATGGACCCTGATTGAGGCTGTGGCTCGTCAGAGTCGACGACCTTGAGGCGACCTATCGCCTCCTCGATCGACATCGTAGAGAGGTCCAGCAGAGACTCGATCGAGCGAGCCATCTGCCTGTACTTCTTGGGAACGTAGCGAAAAAGCTTCTCGACAGCTTTCTCCTCGTTGTAGGTGTCCTCGCCGAACTGCACCATCTTCTGCAACAGAGTGTTGAGACGGAGAGTAAAGTCATCAACGTCCTCACCTGGCTTGAAGGCCAGGTTCTCCCACTCCTTGCGAAGTACTTGCAGTGTGGACTTGCGGGCGCGGTCGCTGCCTATGCGTGCCGCAGCGATGGCGTCCCAAGCCTCCTTGGCAGTCCGCTTGTTGGAAAGCGAGAACTGCATCTCGGGCGGGACTGCAGCGAGGAGGGCGTCCAGCGCCCGTCGATCTTCATGGTGGTCGACGTTGGCATCCTGGACTGCCTCCCACATGTGCCGCACTTGGAGCCAGACCTTCATGACCGCGGCCCACTCGACGTAGTTGGTTTTGGTGAGGGTAGGCCACCCAACACCGGGACCAACGTCCCTGACCACAGTCCGGACCTCATGGAGGCCGTGGTCTTGGTCGTTTCGGCCGCCGTCGCCGTGCGCGCCTCCTCCGGGAGCGCCACCGTCGTGCGCTTGGGCGTGCTCGACTGCCCACCGCGCCGTCCGCTCGCCGGCTGCGTCGTGGTTTCCGTCGACGCTGCCGTCACCTGAAACAGAGCCGCTGATGCTGCCGCGCAGAGCCTGGACCTCCGCCGCTGCCTCACGTGCTGCATCCTCCGCTGCTGCTGCTTCCACCTCCGCTCTGGCTGCTGCCAGCCTTGACGCCCTTGCTGCCGCCGCAGCGGTTGCTGCCGCCACTCGCTCGCGCTCCTCTGCCGCGGCGAGCTCGGCGTCCTGCCGACGCCGCGTGCTCGAGGTTACCGAGTGCTGAGAGTGGCTTGCGGACATGGCTCGCCGCTGGGGAGCTGCTGGGTGGAGAGGGGGCTGCAACCGACGAGCTACTGCTCGTCTGCGCAAAGAGAGAGGAGTGAGCAGAGGCAGCCGGAGCTGCTGCTACTGCCGGGGAAGGAGATGAGCAGGAGATGCTCAGACTACAAACTAACTTGGCTCTGATACCACTTGTTAGTCGCTGAATTCTAACTCTCATCGAGGGAGAGGATGACACAAGGAGTTGGGGCAATTTTCTGGTTTCTATTTCTCACACAAACTCACACAAATGCCATGCCAACCTGAGGGGTTGGGGATGCACATTTATAGGCTGCTAACCAGCCAAGAATATGCTAGATGATAGTCTAAGATGCTAGTCTAAAGCAGCAGACAAGGATGCTCTCTAACAACCAGTCCTTGATGCTCTATCTCTAACTGCCAGTCCTTGACACAAGGACCATGTGTGCTGTCCCACAAAGACCATAGGACAGAGACTTATCCATCATTAATATCACACGGATACCAATTTACACCCAGCCTCTGCAATAACGCATACCCTATTGGCAATACGGATGCACACAGCCGAAAAGAAGAAGAATTACAAAAAAGAGAAGTCTCGCTGCAGGAATCTGATCCTTAACAGCAGCGACACTACCACCACCAAAACAACACCAGAAGTCCAACCCCTCCAAAAGCGACGCCTCCAAAAAGGAAACAGTGCACAAGCGATGTCATCGCCCGATCAAAGATCTTAGATTTTCACCCTGGAGAAAGTCCTCGCTCGCAAAGCAATGCCTTCTGCAAGGCCATTGCCAGGCACAACCAATGAAGGCCAGACCTTGGGTTTTCACCCTACAAGGTAAGACTGTGAACTCCTCCTGTGATGTCGCCCCCTCTAACAGACGCTGCTGCGAGTCACAGATATCCAAGCCAGATCCTCATCGCCATAAAGACACAAACTACCATAGCTCGCCCACATGTCTCTGCCTTCATGACATTCTCCGCATCTGACTTCACCATGTGTATCGTCAAAGACATGTCGCATGATGGTAACAGGTAGCAGAGCTTCACCGCGCTCCCACTGAAACCAATTGGCCAGCAAAAAACACAGGTGCGCATGACCGAATTCCTTCCGATCCAGCAAGCTCCAGGCATATGCGCCCATGGGAGTTCGCCGGCGGAGCCTTCCGGAACCAGACACTCCGGCCAGATCAATGGAGACCCACATCAAGTAGATCTTCGTCTTGGTGCGAGATAGATCCGAGGACCACCCCGTTTATTGAAACCGAGCTAGCAGCCCCCACGCTACCCGTCGGAAACTAGCAGGATCCGCCACAAAGCGGCAAGATCGCCCGGCCGACCACTCTGACGGAGAAGGAAGTCACCACCACCATGCCAGGGGCAGCAACCCCAAGTGCCCTAGTGCCGCGAGCATGGCCCGGAGATCCTAAGTGCCGGCGTCAGTGACGAACGGAATAGATCTCGGCCCCTAGGCACGGATTCCCGCCGCCGCGTGCAGCCATCTGGACCAAGGACCCCAGCCGCCGCCAGCCACGACACCACCGCCGAACCAGCGCGGGCGCGGACGCCGCCGCCGCCACGCCAGATCGTGGCCAGCGTCGTCGCCGCCGCCACGCTGCCAGATCTTTGCCCGGCGACGCCCCGGGCGGCGGCGGCGGGCGGGAGGATCTTGAGGGGAGGGTTGGCCGGGGAGGAGAGGGGCCGCCCGGCGCGGCGCGGTGCCGCCGCGCGGGTGCGGGAGAGGGGGTGCGGGAGAGGAGAGGGAGGAGAGGAAGTTACTCAGATGTTTTTTTGTTGAAATGATCATATTTAGAAAGGTGCTACCTTTGCTTGTATAGAACTCAACATCACTGCGTCGGGTATGTTGGTTGATGTGTTTTGGTGAAGTGAACCACGCATTAAAATAAAATAGCAAAGTGCCCGTGCATTGCAACGAAAGTAAAATATATCAAACAAATTAGGTTTAAAATTAACCTTTATATTTGGTGTATCATTGTATACCATTAGAAGTATGTTGGGTTTTACCTAAATTTTTATTCCTCTTACATGTTTGACTATAGAGAATTGAGATGAGTGCATGTTGAGCTACATTGCGGACCTAATTTCATACGAAGTTCGTATTTGTGCATGTTATCATGTAGACATGTACCGGTTCGTTGCAATATTAGGGAAAT
This sequence comes from Avena eriantha, assembly GCA_910589775.1. Classification (NCBI taxonomy): domain Eukaryota; kingdom Viridiplantae; phylum Streptophyta; class Magnoliopsida; order Poales; family Poaceae; genus Avena; species Avena eriantha. The sequence goes on from OU342744.1 coordinate 191,973,028, forward strand.
TTTGATCTCTTGAAGAGATGAACATTGTACAGCTACATTGATGTGAATAATTGATGCAACGATAAAAACTATGCCTTTTTGGTTCTTCGGAGTGTGAAGCTCTGAATTTCATTCTTAACTGAATATTAGTGTACTGTTTGGGCGAATATGCAAGTCTTATGTTCTTGCAATCTGAGTTCTGGGAAATATGCAACTCTTGAATTTCAGTGTTAACTAAATCTAAGTTGGAGCAGATATGTAAACTTATGTTCTAGGAAATCGGTAGCATCTACAACAGCAAATGAAGTTGGCAGTAGGCAGCTCTGGATTTAAGGGTACTCTGAATTTAAATGTTGTCTCTGAAACAACCAGTGCTTGGTAGTTCAGAGAGATGATAGTGCTTCCAAGTGCCGTGCTCGAAATGAAATAAGAAGGCACAATTCCAACGCATAAGTTACTTGATGAATTCAGGGATAACATGAAGATGATGGATCTGCAAAGTTTTGCTAAAAGGTGCAGAGGGAATACAACATGTGTCCATATAGGTGGAAGCTAAGGAAGGGCAAGAAAAGAGGCACCAACAATTATACATGGGGAACTAGTGCAGATGTTCTAGAGGGAACTTAAGGGGACGGGGCAGGGGAAGAAAAACTAGTGCACATGTTCCTGATGATGGCCAGGATGCAAGCAGGAGTAGAGGAAGGGGTACAAGGAAAAGGAGATCGGATGCTAGCACCTCAAGCACTGCAAACAGGGGTAGAGGGAGAACAAGAACACCAGCAACTAACAACGCAAGCATTGGTACTGTTGAGTACTATCTGTTTGGAGATGGTGAGCAGCAAAGATCTGCTATTCCAGACTAAATGCTAATGTACATGACCTGAATGAACAAGAGCATAATGGAGAAGGAGAAGATGCCTATAACTCAAAATGCACCAGATGAAGATGATGTGTAGCTGGGTGTTGTTTACCCTCAGTAGCACTAGATTTGCACTTGTTACTTGAACTAGATCAATATGTACTGCCAGCTTTCTTATTACTCTTGCGTACTGTACTGACAATATTTTGGTCAGACTGATATATTGCAATTTTAGGTTCAATCTTGAATATTTTGGTTAGTTCAATCTTTTTTTCAATCTGGGAAATGTTTTAAATATTTTTGTTCAAACTGATTCGGATAATGTTGCAGTCAGATTCATGCAAATTTGATTTAAATGCATGCAATACTTGCTACATGAGTCCTGCGACATTTTTGTACACACAAAGAGCACACCCATGCATAAACAAATATCTGGAACATATCAGAGGTTGTTCGTAAGTATATAACTCAAAATAGCTCCTGATTCTGGATACATTGGATTACAGTGTAAGTTGACATCTTTAAGCAAGGATTGTCATGCTTTAGCAATGACCACCTTCCTCTCAATCAGTATAACACAGGGGGAAAATCTATACAGGGTTATCCAAATTCCCAACTACTATCTTCCAGAGGGAACCAGCGAATTGTCAAATCCCCGAGTGAAGTACTGCGTCGCAGATGGAAGCAATGGAGCCCCTTGCCACCTAGCATCCTCCATCTTGATGGCCTCCTTGATCAGCACAAGTGTCGGCTTCTCGCTATACGCTAACTGCAGGTCTCTGGTTGTAGCAAGAGCCACGAGCTCCAACCCTGCCCTGAGCTCCCCTCTAGAACCTGAACAGAGGGAGGACAGGTCGTTGCAGAGTTAGTGTGGCATCCCGCTAAAACCACTACCAGAAAATCGTTCGTTGTTTCTACTTTGTGCATCATCATGACATCATTATGCATGTTTGATCATAAAAGTACTTTGCAAAAACCCTATTTTATTTTCTAATTAGCCCTCCTTTAATTTTAAATCATAAAACCAGGTCTTCCTGAATATTTTATTTGTCTAGAAACTGTTTATAAAAATATTTTAAAAGTGAAATAAAAATAAAAGTATTTTTTTAGGGGAAGGCAGCCGGCCAGGCCAAAGGCCCATCCAGCCAGCCTACAACCCCACCTAATCTAGCCAGCCCCACCAACCGCCTACCCCATCCGTTGCCACCCTGGCACCCCTCCACCTCACCCCGCTGGCCCACCCACACCACACACTCCTGCCCACATCCCCACACCAAACCCCACAGGCACACACGCAAACACACGCACACCACGCACTCCCGCGTCGCTCTCCCTGGCCCCATCCCCGCGCGCAGCCTCGCCCCGCGGTCAACCACCCCGCTCCCCGACAAGACCGGCCCCACCACGCGTCCCTCTCCCTCATCCCTTCCCACCTACCGCGAACCCCACGGTCTCCCTCCTTCTCAGCTCCCCTCGCCCGCGGTGCCTCCTTCCTCGGCCGCCACCGCGGCACCGCCGGGCACCCGGCCGCTGCAAGATCCCTTGCTCGCCGCCCTCCCCGGCGCCCTTCCTCCTCGGCCCTGCTTCGCGCGCCGCCGCGGCGGGCCCGCAGCATCGCCAAGCTTGTCTCCCTGGCGGCCCCGCCACCATGGCTCTCACCCGCCCCTGCGTTGGTGCCCCCGAGCACCTCCGTTCGCCGCTGCCTCTCTCCTCTGCGGGCCATCGTCGCCACGGCCGCCCTTCCTCGCCTTCCTGGTGCCACCCCGCTGCCTTCCGTCGATCCCTCGCGGAAGCGGTCGCCGCCGCGCGACCCTCCTCTGCCCCGCAAGCTTGTTCGCGGTCGCCCTCGGGCCTGTGTTCTGGCCAGACCGAGCCTCCTCCGCGCTCCGCCGCCCGGTGCTCTCCTACCAGCCACGTACGACCCCAGCTGCTCCGCTTCGCCTCCTCGGCGCTCTTCCCTGTGACCCGGTCGTCCACCTCTGGCCACGCATTGGCACCCATGGCACCGCTCTTGTTCTAGCTCCAGGCCCTGACACCGTCCGCGACCTCGACCTCCTCTTGGTGTTGGCGCCCTCGCGTCTGCCCCTTCCTGCCGGTGGAGTTGGAGACAGAGGCCGCGTGCCCGTGTGTTGGTGTTGGTCGGTGTCTAGCTCTTAGTGTTCCTTCTCGTCTGTGCGTCCATGTGTTTATGCCGGTGTGTTCATATTGTTGCTAGCCATCAGAGCGCGCTTGGAGTACCGCGAAGGGTCCCCACCGTCCAAGGCCAAGCGACAAGATCTACATTGAAGCTATGTATCCCTGAGGCGAAGATACGACAAGATCTTCTCATCGACCCGGTACCTCGAAAGGGTGAACATGGTACTACACATAGATCCGATCTAACCGAAGACACTCAAAGCACCATCGACAAGAACTTCTACACGGTTCCGAGACCCCGATCCTGGAGTTCGAAGACCGTTCCCGCCGAACCCGAACCCGAACCCTTGGCACGCCAAGATCTCCTTCACAACATCCAAAGGCCGTTGCCCGAAGACCGATCTCGGAGTCTGAAGACCGAACCCTGGCGCTCTCACTTCCGATCCGAACCCAAGATCCTCGAACCCCATGTGTGACCCCTTTTCCGAGCCCTATTTTATAAATTGACATCTATATAAATTGTTGCATAGCAATTATACATGCTTGCATACATATTTCACGGGTCTGGGTTGTATAGTCGAATCACATCATAATTAAATATGGAGTCTATATGAGGGCTTTTCTAGTCTTATATTGGCTCCATTTAAATTTGTGTAGCGAACCGTTGCCCTATTTCGCCTTGTTAATCCAACATTTAAATTGTGGGGTTTCTAAATAACTTGAACCGTCTAAATAATTCTCGGGACCCCGGTTCCGCTTAATATTGTCTAATTGCACCGCATCTGCATCATATCATAATCATGCCGGATCTTCTGCCGTAGTATTAAATATTGCATCCGGTGTTTCTTCTAGTGTTTGCTTCTTCACGGATTAGGCCGGTGAGTTGATGCGAGTATCGACAAGTTTTTCGGATAATGTCTCGTCGGAAGTGTTTCCCAGGCGAGCATCCTCCCTCTTTCTACTTATTTTGCATTTATAGTCTTTACTTCCTCCTGTTGATCTATTGCTATCCGTGTTGCGATGGTTTAATTTTCCGTACATCAGTTATATCCCGGGCAGCCTCTATATTGCCTTGGACACCTCCTATTACCTGTGTTTGGTAGATAGCTGGCCTTGCGAGGCGTAGTTGCTTGCTCAGGTGCGATCTCGTGTTGTCAAGTACCACAATTGTTGGAATGCTGGCAGATGTTTACGGTGGAGTTGATCATGACGTCAAATACAACTATTAAATTGTTGGGATAACTAATGCAGAGGCATCGGTGGGCAATAGATGTTATTTGGTTCTTCCACGCTCACTTGTGTCCCGTAGGACCCCGAGTACTGATACATGTTCCTTGACTATTCGCACTATCCACATCCGGGAGAGTCTATGAATTCCCCTTAGCCAGAGCTTGATTCATTTCTTATTTATTGGGGCCACAAACTAGTTTGGGGCTTTATTACTATCATGTACTTATGCCATGCTTTACTGCTTTATTTACGATTGTGCGTGGAGCACCTGTACTGTTTAGGATCGTGACACGTTTTCACTGTATCGACAAGCCCAGTCACACTTTCGGGTTCCCAGTCGTTTACAGCCGTCCACACAAACCTTGGGTCAGTCTCGAAGCCGGCTAACTTCGTTGCGGGTAGCTTAATGGGGTGGCCCCCTGAAATAATTTATGAAGCCTGTGATTGCTTTGTCGTGAAAGCCTCATTGGGTTTTGAGTTGGTTTTTCCGAGGTTGATCGTGTGTGTGTTGCTATCTGTGCACCCCTGCAGGGTAAATCTTTCTGAAAGCCGTGTCCGCGGTTATGGACGACTTAGAGCACAATATCTCGATCATAGACAAGCATAACTAAAGTAGTGCTATAAATTTGACTTAATATGTGACTAGTAATCAGCTTCACTACAATGGAATGGATAATAAAAATGCCAACAACTGGTGGATCTGTGGTGATCTGTGTCATACTATACATGCCTAGTAAGTATTGCAACTCCAATGGAATATGATAAAAGCGTCAACAACTGCTGGGTTTTGGGATTCCTCAAGACTATTATATCTGACTAGTAAATATTCCAACTACCACGAAATGGTTAATTAAAACTGTCCACTACTTATGCTTCAGGATGACTCGTGCTCTCTATATCTAATTAGTAAGTGTTGCAACTATAACGAAATGAGTAAAATTGCCAACTGTGTGAGTTCCTTGGTCCGACTTCCTTATTTGGTCTCGAGGGGGGAACACCAGGATGGGTATGTTTGGTGTTAGTATCAGGTTGGATTCGAATAGGTCTTTCTTATCCCTCTCTAATAGCCGCCAGTTTTACTGAGTCTCTATAGGTTGTTTAGTGCTGCTGCGCTGCCGCTTCAGTCCGCCATACCTATGTAGGCGAGAGCCGCCGAATTCTAGCCTCGTCGTGTACTGGCCTCAGTACTGACGCTCCTCTTTTTCCCTCGCCCTTTGTCGGCACCCCTTTTGTTTTAGCAGGTTTGAGATCGACGTCGTTAGCAGGGTTGCCCTTCCGGCTTGGCCTGGGCAGGGTTATGGACGCCATTGGTTATTCTTCAGGGCTCTTAGCCCTATTTGCATCTTGTCCGTAGTCGGACGCTCTATCGTTTTCAAGGTGATTTGGATCTTTGTATTGTATATCTGTATTCTTTACTCATGGAGTCGTTATTGTATATATATGTTCTGTGGGTTCCATCGTGGACTAATGTGTAATGGTATTATTTCGTTTTCCACCCGCACGAAAGTGCTTGGTGGACGTTCTTGAATCGTTTCTATGCGGCTTTGGCGGGAAGCGCTAAAACTTGCATAGGGCCGATTCGAGGATGTTAGAGTTAGCACTTCCAACAATTTCATCTAGCCTCTCATGTTCATGAAGGATTGGAGCGTCTAGTTAGAAAAGAATGCCTTTCGACACTAGCATCTGTGCTGCTTGCAAGTGCAAATCAATAAATTAAACATATACAGATTGACTAGTGAGAAACTAACTTGGTTTTACAAAATCTGATAAGCCAGAGTCAATAGTCTTAATTTCAGAGCTCTGATCTTGGTACAGAATTGATCTCTGCATTCAACTTACGGGAAAACTAAAAGAAATTATATTGCAACAAAGGGTTACGCGAGCTGGTGCCGCTGGAACGGAGAAGCGCGAGCAAGTCCAGCGTCTGGCTGGCGAATTTGTCCGGCGGCAGACCTCTCCGAGGTGTGCTGCTGCAAGTCGATGGGATGGTGCCGACCTGGCCGTGCTCCTCCATACAGAAACTCTCGGTGGCCTGAGTGATAGGAGGTGGCCGGAGGAAGGAGGTGCGGCGACGACCCACATAGCCCTCCTCACCTATGCCCATTGCCGCCCAGGGAAAGAGATGCGGCAGTGAGCTCGAGCAGGGTGGTCGAGAGCGGCGGCAGCTAAGGATGCGTACTGAGGGAGCCGCCGCTCGGTGTGAGGATACCAGCATATGGAAGGCCGCGAGGGGAGACGATGTGCGCGCTGAAATTAGGTGCCAGAGCTCTGCCGCGGTGGCCACGCCGAGCTAGCACTGCGAAGATGGAGCCACGGGACAAAACGGGTGGTCGCATGAGAGTCCGCACTTGGCTTGCAAATCTTGAATGCCTCTTGGCCACCCCGCCAACATAGGCGAAACACTACTTGTCGAGACTCCTCCCCATATGCTATGTTTTGGTGGCTACTTCATCCATAAATCTTCTTCTTCTTCTTGTAGCAGTCATGCCTCCTAGCCTCCCTTGTCTCGAATATTGATTCCAATCACTGGTGTTTGGGTCCCCGATACACCTACCTTTTATTAGACCGGACAAGAGATGTAGTGTGGCCTCGATCCCTGGTTTGCCAGCGTCATGTGGTTGATCCGGTCCCGGCCACGCCCTTTCGGAAGAATGACCCATCCTTGAAGTATTGCTGAGAAGCACTCTGGTTGGCATCCATGTTCTTTAGGGTGTCGATCACCACCCGTGACGCTTCCTCCTCATCAAAGAATGCACACCCCATGAACTCCACCATCTTCCAATGTTGCCCACCGGGGCGTGGAAAAAAGACGTCGTGGGAGGGAGGGGTTAGAGGGGACGCCAGTCGCCAGGTCAACCGCCGAGCTTGTGATGTCGGGAGTCGACTGGATTCATCTTTCAGACGAGGCCTCTAAATTTCAACAAGAAAAACGACTCCATCATGCGAGCTCCGCCATCACACTCGGCTCTCAGACAGGCGGCAGGGGATTCATCGATCAATCACGCGGCCAACAACGCAGGCGTGAGACAGGCCAAAAAGCAACCAGTGAGAGGCGAGAGCGAGGTTGTCTACAACTCGCATTATTATTTCTCTCCTGCACCTGCACAAATCCAAGGAACCAGTCAGAGACGAGAGCGAGAGTTGTAGACGACTCGCGCGATTATTTCTCTCCTGCGCCTGCACGAATCCAAGGTAAATAGTAGCAACAAGTGTGACACCAGACACGAAACATCTGCTTCAATAGTAAAGATTTTAGAGACGTACAGCACGTTAACAGTTAGACAAAATGGAGTACCCCTAATTAGTAAGCATCAACTTAAGCACGGAGCTGAGGAAACAACTAAATACTCGACCCAAGTGCTAGCTAAATGGGGAAGAGAGGTTATTTCAAAACTTATTATTTACATGATTTGCTACGAAAAGCGCTGTACAATCGTGCTCTTCCAAACAAGAGTACTCGTTTGCTTATAAAATAAGGATACATCGGTACCCAACAGCTGAAGCCAGTTCTACTACAAATGCGTGGACACCGTCGCATCAGTTCTTCCCCTCGGTGAGCCTGATTCTTTGTCTTTCTTAAAGGTCTTCTTCAGGAAGAATGCCATCGCAAGCTGAGCGCCAAGGTTTGATCGGCCTTTAGACAGACAAACGATGCTTCCAATAAGCAGAAGTCCACTTGCAATCGTTTCCCGTGTTGGCTTCTTACTTAGCTGCTTGCGGGGTGAAGTTCCGGACGAATCTGTAGATGGAACAACAGCTGCAGCTGTATCCACTGGAGATCGACGACTTTCATCCACGTTGGTCTGCAAGGCCTGGGGAAACTGATGTGCAAAGAGCTTCATCAGAGCAAGAACTATAAATGACAACAGTAAAACATCCGCAGATTGTGTGGGTACAGAATTCAAGTTTCAAAAGAATAGACTGATGCAACTTATAAACATATTAAATCCCCCCAAAGCAATTGCACTGCCTGCATTGCTGTATTTCGATCATGGAGGCAAACAAGAGAAGCATTCAAATCCATAACAAGCAATAAATTGACATGAATTGATAAACTATTACACCAGCACCAACCTTCTTGATAAGTCTTTGCATAGTCAAAATTGATACTGACGGACCATGGTGCTGAGGATACCGGCGTAAAGCATTGTTCATTTTGCAAATATATTTCCAGATTCCCTTGGAAAAGGCCAGCTTTGCCATCTCGATGTTCATGCCATTGTCCTCATGATGCAGCACTGCAATTTGGCATGCATCTCTTCCAGGGACTGTAATAAGTGTAAATATAAAATTACTAACAACATATATGATATACAACCTCCATTCCAAAAATGATGACATCCTAGAATGTGTGCAGTTGATTTTTGGTGCAGACTGTGAATCTAGACAAACCCAAGTCACTTATTTCAGGACAGAGGGAGTAGAAGGATTACCGAGACAGGTCAAATGAAAAATCAATAGATTTTTCGTGAAACATTTTCACAATTCTGTATGTTTTTTGTATTCGTTGCTAACATAGTCGCATCAATGTGCCATGTCAACAACGTCATGTATTTTGGAGAGAAGGGTAAACACAAAAACAGTAGGCTTGGTATCTATCAGGCTTGACTTACCTTTCCTAATACACCATCCTGATCTCAGAAGTCGTACTCGAACAAATTTTCTTTGTAGTGGCGCAAGAGAGTGTTCACATTCCTGCAAGCATGAACATATTAAACAAGGCAATTAGGTAATGCTGCAATAGAAATAAGGTGATTCTCATTTAGGCTGCATATGGAGGAACTCCGGTGTCAATTGGGTGACAACTTGTATTTTTTTCAGAACTCTCACTTAATTTTATTTCAAGCGACATTTTCCCCCTGACTTTGTCCGTGCCAACAAAAAATTCGGAATACCTTGATTTTTCAGAACAGGTCCGAGTAAAATGAGAAATATGAGCAAGGTCGAATGGAGTTCAGGTTCTCTTAGCTCCAGCACGTGACCTTAGTGGGTTCAATCTCATTTCAAGTGATTATGTTTTCTTTTGTTCAACCTCAGTTCAAACGATTTGATGTTCTTTTGGTTCAACCTTAGTTCAAATGATTTCATATTTGTTATAATGGGAATACATTATTGCTAGAATACGTGTATATTCAGTCATATCAGTGAATTTTCAAGCATAATGTGTAAACCAGTTGAATCTTGAGTTTTCAAGTTAGCATTGAACATTTTAGATGTACCAGCAGCTTCCTCGACTTAATTATGATTACTGTACATGAGAGTACGTAAAGTGAGTAAATTACTGCATCTGTACAAAGACAAAGAATAACACGGGTGCATATAACTTCATATCCGATGAAAAGATAGCATATAACTGATGCACAGTAGTGTGAATTGACAAATTGTGAATGAAGAGAATGCAATATGCAGGGAGGGTGAGGGAGATGTGAGTAACCTTGATCAAACAATAGAAAGAATTATCATTTGATTCCCAAACTCGCCATGCCAATATGTACTCTCTTGGTGTTAAAATAGGGAACTTCTTGATTGTACGCCCTATCTCAATTCCGCTATTTTCATCATACTGCAGCTGTTCATGCTTTGTCACAGTGTTATCCCACTCCATTCTATACTCATTATCCATGTAGAAGTCCCTCAAAAGCTCTGTTGAGCATCCTTCATAAGTTGTCACACTAAGATATTTAGGTGGTCCTTCCTGCATTTCAAAGCATAAGATATATTTAAATAAAATCCTTAAACTATCATGGCACACTCTTGTTTAGGATCCAGCAACAACTCAGGGGCCCTATGAAATTCCAAGAAGACTGCAAGTCGATCAGTGATCAGTGATAACTCTTGTGACCATTACGAGTTCTAACTAAATTCAGATCATCATTTTCACATCATAGGTTTCATGTAAGAGGAAAACAAATCCATTTGCCGACAAACATAAAACCAATAATCAGAGCCCGATGGGTGGTCTTTGAGAGGTTTTGCTAGTGGTGGCCGACTACACCGATTAATTAATCACACGAATCCCCTGTTATGAGGTAGTAGTTTGTGGCAAAAATCCTTCACCTGTTTCTGGCCTAGTATTGAACCCGACAAGATTAGTCAAAATCTGGCAAGTGCTAAGAGCATCTCTAGCAGACCCCTTAAAAGGGCCGAATCCTTAAAATTCCGGCAGGTTCAAGGGCTCGGCCTAATTTTTTGTCCAGAACAGAACCCGTATAGGATGCCCGGCTCGTATTTATTTTAAAGGGCACAAAAAAAACACCCCCTTTATATGTAAGGATTGGAGGGGTGGATAAGGTTCTTGACCCGTCGCTTTTTCACATTCGCCTCCGCTCCTCCGCCGCCCGCCGCCGCGCACCGCAGCTCAAATCCGCCCGCTCCGACGAGAAATTAGAGGCTCCGCTAGCAGGTCCGGCACCACACCACCGCAATGTACCATCGGGGGAGCTCGAGCGGAGTGCGAGGCGGTCAGGTGGGTCGTCCTGCCGCCACGACACCGGCTCCAACTTGGAGGAGGAGCACCGTCATTGCGTGCCGCGCGCCTCCCTCCACTACATGTACCGCCAAGCACCGGTGCCTCACAAGCTCCGCCGCCACGAAGTAGAGGAGGTCAACCCCCGGCGCTAGTTGGGGTAGGGGAGCTCGTCCGGAGCGCTCGCTCATCGGCCGCCGCCGAAGAGAGAGGAGGAGGAGATCGAGGGCTACGAACCAACGGCGTACAACGTCGTCATCGGCAAGGAGGACTACGTCGACCAGGCCTCCTTCGACCGCATGACCACGGTTATCATGCAGCGGAGCGCGTCCGAGGAGGAGGACCACCGCAGGCGGCGGCAGCGGGACACAGAGCTCAATGACCTCTTCCTCGAGTAGGGGCTCGCTAGCGAGCGCGAGCTCTGCCAGAAGCAGCTGGAGTGAGAGCTCGAGCGTGCGCTGCAAGCGGAGAAGTTCATCGACCTCATCGACGACGACAGCGAGTGAAGCCCGTCACCAGTACCGTTGCCGCAGCACCCTGAGGCTCCGGTGAGCCTAAATTTTGTGTGCAGGGTTAGGGTGGCGACGGTGGCATATCCCCCACGTAGTAAATTTCCCGCGTTTTGTATGTATGATCGCGATGAGCTACCGACGAACTATGTGAAATTTCCCGCGGATGTTTCAAATTCGTATTTTTAAGGTTTCGATTTGCGGTTTCGACGAGTTGTCAAAGCAAAAACGAGCAAAACCTCCCCCTTATATGCAGGGATCTGCTAGAGATGCTCTAAGGCACACGCATGTTAGATACCAATAAGAACAATGAGAAAGAGAGAAAGGAATCAGCACTACCTTGGTCTTCTCGCACCATGCCTTGTAGGAGACGGTGTCATTCCCCATGGCGATCACAGACTCCCAACCCTCCAGCTCCGGCTCACGGTCGCCCACCCCCAACCTGCCCACCAGCTGTCTCAGATCGTCCTCCGTCACAAGGCCCTCTATCCTGCGCTCGGCCGAAGGCAGACACAACACAACCAATCAGTCTCCTCCCCCTACCGATAAAATCAATTCGAACAGAGAAACCATGCCAAGGGGCAACGGGTATCTGACCAACCCTGTGCTGGCGGCGGTGGATGGGGCGGCGGCGGTGGACGGGGCAGGCGTCGAGGCCGCGCTTTCCGGTTGGATCAGGCGTCCGCGGCGGTAGCGGCGGACGAGGAGGACGGAGAGGTGGGAGACGAGGAGCAGGAGGAGCGCGGCGGCGGTGGCCCAGCCGCCGCCACGGGCCGTGGGGCGCCAGAGCTCGGTGGCGCCGAGGAGGATTTCCAGCGGCGGCATGGCCCCTTCCCGGTAGCGCGCTCGGGCCGGAGGACTCGGTCGGTGCTGTATTCCAGGCCCGCCCGGTTTTGCTCAATTGAGGGGTTTCCCCCTTGTTCCCTAGGTGATGATAGGGGGGAGAAAGCGAGGAGGTTACTAAAAAAGAATAAAAATTGGAGAAAAGGAGGAAAAAGGGAGAGGTGGGCAGCTGTACTCGGATAATCGTCACAAATAATGTGAGAGGCTGGGGGTTTATGCTCACCTTTTTTAGCTTGATGGAAAAGAAAGGAGCCTTTTTTTTTTACAATAAAAGAAAGGAGCCCTTAGTGGTCAAGGTTTTAGCAAGGGTTCACATCGATTAAATTATACTTTCTCTGTTCGAAAATAAGTGCCGAAGATTTGTCTACCTACGCACTAAAACACGTCTAGACAACAAATAGTATGTAATGAAGTCTCTAATGTGAATTTATTCCCAAATAGACAACAAATAGTATGTAATGAAGTCTCTAATGTGAATTTATTCCCAAATGACACGTATAGCCGAGAGAAGCCATATATATTCTCTTTTTTTATTATTCTATCTTACTATGCCTCCACACATGTCTTAACTCAAAATGTTCAATCGTTAACTATAAATCGTGTTTCGTGTATTTAGATCTAGAACTTGTAATTACACTTGTATCGAAACGTTTATTCATTGTAAAAACTTAGTGGTCAAGGGTAAATCTTGAAGACAATGTAACACCATCTACTTTTGATATGTAGTAGTCTAACTGTAAACGGATAGTGGAGTACCAAATATACATTGCGGTGTAAAATCAACCAATAACCTTCCAGTAGCATGGTTTTCGAGTACACCGCATGGTATTACGCCCTACGAATAATGGAATAACGATGTATTTTTTTTAAACGAGGAGAGGCCCAGAAGGGGCTGGAAGTCATCTATAAAAACAAAACGGTGGAGATACAAATTTTCACGCAGCCCCTATAAAGAAAGGAAATTACAACCAGGGACCAACACTTTGCAAAAAGGACCCTACAAAGATTCCGAAGAAAACTATCAGGTCCTTGATGACCCACAAGTATAGGGGGTGTATCGCAGTATTTTTGATAAGTAAGAGTGTCGAACCCAACGAGGAGCAGAAGGTGCTGGCTAGTGGTATGGATCAGGAATTCTCTACAAATACTTAGCAAACGGATTTTTAGGGGTTTTAATAAAGCAAGTAAACAAAGTACGAGTAAATAAAAGACAGTAAGAATAAATGCAGCAAGTGGCTCAATCCTTTATACAACAAAGGACAAGCCGGTTGTATTACTTAAGATGACCAAACGTTCTCGAGGACACATGGAAAGACTGCCAAGTGCTTTCACTTCATATAGTTGATTAATCTTCTTTAGCTCGCTAAGTGTTGTGTGGGTGAACTTGTGCTAATGTACCGACCCAGTCAGGACTAATACATACTTGTGATTATACATGTTGGGTCCGCAACATAGAAAACAAAAAAATTCCTACGGTGTGAACTATACGCCAAGATCTATCTACTAGGTACAAAGCAACGGGTGGACATACATCCAACGAGAACTTACCCTCGAAGACAACGAGTTTTGTTAACGAGTAGGAACTCGTGGTTGATGTAGTCGTACACTTGCCGATCTCAAGATCGAGAGGAAGTCCGAGCGCCGCAACTTAGCAGCGCATCCACACTCGCACACACGTTCAAGCCACCGGACAACCTCCACCTTCTCGCTCCAGCGATCCAGCGGAAGCAGCAACTCCTTCCAGACGAAATGCCACCGGAAACATGTATCTCGCTAATCCGAGACCATGGGGGAATACTTCTAAAGGGGGAGAGAGATCCTTCACAAGGAGGTGTGAGGATGAAGGAGGGAATGGGTGGCCTTTTATAGGAGGAGGGGGGTACAACTCTCTCCATGGCCGGCGCATGGGGGTGACCCCTCACCTCCCCCATTCATGTGGTGGTAACCCCTCCACATTAAAATGCCTCTTTACATTCCCTTTTAAAGTCTCCACTTTAAATGCATTAAAATTCGCCAAGTTTAATGCTCTCTCATTTAATATAACTCTTTTATTAAATTTATTCAGAATTTTGTTAATTACTTTAATTAACAAACATTCACGTATAGCCCCTTGCAATATTTTAATATCACATGCAGAACCACTTTCTGCAATTTTTCACCCGAAACAATTTCCGGTTTCTATTGAAACAATTCCTGCGCTTTGCAATTCTTTCGTCTGAAACATATGTGCTCCAAAATGATGCCTGGTAACTCTTAAGTGTGTCACCCTAAGGTTCGTGAATAATGCAGACATGATTGAGACCCTTCTCCGATCAATAATCAGCAGCGGGACCTGGAGATCCGTACTGACTCCTACATATTCAACGATGACTTCTGTGATCGTGAGAACCTTTAACGCTTGTAACTAAATCCCTTTGTCTCGCGATATATTATATGTCCGAGATTCGATCATCGGTATCTCCATACCTAGTTTGATCTCGTTACCGATATGCACTCTTTTCTCGTTCCCGTGATATAACATTCTAGTGATCACATCACTTGCTTGCAAGCTATCCCAATATGATATCACCGAGAGGGCCCAGTGTATATCTATCCATCATCGGGATTGACAAATTCCACTCTTGATCCATGAGCCTCAACATAACACCTTCGTAGTACTGAACCAAACTTTATAGTCACCCTGTTACGGTGTGACGTTTGATGTTATCAAGATACTCTTCAGGTGTTAGCAATTAACATAATCTCATGGTCTAAGGATAAAGATTACTTCGTATGATGTTATAGCAATATAAACATAATGACTTGATCGTAATGCTATACTTCGGATGAATGTTCATCACATCATTCTACCAATGGTGTGATCTTGTTATTAACAACATCCAATGTCTATGATCAGGAAACCTTGATCATCTTGTTAATCAACAAGCTAGTCTATAAGAGAGGCATAACTAGGAACCCTTTTTATTTATTAAACACACATGTATTGATGTTTCCGATCAATACAATTCTAGCATGCAGAATAAACATCTATCATATATAAGGAATAACTAATAACAAATTTATTATTGCCTCTCAGGGCATATTTCCTTCAATACCCCTTGCAAACATCCGTAAGTACAAGAAAGTAATTAAGGTAGAAACCTAACCACAGCTTTAAACTCTAAGACCCTTACGTCCCTTGTGCAATGGTTTCCTAACGGGGGTTCAGGTTTCTGTCACTCCGGCAACCCCTACGATTAGTAGCCAAATACACAATGCATTCCCCTAGGCCCATATAGGTGAAGTTTCATGTAGTCGACGTTCACATGACACCACTAGAAGAAGTACACCACAACTTAAATATCAAACTATTAAATCTTTCTCAAAAACACTCCACTACTAATAACATGACTTCTCCCATGTCCTCAAGAACAAAACGAACTACTCACAAGACATCATATGGATCATGATCAGAGATGGAATAATGATGTATAACAATCTGAACATAAACAATAATTCAACGATTCACTCAATAACATCAACTATGAAGAGTAATCAACACCGAGAAAGTTTCCCCTATAAACTATAGCAAGATTCAACCAATTGTTACAGCAATATGGAGATGGTGATGAGGGTGCTGATGGTGATGATGGTGGTGGTGATGATGATGATGATCCCGATGAAGTCCAGATTGATGATGGTGTTGATGGCGATGATCTCCCCTCTCTGGGAAGGAATTCCCCCGGCAGAAATCTGTCTGCCAGAGAGATATTTCTCTCTCGGTGTTTTCTGCCCCGCAGAGGCGGTGGAATCTTTCTGTGGTCGCTCCCCGAGTCTTAGGGTTTCGGGAGGATGATATACACCAGAGGAGAGAGGCAGAGGTGGGCCAGGGCGGCCACACCACCTGCTGGCGCGGCCTAGGGCTGCCCACGCCAGGGGGTGGTGTGCCCCCCGTGTGGCCCATCTCCACTCCGTCTTCTGGCATCCTTAGTCTTCTGGAAAAATAAGATTTTCCGTATATTTTCTCGGATTTTCTGATCTTCGCGAATTTTGCCTCCAAACAGCACCTTTTCCATCAGAATCCAGGCTGCAGCGGTCCATGCTCCAAAAGTCATCAACCATGCAAAAACAGATGAAATAACATAAGTATCACCTCTTAATACGAAATATATCAGTGAATAATAGTGAATTAGGACATAGAATAATGATGCAAAATGGACGTATCAGTCCTTCTTCCATCTCGTCTCTACGACAACAAGGCCTCATCATGGAGGTTGAAAAAACGCCAGGATTCATCGCCGACAAGCTTAATGGCCTCTTGGCCAGGATAATCGGCTGGCGAGATGCCTCCGATTTGGATCCGCGGATAAGGGTGGCTTCACAACTCTAGGGCTGGTCTCTGCAGCTACTCTACGGCGGTCGTCTCCTTCCTTGCGTAACCATAGCGCCATGGAACAGACGACATGCCGAAAATAAACCACATCGAGCAGCCAGGATCCGTCGACGTTGCTCGAAGAAACCAAGCTTCCTCCTTAGAGCTCCTGCCCGAGATGGGGAGGGGGAGCCGAAGATGATGCAACATCGGTGAGTCCAGACAGCCTCCCAGAAGGGGGGCAAACAAGCTCCAGAGTAGGGACGGATTAGAACCGCAACTATTCCACTCTCCCTCGCCTCCTCGGCCGGCCAAGAGGGGGATAGGCATACCAATCAGGTCATGGAGGTGAAGCTCCTCCTCGCCGCCACGGCCGGCCAAGAGCCACACCACCAGCCCACGTCCACTGATCAGAAGCAGACACCTGCGCTTATTGGACAGGGGCCTCGCCTTCCACTCCAGATCCACCGCCCACCACCGCAGTGGCACAACAGAGGAAGAGTAAGACGAAAGACTGGCGCCACGCAGAAACGCCAGGATGAAGAACCCCCACCGATCCAGCCACTCCACTACAGCAACCCCTCTCCCCCCCCCCCGCCGCCACGGCCGGCCAGCCAGAGCGGGTGCGAAGAAGCAGAGATCCGGATCAGGGAGAAATGCCTTATTTTGCGGAGATCTCTGCGGCCGCGCCGCTCGCCGCCGACTCCAACCAACGAAGCAGCAGCAAGAAGCAGCACCAGCCCCAGATGCGACGATTCCGGCCAGAGGAAATCGACGCCCTACTCCAAACTACGGGCACATGGCCACAAACCCTAAAACTACCCCTACCTACTGCTCCGGCGCCTCCCTCTCACCATCTCTGACCGGTAGAGCCGCCGGAGAAAGCAAGGGGTTGGCCCGGCCGACCGAGGTCAATGCTCAGAAGAGAGAGGGGAGGGAGGAGAGCGGTGTTTGTTTAGACCTTGGTGTGGTGTGGCTACTAACTAGTTATGGAATGACGATGTAGACATGTACTAATTACTAATACCTTCGTGCCAACAAGCAAGGTTCTATTTTTTTCCAAAACCCTAACTACGTACACTTTGATCAAACTTTTTGAATAAAAAAAATATATAATCTAAAATCAACACCCTTTAATGTATTATAAAATATATTTTATTATGGTATTTATATAATAATATAGTTTTTAATAGTTTTTTTTAAAATATTTGGTCAAACTTTACTTACCTTGACTTTAAAAAATAATATATGTCTTATTAATTGGAACCGAGGTAATGCACGGTAAATCCAATAAATAGCTCACTCTTTCTCCATAGAAAATAAGAAACAAAAGGAAAAGAGAGTCTACACTTGATAGAAATTACCAAACAATGGATAATAACTAGATAAACCCATATGCATACGTTAGTGCACGATGCCACGCCTTAAAGTGCATTTGGGTCTTGCCTTAAGCATAGTCACAAGTCACAACTAGGGATATAAATGTTATGCATAATTTCTGTTCGAAATCCACGTCCGCAATGGGATGGATAATTTTCATTGCAAATCCGTAACTTCATTTGTTTTCAAAGATATGATATGCATTTTCAGAAATCCGCCATATACAGATGCATTCTGAATATGGATATATTTTTAAGCGGATATACGGCAGAATGCTACCTAATATGGTATTAGTAATATTCGACTTGTATGGACTATCCAACGTTATCCTCAAATAGGATTACCGACAAAATTAGTCCAACCCCAAATATTCACACAACTCGGTTAGTTCATTGGCCAATGTATGCATTCTACCTCCGCTCCATGTGTCCTGCTATTGTCAGTACTAGTACACACTTATACCATTATTGTTACTTAGTGTTAATGTATTGGGTTAACTTTGGATGACTCGAATGTGGTGCCACAACTCAAGCTAATGCTTTGTGCAAACAAGCACGGTGGTGACGTCAACTAGATTTAGGGGTGCGCCTTGGCGCACGACCCCGTAATCTACGTCTTAATCCGTCTCGTACGTTAAGACGGTAAAACTGAGAAAACTCTGAAATTTGGAAGTGGTTAGTGAAATTCTTAAATCACTGGTATTTGCAAATAGAAATTCCAGGATCAAGAAAAATGCTAAAAAGTACATTGAAGGCCTAGAGGCCAAACCGGTAAGCTCCTGTTGTGGCGACGGCCCAAATAACCCCGGTCATCTCGTGGGTGCGCCAATCCTCTCCGACTTTCCCATCCGCGGGGAGCACCGCGCCGCCGTGTGGCCAGAGAGGTGGTCGCCTGAGCAAATTCCCGGCGCGTCCCTGACGATTAAGCTCGGCTGGAACCAATGCGAGCGGCGAAGGGGCCAGCGCTGCCTCTTTTTGACGACGGCTGGTCAAATCCTGGGCGTGATCTAACGGCGAGGCGGCTCGCCTCCTCCCATCCCCATCCTCTCCTAGCAAGCGGCCCAGTCCCTCCGACGGTCAAGCTCACGTCGTCTCCATTGCCGGGAGCAGCGAGAAACGCCGCCCGCCAGGAGGAACGGCTGCGCTCCATCTTCCCGTTGTGCTTGCGCATTCTGCCTCTTCTTCCACCTCTAGACCAGGCAGGAGGAACATGACGCTGTCCCCGTCGTCCTCGGCGCCATGTACACTGGCCGAGGTCTACACCCCAGTGTACGTCCTCTTTGATCAGGTATGCAAGCTGCTCGATGAAATTTTGCACCTATAATCATCTTGATTTTTTTATAGCTTATTCACTTGGAGAGTTGGTTGTGCATTCCAACTGCAGGTTCCTTGGCGAATAGGTCTTATTTTTGATTTGTGGTGCGAGGGTGGACACTGCCAGGGAAAAGACATGTGCTGCTGTTTTCGTAAACAAGGTGCTTAAGGATGAGAACTTGGGCACTAGCGGGGAAGATACTTGTCATGTTATTTTTAGTCAGAATCTGATTGTCAAAAGGGTCGTTCGGCCTGCTCGTGCGGTGTCGACAAAAACTAGAGGCATTAACTTCAAACAGTTTAAGAAGGTATGTTCTATATGCCTTATGCATGTAGTCTTGTTGGCACAAATAGTTGAATGCCAGCACACTTAATTCTTGACCTTCAACTCTTTTAGAGGGAAACTGATAGGATCTGTGATCCTACCAGGCCGGTTACGTAGATTATAGGGGTGGAAGTATGCTGGACGAGGGAGAGGAAGGCGGCGTCGGCGGCTGGCCGCCGTCGCGAGGTTGGAGGAAGGCGGCGCAAGGGAAGGAGCAGCGGCTAGGGCAGGAAAGACTGACTCCTCAAGGAGTCGGCAATAACGATCTGTACGATCTGTTTATTATTTGTCTTCTCACGTACGTTTACAACTGTATAAATAAGCTAATGAAAAGGATAAATGGGCTAAGCCCCTAATTTAGGCCCACTAATGGGCTTCCTCCTGCTATAGGCCAAACCGGTCATAACATCTCTTCCCACCTTCTCAATCAGCTCGTCCTCGAGCTGGATAGCTGGAAACTGCTGGCGGAACTCAGCCCGGAACGGCGTCGGCCTTGGAGACGGCCGCGTCAGCCAACCCAGCTGCGACGACATCAGCCACAACGTCGTCTACGGTCTCCAAGTAGAACAGGCGTGGACAAACGTGGCCCGGTACATAGAACTCGTCGCAGTTGAAGCACGGCCCTTTACGACGGCGCTCGAGCTGTTCGGTCGTGGTTAGCCGACGGAAAGGCCGCGTCACGGCTGGATCGGAGTGCCCCGCATGAGTCACGGCCGTGAGCGCCTGGCCTGGTGGTGTCGGTGGAGGGCGGGCGGCCGGTCGAACGTCGCTGGCCGGGAAGGCCTGCTGCATAGCCCGCGCGCGCTGCTCGAAGGCGCGAGCATAGTACATGGCCGACTGCAGGTCCTGGGGATCCCGCAGCTCCACGTCGACGTAAATGTGGCCCGGAAGTCCGCCAATGAAGAGCTCGGCGTGCTGGCGAGCCGTCACGCTAGGCGCATAGCATGCCAACGTCTAGAAGCGGTTGGCGAAGTCCTGGACCGAGGAGGTGAAGGGAAGGCGGCCGAGCTCGACCAGCCGGCTCCCGCGTATCGGGGGCCCGAACCAGAGGAGGCAAAGGTCGCGGAAACACTCCCACGGAGGCATCCCGCCCTCGTCCTGCTCGAGGGCGTAGTACCACGTCTGGGCGGCGCCGTGGAGATGGTAGGAGGCAATCCACGTGCGGTCAGACGCCAGTGTCCGCTGCCCCCTGAAAAACTGGTCGCACTGGTTGAGCCAGTTCAGGGGGTCGACGGTGCCGTCATAGGTGGCGAACTCCAGCTTGGTGAAGCGGGCGGCTGCTGGCCGTGCGGGGCGACGACGACGGCTCCCTCGTGATGACTCATCGCGGCGGGGGGCGAGTAGTTGGGCACCATGGGTCCCCCCTGGAACTGGTGGCCGCCAGCGCCGGTGTAGGGGTCGGCGTACCCGGTGAAACCCTCGAAGGTCGTGGCCGAGGGCGACGCGGCCAGATGGAGCACGATCGTATAGACTGGGGCGGTGAGCCAGGTCGGAAGTTGGGACGGCGAGGGCGGGAACCTGATCTGAGTGATCGGGACCCCTTGGTGGGAGGCGGCGGTCGACGGCGAGGGCACGGGGGCCACGGGCGGCGGCGGTGGTGGCGGCACGGTGGCCGCCTGGCTCAGCGGGGGCGGCGCGTAGGGGCCCTGGAGGTAGTCCAGAGGTTTGCAACCGCCAGGGAGAGATCGCAGATAGCCGTCGACATCTCCGCCGGAGAGAGGACGGGGGCCGGGTCGGTGACCGGCGCCGAGTGACCAACGGCGGGGCCGGCGGTGGTGCCCGGTGGCGCCACCATGGAGATGGGCGGCGGCTCTGTGGTGGCGGCGACGGAGGCGGTGGGTTGGCCCGAGGACATAGTCGATCCCGAGCAATCTGATACCACATTGATAGGATCTGTGATCCTACCAGGCCGGTTACGTAGATTGTAGGGGTGGAAGTGTGCTGGACGAGGGAGAGGAAGGCGACGCCGGCGACTGGCCGCCGTCGCGAGGTTGGAGGAAGGCGGCGCAAAGGAAGGAGCGGCGGCTAGGGCGGGGAAGACCGACTTACGATCTGTTTATTGCTTGCCTTTTCACGTACGTTTACAACAGCATAAATAAGCTAATGAAAAGGATAACTGGGCTAAGCCCCTAATTTAGGCCCACTAATGGGGTTCCTCCTGCTATAGGCCAAACCGGTCATAACAGAAACCGTGTGTGGAAACAGCTTCAGGGCCCTCATTCCATTTGCACGAGAGCCATACAGGTAAGAATTTTTTTCAAGTTGATCAGTATGCTTTGAGCTAAAAAAAAAGCTTACCGTGTTTTGTTTTCTAATCATGAAAAAGGCACCTTAACCGATTTCATGAGAGAGGAGAAGCGGCGAAAACAAATGGAATCCATTGCAGAGGATCTCTTCAACGACCAAAAGGTACCCTGTAGGCTTACAATGCACCCCTGTAGCCTTTGTGTGCATATGTGTTTTTGACTCTGCGATGATAGATTTTCAGTCAAAGAAGAAGGCGGCTGCAAGCAGTTCAATTCATACCCTACTCACCGGTTGCCGATGAAGTCCAGGAGAAAACTTGCAGTATATGTGTCCTGTTGACTCTTCATTGGAATACCTTCTTCTCCAGCACTTTGTTTCGCAGTTTTTTTTTACCTTAGTACTTCTGGATAGGCGGTTGGCTCTCCCAGGGTTCTTTTCTCGTTAGTGGGAGATGGTAGCGAGCGCAGGTATATAGGAAGGGTGCGTGTATGGTATGAACTGTAGCCTGCTCATTTTGGCAAAGACATTTGCATTATTCCAAAATTGTAGCAATTCCTGCGCTAATCCGTAATTCTTTACAATGTCCCTCCTTTTTTTCTCCCATTTGTTATGCTCATCGTCCCACAGAACTGGAATTCATTTCGCCTGACGTCCAATTTCAGTTAAGAATCCAAGGAGAAGAGATAATACAGTATATCGCTCCTGACTGGGTATCAGGGACAATGTTTCAGTGGTAGTTGTCTTTCTAATTTAGGTAGTAATATATACTGAATTTGCTCGGAGGAGTACGGAATTTCCTTAGCTTTTGGTTAAAAGTGCATGTATTGCTTCTATTTTTCTTGCAGAACTTTTCCTAGGAAACTCCGATTGCATCTCCGTATTCCGCAGCACCGGCTGCTATCCGAGAAGTGTCGTCAAGGTAGACATTCTCCTCTTACTTGTGTGTTTATTGCCTGGTTAACAAACACAGTGCGGCGCTTTTTTAATAAACCATCGGACCTCTTTATTTTCTTCTAGCAGCCCCAGTGGTCTTCAACTTTCTTCTGCTAGCCTCATGGATCACATTGAAAATCCCTCCACCGCTATACTGGGATCCATGGATGGTGGTTCTCCTACTCCTGAACTCTTAAAAGACCATGAACTCATTGTAAAGGTTCTTCCCCAGGTTAGTCTCTTCGCTTTGTTTTGCCACGGATGGTTATAGGTATGGTTATCTACTTCTGATTATAGACTCAGTTCCTATATGTTTGTATGCGAACTCAAGGATGGGGTTCAATTAGTCAGTATGTCCAGTTCTACACTGGAATATCTTTTTCGTTCTAATTTAGCAAGAGAATTCCAGTTACTGTAGAGAGTTATAGTCAATGCTTAGGTGTCCAAGTTTTCTTCCGGCCGCAATGTTCTTTATTTATTCATTTGCAGGACCTACAGACCGCAAGATTTCTGTTTTTGGCCTCAGTCACAGCTGGGTAGCAGCCAACCTCCCATTGCACGATGTGTATGGACGGCACATATTTGCGTTAATGTTTGATACGGGAACTACACATCTATTCTATTTTGCTTTCCACAATCCAGAACTACACAATGATTTAACCTGCTTTCTTATGGCAAGTTTTTACTGGAACTGGGTAAGATTTGGTGGTCCATTAGTAAAAATAGCGTTTTGGTGGAACAGGACAAGATCTGTTGGTCCATTAATAAAACTTGCTGGTGCATTATCCTGTTATTGCTTTGACTCCACCATTTGCAAAAAACTGCTACTGGGTACATGGTGATGGGTGACAAAAGAGCAGGATACAGCCAACAGGATTAGTTTATAAGCTAAACTGTTACTACTTTGATTCCACCATCTGTAAAAAACAGTTACTGGATACATGCCGATGGATGACAAAAGAGCATTATCACAGTTAAAAGGGGGGTACATGCTGATGCATGACAAAAGAGCAGGATACAGCCAGGGGGATTAGTTTATAAGCTAATCCTAAAGTTCTAGTTGCGATCATATGTAGGTGGTACCGGAGTAACATCATAAAGCACGAATAAGAGCGCGCTTGCAGTAACTAATGGAGATAGTACATGGTATATCATCCTTGCGGCAGCTACTACACCTGTGCATAGCTTAGATGAGGCTTGTTCTAGGCTAGGCATTCCCCACAAAAGTTAAGGTCGATGATGCCCGCCAGATCTTCCCATGAAAAGGGTGGAGTAACAGGATAAAGCTATGTGATATATACAGCTACATACACCAGATCTTCCTGTAAAAAGGGTAGTATGTTAGGTGTATGGCATTGAATCTGTGTCTTAGCTGTAGATTAGTAAAGTTACTTACGCTGGTTCTTTCACATGCTCAGCAAGTCGTGGATGGACGATGCCGTCTACTGAACAAATTCTTTCTTGAGCTACTTCCTTAAACTGATATAACAAAAGTGATTTTGTTCTCTTCATTACTTTTAGTCTATCGCAATGAAGGGATGCTATGCAGAGCTATTACTCACCACAAGCAGAGACGGGAGGAAGCCAACCGCCGCAGGCACAATCTCCAACCGCACGAGCACCTGCATAGAAAGAAAAGAGAGGACAAACCAAACATGTGACCCCAAGAAACAAGAGCAAACGAAAGACAGTAGCAGAACGATAAAGAAAGAACACGCAGAAAAATCCGACGGCAAAGATCCAGGAAAAAGAATGGAAGGAGAAAATCCAACGCAAAGATCCAAAAAAAAACCAAAGGAAGACATGCAGTAACAGATCTGACCACCGAAGCCTGACCACCAAAGCAGATCTGACCACCGAAGCCTGACCACCAAAGCAGAGACGACACGAACGGATCTCAAATCCAAAGAAATCCAACCCAGGCCTCACAAAGAAACAGTCTAGCTCTAAAAAAATAACCAGAGAAGAAAAGGAAGGAATCCAACCCAGGGCTACACCGAACCGGATCAAGACGAGGCAAATTGAACCAAAAGGAAGACGAATCGAACACACGGACAATCCAACCCAGGAGTCACAGAGAAACAGTCCAGATCTAAAAAAAAGAACTAGAGAAAAAGAGGAAGGAATCAAACCCAGGGCTACAAAACACGAATCGAACCGCACGGATCTAACCAAACCCACAGCACGACAGCTCCATGGGAGAGAGAGGGGCGACCAAAAACGGCGGCGCTGGAGCGACCATCAAGAAACAAGGCAGCGGAGCGGAGGAGGCGAGACGAGGAGGTCAGAGAGGGAAATGGGATCGGTGGAGACGAAACCTAGCCCCCCACGGCAATAAGCATCCTCCCTGTACGACACGGCGGAGCCCGAGGTGCCACGACGCGAAATCCCCACCCCGCCCCATCCACCCTCACAGTCTCAATCCGTTCAAGGAGACACCACCAAGGCGCCGACTCGCGGGCCCGAGAGATAAAAGGCCCAGCGGCAGCGGCGTCCCTGGAGTCCTAGAGTGCACGCAACTCATTACATCCAAGGGCAGAAACGGCAAGCTAAAAACGGACGGCTGAAGTGATGCCAAAGCAACCGATCCAATGGCCCAAATGCTCTAATTGCTACGGTGCAAGCCAAGGGTCTCCCCTATTATACCTTTGGATTGGGAGAGGATGTCTCAACCAAAATGCTATGGTGGTATTGGGGTCCGCAACCTGGCCCGCATCGCGACAAGCCTTCGTATCCACTGGATCTGGAAGATGCACACCGACCCGCTACGATCTTGGTGCGGTTTAGATATGCGCTTCTCTAGACTAAACTGCAGGTGTTCGACGCCTCCACTATGATGGAAGTGGGTGATTGGTCTACAACATTAGTGTGGCTCGACTGATGGGTCTACAACACTATTCTGGCTCGACCAATGGCTTGACGGAAGGACCGTTGAGGAGAAATGCTAGACATTTTCGCTCTAATGACTAGACACGCTAGGAAGCGCGGGACAGTGAGAGGCACTGCTGGAGCTTTGTTGGATCGCCGACATTCATGGCACATTGAGTCCGCTTGCCCTTTGACGGTATGTACAGCTTTGGATCCGAGTGATGGACTTTGGATCGTCTGATAGGCCAGATACCCTACTCTAGCGCTAGATGTTGGATGCCCAGTACTCTGCCAAATCTTGCTACGAGTTCATGTTCCAGGGATCAATCGCCCCAAGATCTTGGAAGCTCAACTAGAGGACTTGGCCACTGTCAAGAGTCAAGTTTTTCGTTTGGACACCGATGATGGACAACTGAGCGGCTTGCAAGAAGGGATTTAGCTCTCCCCCCCCCCCCCCGCGGCTCTGTGTTGCCCCCTATGCGACCAAATGGCTGAGACCATGACTCACCTCCTTGTGGGTTGCCCCTTCTTCAAGGCAATCTGACATGAGGGGCTTTCTTGGATTCGATCCACGGTCACACCATCAGATGGAGTAGGAGACTTCGTAGATTGGTGGTTGCAGGCTTCGACATCTACCCCCTCCCCCGCGCTTTGCGGAAGGGGACATCCTCGCTCATCATGTTGATGGCCTAGTGGATCCGAAAGTAGCGGAACATGATCGTCCTCAACAATGTGTCACCTAACACGAGCAACCTTCTTGGTATAATGCAATCTGAAGCTCGTTCTTGGGTGGTGTTGGATCACATGGCCTTAGTGCTTTGATCCCAACAGTCCGTAGATCTAATGGGTTGAGTTGTATAGGGTGTCGGCTCCGTATGAGTTAGTGTATATATTATCACTTTTGCTCCGGTGTCCTCCCCCCGGGGGAACGTTTGGACGCGGGCTCAGAACAGACGGCCGCGATGAAGATTCAGACGGTTCGGATGAACACGGGTTAAAGGGTCCCAGGTTTCGGATTGTTCAGCGAAACCCGCTAAAGCGCGTCTGTGCGGTGCGGTGTATGGTGTGGGTGTACACGCATGGACATACGAGTATAGTATTTTGTACGGTGTGTGCGGGTGACGTCCGCTAAAACGAAGCAATGCGATGTATAAGAGCTCCCTCGGCCGCTTCGCCTGGCCTCATCCCCACCATTTGCCCCCTTTTGCCTCACCAGATACGGAAAGAAGAGCGCGGGAGAAAACCCTAGCTCTCCCCATCGTCTCCTCTGCCTGAGGCCTTCAAGCTCTCATCTGCCGCGAGATTTCGACGCCGACGATGGCGAGAGTGGGCTCCGGAGGCGATGCGGGCGGTTTTGCAAGGGTGGGGCTTGGAGCCGTGACCCGCCCAGATGCGGTCGAGGTCCATGGCGGTGGCGGTGGTGGTATGGACGATGCGGCTCTAGGAGAGGAGGAGATGGTGGATGCGGAGGTCGGCGAGGCGGAGCAGCTGGATCTGAATGTGGCGGTCGGCGCCGCGGAGGATCTGGCGTCGGTGTAGCCTTAGGAGGTTCATGTGCTCCAGGTAAGAGTTTTTTCCTTCTAATTTCCGTTTTCCCCCTTCTGGTTGTTTGGATGGAAGATCTGTTTAGTAGTTATTTGTTAAGGATTAATATCTTTTAGGAATTTATCAGAAGGAAGGTGGGTTGTGTAGATTCCCTGTGTAGATTTTTGTTTACAGATTCATATATTTTGACGAAATTTATTCAGTGAAGCATGTATCTAGCCCTAGGAATTGTTCAGTGCATCAAATTTTGTTGTTCCAGGCCATATTTTGTCCCATGATTACTCAAAGGCTTTGTGGATATGGAAATAGTGTTGTAAAAAACAGCCTGTGTCGTCTGACCCATTTGATGCTCTAGAAATTGATATAGTGCTTATGTTGTATTATTAGTTTGTAGTACCTAAAGACAACTAGTATGTTTGTCCATAAATCACTTGCTATTATGAGAAGCCAAATCCTTGTGTTATTATCTAAAGATATATCAGTGTTAGCTCTAGGAAATACTTCAGTGCATAGGATAATTTGAGGTTGTTTAACTCTGAATTTACACAATGATGTCTTTATAGTTTTGTTCTAGTTTTTTCTGTACTTGTTACACAAGTTCTGGTAAATACATGCTTAGTTGCGTAGTGGCAGTGTTTAGCAAATAGGAGGACTTGGTGGTGCATATTTTTTATTTTTTAGTATATGGTATTGTTAGTACAATTTAGGCTCTACATGTACCACTACTTAGTTTACTGTCATGAAATAGTATGTACAATTGTAATGGTGATGTTTCTTATTCATTTAGATTGCATCAGAAGTAATTTTTTTAACACTTGTTTTAATAATTTCATGTTCTCATTCTGTAGTAAGTTTTGAAAATAAAGAACGTACACTTGATCTTATTCTGTTTATCTCCAAAACTTAGCCTATTTTTAGCTCTAAAATTTAATGTATGCTAGAAAATAGGTTGCATAATTATTGTATTTTATGTACATGTAACATAATTGCATAAACCATTTAATTTAATAGCACGTAGCATTAATATCATTGATGTACTAGTTAATCACTGTTAGTTTAATGATTAGATTTATGAAACATAGTTGTTATGCTATAAATATTTGCTAGTGTTGTTCATTTAGTTGTAATGAAAGGTTCCAATAACTAATGTTTATCTTATTTCTGGCAGGCACTAAGCCCTGGTGCTAACTATGATGTACTCTCCCCGGTGCCCGATGAGGAGGTTTGTTCTTCCATCTGTTCAAGTGCTTAGACATGCACAAAAATAGTAGCTATTTTATATAGTAGGAAGTACTAACTCTTGTGTTCTTTTTTTGATTGTGTAGTACTTTTCTGGTTTAGATGTTGATGTGGAGAAATGGACGTACAAGTAATTTGTGAAGAAAGAAGAGAAGAAACTGAGGCGTCAGGGAATTTCTGCCTACATGCCATATACCACAGAATTCTAGAGGTGCTCATTCCACCACTTCAAGCCACATGGTGGCCTTAGGGTGGGGCTTTTCCAGCATGTCCGAGAGGTTACCACCCTAGGACGTCTGGGTGACGATTCATTTGTGGGTGACCTACGTGATCGTGGCAGACATGAAGCCTTTCTAAGGGTCCTCGAGCCAGATGAGTTTGAGTACGCCGAGTCGAGGATGAAGAGCATGAGTGAATGTCAAAATAATGTGTTGACAGTTAGTGCCATTAGGCAGCTGCTAGTATGTATGGTACATCATCAATACTGATGATGTTTATGTCTGATTACTATGTTGAACTGCTTAACTAGGTAGAAATGGTGGAGAACTTGTTTATTTTGATTGTGTAATGAGTACCGGTAATCTTATCTTGGTGATGTTCCCCTAAGACTACTAAAATATAATTCTGCTAGTAATGTACATATGGTAATATGTAAGTCAGTATTTTTGTCATGTCCTTCTTTATTATTTCTCTATCTGTGATGTGGCATGATAGCACTACTGTCACTTAGTAATCTGTTTTTCAATGTGTATTTTCTAAATTGGAAGGTTTTGAAAGGTTTACCTCATTGTAATATTGTTGGTATTTTTGAAAATCAATTGTACACTTTAAAAAGATAAATGGTCCGAGTATTTACAATTGACTAGATTTTTGAATAGTGTATTATGTATAATATAAAACTAAACAGAAGTGTATGAGATAATGCTCTATATGCATCATGGTAGCCAAATCTGTATAAGTAACGTCTGAACTTTTTATGTTTAAATATATGGGGAAAACTTAAGAAAAGGAGAAAAAAGCGTGCCTACTAGCAGGATTTTTATAAAGCCCACGACTTGCATACGACTAGAAACCGACTTAACTGCCAGGATACAGGCCCGTGGCCCTGCTAGTAGGCCCCACATGGCAGTGAAACATTAGTAACTGATCGCAAGAAGTGTAGAACAGAAAGACTATTGCAAGATGTGCAACGCTCAGCTATTTAAGCTGGTTCAAATGCTCTCGAGTTGGCGAGGTGGGACTAAACTCCCACCCGTCCCACCCAAGTCAATTCGTTCGTTGCGGGGACATAGTGGGCCGAAAGAGGCCCAGTTGGGTCGTAGGTAGCTCGGATGGGCAGGCGACCCGGCTGGGCTGCCTCCGTTTTTTTGAAATTTCTTTTCTTTTAACATTTCCTATAATTTGTACTTTTACTTGGATTAAAGAGAGGAGAACTGTCTAGACCAAAAATTTAAAATATTTAATATTTAAATATTTCAAAATTTTAGATTTCTATGAATCTGATTTGTTTTAATCATGTTCAAAGTTTTCGCAGATTACAAACTTGGTGCACGTGAGAATGTGAAAATTCAGATTTGGATTTAAGAAGTTGTGTTTGTCTGAATTGCACGAGGTTTTCACCAATGTTTGAAGGACTCTAGGAGCCACATTTTTTATTTATAGAGTTTTTTCAGATTCAAAACTTGGTGCATATAGAAATTTGAAAATTCAGTTAGCCATAACAAACAAGTAGTTTTGACAAAAAAAATCAGTTTTGGATTTCAGGAGTTATGTTTGTGTGAATTGCATGAGGTTTTCACCATTTTTTTAGGAACTCTAGGGGCCACATTTTTCATATGTATAGTTTTTTTAGATTCAAAACTTTGTGCATGTAGAAATTTGAAAATATTAAATCACCTCCAAATCAAATTTGAATTTTGAGCAAGCTAACTTTATAATTTTGATTCCATATTTTCATATGTTGTTGGCATCGATTTAGAGCTTATAGTTTGGACATTGATACAACTTTGAAAGAGAGCTTGCACATCTTTATGCATTATATTTGTTCGACGCGATTTTGACCAAACTTTGACAAGGCACTAGAAATTCAAAAAAAATCAAAAAAAGTAAAACCTTGGCCTTGTGTCTTAGATTGTACCCTAGTTTGCACAAAAAATAATAAACATTGAGTTTGTGGAATGAAAGTTGAGGTTGCTCTCTCATACTTGGTTTCAAGTGTGAGTCTCATGGGTAAGTACCCAAATTACCTAAGAGATGGCCAACTCTATAGCATACTTTTTCAGAGGCTCAAATTTGGCAGGTAGGTGTATCTTGACATGGCACACACTTTATTTTTTGGTGTCTTTGTCCAACTATGATTTTAAATACAATTTTCCATTTGTACAATTCAAATTCAACTAAATTTTATGAATGTAGTTGAAAATTTTGAAAACAAAATTATCTTTCACCAACATGGTATGGTAGATGGGGTCGTTGGGTGGGAATGTGACCACTTTGTTCATTGTGAAATAATTGTTTTCTCAAATTTTACCTCAAGTCAAAATTTGGTCAATATGGTCAAAACATTGAATATTAAACTACATCTACATCATTGGAACCTTATTATTTTTGGAAAAAATCATTACAAGTCCACAAGATGTGGTTTAATCATGGATATATTGCTAGGTTAGCTTGGTTCATCCATATGCCTCCTCTGCATTCGACACGATTTTGACCTAAAAAATCAGATTTGGTTTTAAGGAGCTGTGTTTGTCTGAATTGCATGAGGTTTTCACTAGTGTTTAAAGGACTCTAGGGGCCACATTTTTCATTTGTACAGTATTTTCAGATTCAAAACTTGGTGCATGTAGAAATTTGAAAAATCAGTTAGCTATAACAAACAAGTAGTTTTTGACAATTTTTTTCAAAAAAATTTAGTTTTGGATTTCAGGAGCCGTGTTTGTGTGAATTGCATGAGGTTTTCACCTTTGGTTTCAAGTGGGAGGTAAAGGGATTAGTACCCAAATCATCTATGAAGTGGCAATGTCCATGGCAAACTATCTCAGATTTATCTCAAATTTGGCAGGGATGTGTGTATTGGCATGGCACACATATTTGCTCTTGGAGGTTAACACCAATTATGAAAAAAATACTATTTTTCATCTTAATATGCAAAATTGAGCTAGTTTTTGTGAAAGAAGAACAACATATGCAATTCAAAAGTGTATTATGACCACATGGTGAGGTGCAACGTGTTTTTTGGTCCACAAATGACCAATACATTTTATGTGCTATGCAAGATTGAACCACATTTGACCGCGTTCAAATTTGGGTCAAACTGGTCAAATATTAAAAAAATTGAACTACAGCTACATGGTTGACACCTAATATATTTTTCTAAAACTCATAATAAGGTTCTCAAGTTGATGTTTCATCATAAATGTGGTGCTAGGTAAGCATGATTCATCAGCATGCCATGATGGTACCCACCGTGAGTTTGACCAAACCTTAACCGGGGCACCATAAATTCAAAAAAAATCAAAAAACATTGAATCCTTCACCATGTGTCCTAGTTTGTGTCATACCTCCCACAAAAAATATGACACTAGGTTTATGTTGAACAATTCAAAAGTTTCTTCTCAAACACTTGGTTTCAAGTGGGAGGTAAAGGGATTAGTACCCAAATCATCTATGAAGTGGCAATGTCCATGGCAAACTATCTCTGATTTATCTCAAATTTGGCAGGAATGTGTGTCTTGGCATGGCACACATATTTGCTCTTGGAGGTTAATACCAATTATGAAAAAAAACTATTTTTCATCTTAATATGCAAAATTGAGCTATTGTGAAGGAAGCACAAAATATGCAATTCAAAGTGTATTATGACCACATGGTGAGGTGCAAGGTGTTTTTTGGTCCACAAATGACCAATACACTTTATGTGCTATGCAAGTTTGAACAAGTACGCGCCGAGAGTTTGACCTAACTTTGACCGGGGCACCATAAAATTGAAAAAAAAATCAAAAAACATTGAATCCTTCACCATGTGTCTTAGTTTGTGTAAAAAAATTCAAGTTATTTCATCGAGATCAAAAAAATCGCATTATTAAAAAACGTGGCTCAGGTTAGATGAAACGTTGTGTTTCTTAGTTCGTTGTTTTTTCGACCTCCACCAAATTAATCCAATTTTTTTGTACAAATTGGCAGAAAGATACTTATTCCGAATATGTAATTCTTTTCGAAAAACTTAAAATTCAAAAGTTCGCCAAATATTAAGTTTTTTAAGTAAATTCAAAGAAAATCAGAATTAATTCAGGCTCTCGCGGCCAACTAGCCCAGCCCATATCGTGCTCGTGTGACCGTGTCACTGCTGTAGGCGTCACTTGAGCGGTTGGGCCGGCCCAACAGGATCCACCTAACACACGTATTTATCCCGTCAACGCACCACGGCTAGCTGACTGGTGCTGCTCGTGGTTTAGTCCCACCTCGCTAGTTGAGAGGACTCTCACCAGCTTATATACCCTCGGCTCGAGCAGCCATTCGAGCTCCTCTCACACATCGTATAGAACAAGAGAACCACCCTGCCCTATGGGCCCGGCCACTGCGTACGAGTTTGCGGTTGGGCCGTCTCTGTTTCGCTTCTCTTGGGCTTGAGCCAGGGACGCCTGACGATGACAAATTCTGCAGTTTGAGCCGATCGAGCTCCTTTTTCTTTCTACTTTTAATTTTTGGTATTTTTTGTTTTTAAATTCGAACACATTTCTTTTGTCTACTTTTTATAGATCATGGATCACATTTGTAGCACAGACATAAAGATTTTGTTTTCCATCTGAATCCCTAGTAGATCCAATCCATATGCTGGCCAAGTAGAAGACGATATTTTGACCAATTAAATTTTAATGTGCACCTAAAAATTCAAATAAATTCCATTGTGAAATTATTAAAGCCTTGGCATACACCATGTGTTTATTCCATGTTTATTTCAAGTGGGAGGTAAAGGGATTAGTACCCAAATCATCTATGAAGTGGCAATGTCCATGGAAAATTATCGTTTATCTCAAATTTGGTAGGAATGTGTGTCTTGGCATGGCACACATATTTTCTTTTAGAGGTTAACATCAATTATGAAAAAAATACTATTTTTCATCTTAATATGCAAAATTGAGCTAGTTTTTATGAAGGAAGCACAACATATGCAATTTAAAAGACTATTATGATCACTTGGTGAGGTAGATGGTGTTATTTGGTTCACAAATGACCACTACACTTTATGTGCTATGAAAGTTTAAACCACATCTGACCCTGATCTAATTTGAGTCAAATTGGTCAAATATTCAAAAAATTTGAACTACAGCTACATGGTTGGCACCTAATTTATTTTTCTAAAGATCATAATAAGGTTCTCAAGTTGATGTTTCATCATGAGCCTGGAACTAGGTAAGCATGATTCATCAGCATGCAATGATGGTACCCGCCGACACTTTGACCAAACTTTGACCAGGGCATTATAAATACAAAACAATTTCAAAAAACATGGAATCCTTCACCACCTGTCCTGGTTTGTGTCATACCTCCCACAAAAAATATGACACTAGGTTTATGTTGAAAAATTCAAAAGTTTCTTCTCAAACACTTGAATTCAAGTGGGAGATCAAGGGATTAGTACCCAAATCATCTATGAAGTGGCAATGTTCATGGCAAACTATCTCTGATTTATCTCAAATTTGGCAGGGATGTGTGTCTTGGCATGGCACACATATTAGCTCTTGGAGGTTAACACCAATTATGAAAAAAAAATACTATTTTTCATCTTAATATGCAAAATTGAGGTAGTTTTTGTGAAGGAAGCACAACATATGCAATTCAAAAAACTATTATGATCACTTGGTGAGGTAGATGGTGTTATTTGGTTCACAAATGACCACTACACTTTATGTGTTATGCCAGTTTGAACCAATACCCGCCGAGAGTTTGACCTAACTTTGACCGAGGCACCATAAATTGAAAAAAAAATCAAAAAATATTGAATCCTTCACCATTTAGTTTGTGTAAAAAAATTCAAGTTATTTCATCGAGGTCAAAAAATCGCATTATTAAAAAACGTGGCTCAGGTTAGATGAAAAGCTGTGTTTCTTAGTTCGCTGTTTTTTCGACCTCCACCAAATTAACCTAAATTTTTTGTACAAACTGGCAGAAAGATACTTATTTTGAATATATAATTTTTTTCGAAAAACTTGAAAAAGTTCAAAAGTTTACCAAATATTAAGTTTTTTAAGTAAGTTCAAAGAAAATCAGAATTAATTTAGGCTATGCTCGCGAGCAACTGGCCCAGCCCATATCATGCTACTGTGGCCGCGTCACCGCCGCAGCCTACACTTGCTCGTTTGGGCCGGCCCAACTGCGCCCCTAGTTCCCGCGCAGAATTGTTGATTAAGTCGCATTAGGTTTTTACTCAGTCCACGACTCGCCTACGCTAACATCTCGCCTCCCCCCACGATTCGCCTCTTCTCCCCTCGCACGAACGCTTCCAGTTCCATCGATGACCGCCTTCAATATTCGAGGCTGATCCAGGACAAAGATTCATGGATCGGAGATTTAACGATGAGGTATGTTTTCACAAACTTTTGTATTAAATTAACCGAAAGATGATGTATATAGAAGTTCGGCAGATCTAGATGCAGTATGACTAAAAAGTAAAAAAACCATGGCATTGATAATTGTTTAGACCAATGCATTGGGTTTGTAAGATCTAGCACCGCTCTATTATATGTTAGCAGTGAAACATGCCGTCGCAGATCTATGTAGTATTTCAAAAAATTGTATTACATAATGGAAACTACTCGTTTTCCAACTATCTGGTTAGGTCGAGGAGTATGCTCACATTCACCATGTCCGTACCTCGCTCTGAAGTTGCATAAACGTTTACATATAAGAGGAATGTAATGTAAAAGTATAAAAACTTCCCGTTTATACTTTTACTCCTAATTTTTGTATTTATTATATGAAGGTCCAGGAATAAATATTGAAAAATATTTTGAATGTTTCTGCGAGTATGGAAACCGTATAGCGATAGATGATACAGGGTTTAAAGTACTGAAGCATGGAGTTGATAAGCACTTCCCAACAAGACCTTTTGATGTATGCACCATAAACAAATCAAACACCTTGAAAGGCAAAGCAAAAAATGGTAAACTCTTTGAACAATTAACAATTTTTGCCATTTGTTAAATTAATACTATCATTTATGTATTGTTATAATATATATGCAGTACTTCTCGAGGAGATTCACCATGCGGCATATTCTTCCATATGTTGATCTACCAGCAGACATTCAAGTATATTGGAAGAATAGAGAAGTTGCAAAAGTTAAAATGGTGATGACCAAGTCAAAGGCTAGAGGTAAACAGAAACTTGGTGCCATTATAACATCAAAGTGGATGGAGGTGGTAAACAAGGTTGATATGCGAGCTGGTGATATCTATGTGTTTTGGTTCCGTGGTAGCTCGGAAGGCCTGAAGCTACTTGTTAATCATCTGTGAAGTCAGGATACAGATTATATTTAAAGAAGTGTCATATTAAACTTACGACAGTTCGTAAGCACTTAGTTCGATGAGGTTGTAAACTATAATGGATGTTATTCTAGGTTTATATGGTGATGGAATTTCTATGTTATGTTCTTGCACTGAAATATTTTGTAACAAACATCAGAATCGAAGTGTTTGATCATAAACTAGCTTTATTCAACTGCATTCGAGTACATTCAGCTGCTAAAGAGGGAATTACAGAGTAGATATGTTGAAGTAGAGATAAAAGCAGCTTCTTTCCACTATATTTTTACCCTTAATGGTTTATTAACAAATCAAAGGGCCCCTTAATGGGCAGACCCAACAATATTATACCTGATAACGACAGGTCCATGTACTTTAGGGAAGGCCCAACAATGCTTATTCCTGACGGTGAAGACGACAGGGACACGTCGGTCGTTCGGCCCGCATTTACTGCATGCAAGTTTCGGCAGCAGGTTACGTCGATCACGCCTGGAAGACGTGCGCTATCAAAATAGGGAGATCATGGCATAAGGGTCTTCTCTTTCTGTCGACGCCATCTCCCATTATATTCTCCACCTAGCAGCCGCCACAAAACCCTAACTCCACAGAGGCATACGTTTTCTTCCGCCCCTTTTGCTAGAAGCAGCCTCCTTCTCCTCCGATCTACTACAGCCACCGCCGCTTGAGGCACCTGAAACTTCATCGTCCGATCCAGGTCGTGTAAGTCCGATGCGCATCTACTTGATTTCCCCCTTGTTCATTTTCGTATTCGAGTTTTCATAGATGCTTTTTTTACGTATTATGTTGCCTTTGTTTTCAATTTGTAGATCATGGATGACCCGAACAGCAAAATATGCTACCAAGTAGAAAAGTGGTGCAAGTTAGTTGCAGGTTTCACTCGTGCACAACGAATTAAATTTGCTAATACACCGTTAGGATGCATGCTTCATATACCTCCCATCAAGATGCGTGTTTATCTGCTGAAATATATGATTCAATCATATGATCTCAGTCGTGCCAAATTCATTTTAGAAAAGAAAGTCGGTGAAATATCATTATGTAATGTTGATGTTGAGTGTATAACAGGATTAGAGAACAAATGGTTGAGTGTTACAAATATATTAGATGAGGAAGGAGAATCAGCGAAAGATCTAATACCATCACACTATGTTAGCAAAAAAAGTGGCAACATCATTATAGATGATTTGATCAACTACATTCTAGAAAATAAAAAGGACGATGACGACTTCCTTCGCATGTCGTATTTAGTGCTTCTTGGGACTATGCTGGCACCTACATATACCAAGATTATAGATAAAGAGTACTACGCGTTGGTGCGAGATGTGGGGCGTATATCCAATATTAACTAGAATGATTACACGCTGAATCTTCTCATGGGTTATATTCGGTTCGTCAAACAAGGTAAAAGCATCAGGCAATGGCCAAGAGGCAACTTAGCCCTTCTACAGGTAATATAGTGTTACCATTTTTCATCACATATAACTAATCATTTTTGTAATCTAATCTGTCTTCACAATGTTTTTTAATTGTATGTAGTATCTGTACTGGGAGAAGGTGCAGCCACATGATCATGCAACCTTACCTCCTTTCATGAATCAGCGACCTCTAATGAAAAATTGGTCAGAAGAACACGCTTGAGATGAGAGACGATTATGATGGAGAATAAAATTGTGGTAAAGTGGAGGTATAAGTTGCACTTTGTACTACAAACTCACTATTGCAAATTCGGTATTTAATGGTTTTTCTTTCTAGATTGAAGATGATATAACAGAGCAGTTCAGGACTCAATTACCTAAAGTAGATGCTACCAATGCTAAGAATAAATCAAATGCGTCAAAAAAGGACAACCAAGGAGTAATCTAGAGGCTAGGTTAGAGAGCATGCAGGTGAGGTTGGATGGTATGGAGGATTTGCTGGGGAGAATGATGTCGTGCATGGAGGTGATGCAGAAGGATATCCCGCTCATTCCGGAGGTGGTTTACAACTTTTACTCTTCATAGTTGCACTCTCAATATCAGCTACATAAATTATTTTTAGTTAACTTGACCAAATAATGTAACTTGTATGGGCAGAAAATCCTACATGGGATTAATAAAGTAGGAGATTCTTACAAACCTTCTGCACGGTCGGGAACAGAAGATAAGGATGAAGATGGAATTTCTTTTCCGAATGGACCTGCACCAGCACCAACACGTACAGTTGGAAAATAATTTAGGTATCATGGCTCGGCTGAAAAGCTCGGGTCTAATGAAAATGAGAATATAGTCCCAAAAACAGGTACGAAAGATGCAGTGGAGCAAGAGGTGCCCGCTGACAGTGCTAACTATGCAAGGCGAGCAAACCAAACTGAGAAAACTGAAGGTCCAAGCGACGGCACACCTAAAAATCCTTTTGTGATTGATGATACTACGGTGCCTACATCATCATCATCCGTGCCGTTGGATTTTTTAGAGCAATCTATGTGGAAGAAACCAAAAATAAATCTTATAGGTACCCGTATGGATGAATATGAAAGCTCTGATAGCCTTTGAACAAAACGCCCGAAGCGGAAGCGGCAACAACCAGCAAAACTATAATCTGATTTTGCAGTTGACAATCCAGCTAAACGTGTTAAGAAAGGTATTCTAAATTTAAATAAATGTTGGTTCATAATTGTTAGACTAATACCCGTAAATATCTGGTAGCTTTGTTTACGAAGAACAATGATATGCCGAATGATCCAACTGCATTGAATCCAAGTCAAATAGATGTTGTTGTTCTATATGTTGAGACATGTGAAAATCGTGCTGATCCTTGTAAAAAAATATTTACTTGAGTCCGGAAGGCGACTATGTATGCACAAAAAGTATTAAAATGATATTAGTCAGGGAATGGCTTGATGATAAAGTAAGTATAACAACCAAGTGTCCTTAACAATAATTACGACAACTATATTTCATGTTCTTATATTTCATGCAGGTAATTGATGCTTACATCGCTGACTTGAGGCCCCGTGTTGGAAATGATCGGTCATTGGTTTACGCATGGAGATCAGGTTTTTTGATAAAAAAACCTTCTAAGAAAGACGATAAACCTAAGAAATCACGTTTTAACCAAGACCACGGATGGGCGAAAAATGGAGCTGTTCAAAGAGTTATGGACGAGTAATACGCACGAGACAAGGTATACTTAGCTTTTTTTTGTTTCATCAATGCATGATATTGCTGAGACGACTATACAAACTAATAGTCGTAATATATGTTCAATACGATGCAGGCTTATTTCCCTCTAAATATAGACGATGTTCATTGGGCCACTGTTGTCATGCATATACCCAATGAGGAGTTTCAAGTTCTTGACTCGTTGTTTCCATTAAGAAGAATCTTGCCAACTGTTCAAACTCTGATATTGTAAACGCATATGTATCAATATGTATGTACGTTTCTTAAGATAAACGTTGAATATGATTTTATATGCAGAGAGCAGCAATTGCCTCGGACATAAGAGAGGTGAACAAGGTTATGAATGGTATTTACCCGGACGTCTCAAGGTGGCCTATTAAATCATATGACATGCCAAAACAAAAAGACAGGTGAATATAAGTTGCAGCTTATTTCAGTTCGTATATAATTTTATGTATGACATTGCGCTTAATTATTATTTTTTGTAGCAATTCTTGTGGATTATGGGTTCTGCAAACTATGGAACACTGGGATGGAGAACGCTCGAGCACTGAGGTTAACCAGGTCAGTTAATTAGGTTAGGTTCACTACATGTTGCGTTTGTATGAAAAGAATAAAGTTGTAACAATAATTTTATGCATTGCAGAAAAAATTTGATGACTCTAGAAAACTCACTCTTGCAAAGATCGTATGGGCAGCTACAAACTCCCTCAAGAAGGTCACAAAGAGTGTCACGACACTTTTGACTAAGATGAATGAATAAAAAATTATATGTTTATCATGTTGGGTTTTTGTCCTGAAGAAGGTTTCCCAACTATGTATTCCTCTGAATTATTGTTTGATCTGTGTAAGACTATAATACTCTATGGTTTGTGATTCAATAATTTCAAATTGACGATGTTTTAATTACTTGTGTGTGAACATTTGTTTGTTACATTTGTTGCGATAATCTGTACATGCGTCGGACGCTTGTACATGCGGTAGATATGCGTCACGGCTTTGATACATCCATTTTGCATCACTATTATATGTCTTAATTCACTATTATTCATTGATATATTTCGTATTGAGAGGTGATACTTATGTTATTTCATCTATTTTTGCATGGTCGATGACTTTTCGAGCATGGACCGCTGCAGTCAGGATTCTGATGGAAAAGGTGCTATTTGGAGGCAAAATTCGCGAAGATCAGAAAATCCGGAAAAATATACGGAAAATCCTATTTTTCCAGAAGACTAAGGATGCCAGAAGATGGAGTGGAGATGGGCCAAAGGGGGCCCACACCACCCCCTGGCGCGGGTAGCCCTAGGCCGCGCCAGGAGGTGGTGTGGCCACCTTGGCCCACTCCAGCCTCCCCCTCTAGCGTATATCATCCTCCCGAAACCCTAAAACTCAGGGAGCAACCACAGAAATATTCCGCCGCCTCTACGGGGCGGAAAACACCGAGAGAGAAAGATCTCTCCGGCAGACAGATTTCTGTCGGGGGAATTCCTTCCCGGAGAGGGGAGATCGTCGCCATCAACACCACCATCAAGATGGACTTCATCGGGATCATCATCATCATCATCATCATCATCAGGACCCTCATCACCATCAGACCCTCATCACCATCTCCATATTGCTGTATCAATTGAGTTGAATCTTGCATTAGTTCATAGGGGAAACTTTCCCGGTGTTGATTACTCTTCGTAGTTGATGCTATTGAGTGAACCGTTGAATTATTCTTTATGTTCAGATTGTTATACATCATTATTCCATGTCTGATCATGATCCATATGATGTCTTGTGAGTAGTTCGTTTTGTTCTTGAGGACATGGGAGAAGTCTTGTTGTTAGTAGTGGAATTGTGTTGAGAAAGATTCAATAGTTTGTTATTTAAGTTGTGGTGTACTTCTTCTAGTGGTGTCATGTGAACGTCGACTACATGACACTTCACCTATATGGGCCTAGGGGAATGCATTGTGTATATGGCTACTAATCGTAGGGGTTACCGGAGTGACAGAAACCTGAACCTCCGTTAGGAAACCATTGCACAAGGGACGTAAGGGTCTTAGAGTTTAAAGCTGTGGTTAGGTTTCTACCTTCATTACTTTCTTGTACTTACGGATGTTTGCAAGGGGTATAATCATAAGTATGTATTAGTCTTGGATGGGGCGGTACATTAGCACATGTTCACCCACACAACACTTAGCAAGCTAGAGAAGATTAATCAGCTATATGAAACGAATGCACTTGACAGTCTTCCCATGTGTCCTCGAGAACATTTGGTCAACTTAAGTAAAACAACTGGCTTGTCCTTTGCTGCATAAAGGATTGGGCCACTTGCTGCATTTATTCCTATTGTCTTTTATTCACTCGTACTTTGTTTACTTGCTTTATCGAAAACCCCTAAAAATCAGTTTGCTAAGTATTTGCAGAGAATTCCTGATCCATACCACTAGCCAGCACCTTCTGCTCCTCGTTGGGTTCGACACTCTTACTTATCAAAAAAACTACGATACACCCCCTATACTTGTGGGTCATCAAGACTATTTTCTAGCGCCATTGCCGGGGAGTGAAGCGCTATTGGAGAGTGGAACTGGTAAAGGAAACTTCTACCGTGAGTATTGTTTACTTCTGTTAGTTGCTTTATTTTTGTTATGGATAATTCGCTGAGTTTCTTATTTGGTAATGCTACTACCACTGCTAAGGTAGTAGATAAGCCACCACCTGCTGAGAATGATGTTTTCAAAATACCTACAAGAATTATTGATCGTGTTGTGGATAACTACTATGTTGGGGATGGAACTGTCCATCCCGGTGATCATTTACTCTTTATACACGAATTATGCGGGTTGTTCAAGTGTGCAGGTATCACTACAGATCAAGTTAAAAAGAAGTTATTCTCATTATCACTGAAAGGAAGAGCTGGGGAATGGTATAAGCTGCTAAAGAATGGTCAAGCTCCAGAATGGGAGGAAATAGTGCCTCTCTTTTATTCAAAGTTTTATCCTCCTAGTGAGATTCATAAAGATCGGAATCAAATATACAACTTTTGGCCTCTTGATGGAGAGATTACAACTCAAGCTTGGGGGAGATTGAAGTTACTAATGCTCAAATGTCCCATTCATGAGATCCCCAACAATATTATTATTAATAACTTTTATGCAAGGCTCCCTCTACATGACAAGGATTTATTGGATGCTTCTTGTGATGGATCATTCACTCGTATGGAAGAAGAAGCTAAATGGGATCTTCTGGACCGTATTCAAGACAATACTGAAGCATGGGAGAATGACAAAGATAGAAAGGCAGGTATAAGTTATGATTATGAATGCATTGAATCTTTTATGGGAAGTGATGACTTTCAAAATATTAAAAATGCTTATGGTCTAGACTCTCAAGCTATTGCTTCTTATTTTAAGGCTTTTGCTTCCTACATTGAATTGCCTAAAAAGAAGTGGAATAAGTATCATGACCTTATAAATATATTGCTAAGAGTGTCCCTGTCAGAAATACTGAAGTTTATACTGCTAATCATGTTTTACCTAAACCTTACATTGAGAAAATGCCTTTCCCAGTTAAGGTAAAGGAACATTCTATGATAGCTAGTATGGTTAATGAAACTACAATCAAAGCTGTTGAACCTGATAGACAAATGGTTCATGAACCTATAATAGCAAATGTGAAATACTTTGTTACTAAATATGAAGAAGAGGGACACACTATCCTTTGTAAGGATACCTCTAATATTGTTTGACATAGTAGTGTTATGAGGGCTAGTATTCCTGTGTTTTCTGTTAGAATAAGTGATCATTGCTATGATGGCCCTTATGATAGCTATATTGTTAAGTTTATGCATGATACTGAAAGTTACTATGAGAGAGGGAAAAGTGTTCTTATGTCTCTCAATAATATCAAGTTTCCTCGTTTTATGCTGAAAGTTTTTATGTTGCACTTCTTTTGCCTTCTTATGCAAGTTGCCTCTGGTTTCAACAACTTGTTTGTTTACAAAATTCCCTTGCATAGGAAGTGGGTTAGACTTAAATGTGTGTGTTTTTGCTTCTTAATGCTCTCTTTCACTTCAATTCATATCCCTATGAGAGTTTCTTCAAAATTATCATGCCCATCTTAATGGCTATAAAGAAAGAGCTTTATGGGAGACAACCTAATTTGTTTTTGCTTTCAGTTTGTTTTTGTTTCTTTGAGTCTTGGAAGTTATTACTTCGGTAATAAATGCTCCTTATCCGTTTTGTTTGGTTTTTGTGTCAAGATCAACCTCTAATGAGAGAGAAGTAAGATTTGGGGAAGTTGTTGTCTCAAAACAGATTTTTTGTGCTTCACTGTAAAAATTCGTGAGAGATCTCTGA
This sequence comes from Avena eriantha, assembly GCA_910589775.1. Taxonomy (NCBI): domain Eukaryota; kingdom Viridiplantae; phylum Streptophyta; class Magnoliopsida; order Poales; family Poaceae; genus Avena; species Avena eriantha. The sequence goes on from OU342744.1 coordinate 192,016,307, forward strand.
ATGTCGGATTAAGCTATAAATTTTTGAGCTTCTGCCCCAGGTTGTTATTTAACTTTCGTTAGTTTTTGCACTTTTTGATTTGAGCAACAGAAGATTTTCGAAAAAAATTGATCTTTACCTGCTGGTCTGTTTTGACAGATTTTGCCAATCTTGCATTTGCTTCTTTATTCGATTTCCTTTTTGAATTCTTTTTGGGTTTTCGGAAGGAGTTGCTACAGTAGCTTATGTTTTGATGGTTTTCAGTTGAAGTTGGACTCAAAAGGTTTTATCACTTCACTTATACTAATCTTGCTAATGAGAATTGTGTGAAGTTTTGTGTGAAAGAAATTTCCAGGAAGTGGAGACAATGGTGTAATAAGGAAGAGAAGGGTTTTATGACTCAAGTAATAAGTGTATGAAGATGAAGATATTGATGTTATTCAAGTGGTGACTCCGAAAGAATCTACTAGATACCAAATACACAGACCTGTAGAGTCCATTTTCAAATAGGTAATAGTTTTGGTAAGAAAAGTTCTGTGAAAACACAATCCAACTATGTTTTTGCAGTTTTTAGTCAATAAGGAAAGCTATGAAGCGAAAAAGGGACAAAAACAGAGCCAAGGTGGCCCACACCACCCTGTGGCGTGGGCCCTCCCCAGGCCGCGCCACCAGGTGGTGAGTCCACCCCGGACTCCGCCTCTGACTTGTTTCCTCCCAGTACCTTCCTTTTGATATGAAACTTCGCAATATATAACCCCCAGATCCCCCGAGGTTCGTATATTGTGTTTTCGTCGTGTTCTTGTTTCGATCTGTTTCTACCAGGACATACTCTTTGAAGGTTTAGAAGCACAATGGTGTCTTCCAAGGATAAAGGGAAGGAACCTATGGAGGAAGACCTCCAAGATCCCGGGAAGGAGAAGGAGATCAAGAGTGAAGGTGAAGAGGAGCAAGGCCAACGTCCGCACACCGGCACTACCATTGCAAGCATTGGAGTGGTGGAAAACCCAGCCATTGGAGGGAAGCCTCCTCATCACCATTCAGATCCTTGGTCACTTCCTCCATGCACCAAGAATCCTTTCCATACCCTTATCCATGAGCATCAATACCAGAATATGCCCAAGGGGAAATTACCCTCCAATTGGGATTTGCCTCGTTCTAGCCATGCAGGAAAAGAAGACTTCAAGGAGGAAGAGTGGGGAAAGAATAGCAAGAGCTGGAATTCTCAACGCGACATGATCATGAGCCGCATTGAGCACAACTCGGAGTTGATTCGTACTCTCACTTTCGAGATTGAGGACTTGGGGAAATTGATCAGAGAGCTCATCGAGAGGATACCACCACCACCTAAGGAGTAATTCGTCATCAGGTTTGGCATCCCCTTGGTTTGTTCCAAGCTTGGGGGAGTGTCGCGGTATCACTATCTTCTATCTTTTTACCTTATTAGTAGAGTCATATCATGAATAGAGGAGTTATTATGTAGTATGGTTTGCATTATGGAAGTGTCCCCTCTCTCATTAGATATGTATCCCTTGGTGTGAGTTTTCGTTATGGATTATTAATGAGAAGTTCTATCATTCACTCTTTTGCATAGCTTATATTAGTTTTGAATTCGTGGTTATATGATTGATCTTGTTGTTAGTATTGGTATCACTTTGGGATCATTGAGTTAATTTAGTTGGTTTTGGAAAACCTGGCTCTGTCAGTAGCAACACTATTTTTGAGATTTGAAAGAAAATACAAAAGTACCTTTAAAGAAAAATAATTTCATCATCTTTCTTTCTTGATTTGCTCTTAAGTCTAGTATTCTCTAGTTAAGATCTTTTGTGCTTCCAAGGAAGATTGCATGTTTGTTTTTATCACTTGTATGTTTGTTTGTTTCATTCAACTCTTGTACTTGCTACCCAGCCTTGCTAGCCAAAAACCTATACTAAGAGGGAATTCTTCTCGTGCATCCACCTCCTTTAAACCAAAACCTTTGCCATTTGTGTCCACCATACCTACCTAGTAGCATTATTGCTATTCCAAGTAAATCCTTGTTTTATATACCTCCCAAATTAAACTTGTTATGTGAAAATTAGTGATTAAAGCTCTCACGAACTTGATGGCACACTTTACTTTCTTGCATTTAATAAACTTGAACCATTGGGTCCTTCTTTGTTGCGTATATGCTTGTGCTTTATGAGTTGAAGTTAGCCGAACCATGTATCACGGGGACCGCTTTCAACACTTCATTGGTACTTGTACCTAGTTGATATCATGATTCTTTTGCTTATGGATCCCGACGGTTTGAAATAAAAGTGGAACTTGTAAGATCATGGAGTTTATATGTGTGTTAGAGAAATGCCTGGGCCGCTAGCCTAAGCCATGCCTAATCATGGTGGAAACTTGCAGCATAAGTATAGTGAGCATTCTATGAAGCATCCTCAATAAAAACCTATGCAAATAGCAAATAAAAAGATCGCTGAGATGCTCACTGTCTGCTTGCCTTGTCATTTTGATTATGGGATAGCTCCTGTGTCATGTGCAAGGGGTACCCCGTTAGCGTTCTCAATGATATGCATGTATTTACAATGACAAGAGCTTGCTCGTGACTGAAGTTGAGTAGCATGAGGATCGGTACTCATAAGTAAGGGGCATGGGACTTCAACTTATAACTTGTCAAGCATATCCTCTTACTTGTGTCACTTTAACCTTAATCACCGAAAGATGCCTATGATAGGGGCAATGAGAGCTGAAAGCTAGTAAGTATCATAATTTTTGGGAGCTCTTTATGAGACTTGCAATCCCTGCTTCCCTCTGCGAAGGGCCTTTCTTTTACTTTGCAGTTGAGTTAGTAAACCTATTCCTCTCTATCTCAGCAAGTATTTTGAGTTGTTGTGTTTCATTCATTCATATGATGATCTATTCAATCATGTTTCTTATGTTCCTTATTTTGCACATTGCTCTTATCTTGATGTTTACTACTTTGAAAGTTATCATTGAAAACCAGTTATTTGTGAACTCCAGCAAATTATCAACTATTCTTCGACCAAGAGCTAAGTTTGCTATTACCAATTATGATTCACTTCATGTATCTTCATTGTGTTTCCTTTACTCATTGCAAGTTTCTCTTTCTCCATGAACACATTGAAATTAAAAGCAGGTGGTGCCATCTACAACAGAATTTGTAAATTTTATTTATACTAAGTTTATGATAGATTGAGTTCAACTAATCCAAATTACTAATGAACTCCCACTCAAAAACAACATCCCTCGTGTCTTTTTGGTGATTACATGAACCAAATCCACTACACCAAGTCCGATCATCACGTGAGTTGATGTAGCTTCAAAGGAGAGCATCTATATGGGAATCATATCAACTATATGACTCATGCTTAACCTTTCGGTCCGTGTTTCGAGGCCATGTCTGTATATGCTAGGCTCGCCAAGTAAGAACCTTAGTATTCGCGTGTGTAAAACTATCTTACACCCCTTCCTATGAAAGCGTAGATTCGAGTACACCCGATCATCACGTGATGTCTCGAAACACGATCCACAGAACGGTGCATACTTAACGAAGAACACATTTTTATCTTGATATCTAAATGAGGGATCATCTTATAATGCTACCAAAGGCGCCAAACTAGCAGTATAAGATGCTAACATCTAATGTGTAAAGTGAGATGATATGGTCCATGCATTTGATCTCTATCACTTGCATCGTGGTATGATCTCTATCACTTGCATCGTGGTATGATCTCTATCATTCCTTTGTGTGTAAGGCCAAGGTCTATGGAACTTACACGTTGAGTGTGTTGTAAGAGTATCTATCATACATCTACTTACAACAATACCATATCAATACACTAGCCCAGCAACGATCTAAACTAGACGCCTCTAATTTATCAATTGCAAGTTTTACGTGGCTTAGGGCTTTCGGAGATAGAACCATTCTCACCTACAAACATGAACCACAACGAGGATAACTAAGTTATTAGCAACTTGTTGTAAATCAGATATTGACTATAGTAGGAGAGATAGACACCCGCCAGCCACTTATGCAAAACAAGTTGCATGTCAGTCGTGGAACCGGTCTCATGTACGATGACATGTAAGGTTGGTCCGGGCCGCTTCATCCCACTATGCCACCAATATCCAAAATACATAGAAGATGCAATAACATGATCATCATCGCCCACATATAAACATATGTGTACTACTCGTGCAAAGCACCTATGCATAGATCAGGCTCTGATACCACTGTTGGGTCCGCAGCATAGAAAACAAAAAATTTCCTATGGTGTGAACTACACGCCAAGATCTATCTACTAGGTACAAAGCAATGGGTGGACATACATCCAACAAGAACTTACCCTTGAAGACAACGAGTTTAGTTAAAGAGTAGGAACTAGTGGTTGATGTAGTCGTACACTTGTCGATCTCAAGATCGTGAGAAAGTCCGAGCGCCGCAACTCAGCAGCGCATCCGCACTCGCACACACGTTCAAGCCACCGGACAACCACCACCTCCTCGCTCCAGCGATCCAGCGGAAGCAACAACTCCTTCCAGACGAAATGCCACCGGGAACATGTATCTCGCTAATCCGAGACCATGGGGGAATAATTCTAGAGGGGGAGAGAGATCCTTCACAAGGAGGTGTGAGGATGAAGGAGGGAATGGGTTGCCTTTTATAGGAGGAGGGGGTTCCCCCTCTCTCCATGGCCGGCGCATTGGGGGGTGACCCCTCACCTCCCCCATTCATGTGCTGGTAACCCCTCCACATTAAAATGCCTCTTCACATTCCCTTTTAAAGTCTCCACTTTAAATGTATTAAATTTCTCCAAATTTAATGCTCTCTCATTTAATAAAACTCTTTTTATTAAATTTATTCATAATTTAGTTAATTACTTTAATTAACAAACATTCACATATAGCCCCTTGCATATTTCTATATCACATGCAGAACCACTTTCTGCAATTACACCCGAAACAATTTCCGGTTTCTATTGAAACAATTCCTGCGCTCTGCAATTCTTTCGTCTGAAACATATGTGCTCCAAAATGGTGTCCGGTAACTCTTAAGTGTGCCACCCTACGGTTCGCGAATAATGCAGACATGATCGAGACCCTTCTCCGATCAATAATCAGCAGCAGGACCTGGAGATCCGTACTGACTCCTACACATTCAACGATGACTTCTATGATCGTGAGAACCTTTAACTCTTATAACTAAATCCCTTTATCTCTCGATATATTACATGTCCGAGATTCGATCATCGGTATCTCCATACCTAGTTTGATCTTGTTACCAACATACACTCTTTTCTCGTTCCCGTGATATAACATTCTAGTGATCACATCACTTGCTTGCAAGCTATCTTAATGTGATATCACCGAGAGGGCCCAGAGTATATCTATCCGTCATCTGGATTGAAAAATTCCACTCTTGATCCATGAGCCTCAACATAACACCTTCTTAGTACTGAACCCATCTTTATAGTCACCCTGTTACGGTGTGACGTTTGATGTTATCAAGATACTCTTCCGGTGTTAGCAATTAACATGATCTCTTGGTCTAAGGATAAAGATTACTTCGTATGATGTTATAGCAATATAACCATAATGACTTGATCGTAATGCTATACTTCAGATGAATGTTCATCACATCATTCCACCAATGGTGTGACCTTGTTATTAACAACATCCAATGTCCATGATCACGAAACCTTGATCATCTTGTTAATCAACAAGCTACTCTATAAGAGAGGCATAACTAGGAACCTTTTTGTTTATTCAACACACATGTATTGATGTTTCCGATCAATCTAGCATGTAAAATAAACATCTATCATATATAAGGAATATATAATAACAACTTTATTATTGCCTCTCAGGGCATATTTCCTTCAAGAGAAAGATCTCTCCGGCAGACAGATTTCTGCCGGGGGAATTTCTTCCCGGAGAGGGGTGATCGTCGCCATCAACACCACCATCAAGCTAGACTTCATCGGAATCATCATCATCATCATCACCACCATCATCACCATCAGCACCCTCATCACCATCTCCATATTGCTGTAACAATTGAGTTGAATCTTGCACTAGTTCATAGGGAAAACTTTCCCGGTGTTGATTACTCTTCGTAGTTGATGCTATTGAGTGAACCGTTGAATTATTGTTGATGTTCAGATTGTTATACATCATTATTCCATCTCTGATCATGATCCATATGATGTCTTGTGAGTAGTTCGTTTTGTTCTTAAGGACATGGGAGAAGTCTTGTTGTTAGTAGTGGAATTGTGTTGAGAAAGATTCAATAGTTTGTTATTTAAGTTGTGGTGTACTTCTTCTAGTGGTGTCATGTGAACGTCGACTACATGACACTTCACCTATATGGGCCTAGGGGAATGCATTGTGTATATGGCTACTAATCGTAGGGGTTGCCGGAGTGACAGAAATCTGAACCTCCGTTAGAAAACCATTGCACAAGGGACGTAAGGGTCTTAGAGTTTAAAGCTGTGGTTAGGTTTCTACCTTAATTACTTTCTTGTACTTACGGATGTTTGCAAGGGGTATAATCACAAGTATGTATTAGTCGTGGATGGGGCGGTACATTAGCAAAGGTTCACCCACACAACACTTAGCAAGCTAGAGAAGATTAATCAGCTATATGAAGCGAAAGCACTTGACAGTCTTCCCATGTGTCCTCGAGAACATTTGGTCATCTTAAGTAAAACAACCGGCTTGTCCTTTGCTGCATAAAGGATTGGGCCACTTGCTGCATTTATTCCTATTGTCTTTTGTTTACTCGTACTTTGTTTACTTGCTTTATCGAAAACCCCTAAAAATCCGTTTCCTAAGTATTTGCAGAGAATTCCTGATACATACCACTAGCCAGCACCTTCTGCTCTTCGTTGGGTTCGACACTCTTACTTATCGAAAATACTGCGATACACCCCCTATACTTGTGGGTCATCAGGCGTCCACGACAAGCGACCAACACCTAATCTTTGCATGTCTTCCCGCGCATGTGAACTGGCCCCTGCATTAGGTCCAGAAATATTCAAAAAATGGCGAGTTATTAAATTCATCTCATGTAAAACGACTTCGGGCCTTACTAGTACAAGCTCATTAGGAGCGATTTAGGGTTTACTTCGTTCCTTATAAAAAGGAGCCCATTAGAAGCGATTTAGGGTTAACTTGACCACTTGACGGCTGAGGGATTTCTCGGTGCGGCTTGGCGACAAGGTGCAACCCGGCATCAATGTCGTGGTCTTCTGGTGGATCTTCCGCGCAAGACCATGATTCTACCAGAAGGAGGGGAGTAGAAAGGAGGTCGCCGGTCCCCTATCGGGAAGCTCCTATGGCTTAGGAGACGGCCAATTTTTGCAACTGCAATCCGTGGCGGAAGGCGCCTAGGTGGATTTCATGGAGCGGCCATAACCCCGGAAGGAGGTACTACGCTTGCGTTGATGCGATGGTGAGTGTATTTTCTTTTGAATTTTTTTGTTCATTCGTTCTTCCTATAAAACTCTATCTGATTCATGTGTGTTTGAAAAACCTCCAGAATGGATCTGGGTGTGGCTATACGGAATGGTATGATAATTCTTTGCCAAAATTTTGGAGTGATCTGATTAGAGATCTATGGGATGAAGTGTGGAGGCTGCGATCGGGACAAAAAAGAGATCCTCTATCTGAAGAAGTAGGAAGGGACACTAGGCTGCAGGATCTGGAAGAAGAAGTAAGACAGAAAAGTGCAGAGATAGCTACCGTGAAGGCAAAATATGAAAACTTCGTGTTCATTTTCGTAGTATTTGTGTTTGGTTTAGTTGCTAGCAAGATTTTAATGCAGTAAACAGTGAATCTTTTTAGTTAATTTTAATATTGTAATTGGACACAACTTAATGAAGACATGTTGCTTCATATATAATAAATTTCAGTCTAATAATTTTGTGCATTTGGATTATCAATAACCACACATGAGAAAAAATTTCATCTAGACATGTTGCTTCACATCACCATAGGACATAGAGATAATACTAGTGCCTTTCAATCCGTACAAATAATACTCACCGAAATTAAAAAATAAAATGTAAACTAAGATTTATCTTGAAACAAACTCCTATCCAGCTGACAACTACTATTCATCTTTTCGAACTAACATCTCAGCAACATGCCTGCAAATAAAATATTATGAAATTGTCAGTATTGGCGTGTACACAATTTAATCTAGACATGAGTAACAACACGTACTTAGGATGATCTTTGCATTTTAGGCTCCACCGTGTGTGTCCTGGTAATTCGCAAGCACTACACACGCCTTTCTTCTTCTTTTTAGATCGCTCCTCGAACGATAATGGTCTACCATTTTTCGACACGTCGCCTTGTTTCCTCTTGCCTTTTTTGGAGCACCTTTTGGCTTTACTTTATTAGGCTCACCAACTTTAGTAGCATGCATTGTACTCCCGTCTTGATCCGTATTGGACCAACTCTTCGAAACATGTGATGCTTTCTCATACACCTGTCTCTTTGATATCATGTTCTCAAAATATTCCTTCATCTCTTTGTACAAGACTGGGTCGTTGCATGCTACATGTAGAGCTTCATAAGATAACACACTAAGCTCTGTATATCTGCTTCGCTCCTCTGATCCAGAAAACCCCCATCCAAAGAGATCGCTTGTGCGGGTTGGTGGCAAACCCTCTCTTGCTTTTTTGAGAATCGGTTAAGGACTAGTGATATTTAATGGTGCCTTATTTCATATCAATGATGGCACCAACAATTCTAAGAAAAGGTCTTCCCAAAGTAATAGGACAAGAAGCATTGTATTCAATATCCAAAACATAGAAATCAACGGGGACATAGGAATCGTTAACCATAATAAGAACATCATTAAGACTCCCCATGAGTTTCTTTTTAGCATTAGCATCAAGTGGGATATTCAAATAACAATCTTCAAGAGGAGGCAAATCAAGCATATCATAAATCCTTCTAGGCATAATAGAAACACTACTATCAAGATCACACAAAGCTTTGAAATCAAAGTCATTCACTTTCATATTAATGATGGGTTCCCAACCATCTTCGTGCTTTATAGGAATAGAAGCTTTATGTTTCATCTTTTCATCTTTAATCTTTATGAGAGCATCAGTAATGTGTTTTGTAAAAGCCATGTTCATAGCACTAGCATTAGGACTTTTAGCAAGCTTTTGTAGGAACTTAATAACTTCAGAGATATTGCAACCATCAAGATCAAAATCAACTTTATCATCTAAAGTAGTAGAACTATTACTAGCCTCAACACTACTGGTGGTCATAGTAGAAACACTAATGTTTCTAGCAATTTCATCTTATCTTTCCCACTTAGCATGTAATTCAGCTAATAGTCTAACATTTTCATCAATTCTTGCTTGTATGGCATTGGTAGCTGCAAAGGGATCCTCATTAGTTTCAGGTTTAGCAGCCATTTTATTAATCAATGAAGATTGAGCTTCAGACAAAGATGATATATTTCTTTCAGCATTAGAGAGTTTCAATTGTAAACTAGGAATTTCCCTATTTAGACTCTCAAGTTGATGGCTAAAGTTCTTCAAAATGATAGATTGTTCCTCCATAGTTTTAGTAAATAGTTTATTTTGCTCATATTGCATTTGCATGAAGTTTTTAGTGGCTCTTTCAACTTCTAAAATTCTTCCTTCACTAGGTAATTCAGGTTTACCATTATAGCCATAATTTTTACTAGGAGGGCAGGGCCTATAATTGTTGTTACCAAAATTGTTCCTATAAGCATTATTACCATGAGCATTGTTGCCAAAATTGTTATTTCTTATGAAGTTCACATCAACTTGCTCTTCTTGAGCAACCAAAGAGGCTAAAGGAACATTATTTGGATCAATATGGGCTTTCCCATTAACAAGCATAGATATAATTATATCAATCTTATCACTCAAGGAGGAGGTTTCCTCAACAGAATTTACCTTCTTACCTTGTGGAGCTCTCTCAGTATGCCATTCAAAATAACTAACCATCATATTGTCTAGAAGTTTTGTTGCAGGACCCAAAGTGATGGTCATAAAGGTACCTCCAGCAACTAAATCCAATAGGCTCCTTGAAGAATAGTTCAATCCTGCATAAAAAGTTTGGATGATCATCCAAGCAGTCAGTCCATGAGTGGGACAATTCTTTACCAAAGATTTCATTCTTTCCCAAGCTTGAGCAACATGCTCATTATCATGTTGTTTAAACTTCATTATTTCACTTCTCATGGATATAATCTTAGCAGGAGGATAGTATTTTCCAATAAAAGCATCTTTGCATTTAGTCCAAGAATCAATATTATTCGTAGTTAAGGAATTCAACCATTCTTTAGCTTTTCCTCTCAAAGAGAAAGGAAACAATTTTAGTTTAATAATATCACCATCTATATCCCTATGCTTTTGCATCTCACAAAGTTCAACAAAGTTATTTAGATGGAAAGCAGCATCTTCATTACCAATACTAGAAAATTGCTCTCTCATAACAAGATTGAGTAAAGCAGGTTTTATCTCAACGAAAGTATTTTCAGCCACAGGTGGAGCAATAGGTATGCTCATAAAATCATTGTTCTTGGTGCTAGTGAAGTCACACAACTTAGTGTTTTCAAGAGTAGTCATTTTTTGGGGTTTTCAAATAAGAAAGCAAACTTGCAAAACCATTTTTGTGTGTGTTTTTGATAAAGAAACAAGCAAACAAAGCAAAAAGAAAACTAAGCAAAACAAAAACAACAAAGTAAAGAGATTGGTTATGAGGGACTCCCCTTGTGAAGATGTCCTTGACTCCTTGGCAGCGGTGCTAGAAAATCTTGATGTGCTCGTCGTTTGACGTAGAGCTCGTTGGGAACCCCAAGAGGAAGGTACGATGAGCACAGCAGCAAGTTTTCCCTTAGTTATGAAACCAAGGTTTAATCGAACCAGTAGGAGCAAGGAAACACCCCAAAGGTGTTACTAGCTGAGCTTTGGCAGGGCGCACTACCGGTGCTAGTAGCAACGTGGAGACCTGCACAACACAACCACAGAACTTTGTCCCCAACTTGCGATGAGGTTGTCAATCTCACCGTGTTTTGCAGAAAACAAAGGATTAAACGTACCGAATGGAAAGAAGTAAAAGTTTGCAGAAAGTAAACACAAAGCAGTAAAAGATTGTAGATTGTATGTAAAGAAAAAGGACCGGGATCCATAGTTCACTAGAGGTGGCTCTCCTTAAGATAGATAACATGCTGGGTGAACAAATTACAGCAGGGCAATTGACAAACACCGAGAAAGCAATACATGCATATACTAATCATCTTGACTCCTTTGAGACTTGATTGGGCATTACAACATAATACATAGACCGCCATCCAACTGCATCTATGACTAATAATCCACCTTTAGGTTATCATCTGAACCCCCTCCAGTATTAAGTTACAAGCAACAGATTATTTCTTTACGAACTGCGTGTAAAGTAAACAATACAATTGCTCTATGGACAAAGGATTGTTGTTTTCTCCCTAGTAGCAACTATTGGGTCCGCAGCATAGACAACAAATTTTTTCCTACGGTGTGAACTACACGCCAAGATCTATCTACTAGGTACAAAGCAACGGGTGGACATACATCCAACGAGAACTTACCCTCGAATACAACGAGTTTTGTTAACGAGTAGGAACTCGTGGTTGATGTAGTCGTACACTTGCCGATCTCAAGATCATGAGGAAGTCCAGCAGGTCCGGCTCTAGCACGTCCATCAGATCCAGCTCCAGCACCACCAAGTCCAGCACCGCAAAGCAGCGGTGCTTCCGTGATCGCACACACGTCCGGTTCCCCGACAACCTCCGTCCCTCGCTCCAGCAAAGCAGCGGAAGTAGCAACTCCTTTCCAGATAAAGCCACCGGGAACATGTATCTCGCTAATCCGAGACCATGGGGGAATATTACTAGAGGGGGAGAGAGATCCTTCACAAGGAGGTGTGTTTGAGAAGTGAGGAGAGGGTGGCCTTTTATAGGAGGAGGGGGTGCCCCTCCTTCATGGCCGGCGCATGGAGGAAGTGTCTCTTCACCTCCTCCATTCATGTGGTGGTAACCCCTCCACATTAAAATGCCTCTTCACATTCCCTTTTAAAGTCTCCACTTTAAATGCATTACATTTCTCCAAATTTAATGTTCTCTCATTTAATAAAACTCTTTTATTATTTTTATTCAGAATTTTGTTAATTACTTTAATTAACAAACATTCACATAAAACCCCATGCAACATTTCAATATTACATGCAGAACCAATTTCAGCAATTTCACCTGAAACAGTTTCGGTGTCTATTGAAATAATTCCAGCGCATTCTTAAATCTTTATCTGAAACATATTTGCTCCAAATGGTATCGGTATCCCTTAAGTGTGTCACCCTACGGTTCGCGAATAATGCAGACATGATCGAGACCCCTCTCCGATCAATAATCAGCAGCGGGACCTGGAGATCCGTACTGACTCCTACACATTCAACGATGACTTCTGTGATCGTGAGAACCTTTAACGCTTGTAACTAAATCCCTTTGTCTCGCAATATATTACATGTCCGAGATTCGATCATCGGTATCTCCATACCTAGTTTGATCTCGTTACCGACATGCACTCTTTTCTCGTTCCCGTGATATAACATTCTAGTGATCACATCACATGCTTGCAAGCTATCTTAATGTGATATCACCGAGAGGGCCCAGAGTATATCTATCCGTCATCGGGATAGACAAATTCCACTCTTGATCCATGAGCCTCAACATAACACCTTTGTAGCACTGAACCCATCTTTATAGTCACCCTGTTATGGTGTGACGTTTGATGTTATCAAGATACTCTTCCGGTGTTAGCAATTAACATGATCTCATGGTCTAAGGATAAAGATTACTTCGTATGATGTTATAGAAATATAAACATAATGACTTTTATCGTAATGCTATACTTCAGATGAATGTTCATCACATCATTCCACCAATGTTGTGACCTCGTTATTAACAACATCCAATGTCCATGATCAGGAAACCTTGATCATCTTGTTAATCAACGAGCTAGTCTATAAGAGAGGCATAACTAGGAACCCTTTTTGTTTATTAAACACACATGTATTGACGTTTCCGATCAATACAATTATAGCATGTAAAATAAACATTTATCATAAACATGGAATAAGATAATAACCACTTTATTGTTGCCTCTCGGGCATATTCCCTTCAGCAACAACACATCTAGTACCTTAGAGATTTCTGTCACTTCCCCAGATTACCAGAGGCATGAACCCACTATCGAGCATAAATACTAACTCTTGGAGTTGCTAGCATCTACTTGGCCAAGATAGCTACTAACAACGGAAAGCATGCAAGATCACAAATAACAAAGACATGATAGAATCAATAATCAATCTGAAATAGCATCTCAATATCCATCGGATCCCCGCAAACACAACATGCAGAATTACAAATAGATGATCTTGATCATGAACAAAGCTCACCAGATCTAAACATGAAAGCACAAAGGAGGAGAACCAGCCATCTAGCTACTACATGGATCCGTAGTCCAAGGATGAACACTCACGCATCACACCGGAGGCTTGCATGGTGATGAAGAAGGCCTCTAGGGTGAATTCCCCTCTCCAGCAGGGTGCCGGGAAGAGCTTCAGATCCCTCCCGATCTAGGGATGCAGATGACGGCAGCTACAGACTCTTTCGTGGATTTTTGATCGGGTACTTAGGATTTTCGTCCCGAGGGCAATATATAGGCAGAAGGAGAGGCCGAGGGGGTACCTAGGCTGGCCACACCACCCCCTGGCGCGGGCCAGGCCTGGCCGCGCGGCCAGGTGGTGTGGCCGCCCTCTGGCCCTTCTCCGTCTCGTATTCTGGCACTTGATCCCTTCCGGAAAAATAGGCACTTTGGCTTTTGTCCCGTCCAATTCCGAGAATATTCATTTTCTGACTTTCCTGGAACCAAAAACAGCAGAAAACAGGCAGCTGGCACTGTGGCTCTTGTTAATAGGTTAGTCCAAGAAATCATAAGAAAAGTACTCCAAAGTTGGAACAAAACACAAGAAAGTGGATAAAACCAAGGATGGAACATCAAAAATTATAGATACATTTGCAATGTATCAACTAGACACTCTGGTATTTCAACACAATGCAGCTCCTTCAGAATGAACAAGATATGCTTACAAGGGAGACCCTTACGGAACATCCTTCGGCAACTACACTTTATAATCTCATCGGGATTGCTCGACGTATAATCCACATAGAACCTGCTCTCAGATTTTTTATTCCATGCCACGATGAATTGCTGAGAGTCGTCATTACCTCCTGCGACCTTTTTTCTGAAAGCACTATGTTATCGATCTTGTTCAGTTCCTCTTGCAAGATATAGAAGTTCGCTAGAGTGAAGACATTTGCCGTTGCTTTCTCAATATCCTTTGAGCTAGTTACTGCCACCGGTTTAGTCTGTGAAGTCATGCAATCATCGCGCGCCTTGTTCTCACGAATACAGATAATAGCATTCTCGTAGTGTAGAATAAGATCCACGACGGTCATCCCATAGTCTAGGTGAAGATGGAGGGATGAGTTCAGACTTTCGCTTCTTTGGTTACTTTTCATGCCTAGCAAAAATCCCTCGGTGAGGTACGCTGCTGCCCATAGTCTTTTCTTGGTGTACATCCTCTTCAGCCATGATTTTATTCTAACTGTCTGCCATTTGCGAACAAATGCGTGCCACCTTTCCTCAAATACAGTCTCAGTAGTGGTGTAACATAGAAGAGTTCGAAACTCTATCAGCGAATTGAAACATAGGTGTTTCGCCATGTTTTTCTCAATGTGCCAAGAACATATACGGTGCCACACATCTGGCAAGACCCTACGAATAGCTCTCATCATCGCAGCATCTGCATCCATGATTATAGACCTCTGATGCTGCTGACACATTGCATGCAGAAAAGTTTGAATCAGCCAGACATATGTTGCCTCTGTCTCATCCGATAAGATTGCACAGGCAAAAACAGTAGTCTTATGATGATTGTTCAGACCAACAAACGGAACAAAAGGCATACCATACCGGTTCATCTTATAGGTGTTGTCAAACACGAGGACGTCGCCATAATCCTGGTAGTCCAGACGCGACTGAGCATCACACCATAACAAGCTTTTCAAACAGCCCTTTGAATCTGTATCATACTTGAAAAATAAGTCACAAAACTTCTTCTTTCTGGCCTCCATAATGCCGATGGCTGTAGTAGCATCGCCATCAGCAAGCAACTTCCTCTTCTCTCTGCAACACATATTGTACAAATCTTTTCTCGTAAATCCAACCTTACTGTAGCCGCCGTATTTGCTGATGAAGGAACTCATAATCATATGCTTTCTAATCCATGCGGCTGCCATTGCTATGATCTCGGCTCTCTGGAAATCTTTTATCTTCCTATGAGACCACAGAAAAGGAACTTCGTCCGGTCTAGCTAATACATGATTATGGTTGTCACGGAACCTTACAACGATCCATTTACTAGTTCCCAGATCACGCCTCACAACCATCTCCACTTTGAAGTTGCATCGAGACTCTGGTCTTAACCTTCGGGTGCGGTTCTCCATGGTCAGCAACTTCTTATCACGTTTCCCTTGCCTAGAACATACAAACTGTCTCCTACGAACTTCTCTATTCTTCTCAATCTTGCATTTGTTCTTCTTGGTCCTGCTCTTTCGAATGCTGAATCCACGATCTCTAGCGTAGCTATTGTAGAAATCATATGCCGCAGCTTCCAAAGCAAAAGTCATCTCCATTATCTTCCAGTGCATTTCCCCTTTCACTTTTGAATGTCCGGAATCATCGTCAATTTCCACCTTATATTTATCCTCCACCTCGGGGTCTCCAATGACCTATAAGAAGAACAAATATAATTAAACTAATGCTTCCATTCAATAGTTCATAAAAAAATATGATAGTGACATACAATACTCATGTTTACTGAGTATGATCCAATAGAATGTTCAGCTGTCTCCAAATTTGAGTCACCATAATAGTCATAAGCATTATCACTAGCAACTAATACCTGAAACAACAAATAAATAAAGATCTTAGTTCTGCTTTTATCATTATTGCAACCATTGCACGTAACAAAAAGATCAACTTTACCTCACTAATAAATTCTGTGTCCAATTCATCATCATCTTTTCTCTCTATCAACATCGTCAATCTCCACCTGACAATTTAAATAACAATTAATACCAAATTTAATCGCAAACCTAAGAAAACCCATAAATATGCCACTCACATTTTCTTCCTCGGCATTGCCATCAGCATCTTCTTCCACTTCGACGGACTCGTCGTCGGAAACTATGTTCTCATCCAAAGACCGATCAACCTCTTCCGAGCTAGAGTATTCATCCTCTGTGTACCCATAATCTTCATCTATCCTACTTGATTCCGACATCAACTGTGCTAGTGCGAAAATCAAATCAAAAACCGATTATGCCTACAATTTCTACGAGCATTACATGCAATAGGAGGAAGGTATTACCTCTCAAACCACGAAGATCAATAGAGATGTAGGAGGTCAGGCAACCGACGAATCAAACCCTAGATTGGTCACTTGTCACGGCGACCTGATATCTGGAGGGCGGTAACAAAGTTAACCTTGTCTGCGAGGCCGCGTCGACTAGCCGTCGCTACGGAGTTAGGGTTAGGGTTCCGGCGGCTGCCCTTTTTAGATCAGAGCAGAGAGAAACTAGATTGGTTCAGGCGACCTCGGTGGCCTTCCTGGACTCTTTTTCCTACGGCAACAACAATCTCCACCGGCACCCTCCCACTTGTATGCGCGATTACAGGAGGTGGGACCGACACACCCTCAGACTGTGTACAAACCGAGTCCATCTTGTATTCGAATACGGTGGGGATACGCCGACGGTTACCAGGTTTCGGGTGGAGCTAGACACGGAACCTAACCCGCACGGGGTTTGTAACCCTTCAACTCATCGGCCGAATGGGGGGGACACTGAAGCAAGCCTCATATATTATACACGACTCTCTTTTTCTATCAATGAATCGCAAAAAAAAGAACAAGCATGAGCCACAATGCATAAAGAAACGAGCTTATATTTTTGTCTATGATTACGATGAGTAAGGTCCAAATCCAAGATCCGATATAATCCACATAGTAATCATTATTTGCGATCTATATTTAGCAAAAAAAATATAAAGAATATGAAAATAGCGATATCCAATCCGTTGACATCCCTAATCATAACCTAACCATGTAGAAATAGTTCTATTATACCTAAGTAAGATATGAAACTGATAGTGATGAGCGTCCCCAGGGATAAATTACCCCAATCCCGGTGGAGAGAGCGACACGTGTCCTCGGGACCAAGTCAACGACATGCAAAAAATTCCCCCTGTCCAGAAAAAACCATGAGATGCCCATGAGATCCTCATGTTCTGGCTAGCTCGATAGTTGGTCCCCGACCCTGATCCCCTTGCTCCGTCATGACCCAAAACCATTGCCAGAGAACACGCCCTCGCCGAAGATGATGCCCCCGCAGTGGTAGCAGCCCCGACCACCCCTTATAGCAGCACCTCCTGTCCCTTGTAGCAAAGCACCTTAGCGCTTGCAGCAAAGGCACCGTCACCGAAGAAGACATATTCCCTGTCATTGTAGCAGCCCTGTCATGCTATGCTAGCAAGTGCTCGTAGAAAATGCCACCCACCACTGGTAGCAAGACTGGTTGCCCGTTGTAGCAAGGCTGACGACGCATTGTAGCAACACCGCCCTACTATGGTAGCAGTGTCATCATGCTCACCTCCCCCACCGCTCGCAGCAAATACCACCCAACACCGTAGCAAAGCCGACCTCCCATTGTATGCAGCAGTGTCGCACTGTTGTTGTAGTAGAGCTGCCCTACTATGACAACAAACGCCACCCGCCACTAGGTAGCAAGGCCGAAGCTACATAGGTCCTAGTCAGCATAAGATCATCCGCTAGGATTAAGGGCCCGTTTGATTCGCATGATAGGAAAACCCGAAGGAATGGGAAAAGTGCAGGATTAGAATGTCCTGTTCACTTGAATCCTGCAATCTTTGGAGCCCACAGGAATTTTTCTTGAAGGAGTGTTTGAATTGCAGGAAAGTCAAAAGAATTGTAGTGTGAGGTTTGGGTGGATGGAAATTTTTCTCCAAAACATAGTGCAATGCAATCTTATGGAAAAAATCCCAAGAATCTAATCCTACGAATCAAATGATGCACACAGAAAAAATTCCTCATGATCAAAATCCTCCAAACTTCCTAAAAGATTCCTTTGAATCAAACAAGCCCTAAAGCTTCTCTACAAGCCTCGAGTAACAGAACTGACCTAAAAAGAATCGCACTAGCACCAACATCGTCCGCTTGTGTTGTGATCGCTAAGAGCATCCCAACGGGGGCACATTTACACTGTTCTTGTCCGTTTTTGCGTCCGTTAACCAAATAGGCTAAAAATAACACCCAACGGGAAGGAGCAAATGGACCAAAGACCCCAGATGAGCGCATTCCCGACCCAAAATTGGTCCATGTTTGCACTTGCGCCGGGAGCAAATGGACCAAAGGCCCCAAATGAGCGCATTCCCGACCCAAAATTGGTCCATGTTTGCACTTGCGCCGGTTCACGAGGACAATAAAAATGTCCTCCCTGTGTCTGGCCTACCCCACTGGCAGCGACACGAAATCCCACGAACCCCCTCTCCTCTCTCATTTCCCTCTCTCTCACGTGTGACCAACCGACTCCCACTCTCCTCTCTCTCTGCCTGCCTCGCCACCGCCTCCCCCAGCACCACCCCGCGAGCCACAAGACGCTTGACCAACATCGTCGGGGGCCACCACCTCGTCCTCGCGGTACACGCTCGGCCGGACCGCCCCTGTTGAGGATAGGTACGATCGGAGGAGCGCACGGGTGAACACTACAGCGGACGCCATGAAGAGCTCCAGCATCAAGTACACGTGCGCGTCGTCGAACGCCACCACGACGAGGTCGACTTCGTCATCTCGTAGCTGTAGAGCTTCTCCATGGCACCCTCCTACGAGCACCTCTCCCGGTGCTTGCCTCCGATGTTGTCGTCGCCCGCACTCGCCCTTCCATGTCTATGGCAAAATGGCACTCCCCGTTAGGTGCACAGGCGGACAATGGCGTACAAAGGGGTGGACGAAGCCACACTTCAGACAAAAAAGGACGTTTTTGATATCCTGTTTGCTCCTTCCTGCGGTGGATGCCCTAAGAGCATCTCTACTCGGTTTCCTAGCAGACCATTCCCAGGGCGTTTTTTCCATCCGGAAGCCGAAAATTAGCCCAGCCATGTTCTCAGGACGCCGGTTTTGTCTGGATTTGGCCCAAAATACCTCCGGCGTTCCCAGGCTGATCCCGGAGCGACGGGAACGCGCTGGGAACGCCGGACGAAGCGAATTCGGTGGGAAAAAATGATCTCGGCGTGTGGACCCGCCCAGTCAGCGACCAAAGGCCGTTTGTCGTCATCCTTCTGCCTCGGCTCCTGCGAAGGACCGCCGGTCATTAACTGCCCGTCTCGTCGACCACGCATTGGTGTAATGGCATGCCACCGCCGTCTCGGTTTCCTGCCGTTTCCTTTTTCCCGCCACGCCGCTACACCCATCCCGCCTTTGCCGCCCGTGCCTATAAAACACGGCCACAATGCCGGTTCGCGGCACACTACCCCCTCCACCCCACACTACCATGAACTCTGGCGAAAGAGGAACTCGGCGAAGAAAAAGATGGCGGAGAGGTTACCCGGCGACCCCGCGGTGGCGAATGGCTTCGGCCGGGGGACGATCCAGCCGTGGGAGGCGAGGATGCTCCACGACGCCGGGTACATGGCGCCGCCAGACTTCCGCTGCCCGCCCGGCTAGAAGCTTAGCACCGGCGGCATACCGGTGCCGCCGGTGCCGGCGGATGACGAGATGGTGGAGGAGATCCAAGACGCCATTGCGGCGATGCTAGATCCCGAGCTCGCCGAGGACCCCGGCAACTTTACACACTAGGAGCACTTCTTCACCGAGCGCCGCCTCGCCGAACTCGCCGAACACCAGGGACCTCCGGGGGAACCGCCGAAGCGAAACAACGCGGCGAGCCACCGCCGGTGGTGGAGCGTGCCAGGGCGTACCCTCAACTACGTCCTCGACCACATCCACGCCGGCAATAACCCCCGGCTGGGCTTCCCCCATTCGCCGGCACTAGTGGCGAGACCCAGGCGCCTAGGAGGATGGCGCCCACACCTCCTCCTCCGCCGCGTCGCGCTCGTCCGGGATGGCGCCGGCGCAGTCCCCATGAAGCAGCGGCGAGTTCTTTCGGTCTGCCCAACGCGAGGCTGGGACGCCTAGGAGCTCACCGCCGAGGACACGTCGCGGGGGGTCATCATCAACGAGCCCCGCACGGCGCCGGCCCCGTCGGCTGGCCAGCTTCGCCTATGCCAACCGAAGATGGAGCCCGCCGATGCCGATGAGGACGCCTTCGCCATCAAAATGGCGATTGAGCGTTCTCTGCGCAAAGCCGTGTCGCCGCCACCGATAGAGGAGCCGAACATCCTCGCTTGGTCCAGGGTGGACTGGGAGCAGGAAGAGGCGCGACGCGTCCAGCGCTAGCAGGAGGAGGCCGAACGCCAGGCAAGGGCGCGCCACGGACCCGCCTACCAAGGCGCGCCTCTTGTCATCCTCAACGACGACGATGTCGAGCCTTCCAGCCAGCCGTGGAGGTACGACGACGCTGGCGAGGGCAGCTCGCGCCGCTCGCAGACACCGAGCGGCGACGACGGCGGCATGGCGGACCCGGACTACACCAACTTCTTCCATAACTTCGGTATGTGAGGCGGCATCCGGATCCATCGGCGAACGGCATCGGCCTTTTCCAAGTTTTTTTAGTTTTCTTTACGCCTAAATGATGTAATAGTACGAATCTGCCCATTATTAATGAAAATCACCTATATTTCGCCAAATTTTGCCGAGTTTGCTTAATTTCGCCAAATCCGAAAACTCGGCCTGGAAACGCGGCTGGACATGCCAAAATCTCGCTTCGTTTCGGCGCTATTTAGCTCTAGATTTTAGCATGGGAACGGCCAACAAGTGGTTAGGCTCTAAAGACCCGGCTTTTTCCTTCCCTGTCGTCTCAGCCACTAGGCCCATGGATAACATTTTGACCCGGCTTTCTGCCTCCCTCTCTCTTATCTCCTCATTTTCCTTCAATTTTTCATCACCGGCAACACGGAAAAAAGTGACAAAAGTTTGCTGAGTTATCCCTCAAAAAAGGTTTGCTGAGTTATCACGACGCAGTTACAAAAATGCTCATCAGATGGTAGCGTGAGTGCCCAAAGTTTTAGAATCATTGAGAAAAATCACTAAACAAGTTGCACCCAGTGACAAAAGTGACAAAATTGAGAACGAAATCAATTTCCGCTGCAGCTGCTACTGGCGTGCGCATGTCCGTGCTGCTGCTTCCGCGTGCTCGGCTGCGTGCTAGCTGCTGCTCCACTGGCTGGGGCCTGGGGGAGCTGCTCCTGGCGTGCGCCGGGAGGCACGGCACGGCAAGCTGGGACTCGGTGGCCACGGAGGGGTGCAGACGCGGAGCCCCCAGCCTCACGAGTCACGCACCGTAGCTCCGGCGCCTACGCGAGGTCGAGCGATGGGATCCCGAGGTCCCTGCAGTGGCCTTGGATCCTTCCCGCGTGCGTTTGGTGCAAATGGGTGCTGTAATGGACAAGTAGAAACAGAGGCTACCATAGTCCTTTCACAGTTTAAAAAACGTTGATATAAACACGTGTGACAAAAAAAAACAAGAAAACCAAAATAAGATGGACAGAAAGAGAAAATGGAAATGGAACACTGAGATAATCCATGGCATCACAAGCAAGTCCATTAACAAGGTCAGTCCCTAGCACGGAGGACATACCACAACAGGGGCACGCCAGCGCGTGGCATGTCCAATACCCTTTGGACAGGAACACTACCTTACCTTGGCGCCCCACGACACCCCCTCTGAACACTGCAGACTACCAGGGAAACTGAACGACCGGCACGACCGGAGGCAGGCTCTCATCGTGCATCAGAGCCGGATCCACCTTGGCGCACAAGGCTTTGGAATCGGCCACCATGAAGACCCTCCCGTGGAGGCTCAAG
Source organism: Avena eriantha (assembly GCA_910589775.1). NCBI lineage: Eukaryota > Viridiplantae > Streptophyta > Magnoliopsida > Poales > Poaceae > Avena > Avena eriantha. The sequence continues at coordinate 192,038,447 of OU342744.1, forward strand.
GCGTCGGCCTGGTCCCAGAGAATGGCGAAAAGGGTGGAGCCGTTCCAGCCCCGCCTGAGCCGGAACCTCCGGCGATCGGGAAAGCGAGCGCCCAGAATGGCGCTGGCAGCCATGGCCAGAGACACCTGTCCGCCCTCCACCCAAAACTGCACCACGCTGCTGTCGACCACCGGGGGCGTACCAAGGAAGGCCACCCCATGTCCCGCCATCACTTGGCTTGCTAGACACACGCGAGAACGAGAAGAGAGGAGGCCGGAAGACGCTTGGAGCTCTACTCTACAGACTTGAACACACAACACCAGGCGCCTGGCGCACCCGCATGTATAGATCGAGAGGGAGAGGGCGGGTAAACGGTCGCTCCACACCTACCAAATTTAATTGCAGCAGTGAAAACATGGCCAACCCACTGCCACAAGCTGCCAGAGCAAACTGGAGCAAGAGACGTCGCTTCGCTTCCCTATGCTAGACCTGAAACCGCCTGACCGAGCAAGTCACAGCCATGCTCAAAACACGCGGGTACGTCCACGCACCGCTACGCTGCCCAACAATGCACCCAGCGCGTCCGCGCGAAGAGACAAAAAAATACCACACCGTCTATCCCGCCCGAACCGCTCCGAGCATCTTCACTAGGATTCTCCAAAGGGCCATCTCTAAAACGTTCTTATCTGCACGGCGAAAATTCGTCCAGTCGTATTCTCAGACGTCCAGTTTTCGCTGGGTTTGGCCATTTTACATCCGGAGTTCTTAGGCCGAACCCGGGGTGCCGGGACTCGCCCGGAAACACCGGATGAAACGAAAAAACGGTGGGCCAACCTTGTCGGTGACACAACCCATTCTCCACCATGATTCGACTCTCTCGCGGCGCAGAGCTTTCTCCCAGCCGCTCCATCGCCGCCATGTCATCGCCGGCAAAGCCCTACCCCGCCTAGCCGAATCCACACCTATAGAAAGCCCGTCGGCGCCACATCATTTCCCCTCGCCGTAGGCCTTGTTTCGCCTTCTCTAGCCTTCACTGCAGCTCGGCTTCGTTCCGAGCTCCCGCCCACCTCGCCCGCGAAGTGTTCGGCGCATTGCCGGTTCGGCCATGGACTCCGACGACGAGGAGTTGTTTGCCATGTTGCTGGAGGAAGAGACCGTCGCAACCGCCGAAGATGAAGAGCACATGCAGATCCTCGGCTCCCTGGCCCGGTTGTACACGCAGACTACATCGCCGAAGCGTGGAGGCTCGGCGAAGGGTCACCAGAAGTGCAACGCAAGGCAGTAAATGGAGGGCTGCTGCATGTTGTACGCCGACTACTTCGTCAACGAGCCGCTGCACGAAGAGGCCGTGTTTCGGCGCCGTTTCAAGATGAGCCAGAAACTCTTCCTCGAGATCGTGCATGTCATCCGGGAGTTCGACCCCTATTTTGTATGCAAGAAAGACTACACCGGCATGGTAGGGTTTTCTCTCTACAGAAGTGCATGGTGGCGATGGGGTTGCTTGCATACGGAGCTCCGGGTGATAGTGCCAACGACTATCTCCGCATGGCCGAGTTCACCGCCATCGATTGCTTATACAAGTTCTGCAGGGCAGTAATTGTGGTGTTTGGGCCACAATACTTGAGAACATCCACTGCTGAAGACACTGCTCGGATCCTCGCAGTCAATGAAAGTAGAGGATTTCCTGGGATGCTTGGATGCATTGGAACTGGAAGAACTGTCTTGCTTGGCAGAGAATATACAAATGCCACAAAGGAGGTTCCACTGTGATACTCGAGGTAGTTGCTAAAGGGAATATGTCTGAGAGGCAATAATAAAGTGGTTATTATCTTATTTCATGTTTATGATAAATGTTTATTTTGCATGCTATAATTGTATTAATTAAAAACGTTAATACATGTGTGTTTAATAAACAAATAAATGGTTCCTAGTTATGCCTCTCTTATAAACTAGCTCGTTGATTAACAAGATGATCAAGGTTTCTTGATCATGGATATTATATGTTGTTAATAACAAGATCACAACATTGGTTGAATGGTGTGATGAACATTCATTTGAAGTATAGCAATACGATCAAAGTCATTGTGTTTAAATTGCTATAACATCATACGAAGTAATTCTAGTCCTTAGACCATGAGAACATGTCAATCACTAACACTAGAAGAGTAACTTGATAACTTCAAACATCACACCGTAACAAGGTGACAATAAAGGTGGGTTCAGATACTCCGAAGGTGTTATGTAGAGGCTCATGGATTAAGAGTGGGATTTGACCATCCCAATGATGGATAGATATACTCTGGGCCCTCTCGGTGATATCATATTGAGATAGCTTGCAAGCACGTGATGTGATCACTAGAATGTTATATCACGGAAACAAGAAAATAGTGCATGTCGGTAACGAGATCAAACTAGATATGGAGATACTGATGATCAAATCTCGGACATGTAATATATCACGAGACAAAGAGATTTAGTTACGATGTTAAAAGGTTCACATGATCACTAGAGCCATCGTTGAATGTGTGGGAGTCAGTACGGATCTCTAAGTCCCGCTGCTGATTATTGATCGGAGAGGGGTCTCGATCATGTCTACGTTATTCGCGAACTGTAGGGTGACACACTTAAGGGATACCGACACTATTTGGAGCAAATATGTTTCAGATAAAGATTTAAGAAAACGCTAGAATTATTTTGATGGAAACCGGAATTATTTCGGGTGAAATTGCAGAAGCTGGTTATGTATGTGATATTGAAATATTGCAGGAGGTTTTATGTGAATGTTTGTTAATTAAAATAATTAACAAAATTCTGAATGAAATAAATAAAATAATTTATTTAATGAGAGCTTGCATTAAATTTGATGGAAATTTAATGCATGTGAGTGGACATATGAGTGGAGATGTATTTATGTGAGTGGGAGCTCCACCAACATGAATGAGGGAGAGGTGGGGGCACTCACCATAGCCAGCGGCCATGCCACTTGGGCAACCCCCTCCCCTATATCAGGAGCACCTCCTCCTCCACTCTCACACCTCCTCGTGAAGGATCTCTCTCACCCTCTAGAAATTATTCCTATGGCCTCGGATTAGCGAGATACATGTTTCCGGTGGCTTTATCTAAAAAGAACTTGCTGCTTCCGTTGCATTGCTATAGCGAGGACACGAAGGTTGTCGGGGTACTGTACGTGTGTGGGATCACGGATGCACTGCTGATTTGCGATGCTGGACTTGCTAGTGCTAGACCTGCTGGACTTTCTGTTGCTGGACTTCATCACGATCTTAAGATCGACAAGTGTACGACTATATCATCCACGAGTTCAAACTCATTAACAACGCTTTGTCGCTCTTTAAGGGTATATTCTCTATGGATATATATCCACCTATTGATTGTATCTAGGTAGATAGATCTTGGTGTTTAGTTGTTCACATCGTAGAAAAATATTTGTTTTCTATGTTGCAAACTCAACAGTTACTACACAGGATCTTTGGATTGGACACTCCTTCTTTGACATGGCAGGATTGAACAAGGACATCAACGTCCTCTAGTTCTCAAATATCTTTGCCAAGCTTGCTGCGGTCATGCTTCCCATGTGGACTTTGCGATCAACGGGCACCACTACAACAAGGGATACTATCTTGCAGATGACATCTATTCAAGATGGCCAACATTTGTGAAGACTATCTCAAGTCCCATGCTCCCCAGGCATCCTTAGTTTTCTAAGGAATAGGAAGCTTGCAGGAAGGACGTGGAGCGGGCATTTCGTGTTCTCTAACAGAGGTTTGTAGTTGTCCAGTTCCCTGCTATGACCTGGTCTAAAGATCAGATGTGGGAAGTGATGAAATATTGTGTGACCTTGCAGAACATGATCAGTGAGGATGAGCGGAAGCGTCTAGTGGATTTGCTCGAGTAGGAGGAGCCATGCTACAGACATGGACCTCTTGTAGAGCCTGATCACCAGGTGTCGACATCATGGGCTGCCTTTATCGCCATGCGTTAGGAGATCCGAGACCCGATAGTGCATCAACAACTACATGATGATCTGGTGGAGCACATATGGATACGCAAGGCAATACATAGCAACTATGCCGAACATGATCTGGTCGAATTAGGCCGAACTATGTTGTGTTTTATTCTATGGCGAACTATGCTAAACTATGCGGAACATTGCTCTGTATTTATATTTATACCGAACTATGTGAATTTGAGCCGAATTCGGGCAAAATATCGTCGATTTTTCCTTTCCTAAGAACCACGTCTGGAAACGCGAGTGGAAAATTGGTCGTTCCTAGTCCGAAAGTTACATCCATCCGAAGCTAAATAGTGTCGGATTTCGTCCTGAGAACACCGGACGAGTGGAGATGCTCTCAGCTACCAAAATAAAAAAGTACAGAACAAACCTTAAATTCTTAGAGGAAAGCTAAGTTGAACCTTGATCCCCCGATCCCTGAAATCGGCACACCAATCTCTGACCCTATCTGTTTTGAACCTAGATGTTGTTCCCAACAAGGATTGTCGACATGGCAGGCAAAACTTGGGATTGCGGTATGTTGCTAAGGGAGAAGGCCCACATACCATACTAACTCTCTCACTGCCTATATGTGCCCATGTGACACGTTCATCTCCTATCCTCATTCAACCCCTCTCTCTGCCTATATGTGCCCATGTGCACATAAGGAGAGCCATGGTTTTGGGGGAAGCCGACCAAGCGTCCTACCGAACTGAGAACACGGCGGATGTATGCAGGGAAGGGCGTTGTAACACGGGGACACCCCCTAATTGGGACTACGCAGTTTTAGTGTTTTCCCCCAAAATACTCATATAAGAGATTCGAAGACGTCCACCAAGCACTTTCGTGCAGGCGGAAAATAAAATTATACCATTACAACAGTTCACAACAAAATCAAAGAACAATGACCCCAACAAGCCAAAAATATAAATTAATACTACCTTTAATAGAAAATATATGGCTATAATTTTTTTCTAAATTCAAACGGTGTAAATTTTGACTAAATATATACAATACTAGAAAAAACATGCGCGCTCCGTTTGCATGACATTGTCACACAGTGACTGTGGTGGTACACCCACCATGAAAAGCGGTTGTGCTTCCCGTGTACATTGTCCATGGCTGCACTCAATACCTTCTCTAGCCATCGATTCCTCTCGATCTCCTCCTCCTTCTCACCGTGGGCGGTTGGCCAGCTGTCCAGAAAATAATGTAAGACTTATTAGCACCGCTTCGTTATTTATTGATGGATGTCAGACTATTAGAGTTCAGTGCAAGGCGAACTAGAAGGATTTCTTTTTGGCACCGACAAAAGCAAATCATGTGTTGGCGCTTGCTAGAGGAGACATCCAATTTAACTGCTGATGTCTTCAAGGACTACAAGGGCGATTAAAAGATCATTTTAGAGTCTCACGTAGGGCGTTAGATTTTATCAAGTTGGCCTGTGGGTGACCCTTCTCTCCTACCTGGCACATGGGCAAAAAGCTACCAGTGTCGTCAACAAGACCGCGTGACCCCTAGCACTCGGATGTCCACATACGTATACCTATATAACCAGATCGTCGGTCGCCCAGGTTGATGCTATGGCAGGTGCAAACATTCTGTGAGCTACAATCTTAACTACGATGACGATGGTGCTACCTTTTTGGTTCTTCTATGTTGCCATATTGCGTTGACCGGAGCAACCGAGAAAAATCAGAACGGCCATGCGGCACTGTCATCAGTTTTCTCTTTTTCTCAGAGCTGACATTGGTTAATTCCTCACTTTTTTTGAATTAGTCCTTGTTTGATCCTTTCTTTTTGGGTCCACAAGCCAGAGATACATAGCCCCATATGACCTAAGAATGCGTCCCTTTTCACCAGACTTAAATCTATAGTATATACCAGCAATATTTACAAGACAAAAAGGTCCGATGCTAGTAGAAAAACCCTTATAGCAGTCATTTTGTTAGTGGTGTGCCAAAATAAACACACGCCACAGCTACAAGACAAAATAATAAAGGCGTTCTAAAAAACTGAACGTCACCACTAAATTCTAGTCGAATGCCGCCTGTAAATGGGGCTCACAGATGCGACCAAGACAAACAAACTTAGTGGTGTCGTTCAAACATTTTAAACGCCACTACACTAGAGACTACTAGCGGCGATCGGGAATTGGGTATGCCATCATAGAATGTTTGTGGGCTAGGTTTCTGGTCCCACACAATAGCAATATTTGAAAATTGTGAACGCCACCATAAAATGTATGTGGGATAGATTTCTAGTCCCACATAGTAGCAGCGCTTCGACGATGCTGGAAAGCTACCAGTACTCAGAATAGTGGAGGCATTCGGGTTTGTTGAAACGCCATCGCTGTGTGGGACCTACATTACAACAATAATCAGTACAATAGTGCACCTAGTTTTAATTTTTTTTTGTTGGTTTTTCATATTCCTATGTCCTAAACAAACCCAAAACAGAAAAGTCCATTGGTAAACATCATCTCGAAGCTGTAGTTTTTGGGGGCATTTACTATCTGGGTTTTCCTGTTTAGATGCATGTTTTAGGTTTTCTTTCTTCATTTTGGGGATTTTTTTCTAGATTTTCAGTTTTCCTGCCTAAATCATTTCAAATTTTGAATAATTTTATAATATAATATTTTTGAAATTTTGAACAAAATTATATCTTAATAATTTCCTAATTTTAATATTTTTAAAATATGCTTTTTCAAATATTGAACATCTTTAATATGTGAACATTTTCCGAAACTCAAAAAATTGTAATCTAAAGATTTTTAAAATTGAACCTTTTACGAAATCTGAAATTTACAAATTTTGAACAATTGTAAAAATATGAATTTAAAATTTAAATATTTGTGAACATATTTTAAATCAGTATTTTCGAATATGAAGTTTTTTGGAAAAAACATAAGAAAGAAAAGGGAAAAACCGAAAAAGAAAACAAAAAAGAAAAGGAGAGGAAAAAAGAAAAAGAGAATAGAGAAGAAGGCAGACATGTGCAGTGCGCGAACTAGGCCAGGCCCGTACCACGCACGGTATGGACCGACCCGTGCGGCATATAGGATTTCTCGGACCCGGCTGCCAGGAGATAAAATTGCATAAGGCCTGGTTGCCTAATAATTTTTGGAAAAGTGGGCCTTGGCCAATTAAATTTTAGAAGACACTGTGAAGAGAAGTGGGGTGTTTTGTCGTGCATTACGAGTGAACGATGGTTATGACCAAATTATAAGCGGACCTCTTGTGATTCACTGGACTATGGTGGCAAGATAAAATCTATACTAAGCGAACATCACTGCTTGCTCGCGTTTCACCCTTATTCGTGTTTAATTACGGCGCCCATGGCGTAATAAAAATGTGTTCATCATCGATAATAACTTTTTGATAGTGTGCGAGTATATCAGTGAAAGAGGTTGAAGAATCTACTTTCTCTTTTTTGTCTCGTGTGGTTTATTAATCTTATCCACCCATCTATTTCACGGATGATCCAGAAAACATATGTATGTTTTACGTGCAACTAGGAGGCCAATTTGTGATCAAGATATCTGAATAGACAGTTCCTAGGTATCATCAGGATTCTACGAGAGGAAGATGTCCCTTTTAATAGAAGACACGAACAAAACAATCATAAAGTCCCTTTGCGCCCGCTGCCACCAACTTTTGGGCCTTGTTTTGCATGCAGGTTTTTGCAGAGGTCAAGGAGTATTTTCTCGGCTTAGCCCCATATCTCATCAAATTTTCGACTGTTTTGTAGGATGGATTTGGACGGGCTCAGCCCCAGATACCTCGGCAAACCCCCTGGAGCCCTCTAATACATGCATATAGTCTACCTCGATTTTCTATCGTTCACTCGCTCGATGGAGTCTCCCTCGTGTTTTGGGTGAACTCGGTGGTGTCACCAAATCCACTTGGGATAAATACTCCATGACCCACCCAAATATCCTTGTACAAGATGAGGCCTCAACGATCCTCTCCTTGTCATGAATAAGGATGAGAAAAATAATAGTTTTGGATTTTCCCCGGCAATCGGTGGCCTGCACAGGTAGCCAGGCGATAAAGTTTTTCCATAGAACTGCTTCTTCTTTGACTTCGTAAACTCTTTTTTGGCTACATCGACCACAACTTCATCAACTTTTTTTTGCGAATGACTTGTATTACTCAAAACATCAGGAATTACATAATGTTTGGCAAGTGTCAACTAAACCCTCCAGACCAGCGGCTGTAAGATCCCTTAGGATCAACTAGCTCAAGAATTGAGCCACGGAGGAGAGGATCAGGGTTGTGTACCTTGATCTGGAGGTCCTACCATGACCTTCTCTTGATCCACTTGACCTAAAAATAATTGAGATGACCTGTGAGAGATTCTTCCTAGTTTTGTGGGTGCTAGCTTGGTCAGTGAGCAAGGGAGAGTGAGAGAGAAGAGCACAGCCGAATGAGCAGTCTCCCTCAGCTCAAACCCTAAGGCTCCTATTTGTAGCACTTGCACTAGGGGAACCAACACCTCTAAATGGATGGCTAGGATGCCCTTGATCAGGGCATCCAATGGCTGATAATTAACTAGCCCCTAAAAGACATTATTTAGACTTATTTCGATCACACATACATATAGATTATTGGAATTGCCCCTAAAAGACATTATTAGACTTAATTTGATAAAAGATACATACAGATTACTGCAGATCACTTATATCCAACATTCTCCCCCTTGATTGTAAGGATAAACTTTATAAGCCCATTTCTCAACAAAGCAGCATATGAGACAATAGAATTACAACGGTCCTATAGTACTGTAGAACCCAGTTACTACAATACACCACTTTATTTTAAAACAGAACTTCTTTAACTTAGGAGCTCCATAAACTTATATTTATTAAACTTATACAGAGATAATAAATTACAATAGTTAGTTAAGTACCATTGAACTAATTGACTATAGTACATCGTTCCATCGAAGAGAAGAACCCTTCTTAAACTTATGGGGAGATGGTGTCATAACGGTCCCAATTCTAGGATCAAAAGCTTTCTTCCCATCCCATGCTAGCAAGGTGCTCTTTAAACACACTGGGTGGCAAGCCTTTAGTGAGTGGATTCGCTAACATTGCGTTAGTACTTATATGCTTAATACTTATTGTCTGATCCTGGATCTATCCTTCACAACATGATACTTGATGTCAATGTGTTTGGCAACACCACTTGACTTGTTGTTACTCGAGTAGATCACTGCGGGTTGATTATCGCAGAACAAAGTGAGTGGCTGAGATATACTATCAATCACCCTTAAACCCAAAATGAAATTCTTCAGCCATACCGCCTGCCTGGTTGCCTCATAACATACCACAAACTTTGGCTGCATTGTTGACGATGCAGTAACACTTTGCTTGGTGCTTTTCCAAGAAATAGCTCCTTCTGCTAGGGTGAAAATATAACCCGATGTGGATTTCTTACTATCAACACACCCCGCAAAATTAGCATCTGAATAACCCACCACCTCGAGGTTATCATGAGGCCTTTGGTGCCATGGAAATAACACAAAGCTTTCTTAGCAGCCTTCCAGTGATTCAACCCTGGATTAGACTAATATCTACCAAGCATCCTGGTTATGAATGCTAAGTCAGGGCGAGTGCACACTTGTGCATACATCATACTTCCAATGATTGAAGCATAAGGAACTGACTCATCTGCATAGATTAATAATCATTACTTGGGCACTAGAAAGTCCCAAACTTATCGCCCTTGACAATAGGAGCAGGCGAGGCTGAGCACTTATGCATATTGAAATTTTTGAGTACCTTCTCAATATACACTCTCTAAGATAGCCCCAAGATTCCTCTGGATCTATCTCGGTGAATTTTGAATACCTAAGACATAAGCGGCTTCACTGAGATCTTTCATATCGAACTTTGAAGAGAGGAACCTTTTAGTTTCCAGCAACATATTCTTATCGCTATTGGCTAAGAGTATGTCATCGACATACAATATCAGGAAGAAAAAATTGCTCCCCCTGAACTTCACATAAATGCAATTGTCCACTCCATTCTCTTTGAAACCAAAATTCTTTATAAATTGATCAAACTTGAAGTACCATTGCCTTGAGGCTTGCTTTAATAGATAAATGGATTTCTTAAGACGACATCCTAAGTGTTCCTTCCCTTCCATAAAAAAACCTCCCAGTTGAGCCATGTAAACATCCTCATGTAAGTCAGCATTCAGAAATGTCGTTTTGACATCCATCTGATGCAACTCTAGGTCATAATGAGCCACAAGTGCCATACTAATTCTGAATGAGTCCTTACAAGAGATAGGTGAAAAAGTCCCATTATAATCAATACCTTCTCTTTGAGTGAAGCCCTTAGCCACAAGCCTTGCTTTGAACCTTTCAATATCACCTTTGGAGTCACGTTTGGTATTATAGACCCATCAACTGCCCACGGTTTTGGCTCCTTCAGGAATTTCTACTAAGTCCCATACATCATTAATGCTCATGTACTTCATTTCATATTTCATAGCATCGAGCCACTCTGATGAATGATCACTTTGCATGTCTTCCTTAAATTATGTAGGATCATCATCCAACATCGACTCATTCATATCCTCACTCATATAAGTGACATAATCACCAGAAATAGCGGACTTTCTAGCCCGCTTTGACCTTTTGAGAGGTACATTATTTGGTACCTCAATCACACCTGCAGGCTACTGAGCATCTTCCGTAGAAGTATAATTAGGTATGGTCTCTGATGGAGTCACTAGTATCTTAGCGGGGGTAGGATTAGCAGTCCTTTCAACTGGAGGTGTAACCTCAACATGAATAGGAAACATTAGCTCTTGGATCATAGGTATCGGAACATAATCATGTTTCTCCTCCAAGGTTATTTCCTTGGGAGTCATGTGATGACCCACAAGTATAGGGGGTGTATCACAGTATTTTCGAGGGAAGTGAAACCCAATTTATTGATTCGACACAAGGGGAGCCAAAGAATATTTATAAGCCTTAACAACTGAGTTGTCAATTCAGCTGCACCTGGAAACAATCATGCTCACAGCAGTTTATCAGTAGCAACTGTTTTGTAGTAGGAATAGTAAAGTAACAACAGTAGTAAAGTAAAGACGGCAGTAACAATAGCAGTAGACAGTAGGATTTGAGGGTAGGCATAGGGATGGATGGATGGGCATTGCATGGACAAGACAATTCACATAGCAATCAGAACATATGGCAATTGCAGATAAATAAGATAAAGCACCCAAGTACTAGACAATCCTAGGCATGTGTTCCATATATAGTCATATGTGCTCGCAATGAGAACTTGCACAACATATTTTGTCCTGCCAGCCCGTTTGCAGCGGGGCCTCAAGGGAACTACTGGCAATTAAGGTGCTCCTTTTAATAGAGCACCGGAGCAAAGCATTAACACTCCGTGAACACATGCGATCCTCACATCAAAGCCATTCCCTCCGGTTATCCCGATTTCTGTCATTTCGGGGCCATTGGTTCCGGACAACAACGTGTGTACACAACTTGCAAGTAAGACCAAAAACAATACTATCATAATGAATCAATAACATGTTCAGATATGAGATCAAGGCACTCAGGCCCTAGTGACAATCATTAAGCACAACAAGTCGCAACAAAGTCATAAAGCACTAAAAAAAGATATACTAGGCACCATGCCCTAACAATCTGATGCCATTACATGAACGATCTCATCCAATCCCTACCATCCCCATAGCCTACAACGGGGGATTACTCACTCATAGATGGGGGAAACATGGATGGTCGATGGAGAAGCGATGGTGATGATGATGGCGATGATCTCCTCCAATTCCTCGTCTCGGCAGGGTGCCAAAACGGAGTTTCTGGTGCTGTTTTGTGGAATCTGGTGGTGGCAGCGGAGTGGAACTCCTTCTAGAAAAACGTCGACCACCCCTAGAGTTTTTAGGTCAGAAGGCAACTTATAGGCGAAGAGGGAGATCGAGGGGGTGTCTGGGGCGGCCAGACCACCCCCTGGCGCGGCCTGGGCTAGCCCGCGCGGCCAGGTGGTGTGGCCTGGGCCCAGCCCCCCTCCGTCTCGTATTCTGGCTCCGGGAGTCTTCTGGTGAAACAGGATTTTTGGCATATTTTCCGGGATTTTTCCTGATAGTTGATTTTCTGCAAAAAAAGTAGACACCAATGCAATTCTGCTGAAAACAGCGTCAGTCCATGTTAGTTGCATCCAAATCACACAAGTTTAGAGGAGAAACAATAGCAAAAGTGTTCGGGAAAGTAGATACGTTTTGGACGTATCAACTCCCCCCAAGCTTAGCTTATTGCTTGTCCTCAAGCAATTCAGTTGAAAACTGAGTGCGATAAAAGAACTTTCACGAACACATTTGCTTCATATGATGTATATATTCTCAGCATGTGATCAACTACTTAGACAATTCATAATAAGGAGTATGCAACTAAGTTTACTTAATAGGCATTGCAAGCTATGAAGAGATTCCAACTCAAAAATAATAAGTAGCATGAAGCATAAGCATAAGCAACATTACAATGCTCATAACAAGGTATGATAGAGTGGCATCTCGCTTGCCTTTGATTATGAACGCCAAGGCACCTCTGAAGTCCAAGTGAAGACTAGAAGTAAATATGTCAAAGATACAAGCATCAAAGTCATAACACAAATAGTCAAGTAATGAGACAAGCACAAATAATGACAACTATGCTCTCAAGAAGGTGCTCAAAGAATATGTGGAGACTCAATGATACATTGCAAATGTATCTATAATTTTTGATGTTCCATGCTTGGTTTTATCTACTTTCTTGTGTTTTGTCCACACTTTGGAATAACCTATTAAGAAGAGCCATAGTGCCAGTTGCCTGTTTTCTGCTGTTTTTGGTTCCAGAAAAGTCAGAAAATCAATATTCTCGGAATTGGACGGGACAAAAGCCAAAGTTCCTATTTTATCGGAAGACTCACGGAGCCCGAATCAGAGACGGAGGAGGGCCAGGGCCTGGCCACACCATATGGTGGCGCGGGCTAGCCCTGGCCACGCCACCAGGTGGTGTGGGCCCCCTGGCACTCCACCGACCTTGCCTCTTCGCCTATAAGAAGCCTCCCGATGCATAAACCCTAAAGAGTCAAGCCTCCAGCCACGAAAAGTTCCGCAGCGCCGCCACCACCGAAGGGGAGATTCGGAGGACAGAAAGTATCTGTTTCGGCACCCTGTCGGGACGGGGAAGTGCCCCTGGAGCCATCTCCATCGATCTCCACCACCATCTCCATCACCATTGCTGATTCCCATGATGAGGAGGGAGTAGTTCTTCCTCGAGGCTAAGGGTTCTACCAGTAGCTATGTGTTCATCTCTCTCTCTATGCATGATCTTATTGAGATCATGAGCTTGTAATCTATAGATCTACCTTGCTACACAAGTGCTTTAATAGATCTCTGCTCTCCCCATGTGTGTGAAAGTGACAACATGCTCACCATGGTGGCACTTAGGCTAGAGATTACAAATACTTGTTATGAGTTATATTTGGAGTTGGATGTTTCTATGAAATTGTGGTGTTTGTTGGACTCATCTAGTACTCAAGGTGACAGTGTGGGGTTTGCAAGATGGGAAAGGCTTACTTTGAGGTGTACCAACGATTAGAGTGTCCAACCGGAGAGTATTTCAGCGTGGTATCATGAAGATAATATATTTATATGAGAGTGTTCACTAGTGAAAGTATGATCCCTAGGCCTTGTTTCTAAGCATTGAAACACCGTTTGCTATTAGATCTGTTACATGTTTGCTTGTTTCCATCTTTATTTTAGTTTGCCTTTAGTCTTTTCCACGCCATCAAGCTATCTTCTAGCACCATTACCACTTATAATTATCCATACCACTTGTATTTCACTATCTCTTCGCCAAACTAGTGCACCTATACACCTGACAAGTGTATTGCGTGTGTTGGGGACACAAGAGACTTCGTGTATCTTGATTGCAGGGTTGCTTGAGAGGGGATACCTTTGACCACTTCCTCCCTAAGTTCAATAAACCTTGGGTGATCCACTTAAGGGAAAACTTGCTGCTGTTCTACAAACCTCTGCACTTGGAGGCCCAACAACTGTCTACAAGAATAGAAGTGCGTAGACATCAAGCTATTTTCTGGCGCCGTTGCCGGGGAGGTAAGGTAAAAGGTACTCACATCCTCCGGTGTGAGTGCTCAAAGTTATTTCCTTTAGATTCTGCAATTTTGTCTTTTTGTTTCTTGTTTTCACTAGTTAGGCTTAATGGAAAACAACAACAAAATTAGAGAGCTTTTTAGTATTTTTCCTAATGTAGAACATGAATTCTTTGAAAATAAAATTAAAAAACCCTTGGAACCTTCTTTACATGCTAATAGCAATGTTATTAGTATGAATCTTTTGAACACCTTTGTTACTAATGCTATGGAAACGTCTAAGCTTGGGGAAGTTAGTTTTTATGAAAATGATCTTTTTACTTCCCCAGTTTTAAAGAAGAAAATTTGTTCTAATGATACTTTATCTCCCACATGTGGTAATTCTAATGGTAATTTTAAGATACCTACAAGAATTATTGATCGTGTTATGGATAACTACTATTTTGGAGATGGAACTGTCCATCCCGGTGATCATTTGCTCTTTATACACGAATTATGCGGGTTGTTCAAGTGTGCAGGTATTACAACAGATCATGTCAAGAAAAAGTTATTCTCTTTATCACTTAAGTGCAAAGCAAGGGAGTGGTATGAGCTACTGGATGATCCACATCATTTGGAGTGGAAGGAACTTGAATCTCTCTTTTACTCTAAATTTTATCCTCCTCATGAAATTCATAAAGATAGGAATTATATTTATAATTTTCATCCTCATGATGGAGAAAGTATTGCCCAAGCATGGGGGAGATTGAAGTCACTAATGCTCAAATGTCCCATTTATGAGCTCCCCAGTAATATTATTATTAATAATTTCTATGCAAGGCTTTTAGGACATTACAAGGACTATCTAGATACTTGTTTAGAGGGATCCTTCGCGAGTAAGGAGGTCAAAGCTAAGTGGGATCTTCTTGAAACAATTCAAAGCAATACCGAGGATTGGGATAACAACAAAGGTAAAGAACCAGGTATAAACTATGAGTATGATTTCATTAAGTCTTTCGCTGAAACTACTAATTTTCAAGAGCTTAGTGCTAAATATGGTCTTGATCCTCAAATTCTTATTGATTGTTTTAAAACCTTTGCTTCTCATATTAATGCTCCTAAAGAAAAGTGGGACATGTATCATGAGCCTTTTAAAGACACTTTCATGGAAAATGAAATTGTTGTTAATGATAGCAATAAACATGCTCAAACCTCTGAAAGTACTATTTCTTATAAGCATGTTAATTTTTGTGGAATACATAGACCTTGTGAGAATAATCGAATTGAAGAAGAATATTGTATCACCCACAGGAATGAAAAAACTAGAATGTGGTATAGGGCTTTAAATGATCTTAGTAAAAAAGTTTGTGCCCTTTATCCTTTTATTTGTGAACTTTGCTGTGAAGTGGGTCATTTCAATTTTCAATGCTCATGCCATAATAATAGCCCTTCTAATCCAATGAGTACTGCAAGTTTGTATTGTGATGACATGATCACTCCTAATCAGCATGATGAACTTACATTATTTTTGGGATGTGAAGAGTTATCAAGAAAAACCTCTTTGGTAGATATGAGTGCTTTTGATATGAATAGTGTCCTGCATGGTTGTCATCTTTATTGTGTTGATAATTTCCACACAAACACTTACATACAAAATATTATAGAAGATGAGATTTTACCAAAATATGATAGGACTAATATGTGTTTTGATCTTATTAATGAAAAGAAGGAATCCTCCAAAGTTTCTTATATTGTCTCTAATAATAAACCAGGGTATATGGAGAAGCTTCCTTTCAAGCCTCTCCCTCCTAAAGAGAAGAAGATAAAGAAGAAAAGGAGGAGTAAAAGGAGGGAGGAAACAGTATTTTCCCCTAAGCATGTAGCTCCTATTATAGTTTTTTATGAGTCTGAACTCGATGATGTTCCTATGTCTGTTACCTATAGTAGTGATCATGATTGGGAAAAGCACACTTATTTTGATATTGAAAATCTCTTTGGTACCAATTCTGAAAATGATTATATTAATATTTGTTGTACTATTAGTGCTATCTATGATCCTTCCAATGATGATATGTTTACAAATGAACACACTTTGGAAGATAATTATTCTAGTGCTCCAATATATGATGATCGCAATGATGAATATGATATTTTCAGTCCACCTACTATTGAGGAGGAAAGTAATTATGATTACAATATGCCTCCTATATTTGATGCTTATGGTGATGAGAATAATAATGATAGCTATTTTGTTGAATTTGCTCCCACTACAATTAATAAGAATGACTATGTTTATGTGGGGAGTATTAATTCTTTTAAGCACGTGGCTCATGATAAGAATGTTTTATGTGATAGTTATATTGTTAATTTTATTCATGATGCTACTGAAAGTTATTATGATAGAGGGAAACACGGTTTTATGCATCTCAATAATATTAGGTTTCCTCTCTTTATATTGAAAGTCTTGAAGTTGCACTTGTTTTGCTTTACTATGCTTGTTGCTTTGTGCTTTCATTACTTGTTTCTTTACAAGATTCCTATGCATAGGAAGTGGGTTAGACTTAAATGTGTTTTGAATTTGCTTCTTGATGCTCTCTTTTACTTCAATTCATATTTCTTATGTGAGCATCTTCTCAAACTATCAAGCCTAACTTAAAGGCATTAAAGAAAAGTACTTATTGGGAGATAACCCAAAAGTTTTAGATGAGTCTTGGAAGTTATTACCTCTGTAATAACCGCTCCTTATCCTTTTTATTTGCTTTTTGTGCCAAGAGTAACCTCTAATGAGAGATAAGTAATGCTTGGGAAAGTTGCTGTCCCGAAACAGATTTTTGTGCTTCACCGTAAAAATTCGTGTAAAATCTCTGTATGTCGTTTTGAGGCGTGGATTTTTTGCTTCTGCCCTAGGTTGTTATCTAACTTTCGTTAGTTCAACACTTTTTGATTTGAGCAATAGAAGGTCTTCGAAAAAATTCTTCTTTACCTGCTTGTCTGTTTTGACAGATTTCTGCCATTATTTGCATTTGCTTCTTGTTGGTTCCTTTTTGAGTTCTTTTGGGGAATTGAGCTTTTTGAGGGAAGTGCTACAGTAGCTAGTGTTTTAATGGAAGTTTTATTGGTGTTAGAACTGAACCTAAAGACTTATTATCTTGAGTGCACTAATGTTGCTAATAAAGATTGTGTGAAGTTTTGTATGAAGGAAAAATTTCAGGTGTATAGAAGGAATGAGTAATGAGATGAAGAATGGACTAAAGCTCAAGCTTGGGGATGTCACGCGTGTCACCCGAAATATCCAAGAAGTACAAGCGTCAAAGCTTGGGGATGCCCAAGGCGTCCCCTTCTTCATCAATAAAAATCTCAGGTTTCTTCCAAACACTTTGTTTTTTATTGTTTCATGCACAGTTGTGTTGTTCTTGGAGCGTCTTCGTTTTCGTACTTAGTTTTTGTTTGCTTGGTTTGCTTTGTTTGCTTGAATAAGTTGGTTGGATCCGAACACACTTCTTTTGGAGAGAGACACACCCCGTTTTTCATTGCCTAGAACACTCTAGTTTTCATTCTTATTGTTTTGTGAGTGTTCTCTTTTGCTAGCACTGGGTTTAGCCTTAGTTTTCTTGTGCTTTCAGCTTAGAAATTTTTATTTCTTGTTTTTGGATTTGTCAGACAAGCTCACTGATCTTTATTTATTATTATGTTTGTGAGTTCTTTCAAATAAGTTGGTTTGGATTGGAAAAGAGTAGGAAAGTTCATGCTTAAGTGTTAAAGAGAGTTTGTTTTTGACTGTGGCCTATGCTTTGTCATGCCATGCTTGATATTGTTTTGGCTTTATGCTTAGTATTCTTTGTTGTAGCATGACTTGTTATAAATAATTGATATTGCTTAATGTGCCATGGATGAATCATGCGTTGTTTTAGCATATTAAAGCATAGTATAGTGGTATTCTCCTTTGATGCTTTGTTTGGGTTGACTTGGCACATGCTCACCATGTTATGACTATCCAAAGTCACCATAGCCTTTATGATCCTTTATTTTTCAACGTGTAGTATCACTTTATGCTTTGATCAATGATGTTTTGTCGCTCTGCATGATCATGGCCATTATTGCTCTCTCAGTTTGTCGCTCCCAGTCTTTTGCTAGCCTCCACAACCAAGTATGAGTTCCACTGATGCATCCAACTCCCTAAACCAAGTTATTCCAAAGAGTCCACCATACCTACCTACTAGCTTACGCTATTCCAAGTATATTCATGCTTTTGTTTACCTTCCAAATTAAACTTGTTATGAGAAAACTAGTGATTAAAGCTCTCACGAACTTGATGGCACACTTTACCTTTTTGCATCTAATAAACTTGAACCATTGTGTCCATCTTTGTTGCGTATATGCTTGCGCTTTATAAGTTGAAATTAGTAGAACCATGTATCATGGGGAACGCTTTCAACATTGCACTTGTACTTTGTACCCTGTTGATATCATGTTCTTTTACTTATGGATCCCGACGGTGTGAAATAAAAGTGGAACTCGTAAGATCATGGAGTTTGTATGTGTGTTAGAGAAACACCTCGGCCGCTAGCCTAAGCCATGCCTAATCATGGTGGAAACTTGCAGCATCACCATAATGAGCACTCTATGAAGCATCCTCAATAAAAACCTATGCAAATAGCAAATAAAAAGATCGCTAAGATGCTCATTGTCTGCTTGCCTTGTCATTTTGATTATGGGATAGCTCCTGTATCATGTGCAAGGGGTACCCCGTTGGCGGTTTTTTAATATGTACTTACAATGACAAGAGCTTACTTGTGACTAAAGTTGAGTAGCATGAGGTTCGGTCTTCGTAAGTAAGGGGCATGAGATTTCGGTTTATAACTTGTCAAGCATATCCTCTTAGTTGTGTCACTTTAACCTTAACCACTTCAAGATGCTTATGATAGGGGCAATGAGAGCTGAAAGCTATAAGTACCATAATTTTTGGAAGCTCTTTATGAGACTTAAATCCCTACTTCCTTTTACAAAGGCTTTTCTTCTACCATTACATTGAGTCTCCACCTTCTATCTTTATGCACCTACTTTGAGAGCATAGTGGCCATTCTTAGTTCGATGTGCATTGTCCCAAGACTTGTTGATTGATGCATAACTTGATCTTGCTTGTTTTAAACTATTTGTATCTAGTCACTCTTATGAACTTTGAAGGTGTCCTATGCATTTATGTTTGCTACTCTATGAGGGACAAGCTGAATGCCACTATGCTATGTTTTCTTTATGTGAAACAAACAAACGTCTTGCAAAGCATTGTTATTCATGATTCTTTTGTTTGTGCCTTTTCATGTTGCAACATAGTTTCTATGTTTTATTGCTAGAACTTTGTCTTTCATGTTATGATTGAAGTACTATGAACCCAGATTTGAATGTTTTACAAATACTTTGATCAACTTTATGATGGTGCATGTCACCTAAAAAATTATGCTTTCTTTTTATCACTTACCTATCCGAGGACGAGCAGGAGTTAAGCTTGGGGATGTTGATACATTGCAAATGTATCTATAATTTTTGATGTTCCATGCTTGGTTTTATCTACTTTCTTGTGTTTTGTCCACACTTTGGAGTACTTTTCATATGATTTCTTGGACTAACCTATTAACAAGAGCCACAGTGCCAGTTGCCTATTTTCTGCTGTTTTTGGTTCTAGGAAAGTCAGAAAATCAATATTCTCGGAATTGGACGAAACAAAAGCCAAAGTTCCTATTTTACCGGAAGACTCACGGAGCCCGAAGCAGAGACAGAGGAGGGCCAGTGCCTGGCCACACCATATGGTGGCGCGGGCTGATGACCCACAAGTATAGGGGGTGTATCGCAGTATTTTCGATAAGTAAGAGTGTCGAACCCAACGAGGAGCAGAAGGTGCTGGCTAGTGGTATGGATTAGGAATTCTCTGCAAATACTTAGCAAACGGATTTTTAGGGGTTTTTGATATAGCAAGTAAACAAAGTACGAGTAAACAAAAGACAGTAGGAATAAATGCAGCAAGTGGCCCAATCCTTTATGCAGCAAAGGACAAGCCGGTTGTATTACTTAGGATGACCAAACGTTCTCGAGGACACATGGGAAGATTGTCAAGTGCTTTCGCTTCATATAGTCGATTGATCTTCTTTATCTTGCTAAGTGTTGTGTGGGTGAACCGGTGCTAATGTACCACCCCATCCAAAACTAATACATACTTGTGATTATACCCCTTGCAAACATCCGTAAGTACAAGAAAGTAATTAAGGTAGAAACCTAACCACAACTTTAAACTCTAAGACCCTTACGCCCCTTGTGCAATGGTTTCCTAACGGGGGTTCAGGTTTCTGTCACTCCGGCAACCCCTACGATTAGTAGCCAAATACACAATGCATTCCCCTAGGCCCATATAGGTGAAGTGTCATGTAGTCGACGTTCACATGACACCACTAGAAGAAGTACACCACAACTTAAATAACAATCTATTGAATCTTTCTCAACGCAACTCCACTACTAACAACAAGACTTCTCCCATGTCCTCAAGAACAAAACGAACTACTCACAAGACATCATATGGATCATGATCAGAGATGGAATAATGATGTATAACAATCTGAACATAAACAATAATTCAATGGTTCACTCAATAGCATCAACTACAAAGAGTAATCAACACTGGGAAAGTTTCCCCTATGAACCATGCAAGATTCAACACATTTGGTACAGCAATATGGAGATGATGATGAGGGTGCTAATGGTGATGATGGTGGTGGTAATGATGATGATGATCCTGATGAAGTCTAGCTTGATGGTGCTGTTGATGGCGACGATCTCCCCCGGCAGAAATCTGTCTGCCGGAGAGATCTTTCTCTCTCGGTGTTTTCCGCCCGGCAGAGGCGGCGGAATCTTTCTGTGGTCGCTCCCCGAGTCTTAGGGTTTCAGGAGGATGATATACACCAGAGGGGATAGGCCGGAGTGGGCCAGGGTGGCCACACCACCTCCTGGCGCGGCCTAGGGCTGCCCGCGCCATGGGGTGGTGTGGGTCCCCTGTGGCCCATCTCCACTCCATCTTCTGGCATCCTTAGTCTTCTGGAAAAATAGGATTTTCCATATATTTTCCTGGATTTTCTGATCTTCGCGAATTTTGCCTCCAAACAGCACATTTTCCATCAGAATCCTGACTGCAGCGATCCATGCTCCAAAAGTCATCAACCATGCAAAAATAGATGAAATAACATAAGTATCACCTCTCAATATGAAATATATCAATGAATAATAGTGAATTAAGACATAGAATAATGATGCAAAATGGACGTATCAACTCCCCCCAAGCTTAGACTTCGCTTGTCCTCAAGTGAAACTGAGCTCAATAAACATGGCCTCAGGTTTATGGAGTGAAGAGTCGATAAAATAATATGGACAAGAAGCATCACATTCATCAAAAGCATAGATCATAATAGAAGACAACTCACTATTATATAACTCAACTTGTAATAAGTAAAGGAAACACAATAAAGATACATAAAGTGAATCATAATTGGTAATGGCAAACTTAGCTCTTGGTCAAAGAATAGTTGATAATTTGCTGGAGTTCACAAATAGCTGGTTTTCAATGAAATATTTCAAAGTAGTAAACATCAAGATAAGAGCAATGTGCAAAACAAGGAACATAAGACATGGTTGCATAAATCATCATATGAATGAATGAAACACAACAACTCAAAATACTTGCTGAGATAGAAGGGAGTAGGTTTACTGACTCAACTACAAAGTAAATGAAAGGCCCTTCAAAGAGGGAAGCAGGGATTGCAAGTCTCATAAAGAGCTCCCAAAAATTATGATACTTACTAGCTTTCAGCTCTCATTGCCCCTATCATAGGCATCTTTAGGTGATTAAGGCTAAAGTGACACAACTACGAGGATATGCTTGACAAGTTATAAGTTGAAATCTCATACCCCTTACTTATGAGTACCGATCCTCATGCTACTCAACTTCAGTCACGAGCAAGCTCTTGTCATTGTAAATAAATGCGTATCATTGAGAACCGCCAACGGGGTACCCCTTGCACATGACACATGAGTTATCCCATAATCAAAATGACAAGGCAAGCAGACAGTAAGCATCTCAGCGATCTTTTTATTTGCTATTTGCATAGGTTTTTATTGAGGATGCTTCATAGAATGCTCACTATAGTTATGCTATAAGTTTCCACCATGATTAGGCATGGCTTAGGCTAGCGGCCCAGGCGTTTCTCTAACACACATATAAACTCCATGATCTTACAAGTTCCACTTTTATTTCACACCGCCGGGATCCATAAGCAAAAGAACATGATATCAACTAGGTACAAGTACCAACGAAGTGTTGAAAGCGGTCCCCATGATACATGGTTCTGCTAACTTCAACTCATAAAGCGCAAGCATATACGCAACAAAGAAGGACCCAATGGTTCAAGTTTATTAAATGCAAGAAAGTAAAGTGTGTCATCAAGTTCGTGAGAGCTTTAATCACTAATTTTCACATAACAAGTTTAATTTGGGAGGTAGATAAAACAAGAATTTACTTGGAATAGCAATAATGCTAATAGGTAGGTATGGTGGACACAAATGGCAAAGGTTTTGGTTTAAAGGAGGTGGATGCACGAGAAGAATACACTCTCAGTACAGGTTTTTGGCTAGCAAGGCTGGGTAGCAAGTATAAGAGTTGAAGGAAACACCCAAATATACAAGTGATAAAGACAAACATGCAATCTTCCTTCGAAGCACAAAAGATCTTAACTAGAGAATACTAGACTTATTAGCAAATCAAGAAAGAAAGATGATGAAATTATTTTTCTTTAGAGTACTCTATCTTTTTCATTCAACTCTCAAAAATAGTGTTGCTACTGACCGAGCCAGGTTTGCCAAAACCAACTAAATTAACTCAATGATCCCAAAGTGATACCAATACGAACAACAAGATCAATCATACAACCACGAATTGAAAACTAATATAAGCTATGCAAAAGAGTGAATGATAGAACTTCTCATTAATATTCCATAATGGCAACTCACACCAAGGGATACATATCTAACGAGAGAGGGGACACTTCCATAATGCAAACCATCCTACATAATAATTTCTCTATTCATGATATGACTCTACTAAAAAGCTAAAAAGATAGAAGATAGTGATGTGATACCGCGGCACTCCCCCAAGCTTGGAACAAACCAAGGGGATGCCAAATCTGATGACGAATTACTCCTTCAGTGGTGATGGTATCCTATCATCTTCGTCCGTAGTTTTGATTTTGAACGTCATAGAACTGTGCTTGTAGTTTGTTGGTTGCTTGGCGGAGTGAGAGGACTTCGTCTTTGAGTTCAGTAGTCTCCTTTTGGTGCTTGGTGATGAGTTCGGAACAAATCTTATGGATGAAATCCACTTTGCGCTCCGCCATCTTCTTGTACCTAAAGACTTCTTGCTCCAGTGCTTCCATCGTGTCCTCTAGACTTCCTTCACCTTTAGGGCCTTGAACCTCTTTAATCCGAACCTCCCCACCTTCGAGCAATAACTCCTTGGGATGAATCTTCAATTCTCTCATGTATGGGTTGATGATATCTTCCAAGGAATCTCCCTTGACTGATCCAGTGGAAGACATTGTGGCTACAAATATGGGATCTTACCTGTCAGAAATAGATCGAAGCAAAAACACAACGAAAACACGATATACAAACCTCAGGGGATACGGGGGTTATATATTACGAAGTTTCATATCAAAAGGAAGGTACTGGGAGAAAACGAGTTGGAGGCGGAGTCCAGGTGGACTCACCACCTGGTGGCGCGGCCAGGGGTGGGCCCGCGCCACAGGGTGGTGTGAGCCACCCTGGCTCCGGTTCCGTCCCTTTTTCGCTTCGTAACTTTCCTTATCGACTGAAAACTGCAAAAGTATAGTTGTATTGTATTTTCGCGGAACTTTTCTTACCAGAACTGTTACCTATTTGAAAACAGACTCTACAGGTCTCTAAATTTGGTCCTCGATGAATTTCTCCGGAGTTATAACTTGAAAGGCATCAACATCTTCATTGTAAGAATCTCCAGCAATATAGTGTTTGAGTCGCTGTCCATTCACTACTTGTGTAGTATTATCTTTTAGAGAAGAAATTTTTATTGCTCCTGAATGGTATACTTCTTCAATGATGAAAGGTCCTTCCCATTTTGATAGTAGCTTACCTGCAAAAAATCTGAGACGAGACCTATACAATAGAACTTTCTCACCAACATGAAATTCTCTCTTAAGTATTCACTTGTCATGCCATATTTTAATTTTTTCCTTAAATAGCCTAGCATTCTCATAGGCTTCAGTCCTCCATTCATCTAAAGAACTTAAGTCAAATAATATTTTCTCACCAGCGAGCTTACAATCTCTATTTAGTTCTTTCACTGCCCAGTAAGCTTTGTGTTCTAATTCTAAGGGTAGGTGGCAAGCTTTCCCATAAACCATTTTATAAGGAGACATTCCCATAGGATTTTTGTAAGCAGTTCTATAAGCCCATAAAGCATCATTCAACTTCTTAGCCCAGTTTTTTCTAGACATATTAACAGTCTTTTGCAAGATAGATTTGATTTCTCTATTTGATAACTCTACTTGCCCGCTAGTTTGGGGGTGATAAGCTGAAGCAATTCTATGATTAACATCATATTTTGCAAGGGTCTTCCTAAAACCCCCATGAATGAAATGAGAACCCCCATCAGTCATGAGATACCTAGGCACCCCAAACCTAGGAAAGATAATATCCTTAAGCATTTTTAGAGAAGTCTCCCCTCAGCACTCTTTGTAGGAATGGCTTCTACCCACTTAGTAACATAATCAACGGCAACACGAATATGAGTGTAGCCTTTCGAAGGAGGGAAAGGACCCATAAAGTCAAATCCCCAACAATCAAAAGGTTCAATAACTAGGAGTAGTTCATAGGCATTTCATTGCGTCTAGAAATATTACCGACACGCTAACATTCATCACAAGATAAAACAAATTTTCTTGCATCTTTAAAAAGAGTAGGCCAGTAGAAACCTGATTGTAGTGCCTTTTGTGCAGTTCTATCTCCTGCATGATGTCCTCCATAGGCACTACCATGAAATTTACGCAATATCTCCTTTTGTTCATATTCTGGAACACATCTTCGCATAATACCATCCACTCCTTCTTTGTATAAGTGTGGGTCATTCCAAAAATAATGCCTCAAATCATAGAAGAACTTTCTTCTTTGCTGAGTTGTAAAAGTTGGAGGCAAATACTTGGAGACAATAAAGTTAGCATAATCAGCATACCAAGGGCTTCCTCGCGAGCTCACCCCTACTACAGCTAACTGTTTATTTGGGAAACTATCATTAACAGGCATAGGGTCAAAAGAGATTTTTCCAAACGAGATAAATTATCAGCTACAGGGTTTTCAGCACCCTTCCTATCTACTATATGTAGATCAAACTCTTGTAAAAGAAGTACCCATCTAATAAGCCTAGGCTTAGCGTCCTTCTTCGTCATAAGATATTTAATAGCAGCATGATCAGTATGAATGGTTATTTTTGAGTCCACAATATAGGGCCTAAACTTATCACAGGCAAAAACAACAGCTAGAAATTCCTTTTCAGTAGTGGCATAATTCCTTTGAGCAGCGTCTAGAGTCTTACTAGCATAATGGATAACGTTTAACTTTTTATCAATATGTTGCCCAAGGACATCCCCTACAGCAAAATCACTAGCATCACACATTATTTCAAAGGGTAAACTCCAATCAGGTGGTTGAACAATAGGGGCTGTAGTTAAAGCCTTCTTAAGAGTTTCAAAAGCTTCCCTACAATCATCATCAAAAACGAAGGGTACATCTTTTTGAAGAAGATTGGTGAGGGGTTTTGATATCCTAGAAAAGTCTTTAATAAACCTCCTATAGAAACCAGCATGACCAAGGATACTACGAATACCTTTGATGTCTCTTGGACATGGCATCTTCTCAATTGCCTCAAACTTAGCTCTATCAACTTCTATGCCTCTTTCAGAAACTTTATGCCCAAGAACAATCCCTTCATTAACCATGAAGTGGCATTTCTCCCAATTAAGAACAAGATTAGTTTCTTCACATCTCTGTAAAACTTTATCAAGGTTGTGCAGACAATTATCAAAAGAAGTTCCATAGACAGAAAATTCATCCATGAACACTTCTACAATTTCCTCACAAAAACCATGAAAGATAGTAGACATGCACCTTTGGAAAGTAGCATGAGCATTACATAACCCAAAAGGCATACGTCTATAAGCATAAGTTCCATAAGGGCAAGTAAAAGTAGTTTTTTCTTGATCTTGTTGTTTAACAACAATTTGAGAGAAACCAGAATAACCATCAAGAAAACAAAAATGGGTCTTTTTAGACAACCTTTCCAACATTTGATCAATAAAAGGAAGCGGGTAGTGATCTTTCTTAGTAACTTTATTGACTTTCCTAAAACCGATGCACATCCTATAGCCTACCACTATTCTTTGAGGAATAAGCTCATCATTATCATTAGGGACAACGGTAATACCTCCCTTTTTAGGAACACAATGAACAGTACTAACCCATTCACTGTCAGCAATAGGGTAAATAATACCAGCATCAAGGAGTTTCAATACCTCATTCCTTACCACTTCCTTCATCCTAGGATTTAAACGTCGTTGGTGCTCCACTACTGGCTTCGCATCTGGTTCTATGTTGATAGAATGCTGACATATAGTAGGTGAAATCCCTTTTAAATCATCCAGAGTATAGCCCATAGCTCCTAGATGTTTCCTCAAAACTTCCAATAACCTTTCTTCTTCCTTCCCTAAAAGTTTAGCGCTAACAATAACAGGATATATCTTTTTATCATCAATATAAGCATATTTAAGATCATCAGGGAGAGGTTTTAGATCGAAAAACCGGATCCTTTTTAGGTGGCATCGTGGTACCCAAGTCTTCTATAGGCAAGTCATGCTTAAGCATCATAGGTTGATCACGAAGAATCCTGTCAATCTCATTCCTTTCTTCCATGAAGATTTCACTTTCATGATCTTCCATAAATTGCTGCAAAGCATTGTTAGGAGCAAGAGAAATAGAAGCAAGTTGTTCAACCCTAAAATCCTCATTTTGGGTTTCCTCTTCACAAGGTTCTTTAGCAAATTTCGAAAAATTAAACTCATAAGATTCCCCATCAAACTTAGTCAAGATTTTGTCCCTCTTGCAATCAATAATAGCTCCACAAGTACTCAAGAAAGGTCTACCAAAAATGACAGGGTAGGTTTTACTAGCAACCGAACCAAGTACTAGAAAATCAGCAGGGTACTTAATCTTACCACAAAGAATTTCCACGTCTCGTACAATACCAATTTGGAGAGATGGTCTCTCTATTAGCAAGGTGAATAACCACATCAATCTCTTCCAACTCGCAAGGACTGATTTCATGCATAATTTCTCTGTAAAGCTCATAAGGAATAGCACTGGAACTTGCACCAATATCACATAAACCATAATAGCAATGATCACCAATTCTAACAGAAAGCACAGGAACACTAGCCTTTTTAGTTCTATTGGGATGTGAAACAATATGAGAATCATCCTCACAAAAGACTATGTGCCCATCTTCTACGCTTTTAGTGACAATGTCTTTCACAATTGCTACCACAAGTTCAATGTTTATTTGTTCATCAGGTTTTACAGGTCTCTTTTCACTTTTGGTGATTACATTAGTTATCATAGGATGGTCTTTTACCTTTTCGGGGAAGGGAATCTTCTAGATATAAGGTTCTGGTAAGATGGGATCAATAATGCAATACTCAGCACTTCCAATAGGAACATAGTCAACAATATCTTTGTAAGGTGCATGGTATTTATTCCATCCCCTTTTTGGAATTTCGATATAGGAAGCAAAAGCTCTAAAGCAATTCGTAATAACTTGCAAATCAAGACCATAAACATTACTAATATTTTGAAAGTCATCAGTTCCCATAAAAGATTCAATGCATTCCTAATCATAATTTATACCTGACTTTCTACCTTTGTCATTCTCCCAAGCTTCAGCATTGTCTTGAATACGGTCCAGAAGATCCCATTTAGCTTCCTCTTCCATGCGAGTGAATGATCCAGCACAAGAAGCATCCAATAAATCTTTATCATGTAGAGGGAGCCTTGCATAAAAGTTATTGATAATAATATTGTTGGGGAGCTCATGAATGGGACATTTGAGCATTAGTAACTTCAATCTCCCCCAAGCTTGAGCTGTACTCTCTCCATCAAGAGGCCAAAAGTTGTATATTTGATTCCGATCTTTATGAATCTCACTAGGAGGATAAAACATTGAATAAAAGAGAGGCACTATTTCCTCCCATTCCAGAGCTTGACCATTCTTCAACAGCTTATACCATTCCTCAGCTCTTCCTTTTAGTGATAATGAGAATAACTTCTTCTTAACTTGATCTGTAGTAATACCTGCACACTTGAACAACCCGCACAATTCATGTATAAAGAGCAAATGATCACCGGGATGGACAGTTCCACCCCCAACATAGTAGTTATCCATAACACGATCAATAATTCTTGTAGGTATTTTAAAAACATCATTCTCAGCAGGTGGTGGCTTATCTACTACCTTAGCAGTGGTAGTAGCATTACCAAATAAGAAACTCAGCGAATTATCCATAACGAAAATAAAGCAACTAACAGAAGTAAACAATACTCACAGTAGAAGTTTCCTTACCAGTTCCACTCTCCAATAGCGCTTCACTCCCTGGCAACGGCGCCAGAAAATAGTCTTGATGACCCACAAGTATAGGGGGTGTATCGCAGTATTTTCGATAAGTAAGAGTGTCGAACCCAACAAGGAGCAGAAGGTGCTGGCTAGTGGTATGGATCAGGAATTCTGTGCAAATACTTAGCAAACAGATTTTTAGGGGTTTTTGATATAGCAAGTAAACAAAGTACGAGTAAATAAAAGACAGTAGGAATAGATGCAGCAAGTGGCCCAATCCTTTATGCAGCAAAGGACAAGCCGGTTTTATTACTTAAGATGACCAAACGTTCTCTAGGACACATGGGAAGACTGTCAAGTGCTTTCGCTTCATATAGTCGATTAATCTTCTTTAGCTTGCTAAGTGTTTTGTGGGTGAACCTGTGCTAATGTACCGTCCCATCCAAGACTAATACATACTTGTGATTATACCCCTTGCAAACATCCGTAAGTACAAGAAAGTAATTAAGGTAGAAACCTAACCACAGCTTTAAACTCTAAGACCCTTACGTCCCTTGTGCAATGGTTTCCTAATGGGGTTGAGGTTTCTGTCACTCCGGCAACCCCTACGATTAGTAGCCAAATACACAATGCATTCCCCTAGGCCCATATAGGTGAAGTGTCATGTAGTTTACGTTCACATGACACCACTAGAAGAAGTACACCACAACTTAAATAACAATCTATTGAATCTTTCTCAACGCAACTCCACTACTAACAACAAGACTTCTCCCATGTCCTCAAGAACAAAACGAACTAATCGCAAGACATCATATGGATCATGATTAGAGATGGAATAATGATGTATAACAATCTAAACATAAACAATAATTCAATGGTTCACTCAATAGCATCAACTACAAAGAGTAATCAACACGGGGAAAGTTTCCCCTATGAACTATGCAAGATTCAACGCAATTGTTACATCAATATGGAGATAGTGATGAGGGTGCTGATGGTGATGATGGTGGTGATGATGGTGGTGATGGTGATGATCCCGATGAAGTCCGGCTTGATGGTGGTGTTGATGGCGATGATCTCCCCTCTCCGGGAAGGAATTCCCCTGGCAGAAATCTGTCTGCCGGAGAGGTCTTTCTCTCTCGGTGTTTTCCGCATCGCAGAGGCGGTGGAATCTTTCTGTGGTCGCTCCCCGAGTCTTAGGGTTTTGGGAGGATGATATACGCCATAGGGGAGAGGCTGGAGTGGGCCAGGGTGGCCACACCACCTCCTGGCGCGACCTAGGGATGCCCGCGCCATGGAGTGGTGTGGGCCCCCTGTGGCCCATGTCCACTCCATCTTCTGGCATCCTTAGTCTTTTGGAAAAATAGGATTTTCCGTATATTTTCCCAGATTTTCTGATCTTCGCGAATTTTGCCTCCAAACAGCACATTTTCCATTAGAATCCTGATTGCAGTGGTCCATGTTCCAAAAGTCATCAACCATGCAAAAATAGATGAAATAACATAAGTATCACCTCTCAATATGAAATATATCAATGGATAATAGTGAATTAAGATATAGAATAGTGATGCAAAATGGACGTATCACGGGCTAGCCCTGGCCGCGCCACTAGGTGGTGTGGGCCCCCTGGCACTCCACCGACCTTGCCTCTTCGCCTATAAGAAGCCTCCCGATGCATAAACCCTAAAGAGTCAAGCCTCCAGCCACGAAAAGTTCTGCAGCGCTGCCGCCGCCGAAGGGGAGATTCGGGGGACAGAAAGTCTCTGTTCCGGCACCCTGCCGGGATGGGAAAGTGCCCTCGGAGCCATCTTCATCGATCTCCACGACCATCTCCATCACCATTGCTGATTCCCATGATGAGGAGGGAGTAGTTCTTCCTCGAGGCTAAGGGTTCTACCGGTAGCTATGTGTTCATCTCTCTCTCTCTATGCATGATCTTATTGAAATCATGAGCTTGTAATCTATAGATCTACCTTGCTACTCAAGTGCTTTAATTGATTTCTGCTCTCCCCATGTGTGTGAAAGTGACAGCGTGCTCACCATGGTGGCACTTAGGCTAGAGATTACAAATACTTGTTATGAGTTATATGTGGAGTTGGATGTTTCTATGAAATTGTGGTGTTTGTTGGACTCATCTAGTACTCAAGGTGACAGTGTGGGGTTTTCTAGATGGGAAAGGCTTACTTTGAGGTGTGCTGTTATAGCCCTACCAACGATTAGAGTGTCAACCAGAGAGTAGTTTAGCATAGTATCATGAAGATAATATATTTATATGAGAGTGTTCACTAGTGAAAGTATGATCCCTAGGCCTTCTTTCTAAGCATTGAAACACCGTTTGCTATTAGATCTGTTACATGTTTGCTTGTTTCCATCTTTATTTCAGTTTGCCTTTAGTCTTTTCCACGCCATCAAGCTATCTTATAGCACCGTTACCACTTATAATTATCCATACCACTTGTATTTCACTATCACTTCGCCGAACTAGTGCACCTATACACCTGACAAGTGTATTGGGTGTGTTGGGGACACAAGAGACTTCTTGTATCTTGATTGCAGGGTTGTTTGAGAGGGGATACCTTTGACCACTTCCTCCCTGAGTTCAATAAACCTTGGGTGATCCACTTAAGGGAAAACTTGTTGCTATTCTACAAACCTCTGCACTTGGAGGCCCAACAACTGTCTACAAGAATAGAAGTGCGTAGACATCACTCAACGAGTAAAAGAAAAGGTTTTGAATAGTTTGAAAGGCTTCCAAATGCTAAAAGTATGGTACTCGTTAGCTTTGAGCTCTCATTGCCCCTATCATAAGCATATTTAAGGTGATTAAGGTTAAAGTTACACAACTAAGAGGATATGCTTGACAAGTTATAAATCGAAGTCTCATGCCCCTTACTTATGAAGACCGATCCTCATGCTACTCAACTTCAGTCACAAGTAAGCTCTTGTCATTGTAAGTATATACGTATCATAGAGAACCGCCAACGGGGTACCCCTTGCACATGGCACAGGAGCTATCCCATAATCAAAATGACAAGGCAGGCAGACAATGATCATCTCAGCGATCTTTTATTTTACTATGTGCATAGATTTTTATTGAGGATGCTTCATAGAATTCTCATTATGGTTATGCTGCAAGTTTCCACCATGATTAGGCATGGCTTAGGCTAGCGGCCCAGGTGTTTCCCTAACACATATACAAACTCCATGATCTTACAAGTTCCACTTTTATTTCACACCGTCGGGATCCATAAGCAAAAGAACATGATATCAATGAGGTACTAAGTACCAATGCAATGTTGAAAGCGTTCCCCATGACACATGGTTCTGCTAACTTCAACTTATAAAGCGCAAGCATATACGCAACAAAGAAGTACGCAATGGTTCAGGTTTATTTAATGCAAGGAAATAAACTGTGCCATCAAGTTCGTGAGAGCTTTAGTAACTAACTTTCTCATAACGAGCAAACATTTTATTCAGAAGAAAATAAGGCATATTGAATATGCACGGAAGTAGCAAATGATGCTAATGGGTAGGTATGGTGGACACTTTGGCAATATTTGGTTTTGGGGAGTTGGAAACATGAGTAAAACATACTCAGTGAAAGTGAAGGCTAGCAATAGTAAGGGAGCGACAAACGAGAGAGCAATAGCTGTCGTAATCGTGCTTGCAACAAAACAAGACTAAACATGGCATGAAAGTGATTCAAGATCCTCAAGGCAAAATAATTCATCAAGGCTTAACTGATTATTACAGTCATGTGCATGTGTGAGCATGTGCCAAGTCAATTCAAATGAAACATTCAGAGGAGGATACCACGGTGTCATACCAAGTTATGAATAGAGTAATGCAAGCAAACATTCATAAAACATGCTAGAAACTATTAGTAAGCTGGAACTAATCAAACGAAAGCAAGAACTACTAAGCATCCAAAGATAACATACACTCTACACGAACAGGCTAGGCATGCCCACAATGATGAGTATATGTACAAAAATGAAAACAAATAGAGTTCGTTACCAGCCTCTTACCACGAGTTGTCATTAATCCTCATTATTGCTCTTCACTTGTGTGGCTTGAATAATAACATGAAACCAATATCCACTGAGGACTGTTGAACCCTGTAGCAAACTCACAAAACCAAAGAAGAACGACACATATTTTTGTTGTTTTCGATTTTTAAAGCAAGAACCAAAAAGGAAGAACAAGCAAAGCAAAATCTTTTTGGTTTTTTTCGAAAAGTTCAAACAAAGCAAAAAGGGAAAAACAAACCAAGGCAAAAAGAAGAATAAGCAAACAAATAGAAACAACAGAAATATTTTTAGTCTTTTTGTGTTTTAGAAAGCAAAAACAAAGAAAGAACGAAAACTAAAAAAGAGAACGAACATGAATATACAAAGTACTGACGCAACATGATAAGGAGGTGAGTGTGGTGTTGGCGTACCTCCCCCCAAGCTTAGGCTTTTGGCCTAAGTGGGTATCAATCCCAAGCCGGCCAGGATGACGTGTCACCGTAGTATGACGAGGAGGTCCCCTCGTCCTGGTGCGAGCTCGAGTACGTCCCTCCGTAATGTGCGTAGTGATCGTAGGAGGGTACATCCTCCTGGTGCTGCTCGTGGAAACCCAGCAAGCGAAGCTGCTCATCCACCTCCTCCTTGGAGCGCGACCACGGTCTTCTGTGAACACTAAACAAGGAAGGTTGTGGCAAAGGGATCTCCCTTTCATCCCCGTCAATGAAAATCATCCTATATACTTGACTGTTCAAATCAGAAGTAGCAGTGACAAAGTGATGTGTTTTCATAGCAACAAGGTCAAGCCTTTGTGGTGCCAGTACAGTATCATTAGGGTCCACTAAAAGGCCTAATGCATTGACCATACGCGAGGCAATGATGCCCCCATATATAGGCCCCCTAGCAGCTAGGCGACGAGCAATAAGCGAGCCAAGGTTGTACCGAGTATCATTGTTAAGCGCAGCAGCAAGGAAGGCTAAATGATAGTTGGAGATATTACTTGTGTTCTCCCTTCCTAATACGCTAGTAGCAAGATAATATGCAAAGTATCTAAGAGCAGGGAGTTGGATATTTCTTATCTTTCCGCGCTGTGCCACACGATCATCATCATCGGTCACTCCTCGGTAAAGCTCCAGCAAATCAGCGGGTCGCCCTTGAATTTTCTTCACGGTCCCTGTCATGCTTACACCTACAATACTGCAAAATCTCTCCAAAGGCATGGTGAAGGGTAGATTATAAATTTTGAAAGAGACAGTCGACTGATAGGATGTGTTAGTAAACGTGAAGCTCTCAACAAAGGTTTTGGTGAGCATAGCGTATTGCTCACTCTCATCTTGCATATATGAGGTCAAACCAACCCTCTCAATTAGTAGCAAGAAATCATCAAGAATTCCTGCAACTTGTAAGAAAGTAAAACAAGGAAAAGTGGATGGGTGAGCATCCCCATCATCCCTTTCATTACCAATACGAGTTGCAATGAGATCTTCATTGTATGATGGCCTAAACTGAGAGGCTGATCTTCAGGGCCTCGATCTCCTAGGTGCATCACTCTCAAATATCTCTCCAAAGGTATGGTTGTTCATGCTCGGTATTCTGAAATTTAAACACCTATTAAACAAGTGATTGTAAAGTAAATATAATGAAGGATTCTACTCATAGGGACTTGTAAGAGGCCTAAACATGCATCAAAACTATATCTCTAAGCATCAAACAAGCTTACAAGCTCTCATAACCTGTCGCCAACAGCAGCAAAATACTCAATATATAATCCACTAAACACAAATCTACTTGGACAAGGGGAGGAGTCACATACCAAGGAACAATTGCTCCAAATTTCAGCAAGAAAGATGGGCTGAGCAAGGAGATCGAAAAAATCGAGAGCAAGCACAGCAAGAACGCGATTTTGAGCAATGAACTGGATCTTACTCAGGAGAGAGAAGAAAGTGGCAGGTGAGAGAGTTAGTGTAGGGCTAGGGGGTGGCCCACACCATGGCATGGTGCCACCCAGGGCAGGCCGCGCCACCAGGTGGTGAGCCTGCCTAGTGGGTCCCCCTGGCACCTCTCAGGCACCCCTCTGCCCCTTTTTTCACGCAAAAATTTAATATGAATTTTCTGGAATTTTTTGAGACACTTTATTTTTGGGCATTTTTCAGGTATAGAAGAATGATTTTCTGACAGACAGATTTTTTTTTAAAATGATGCAATGACAAAACAAGGCTAGAACTACAGAAGTTCTAAGACACTCTAAAATCCAAGCAACTAACAACAAAGAAAACTAAATGAAAACAAAAAATAAAATGGGTAGAATAGAAGTAAGCAGAATAATCATAGTGAAAACATTGTTTTGTTCAATGAAATCCTTTTGTTAACAAGGTTGATCAGGTCTTTCTACCAAAACAATTTCATATGAGACAAAACTTGTATTTCACTAGTGATTATGTTACCTCAATTTTGATAGCAATGGTCCCAATCATAATAGTTTCATATTTCTCCAACTTGAATGCCCTCAACATGTTCAATTCAATTCAAACCATAAGTCCTTTCAATCTTCTTGGGGAAATAGACAGTGTGTTCCTTGTCATTAACATTAAAGGTCACCTTTCCTTGATTACAATTAATAACAGCTCCTGCAGTATTAAGAAAAGGTCTCCCAAGAATAATAGACATATTATCATCTTCAGGCATTTCAAGCACAACAAAATCAGTTAATATCAAGCAATTATGAGCCACTTGAACAGGTACATCCTCACATATACCAACAAGAATGGTGGTAGATTTATCAGCCATTTGCAAAGATATATCAGTTGGTATCAGTTTTTCTAGTTGAAGCCTCTTATAGAGAGAGAAAGGCATAACACTAACTCCAGCTCCCAAATCACACAAAGCAGTTCTAACATAACTATTTTTAATAGAGCAAGGGATAGTTGGAATCCTTGGGTCTCCAAGTTTCTTAGGAACCTTACCATTAAAGGAATAATTAGCAAGCAAAGCGGAAATTTCTTCATTAGGGATCTTCCTTTTATTCGAGACAATATCCTTCATATACTTTGAGTAAGGAGGCAATTTAATAGCATCAGTCAAAGGAATTTGCAGAAATAAAGGTCTCATCCACTCACAAAACTTATTATAGTGTTCATCTTCCTTTGACTTGTGTTTCTTATAAGGGAATGGCATAGGTTTTTGGACCCAAGGTTCTCTTTCACTACCATGTTTCTTAGTAATAAAATCTTCTTTAGTGTATTTAGTATTCTTAGTGTGGTTTTCAGGTTCTTCTTCAACCTTTTCTTCATCAGGAACTTCATTTTCTTCATTACCATTTTCAGTTTTAGCATCAGAGATAGATATACTATTGGGATCTATAGCAGGTTCAGAGGGTTCTACAACAGTTTTATGTTTCTTTTTTCCTTTTCTTACGAGTAGAGCCACTATTTTCAGCTTGTTGAGAATCCTGCTCAATTCTTTTGGGATGCCCCTCAGGATATAGAGGATCCTAGGTAGCAGCTCCACTTCTAGTTCTAATTTCATAACCATGTTTTTCTTTAGCAGCATTAACTAGTAAGTCTTTTTGCACTTTAACGAGTTGATCTATTTGAGTTTAACCATTTGTAAGTGTTTAACAATCATTTTAACATCATTAGAGGTTCTTTCCACAATATCTTTCAACTCAACAATAGCTCTAGTGTTTTCCATTAGATGATTTTGCACCCTTTTATTAAAATTATCTTGCTTAACAATAAAGATATCAAATTCTTCTAAGCATTGATCAGGAGGTTTAGAGTAAGGGATATCACCTTCATCAAAGTGTTGGAGAGAGTGTACCTCAATAGTGGGTGAGTAGGGAATGGGCTTACATAATTCTTCTATAGGAGGTAAATTCTTCACATCTGCAGCTTTAATTCCCTTCTCCTTAAGACATTTCTTAGCTTCCTTCATCACTTCATCATTTAATTCAATAACTCCCCTCTTCTTTGATGTTGGAATAGGCACCGGAATAGTAGGTTCAGGTACAATTACTTCAGGTATAGCTTGTTTAGGAGGAGTCCAATCTTCATAATTCTTGCTTATTTTAGCCATTAATTCCTCAGCTTCCTTAGGAGTCCTATTCCTAAAAACACAGTCAGCACAACTATCTAGGTATGTCCTAGATTCCTCAGTTAGTCCATTATAAAAATATATTAAGAAGCTCATTCTTAGGTAATGGACTTCCAGCTTGTGCATGAATCTAAGCACAAAACCTTGCCCAAGATTCAGGCAATACCTCTTTTTCTCCATGTTTAAAATCAAAAAGTTCTTGCAAAATAGCATGTCTAGCACTAGGAGGAAAATATTTCTGCAGGAAAGTACTAATCAAGCAATCAAGGCTATCAGTAGATCCAGGAGGTAAATTACTAAACCAAGTTTTAGCTTCTCCTTTCAGTGATAAGGGGAAAATCTTAGCAACAAAGTAAGTACGCATCTTAATATCATCAGAAAACAAGCCACTCATGGTAGAAAGTTCATTCATATGTGCTAGCGCACTTTCATTCTTAGTCCCACAAAAAGTTTCTTTCTCAACAATAGCTATGTAAGATAGATCGAGAGAGAAATCATAATCTTTATCTATAATAATTATGGGATAGGCAGCAAAGTTAGCAATAGGAGATAATTTGGGTCTAATAGTACGCCTCTCAAGGAGACTCTTAGCAGCGCTCCTTTCATGGGTGTTTTTACATTCTTTAATAAATTCATCGGTCATCTCAACATAACCATCTTCAATATGATAACTTTCACTAGACTCAGGTGAACTAACAGGTGTGGTAGTGTCTTCATTAGGAGTTTTAGTATTTCTAGCTATAGTTCTAACAATCGTAGCATCTAGGAAAGGACCTAATGAACCACTCTTATCAAGCACAGTAGAAGCAGCATCATAAGCATCAGAAGTTTCAGATTTAGCAGTAGTAGCATTGTGTTGTAGCATGTGTATGTGGTGGTGTAACGAGCTTATTTATAACAGATGGTGAATCAAGAGCAGCAGAGGTGTTTAGAACCGTACCTCTTCTTGTAGTGGATGGTAAAATAGGAACCTTGCCATCACGAGACTTACCCATGATGGATGGATAGCAACGAACAATAGAGAATCCAAGTGAACTTGATAAATAAAGTTATGCTCCCCGGCAACAGTGCCAGAAAATAGTCTTGATGACCCACAAGTATAGGGCGTGTATCGCAGTATTTTCAAGGGAAGTGAAACCCAATTTATTGATTCGACACAAGGGGAGCCAAAGAATATTTATAAGCCTTAACAACTGAGTTGTCAATTCAGCTGCACCTGGAAATAATCTTGCTCACAGCAGTTTATCAGTAGCAACAGTTTTGTAGTAGGAATAGTAAAGTAACAGTAGTAGTAAAGTAAAGACAACAGTAACAATAGCAGTAGACAGTAGGATTCGAGTGCGGTAGGCATAGGGATGGATGGACGGGCGTTACATGGACAAGACAATTCACATAGCAATCAGAACATAGGGCAATTGCAGATAAATAAGATAAAGCATCCAAGTACTAGATAATCCTAGGCATGTGTTCCATATATAGTCATACGTGCTCGCAATGAGAACTTGCACAACATCTTTTGTACTGCCAGCCCGTTTGCAGCGGGGCCTCAAGGGAACTACTGGCAATTAAGGTGCTCCTTTTAATAGAGCACCGGAGCAAAGCATTAACACTCCGTGAACACATGTGATCCTCACATCAAAGCCATTCCCTCCGGTTATCCCGATTTCTGTCACTTCGGGGCCATTGGTTCCGGACAACAACGTGTGTACATAACTTGCAGGTAAGACCAAAAACAATACTATCATAATGAATCAATAACATGTTCAGATCTGAGATCAAGGCACTCGTGCCCTACTGACAAGCATTAAGCACAACAAGTCACAACAAAGTCATAAAGCACTAATAAAAGATACTAGGCACCATGCCCTAACAATCTGATGCCATTACATGAACGATCTCATCCAATCCCTACCATCCCCATAGCCTACAGCGGGGGATTACTCACTCATAGATGGGGGAAACATGGATGGTCGATGGAGAAGCGATGGTGATGATGATGGCGATGATCTCCTCCAATTCCCTGTCCAGGCAGGGTGCCAGAACAGAGTTTCTGGTGCTGTTTCGTGGAATCTGGTGGTGGCGGCGGAGCGGAACTCCTTCTGGAAAAACGTCGAACCCCCTAGAGTTTTTAGGTCAGAAGGAAACTTATAGGCGAAGAGGGAGACCGAGGGGGTGTCTGGGGCGGCCAGACCACCCCCTGGCATGGCCTGGGCTAGCCCGCGCGACCAGGTGGTGTGGCCTGGGCCCAGCCCCCCTCCATCTCGTATTCTGGCTCCGGGAGATTTCTGGTGAAATAGGATTTTTGGCATATTTTCCAGGATTTTTCCAGATAGTTGATTTTCTGCAGAAAAAGTAGACACCAATGCAATTCTGCTGAAAATAGCGTCAGTCCACGTTAGTTGCATCCAAATCACACAAGTATAGAGGAGAAACAATAGCAAAAGTGTTCGAGAAAGTAGATACGTTTTGGACGTATCATCATGCTCCCCCTCGTCATATTACTTGCCAAGAACACATCGTGTCTTGTTTCAACAAACTTAGTGAATTGCTTTGGACAATAGAAACAATATGCCTTAGATCTGTCAAGATAACCAATGAAATGACAGCTGACTGTCTTGGTGTAACATCCCAAAACATAAACCAAAGTGAATCAAGATCAAACCTACTCAATTTAGGGTTAACAAAAACTTTTCCATTTAAAATAATTAAGCATTCATATGTGTGTGCATTTAAATTTGGAGTTGTTTTGAATTGCCATGTTTGAGTGATCCATTGGTTGTAAAATGATTCTAAGATGAATTAAACATCATCTGGATCATTCCCAAACAAATACCAAAGAAAAAGAAATCAAAAAGAATAAAATAAGCAAATGGTCACTTTTGCTATTTTATACCTGTCAAGACAACCTATCGGAGTTTGAAGCTAGCAGAGTTGTACATTGCTAGAATTGTTAGTCTGCATGGGACCCCCAAGACCATAGTATCAGATCGAGGAACCCAATTTACCTCGATATTTTGGCAGAAAGCCCAAGAAGGACTAGGAACCAAGTTGAATTTCAGAACCACTTATCACCCGCAGATAGATGGACAGACGGAAAGGGTCAACCAAATCCTAGAGGATATGTTGAGAGCTTGTGTGTTAGAGTATGGATCAAAATGGGAAGATTGCCTGCCTTTCGCAGAATTCTCATACAACAACAGTTATGAAGACAGTTTGCAAATGGCCCATTTGAATTCCTATACGGAAGAAAGTGTCGTACCCCTTTGAATTGGTCACAAGTAGGAGAGAGCTAGATCTTTGGACCCGACATTCTCCGAGAAGCTGAAGAGAAAGTTCACAAAGTCCGTGAACACCTCAAGACCGCTCAATCTAGACAGAAGAGTTATGCTGACAAGAGAAGGAGAGACCTGACTTTCAATATCGGAGATTTTGTGTATCTCAAGGTTTCACCATTGAAGGGAACGTAGCGTTTTAGTCTGAAAGGAAAGTTAGCCCCCAGATATATCAGACCCTTCAGGATTCTAAATCACCGAGGAGAAGTATCGTATTAACTAGATCTGCTAGAAGAGATGTCAGCCATCCACAATGTGTTCCATATCTCGTTACTTCGCAAATGCCTAGAAGTGCCAGAGAACACTGAAGTATTCAAGAACATCGATAACCGAGCTATTGAACCACCTCAGCACCGCGCCACCCTTTCTCTCTGCGCCATGCGCAGCGCACGCCAGAGCGCGATCGCCGCCAACACGCAATAGACCGCGCCTCGACACCATATCGCGCATGCCGCTCCGCCTCGACACCCACACCCCGCTAGACATGGCCGTGCATCGCCGTGTAACCCACAGTCGCCGTGATCGCAGTCGAGCACCGCCTCTGTCTCCCAGAGCGCGGGAAGCCCCTGACCAAATGCCACCGCGCCTAGTGTCGCCATTACGTCGTAGATCACCGCTAGCAGACCGCCCACCGTCTGCCTACCTCGCCCATGCTAATAGCCCCCTGTGCCGTCGTCACCGACGAGCTCCGCCCACACCTCTCTGCCGCCTTGCCGGGCCTATATAAGGGAGCCTCCCCAGCACGAATTCCTCACACTTTCACACTCATCTCTCACCCCCGGTCCTTCCCTACCTCTCACCGGAGCAGCTCGAGCAGCAGGCCGCCGCAATTTCACCGGAGGCAGCCGCAGAAGAGGAGGAGACACTGCCATCGATTCCGTCCACCTCAGCCCCTGCCGCGACCTCGCCTGAGCCTACCATCACTGTCCAGTTCGATCGCCCGCCTCGCCGCACTAGCTAGAGCCCCGGTACGTCCCCAGTAGACCCCCACCGGCCATTTAGGGTTCGGTCTCGTCGGCGACAAGTCCGTCGTCGACAATGACTGTGGACCGTTGATCTATGTTTTAATCGTAGCGCCCAGATCGTCCCGTACCGCTTCGTGTTTAAAGAGTCACTAACAAGCGGGACCCCCTGTCAGCACCCCTCTGTGCCACGGAGCACCACTGGGCCGACCCATTTTGTTTCCCGCGCTGGCCCTGTGATTATCTATCCAAGCCCATTGAATTTTGTGGGAAAGCTACTGAAATTATCTATCCAGGCCCGTTGGATTTAAATATATTAGAGTTAGAGATCTCTCCTAGTAAAAATAACAAGGCAGAAGCTTTTGCACATTTAAACATTTTTCTAAAATCAACCATAATAGATTTTGAGTTGATTCCAACTCTCAAAAATCACATTTAACCCTACCTATCTGAATAGGTAATAATATTAAGGTTTGCATGCAGTGACTTTGGACTAGTACCAAAATAATGCTATATAGGCATTTCTAGTCACTTTAAATCATTAAATATTAAACTTAAACTTATTAAAATGTGATCCAACCTTTAAATCACATTCCCATATGTTAGTATATGTGGTGAGGACATGTGTCCACATGATCCCATATTTTAATTGGAGAATATTATATCTTAGTTATTTTCAATGAGTAGAAATTACTTTTCTCAAATAAAAAGAATGAAGCTAGTTAATAAAACCTTGTGATACTTGTGATGATAGTAGATCATCACATGTGTGCCTTAGTGTGCTAAGTAGACTAGTAAGTATTGTTTGGTGATTGTGTATCCCGTATGTATTTATAGACGATAGTACCGACCAAGCTTTCGAGGAGGAGGAGTTCTACCAAGAGGAGGAAGAAAACTTCAACCACTGCACCAACCAAGGCAAGCTATTGTTAGCAAGCTAGAATTAAGATATATAACCTAAGCAAGATGCATTAGGCATGCTTTGGTTATACCCTTTGACTTATACCTACTCCAAATGTTATTTACCAGCTTTACTTTCTTTACTTTACCAAAGTCCTTTACTTGTTGAAGGTAGCATAAAAAGTATAAAACTTCACCTATCTAGATAAACTTAGATGTCATTCTATGGCATGAGATTGATCTTAGCATCCCATGTTAGTGAACACTCTTAACTTAGTAGTTAAGAGCTAAACTAGAACTTGAGTCACTTTAGATGGGAATACTTGGTGAAAATGAATTGTGAAAACCTTGGAATGATGAGTCATTCTATTGAGATGTTTTGACATGTGTTGAGAAACACAAATGGTTTATGATGATGAAAATGTTGAGGCATGAGCCTTAGCCCTTTTACAAAACTAATGGTTGGGTTCGGATGCGATACCATTCCAATTTTTCCGTAAAACCACAATACCTGAATTGGGTAAGGCTTAGTCAGAAGTTTATATGCATTAGTATTAGTTCCCTCGCGGGAGAGGTTTGAGCTGAGGCTACCTATCAATGTTGTCCACCTATGCAGTGCCCAAGATGACAGATGGTCATGGTTGGGAGGCCATACTCATAGGAGAGGTGCTTATACTAGGGTGTGTAAAGGAAAGGTTATGTTTGATTATATGCATACTAAATATGATGATTCAGGGTTATACCTGACAGATGTATCGAATCTTGTGGTGAAAGTGTACCACCTCTGCAGAGT
Source organism: Avena eriantha (assembly GCA_910589775.1). Taxonomy (NCBI): domain Eukaryota; kingdom Viridiplantae; phylum Streptophyta; class Magnoliopsida; order Poales; family Poaceae; genus Avena; species Avena eriantha. The sequence continues at coordinate 192,081,366 of OU342744.1, forward strand.
GTCAAACTATTCGAATAGCCGCGTCCGCGGTTATGGACAGTTGGAGTGGCCATACTGTTCCGTTGTCAGATGTTTTCAAAACAACTTATGAAATGAATCGTGACATGACTTGACCACAACAGAGTTGTGACTATGACAATTAAGTTCCCACCTAGGTGATTTCAAACTTTATTTTATCTTTCTTTGCTTCTGAACTCAGCTTAGGTTTCAAACTTAGTTTTATAAATAAACTTAGAGTTAGCAATCCTACTAGAACTACCTTACTTGTTAGTGATAGTTTGCGAGTACTTAAAGAGTACTCATGGCTTTTGTCCTTAGCTATTCCTATGGCCAGACTATGAAGGAGACTACCAAGACGAAGGACAGCAGGACGGCTATGATAACTAGGACTATCTTCCATCGTCAGCATTGCCTGTGCCCCTGAAGATGGACCCCACCACTACGCTTATTATTTATTCCGCTGCTTGTTGTATTAAGACTGGATCATGAGATCCTTTATTCATGTAAGACCTTATTATAGTTTGTAATGGATGATGTACTATGATATCCAATATGTTATGTCTCGCAAAAATGGTAATCCTGGGATTGTGATGCATGGCATAACATGCATCTGGGATTAAAAATCCGGGTGTTGACAAGTTGGTATCAGAGCCAGGTTGACCATAGGAGACCCTAGTTAGAATGGACGTCCGAACAAAAACTTAGTTTCAAAACCAAAGTGAGTATTTATGAAAAACTATTTCCTCTCTTACCCTTGGGAATTCATTCTCTCTCAAAAATTCATGTTCCTCCAATTCTTACATTACTACATAAAATTTGACACACCTGATCACTTCACTAACTTCCTCATCCTTAATTCTTATAGATGGAGACTCAGTTCAGCAAGTTCTACCAGTTGGGCAACGGAGGGTAGTTGATCTTCGAGAGGGATCTTGACGCACTATCAGTGTACTTGGGACGACCACATCCGGAGTTTCTTGGAGCTCAACTTCCTAGACCCCCAGGAGGAGGTTTACATTGCTAGTCACCGCTGATCTTCGCGGAAGTATAGAAGCACCAACGTCCGGGAGGATTCAGTTCTGCGTAAGAGAGAACAACTGGCTAGATGGATTAGCCAGGGCAATGCATGAAGATCTCGCACGTTTGTGTTCCCTGAGTGTCAACCAAATCCAAGGAACCCGCTTTGTTCACTATGCAAGGCGTGACTTCATGGGGATGCCAATGGAGATGCCAAGTCACCCGGAGTTGAAGCGTCAAGTGGAGAACCTTGACTTCTTGCTGCACGACCGACAGCAGGAATTGGACAATGCTAGGGAGTTCGCCAACCACAACCTTGCCATTGCCGCCCAGAAGGCCCAGACTTTCTCACTTCTCGTCAAGGATCATCAGTCTCTTCGCCACCATCGTGCAAAGAAGGATCGCACCATCGGCCGTCTTCGCAAGAAGGTGGCCAACCTCGAGAAGACCATCAAGGAGCAAGAAGCTCAGCTTGCCGCAAAGGAAGAAGAAGAGGAAGGTGAAGACATCCAGGGAGATATGGACTCTTACCTCAGCAATGATGATGACTTTCTGGAGGAGGATGTCGTGGACTTCCACACCGACGATGACGACTCCGACTTCATCGACGATGAGTAGGTGCACTAGAGCACTATCGTAGAGTGAGGAGTATCGGTCCCAATGTATCGTAGCTTGCAGAATGGTTCCTAAAACCATCTGTTTTCCTTTGATGTCGTGGTGTGTATGTGTTTGTATCGTGTACTTGTTTGAATGAATGAAAATAAGTTAGTTGCAAAACCTGAGTCAAACTCAAAGTTTTAGCCTTGAAACCCAAAACCATGAACCTTAGAACTTTCCCTCTTACCCCTTTATCTATCTCAATCTTCAGATAACTCGTGGAAACGCCAGAGGGAGCAACTCATCGTAGGACCCAATGCTGCAGATTATGCAAATGCTGGTTGCAGACCATGAAGCAAGCAGGGCAGAGCGCCAGGCCAACTTAGCAACACTGCAGTAGATTGCCTAGATGGCCCAAAACAACCAAGGGCATGGAAATCAGGATCATCAAGGATCCAAACTGAAAAACTTCCAGAATACCAATCCCCCAATCTTTAGCACTTCGGAGAACCCACTAGATGCTGATGACTAGTTACAGACAATGGAGAACAATTTAGAAGTAGCCAGAGTTGATGATAACGAGAAAGTTCTCTTTGCCACCCACTATTTGGCAGGAGATGCAAGAGCACGGTGGAACAGCGTCCGCACAATGAACCATGGTCAAGTGATGACATGGGAAGGCTTCAAGATCAAGTTCAGCCGCACCGACGTGCCGCAGGGTCTAGTCACCCGAATGAGGGATGAATTCAGAGAGGTGAAGCAAGGCAGAATGACTGTAGTGGAGTATCGTGACAGATTCTTGTCCCTTGCCAGGTATGCACCTGATGAGATCAACACGGAGGCCAAGAAGAAGGAGAGATTCCTGAACGGACTGCACGATGAGATGCAGACTGTTCTCGTCAACACCCGCTTCGAGGATCTCGAAGAGCTAGTCGACTCTGCCATTCAGATGGAAAGAAAGATCAACTAGGAAAACGACAACCGCAAACGTCGTATGATGCACCAAGCTGGATCCAACAGGCACCAGAAGTACCGTCCCAACCCGTCTGTAGGATATGCCCCAAGGAACAATCGACCCCCAATGTCTCGCCCAAGCTACCCCAACCGTAGCGGAGGCAATGTGAAGTCCGAAGGAAATAACAACAACCCCGACAACATCAGCAATTTCAACCGTGCACCTCCCAAGAGCAACAACAACAACACCAACACTGCACCCAGAACTGGAAGCAATGTTGTGCCTGTCGCAGCTAAAGACAAGTCTCAGATCACTTGTTTTGAGTGTGGAGTGAAGGGTCACTATTCCAATGAGTGCCCCAAGAAGATTTCTGCCACTGCCAATGTGAATGCTCCAACTCAACAGCATCGTCGTGTTCAACCAGGAAGAAGATTTTCCCCAGGGAACCCTCACAACCGCAACGGCCGTCTCTTCCACATGAACGCGGAAGAAGCCCAAGAAGCGCCATATGTAGTGCTGGGTATGTTTTCTGTCAACTCAGTTTTAGCAAGAGTGTTGTTTGACTCTAGAGCATCACACTCATTTGTCACCGAAGAATTTGCATGCACTAGTAAGATTCACCCAACCAACTTGAAGCATGTCATGATAGTTCAAATTCTTGGTTCAACTACCAAAGCTAGAAAATTTTGCAAAGTTGTGCCTATCAGAATACATGGGATAGATTTTTATGCTAATCTAACAGTACTTGGAACCAAAGGATTGGAAGTAGTACTAGGAATGGATTGGATGTCAAAGCATAAAGGATTGATAGACTGTGCTAAGAAAGCCATCACCATGACCAGTAGATCTGGAGTAACAGTAGAGCATGTATCTGAAACCTTACCCCGTCAATTCAAGTGCAACAAGAGTCTAGCCCTACCCACCATAGACCAAGTCAGAGTAGTATGTGAATACCCTGGCGTATTCCTAGATGAAATGCTCGGTATGCCCCTAGATAGGGATATTGAGTTCATTATTGAACTAATCCCCGGAACCGGACCCATATCACAGAGACCCTATAGCATGAACCCCTCGGAGTTAGTAGAGTTGAAGAAGCAGTTGGATGCAATGTTAGCAACATGCTTGATTCAACCAAGCGCATCGCTATGGAGATCACCAGTGATATTCGTCGACGAGAAAGATGGAGGCAACCGGTTGTGCACCGATTAAAGAAAGTTGAATGACGTCACCATCAAAAACAAGTACCCACTGCCGAAGATAGAGGATCTATTTGATCAGTTGACTGGTGCCCAAGTGTTCTCAAAGATTGATCTTAGGACTGGTTATCACCAACTTAAGATTCGTGCAACGGATATTTCGAAGACCGCCTTTACTACTCGTTATGGTTTATACGAGTATACGGTCATGTCTTTTGGATTAACCAATGCCCCTGATTATTTCATGAATCTCATGAATAAGATCTTTATGAATTTCCTAGATAAGTTTGTTGTTGTGTTTATCAATGATATTCTTATATACTCCAAGTCAGAAGAAGAGCATGAGCAACATCTGAGAATCATCCTAGAAACCCTGAGAGAGCATCGGTTATATGCCAAGTTCAGCAAATGTGAGTTTTGGCTGAAAGAAGTAGGATTCCTAGGACATATTGTCTCTGCCGGAGGAGTCTATATTGATCCCGCCAAAATTAAAGATGTCGAAGAATGGGAAGCCTCAACCACTCAAACCCAAGTCCATGCATTTCTCGGATTAGCGAGATATTACAGCAAGTTCGTCGAAGGATTTTCGAGCATCGCCAGACCCATGCCCCAATTGTTGAAGAAGGATAAGAAGTTTGAATGGACCGACAAATGAGAAGCCAGTTTCCAAGAACTGAAGAAGAGATTGATTTCAGCCCCAATATTGATCATGCTAGATATCAAGAAGCCGTTTGATGTGTATTGTGATGCATCCAAGATTGGTCTTGCATGTGTATTGATGCAAGAAGGCAAAGTTATCGCGTATCTGTCTCGGCAACTGAAGCAGCATGAGCAGAACTATCCGACCCATGATCTTGAGTTAGCAGCCGTAGTTTTGGCATTGAAGACATGGCGTCATTATCTTATGGGAAATCGCTGCGAGATTTACTCGGATCACAAGAGCTTGAAGTATATTTTCACTCAGAAGGAGCTGAATATGAGGCAAAGGAGATGGATAGAGTTAATCAAGGATTATGACCTTGACATTTACTATCACCCAGGTAAAGCCAATGTGGTAGCGGATGCTCTTAGCAGATTTCCATGCAGGCTAAACACCATGATCAAGGAAAAGCAACCAAGTTTGTATGAGGAGTTGGAGCAGTTTAGAACTGATCTTGTTAGCGAAGGATTTCTAGCTAGCATTGAACTTCAACCCATTTTGATTAGCCAAATCAAAGAAGCCCAGAAGGGAAATGAAAGTATCGACGGAATTAAACGTCTTATTGGTACAGGAAAGGTACCTAGATTCATAGAAGACGAAGAAGGAGTTATGTGGTACAAAGGACGTATCTGTGTGCCAGCAGATTCGGAACTAAAGCGAGTTATCATGCAGGAAGCTCATGATACTCTTTATTCTATCCACCCCAGAGGAACGAAGATGTATCAAGATTTGATAGAGCAATTTTGGTGGCACAAGATGAAGAGAGAAATCGGAAGTTACGTCGCCAAGTGTGACATCTATCAAAGATTGAAAGCAGAGCATCAGAGACCCGCAAGACTGTTGCAACCATTGCAGATTCCGGAATGGAAATGGGATTCCGTCGGAATGGAATTTATCACCGGTTTACCTACTTCTAGTAGGGGAAATGACTCAATCTAGGTCATTGTTGATAGACTATCCAAGGTAGCTCACTTTATACCTGTCAAGACAACCTATCAGAGTTCGAAGCTAGTAGAGTTGTACATTGCTAGAATTGTTAGTCTGCATGGGACCCCCAAGACCATAGTATCAAATCAAGGAACCCAATTTACCTCGAGATTTTGGCAGAAAGTCCAAGAAGGATTAGGAACCAAGTTGAATTTTAGCACCGCTTATCACCCGCAGACAGATGGACAGACCGAAAGGGCCAACCAAATCCTAGAGGATATGTTGAGAGCTTGTGTGTTAGAGTATGGATTAAAATGGGAAGATTGCCTGCCTTTCGCAGAATTCTAATACAACAACAGTTATCAAGACAGTTTGCAAATGGCCCCATTTGAATTCCTATACGGAAGAAAGTGTCGTACCCCTTTGAATTGGTCGCAAGTAGGAGAGAGTTAGATCTTTGGACGCGAAATTCTCCGAGAAGCTAAAGAGAAAGTTCACAAAGTCCGTGAGCACCTCAAGACCGCTCAATCCAGACAGAAGAGTTATGCTGACAAGAGAAGGAGAGACCTGACTTTCAATATCGGAGATTTTGTGTATCTCAAGGTTTCACCATTGAAGGGAACGCAACGTTTTAGTCTGAAAGAGAAGTTAGCCCCCAGATATATCAGACCCTTCAGGATTCTAAATCGCTGAGGAGAAGTATTGTATCAACTAGAACTGCTAGAAGAGATGTCAGCCATCCACAATGTGTTCCATATCTCGTTACTTTGCAAATGCCTAGAAGTGCCGGAGAAGACTGAAGTATTCAAGAACATCGATCACCGAGCTATTGAGATCAACAAGGATCTGACATATCGTGAAGTGCCCATCCGTATCTTGGAGGAAGCTTACAGAACCACCAGGACCCGGAGTATCAAATTTCTCAAGATTCAGTGGAGCAACCATACCGAAGAAGAAGCCACTTGGGAGCGGGAAGATTACATTAGGACAGAGTTTCCAGATCTCTTTAGTTCCTAGTTTGCTTTCGTAAATCTCGGGACGAGAATTTGTTTAAGGGGGAAGGTTTGTAACATCCCAAAACTTAAACCAAAGTGAATCAAGATCAAACCTACTCAATTTAGGGTTAACAAAAACTTTTCCATTAAAAATAATTAAGCATTCATATATGTGTGTGCATTTAAATTAGGAGTTGTTTTGAATTGCCATGTTTGAGTGATCCATTGGTTATAAAATGATTCTAAGGTGAATTAAACATCATCTAGATCATTCCCAAACAAATACCAAAGAAAAAGAAATCAAAAAGAATAAAATAAGCATTGGTCACTTTTGCCATTTTAATCACCTAGCCTACTTTGGCCATTCCTAGAACTCAAATGCCAACAGAGATAATTGTGGTTCTTTGCACCCCTTTCTAGTACAAGTAGTGATGTACCAAGGCCCACTTTGTTTCATCCCAAAAACTTTCAAACACTAAATTTAAATGACAATTGAAAATCGAATGTAGTTCATATGTATAGATCACACTTATTCAAAAACCACTCAAATGAACTCCATTTTAAAATCCCAAGCAAACCTAGATGCTTAAGCATAAGATGAATCACTCCACCAAAAATCTCCCAAAAATTTAAATATTTTCTTCATGCGGCCATTGTGTCGAACACTTGGCAGGCAGATAAAAAGTGGCCTAACTAATACTGTTGCTAGTTAAGCCCTTGTTCCCCTCTGGTCCCTCTCTGCACTCCCCTGTCCCCCTAGCATCTAACCAAGCCTAGGCCAGCAGCCCCCCTTCACCACAGCGCCAGTGCCGCGCCGCCCAAGTATGGTCACCGCCGGCCGAACGCGGGCAGCACACCAGAGACCAAGTTGCGCCATTCCAGCTTGCCCGCTAGCACCGCCTAACCCTATCGCCTCTCCTTGTCCACCCCTCGATCGCTGCTAACCCCTGGACCACCTCAGAGACACGCCGCCCTTTCTCTCTGCGCCATGCGCAGCGCACACCAGAGCATGATTGCCGCCAGCACGCAGAAGACCGCGCCTCGACACCATATCGCGCACGTCGCTCCACCTCGACACCCACACGCCGCCAGACACGACCGTGCATCACCGCGCGACCCACAGTCGCCGTGATCGCCGTCGAGCACTGCCTCTGTCTCCCAGAGCGCAGGAAGCCCCCGACCAAATGCCACCGCCGCTAGCGTCGCCATTATGCTGTAGAGCACCGCCATCAGACCGCCCACCGTCCGCCTACCTCGCCCACGCCGATAGCCCCCTGTGCCGTCGTCACCGATGAGCTCCGCCCACGCCTCTTTGCCACCTCACCGGGCCTATATAAGGGAGCCTCCCCAGCACAAATTCCTCACACTTTCACACTCCCCTCTCACCCCCGGTCCTTCCCCACCTCTCGCTGGAGTAGCTCAAGCAGTAGGCCACCGGAATTTCACCGGAGGCAGCCGCAACAGAGGAGGAGACGCTGCCGTCGATTCCGTCCACCTCAACCCCTGCCGCGACCTCACCTGAGCCTGCCGTCACCATCTAGTTCGATCGCCCGCCTCTCCGCACTAGCTGGAGCCCCGGTACATCCCCGGTAGACCCCCACCGGCCATTTAGGGTTCGGTCTCGTCGGCGACAAGTCCGTCGTCGACGACGACTGTGCACCGTTGATCTATGTTTTAATCGTAGCGCCCAGATCATCCTATACCGCTTAACGTTTAAAGAGTCACTGACAGGCGGGACCCCCCTGTCAGCAGCCCTCTGCACCGCGGAGCACCACTGGACCGGCCCATTTTGTTTCCCGTGCTGGCCCTGTGATTCAAATTAGGTTTTTCTTTTTAAACTTAGATTTAGTTCTGTCCCTTAGTTCAAAAATCAATTCAGGAAGATTTACTAAACCAAACTGAGTGATTCCAATTTTGTTGGAAAGCTACTTAAATTTTCTATCTAAGCCCGTTGGATTTAAATCTTTTAGAGCTAGACATCTCTCCTAGTAAAATAACAAGACAGAAGCTTTTGAACATTCAAACATTTTTCTAAAATCAACCATAATAGCTTTTGAGTTGATTCCAACTCTCAAAAATCACATTTAACCCTACCTATCTGAATAGGTAATAATATTAAGGTTTGCATGCAGTGACTTTGGACTAGTACCAAAATAATGCTATATAGGCATTTCTAGTCACTTTAAATCATTAAATATTAAACTTAAACTTATTAAAATGTGATCCAACCTTTAAATCACATTCCCATATGTTAGAATATGTGGTGAGGACATGTGTCCACATGATCCCATATTTTAATTGGAGAATATTATATCTTAGTTATTTTCAATGAGTAGAAATTACTTTTCTCAAATAAAAAGAATGAAGCTAGTTAATAAAACCTTGTGATACTTGTGATGATAGTAGATCATCACATGTGTGCCTTAGTGTGCTAAGTAGACTAGTAAGTATTGTTTGGTGATTGTGTATCCCGTATGTATTTATAGACGATAGTACCGACCAAGCTTTCGAGGAGGAGGAGTTCTACCAAGAGGAGGAGGAAGAAAACTTCAACCACTGCACCAACCAAGGCAAGCTATTGTTAGCAAGCTAGAATTAAGATATATAACCTAAGCAAGATGCATTAGGCATGCTTTGGTTATACCCTTTGACTTATACCTACTCCAAACGTTATTTACCAGCTTTACTTTCTTTACTTAACCAAAGTCCTTTACTTGTTGAAGGTAGCATAAAAAGTATAAAACTTGACCTATCTAGATAAACTTAGATGTCATTCTATGGCATGAGATTGATCTTAGCATCCCATGTTAGTGAACACTCTTAACTTAGTAGTTAAGAGCTAAACTAGAACTTGAGTCACTTTAGATGGGAATACTTGGTGAAAATGAATTGTGAAAACCTTGGAATGATGAGTCATTCTATTGAGATGTTTTGACATGTGTTGAGAAACACAAATGGTTTATGATGATGAAAATGTTGAGGCATGAGCCTTAGCCCTTTTACAAAACTAATGGTTGGGTTCGGATGTGATACCATTCCAATTTTTCCGTACAACCACAATACCTGAATTGGGTAAGGCTTAGCCGGAAGTTTATATGCATTAGTATTAGTTCCCTCGTGGGAGAGGTTTGAGCTAAGGCTACCTATCAATGTTGTCCTCCTATGCAGTGCCCAAGATGACAGATGGTCATGGTTGGGAGGCCATACTCATAGGATAGGTGCTTATACTAGGGTGTGTAAAGGAAAGGTTATGTTTGATTATCTGCATACTAAGTATGATGATTCAGGGTTATCCCTGACAGATGTATCGAATCTTGTGGTGAAAGTGTACCACCTCTGCAGAGTGTCAAACTATTAGAATAGCCGCGTCCGCGGTTATGGACAGTTGGAGTGGCCATACTGTTCCGTTGTCAGATGTTTTCAAAACAACTTATGAAATGAATCGTGACATGACTTGACCACAACAGAGTTGTGACTATGACAATTAAGTTCCCACCTAGGTGATTTCAAACTTTATTTTATCTTTCTTTGCTTCTGAACTCAGCTTAGGTTTCAAACTTAGTTTTATAAATAAACTTAGAGTTAGCAATCCTACTAGAACTACCTTACTTGTTAGTGATAGTTTGCGAGTACTTAAAGAGTACTCATGGCTTTTGTCCTTAGCTATTCCTATGGCCAGACTATGAAGGAGACTACCAAGACGAAGGACAGCAGGACGGCTATGATAACTAGGACTATCTTCCATCGTCAGCATTGCCTGTGCCCCTGAAGATGGACCCTACTGCTACACTTATTATTTATTCCGCTGCTTGTTGTATTAAGACTAGATCATGAGATCCTTTATTCGTGTAAGACCTTATTATGGTATGTAATGGATGATTTACTATGATATCCAATCTGTTATGTCTCGCAAAAATGGTAATCCTGGGATTACGATGCATGGCATAACAGGCATCTAGGATTAAAAATCCGGTTGTTGACACTTGGGGTCTAACTTTCCCATAATTGGATTGAAAACTTTTTCCTCAACAGGGCAACCCCACACATGCAAATAACTCATGGTAGGTTTTCTCCCAGTCCATAATTCATACTGCATTTTCGGCACCGATTTGTTGGGAACCTTATTAAGAATATGTGCAGTTGTCTTTAGAGCTTCTATCCATAAACCAAGCGGAAAAGTGGAGTGGCTTAACATACTTTGTACCATGTCCATTAGAGTATGATTCTGCCTTTAAGCAAATCCATTTTGCTGAGGTTCGTCCGGCGCTGAATACTGAGCAACAATACCATTTTCCTGTAGGAACTTAGAAAAAGGTCCAAGATTTTTTCCATAAGTAGTGTGTCCACCGTAGTTCTCACCACCATGATCAGACCTTACAACTTTAATCTTTTGACCAACTTGATTCTCAACTTCAGCTTTAAATATCTTGAACTTTTCTAATGACTCAAATCTTTCTTTGATAGGATAGATGTATCCAAAATGGAAGAAGTCATCAGTGAATGTTATGAAGGAATCAAAACCATCCACTGATTTCACATTAAAAGGACCACAAATATTCATGTGACCAATTTCTAAAACCCCGTGCTTCGATTTGCACTTTTCTTGATTCTATTAGCATATTTCCCTTTGATGCAATCAACAATGATCCTGATCCGCATATGAGAAATCCAAAGAATGAAGAACTTGCTCCTTAATGAGACGCTCAATTCCCCCCTCGAAATATGGCCCAGACGATAGTGCCATAGTTTTGAAGAAGTCTCATCATCATCGTGCTTACGCTTGGTACTAACATTCACATTAGAAGATACATCAACTTCATTTATGAAATCACTTAAGGAAACAAGATAAAGTTTTTCTTGTCAGAAGGCAAGACCAAAATTATTATTGTCAAACATAATTATACATTTCTTGTTCCCAAAATCACATTGAAAACCATCATCATCTAAGCATGAGACGAACACAAGGTTTCGTCTCATAGGGGGTACATAAAGTACATTACGTAAACAAAGCATAAAGTCGCTATAGAGCGTAATGAGAACTCTCCAATAGCCTCAGCCTCAACAACATTAGCAACTCTAATGGTTCTTTCCCCTCTTATTAGGGTCCTCTCCATATCAAATTCATGTAGGGAATTTGCAACATGAATTGTTGCACCTGAGTCAACCTACCTTGTATTGGTGGCATAATTAACATAAAGGGATTCAACAATAAAGGTTATAATAGTAGTACCTTTCTTATTGAGTCATTTCATGAATCCAATACAATCCCTCTGAACGTGTCCTCTTTTTCCACAAAAGCGGCATCCATTAGGATGTTTACCATCAGCATTAGGGTGTGCATCTGCATTAGGAGCTCTGTTAGGATTCTTTTGCTGAAAGAACTTAGAAGATTTCCCTTTATCCTTAAACTAAGTAGGCTTGGACTTCATAAACTTTTGATTTTTCTTCTTTTGAGAGTGCTTGAACTAGTTGGCATGATCAACTCGTCCATCTTTAAGCCTTTCCTCCTCTTGTACACATCTAGCCATCATTTCATCCATGCCACATTTAGAATCCATCACATTGTAATTGATGGTAAATGGAGAAAACTCCGTGGGCAAGGATGACATAATAAAATGGACAAGGAAACCTTTAGAGATTTCCATTTCCATTGTTTTAAGTTTAGTGGTCATGTTAATTTTCCTCATGATATGCTCTCTTGGACTCCTAGATGGATCATACCTTCCTAAATAAGCCTTATAATGAGAGTTGTTGCATAAATTTTGGACGATCCCTTAAATTGGTAAATAAGCCTTATAATGAGAGTTGTTGCATAAATTTTGGACGATCCCTTAAATTGGTCCTCAATCTTTCCAAGGTAACCCTTGGAAGTTTGAGAGTCTGGAACAGCTCTCATGATTTGAGTGATGGAGCCCCTAATAATCATGAGGCACTTACAATTTGAATCCTCCCACTTAGTTTTCTCATCATCATAAACCCTTTTTAGGGCATCATAATTCTCATCACCTTCAACAACTGCTATAGGAGGATCCTTAAGGAGGGTATAATCAATATTCATCAAAGCTAAAGTGATCTCAACTTCTCCTTCCATGTACCAAAATTACTACCAGTCAACTATTCTATGCCATTAATAATTCCGGCAATTTTAGAGGCATTAGGTGCTGCAAGACAAAACAAATGCTTTCAGTAAGCATAACCATTTTATACTCCTTTTATCAATCTAGTCTACGTTAGCTTTGGATAGAAATAGACATGATCAATAAATTTTATTATCAAAACATCTGTCAATCAGCTTTGGCCAGAATGATAGATATAAGCCACACTTAATTAAATCCTCTCATATATGGAATTCTTTTATCGATCTAGAACTTTGGCCAGAAGTGAACTAGACTAATAAAATTTTATGGTCAAAATATCCATCAATCAGCTTTGGCTAGAATGATAGACATAAGCCATCCTTAATTTGAGGATTTCCAAACTTTATTTTGAAGAAAAACATTATTATTACAATTTATTTGAAAAACAACACAAAAGAAACAACTAAGCATAATAAAACACATTAAAATCACTTAAGTATGACACATAATTGCATGACAAAAGGGGAAAATGTCATACAACCATGTTACATAATTGGTAAAATAAAAATATGCCAAACATTTAGCCCCATAATTTATTTATATAAGCCCTAACTTATAAACATTAATCCTTAAAAAAATATTCAATATTTAGGCCCTAAACCCCATTTCTATTTAAATTTTAAAGGAAAACTTCCAGACTGGGCCGAATCTGGCCCAACTCGTCTCCCCATCACCCCTTTTAGTGGCATGCCTGGCCCATTAAGCAGCCAAGGCTGCTAACCTTGTATGCGATCCAACAGACGAGGGTGCACCTACACGGAACAAAACCAACGCGAGACAACGCCTCGACCCCAACCCTAGCCCCTTCCCCTCCCCATCCTCTGCCTCCCCGCTACGAGTGAGAGAGATAAGTGGCAGCGACGGTGATACCAGTGTCAGAGAAGAAGGCGTAAGAGCAGTGTCTGATAGGCCCCCTCTCCGGAGTTGCGTGCGGATTTGGCTAGCATGCACCTATGTCGAGGGGCTCTAGATGGCACCCTATACACGGAGAAGGCAGCGATGAGCATGCATCCCTACAGCAGCGTCGATGGCGGCATGCCAAGTCCGGCACCGTGGAGAGCCTCGACAACGACAAGCGCCAGCAAGAGCACCACCATGGTCTAGTGTGGTGGATGGCGAGACTGCACGGGCATGAGCCCGAGCTTATCTGCCGGCTTAGGGAGGTGGCTCTGGCACCGCCGTGGCCGGTGACGATGACGAGGCCCATTAGGTAGATATCCCACCACCTTAACTTCTTTAGATTAGGGTTAGGGTTCCTTAATTTGGGAAATTAGGGTTATGGTTCGTTAAATTTGGGAATTGGGGTTAGGGTTCATTAGTAATTGGGGAATTTAGGGTTAGGTGAAAGGGCATGTATGCCCCCATGTGTGGTTTTGGTAATTAATGACAATCTCTATGCACTAATGTGTAAATTAAGTTTCACTTGTTGGTTTATCAATTGGAATCACTTGGGCCATGTGTTGGTCTCAAGGTTGAAAGAAGAAGATCAAGTGTGACTTGAAGAAGAGATGGAGTTCCTTGTGTGCATCTTCAAGACATCATCATTATGGGGATAGGAGAAATGGAGTGCAAGCTCAAGGTGCGCCATCTCTAGTAGATCTCGCGCTTGAAGCTTGCAATCCTCGGTGATCATGGAGTGTGATAACCCACAAGTATAGGGGATCGTGTGTAGCCTTTTCGATAAGTAAGAGTGTCGAACCCAACGAGGAGCTAAAGGTAGGATAAATATTCTCTCAAGTTCTATCAACCACTGATACAACTCTACGCACACTAAACGTTTGCATTATCTAGGAAATAAAACTAGAGCAACAATACGAGTAATAGAGATAGCTTTGCATGATAATAAATAACAAAAAAGTAAATATAGTTGTTGTAGCAATAAAATACACTAAACTAACAAAACCATGAGTGTGGAATAGTGGTGGTAATTGTGGTGGATTTGTCCAAGTTTAAATAGCGAATAGATCAGGTTCATTGTCGTCGGTGCAATTTTCTATGTGAGAGAGGCTAAATATACATGCGCTTCACTACTTAGAATTACATGTACTATATGATTGGATTGTTAGCAAACATCCGTAAGTACTAACAATGCATTAAGGTTTTGCCAACCCTAGCCTTAAGTTTAATGGTCCTCTTACTCCCATACGTGCAACATTCCGGTTCGCGTCCTCAGGTTTCTATCACTCCGGCAGAACTCCCCCTTCCTTTTACACATACTACAAACCCTATGATGTTAATCCATGCGCGCACAAATATATGGACACCAAAGGACTGTACCATATCAACATACAACTCTAATGAACCAAAGATGTTCAACCATTCAATCTAAGAACAAAGAAACTACGCAAACATGACATAGATCATAGGATTATAACTTATAGCATCAAATACCATGTTTACATAGGACGGTACAGAGGTGTGTGGGAGGATGAACCACTGCATACTAGGAGGATTAGATGATGGAGATGGCGGTGAAGATGGTGAAGAGTGTGGCGACAGCGCCGGCGTCGGCGCTGGCGCGGGGGACTCCTTCCCTGCTGCCGGTATCATGGGGGAGCACTGCCCCTTAGCCCCCTTCCTTCATGGCTTATTGGGAGCCCTCCCCCATGGAGATGGGATCCATGGGGGAGGCAAAAACGTGGCTTTGGCAGCTGCAAATTCGTGGGTGGAGGTGCCCTGGGCGAATTAGGTTTTCTCCCTTTATATAGCTTCTTGGATTCCCGTCACCCCATCTTGGGCTGCAGTAAATCGGGCCTAGATGGCCCGTACGGACTCGGAATTAGCTAGATTCTATGTCCAGAACGTTTGACATGAAATTTCCAACAACTTTGTAGTTGAAGAGTTTTTCGTTTGAAGCCGTGTTCGACCCGAATCGTGACTATCTTCAAAAAGAGTTCTGAGAGAGATGAAAAATCACAATTTGACTCCAACAAGGTTTCCACTTGTATTCTTGGTAATTCCTACACATCAAAGTGCAAAACAAGAATATTGTGCACTTTTGCAACTATTAGTAGGTTAGTCCAAATAAATCATAAACTTTATACAAAAAGGAGTGTCAAAAGCATATTATTAGCATAAAACCATCATAAATTATAGATACGTTATGGGCGTATTAATATCCCCAAGCTTAGTTCTTGCTCGTCCTCGAGTAGGTAAACGATCAAAACAATATAATTTTTGAGGTGACATGCAGACAACACAATCTTGATCATCATTATTGTAAAAGCATTGATAACTAGGATTAAGATACTCTAAACATGAATCATGAAATATAGAGTTCTAACAATAAGACATAGCAACTATGTTGTAACATGAAAAGGCACAAACAAAAGATTCATGAATAACAATGATTTGCAAGATGTTTGTTTGTTTCACATAAAGAAAGCATAATGAGAATCGTATTCAGCTTGTCCCTCATAGAGTAGCACAACATAAATAGATAGGACACCTTCAAAGTTCATAAGGGTGACTAGATACAAATAGTTTAGGAACAAACAATATCAAAATTATGCATCAATCAAAAAGTCTTGGGACAATGCACATAGAACTAAGAATGACAATTGTACTCTCTTAATTGGTGCATAAAGATAGAAGGTGGAGACTCAATATAAAAGTGGAAGAAAGACCTTCATAGAAGGAAGCAGGGATTCAAGTCTCATAAAGAGCTTCCAAAAATTATGGTACTTATTAGCTTTCAGCTCTCATTGCCCCTATCATAAGCATCTTGAAGTGATTAAGGTTAAAGTGAACAAGCTATGGAGTATATACTTGACAAAGTATAAGTTGGAAATCTCATGTCCCTTGAATAAGAGGGCCGCTCCTCATGCTACTCAACTTTAGTTACCAGTAAGTTATTGTCATAGTAAGTACATGTGTATCATAGAGAACCGCCAACGGAGTACCCCTTTCCCTATGATACGGAAGAATCCCCATATCAAAATGACAAGGCAAGTAGACAACGAGCATCTCAACAATATTCTTATTTACCATGGGAAAATGGTGCTTTTTTTATCTCTTTCCTCTTTTCTCATCTCTTTTTTCTTTTTCTCTTTTTCGCAATCTCTATCTCATTTTTTATAAGAAGAATACTTCATAGATTGCTCATTATGGTTATGCTGCAGGTTTCGACCATGATTAGGCATGGATTAGACTAGTGGCCCAGGTGTTTCTCTAACACACATACATAACTCCATGGACTTACAAGCTCCCCTTTAATTTCACACCGACGACATCCATAGACAAAAGAGCATGATATCAACTGGGTACAATGTACAAGTGCAATGTTGAAAGCGTTCCCCATGACAGCATGGTTCTGCTAATCCCCAACATATAAGTGCAAGCATATACAACATAGACGACACAATGGTTCAAGTTTATTAGGGGTAAAAAAAGTAAAGTGTGCCATCAAGTTTGTGAGAGCTTTAATCACTAGTTTTCTCATAACAAGTTTAATTCGAAGGTAGATAAAAACATGAATATACTTAGAATAGAAAATGCTAATTGGTAGGTATGGTGGACTCTTTGAAATAACTTGGTTTTTATTTGGAGTTGGATGCATGAGTGGAACTCATACTTGGTTATGGAGGCTAGCAAAAGACTGGGAGCAACAAACTAAGAGAGCAATAATGGCCATAATCATGCAAAGCGACAAAAGATCATTAATTAAAGCATAAAGTGATATTACAAGTCGAATACTAAAGGATCATAGAGGCTATGGTGACTTGGGATAGTCTTAACATGGTGTGAGCATGCGCCAAGTCAACCCAAATAAAGCATCAAAGGAAAATACCACAATATTATGCTTTAATATGCTAAAACAACACATGATTTTTTCAAGGCACATTAAGCAATCTCAATTTTTTGTAACATGTCATGCTACAACAAAAATCACTAAGCATAAATCCAAAACAATACCAAGCATGACATGACAAAGCATAGGCCACAATCAAAAAACGAGCTCCTTTTACCACTTAAGCATGAACTTTTCCTACTCTTTTCCAATCCAAACCAATCTTATTTGAAAAATAATGTATGAATGAGGGGGTACAACCAATTTATTCAAGCAAACTAAAAGCAAACCAAGCAAATGAAAACCAAAAACGAAAACAAAGACGCTCCAAGAACAACACAACTGTGCATGAAACAATAAAAATGAAGTATTTGGAAGAACCTGAGATTTTTATTGATGAAGAAGGGGATGCCTTGGGCATCCCCAATCTTTGACACTTGTACTTCTTGGATATTTCTTGGGGTGACACGGGGTGGCATCCCCAAGCTTGAGCTTTAGTCCATTCTTCATCTCATTACATCATTCTTTCCTTAACACCTGAAAATTTTCCTTTATACAAAACTTCACATAATCTTCACTAGCAACATTAGTGTACTCGAGATAATAAGTCTTTGGGTTCAGTTTCAACACCAATAAAACTTCCACAAAAACACAAGCTACTGTAGCACTTCCCTTAAAAATCTCAATTCCTCAAAGAGAACCCAAAAAGGAATCAACAAGAAGCAAATACAAATAATGGCAGGAATCTATCAAAACAGATCAATAGATAGAAACCAATTTTTTTCGAAGACCTTATGTTGCTCAAATCAAAAAGTGTTTAACTAAGGAAAGTTGGATAACAACCTGGGGCAGAAGCACAAAACATTACAACTCAAACCGACGTACAGAGATTTTACACGAATTTTTACAATGAAGCATAAAAACTGTTTCGAAACAGCAACTTTCCCAAGCATTACTTCTCTCTCATTAGAGGTTACTCTTGGCACAAAAAGAAAATAAAAAGGATAAGGAGCGGTTATTACTGAAGCAATAACTTCCAAGATTCAGCTAAAACTTTTGGGTTATCTCCCAATAAATACTTTTCTTTAACGCCTTTCAGTTAGGCATAGGAGCAAGATTCAAGTATTTTCGAATGAATAAGCATTAAGATCAATACCAAAAATATCTTTATTTTTCAAGGCTTCATGCATTCCTACAAGTTTTTAACTGAAAAGCTTCCATGGAAAGATTTTTTTGGTTTCATAGGCATGAACACAAGTGTTCAAGGTCGACCGCCACTTAACCATTACTCATATTTCCAATCACTTTCCTTTTTGAAAATGTTTTTAGGCAACAAGTACAACTATTTTTTTTGTAATTCGCATTCCCTATCCATACTAAGATAGAGAACAACTTAAAACTGAAAGTAAAACCTACTTAGAGATAAAGAAAACAAGTGCACACAAGAATATTCACCCACACGCTATTGCTCCCCGGCAACGGCGCCAAAAAAGGTCTTGATAACCCACAAGTTTAGGGGATCGTGTGTAGCATTTTTGACAAGTAAGAGTGTCCAACCCAACGAGGAGCTAAAGGTAGGATAAATATTCTCTCAAGTTCTATCAACCACTGATACAAATCTACGCACACTAAACGTTTCATTATCTAGGAAATAAAACTAGAGCAACAATACGAGTAATAGAGATAGCTTTGCATGATAATAAATAACAAGAAAGTAAAGCTAGTTGCTGCAGCAATAAAATACACTAAACTAACAGAACCATGAGTGTGGAATAGTGGTGGTAATTGTGGTGGCTTTGTCCAAGTTTAAATAGTGAATAGATCAGGTTCATTGTCTTTGATGCAATTTTTTACGTGGGAGAGGCTTACATGCGCTTCACTACTTAGAATTACATGTACTATATGATTGGATTGTTAGCAAACATCCGTAAGTAGTAACAATGCATTAAGGTTTTGCCAACCCTAGCCTTAAGTTTAATGGTCCTCTTACTCCCATACGTGCAACATTCCAGTTCGCGTCCTCAGGTTTCTATCACACCGGCAGAACTCCCCCTTCCTTTTACACATACTACAAACCCTATGATGTTTAATCCATGCGCGCACAAATATATGGACACCAAAGGACTATACCATATCAACATACAACTCTAATGAACCAAAGATATTCAACCATTCAATCTAAGAACAAAGAAACTACGCAAACATGACATAGATCATAGGATTATAACTTATAGCATCAAATACCATGTTTACATAGGACGGTACAGAGGTGTGTGGGAGGATGAACCACTGCATACTAGGAGGATTAGATGATGGATATGGCGGTGAAGATGGTGAAGAGTGTGGCGGCGGCGCCAGCGGCGGCGTGGGGGACTCCTTCCCCGCTGCCGGTATCATGGGGGAGCACCGCCCCTTAGCCCCCTTCCTTCATGGCTTAGTGGCAGCCCTCCCCCATGGAGATGGGATCCATGGGGGAGGCAAAAACGTGGCTTTGGCAGCTGCAAATTCGTGGGTGGAGGTGCCCTGGGCGAATTAGGTTTCCTCTCTTTATATAGCTTGTCGGATTCCCGACACCCCATCTTGGGCTGCAGTAAATCGGGCCTAGATGTCCTGTCTGAACTCATAATCAGTTAAATTTTATGTCCAAAACGTTTGACGTGAAATTTCCAACAACTTTGTAGTTGAAGAGTTTTCCGTTTGACGCTGTATTTGACCCGAAACGTGACCATCTTCAAAAAGAGTTCTGAGACAGATTTCTAGAAAAATCCCAGTTTGACTCCAACAAGGTTTCCACTTGTATTCTTGGTAATTCCTACACATCAAAGTGTAAAACAAGAATATTGTGCACTTTTGCAAATATTAGTAGGTTAGTCCAAATAATTCATAAACTTTATACAAAAAGGAGTGTCAAAAGCATATTATTAGCATAAAACCATCAAAAATTATAGATACATTATGGACGTATCAGAGTGATGAAGAGAAGTTCAAAGAAGAGGTTTCCCCATGGAGTATGGGGATAAATTCACAAGTCTTCATCAAGCAAAGAGCAAGCAAGTGCAATCAAGAAAGGCGATCCATCTTGAGAAGAACAAGACGTTCTACATCAAGCTCAAGTGAAATGCTCAAGGCAAAGGTATGATCTTGATAGGCTTTCTACTTTACCAGTCTCTTGTAGTATTGGGAGACCAGGTTTAGGATAGATAGCCGCACTATCAAGAGGGGCTCTCGAGTGAGTGCTTGATCGTATCTTTCAGACAAAGTTAAAACCTTTGCATACATAGCATCATCTTTCTTGTTCGTTGTTTAGTTCTTGTCCATGTGAGGATCTAGAGCTTGTGGTTCATCAAAAACGGATTTCCCTTGCTTATCCTATTGCGTTTTTGATCTTGCGGATTTTCTAGATCCACACCTTGGGAGATATATCACATATACATTCATCGTATTTTCTCCCTTGCATTTTTGTTGGATTCTACACGTTGTTATCTTTCCAACAAAATTGGTTTCATCTCATTTGGAGTTCGGACGTGAAAGTTATTGCAGTTTTGGTTTCTGAAGTTTCCCTGACTAGAAGTTTCGGCTCTCCACTGGTAGTATCGCTAGGGCATGTTTGCCACCGGTAGTTCCGTTGGAAGTTCTAGCCTATGTTCCGATGCCCATGGGATGCGTTCAGTAACTTCTCTGTTTTGGTGAGTTCTATTTGGCGGAACTTTGGTCGGATGTTTGGGCGGTAGTACCGTCTGTGGGAGGAAGTACCGGCCAGGCGCCGGAAGCAGCGCTCGGGCAGAAATGCCACCTGTAGTACAGGTGGAAGTATCGGAGCCACTTCCGTTCTTCCTAATTTCCGTTTAGTAACGTCTCTGTTTTGGTCGTGCATAGTTGTCAGAACTTTAGTTGGAACTTTAGGCGGTAGTACCGCTCAGGCACTTTGCCGCTGGTAGTACCGGTGGAAGTTCTGGCCAGGATCATATTTTCCCCTTTTGTGTCGCTATTTCTAACCGTTGGCTGGGTGCCAGCGGTAGTACCGCCCACCTAGCGGTACTACTGGCCATGCACGGGTCTGTGCGTAACGTGCAGATCGGGGAGCCCTTTAAAATGGGCCCTTCTTCCCCTTCGTGGGTACTAGTTATTTTGGTCCATTTTTCACTCGCTCTCTCCTCCATTGTTGACCTTGCAGAGCTTTCCCTCCTCCCCTTCCCTTCCTATGATTCTTTCATCTTTTTGAGGGATTTGAGAGAGGAGATCTAGATCTACAACCCCCACCAAACCAAATCCCTTCTTCATGAAGGAATCCTTGGGATCGAGATCTTGGAGAGTTTTGTGTTCTCCTCTTGTGTTCTTCCTCTCTTATTCCCCCAATAGCTTTTGTAGCTTTGGTGGAATTTGTGAGTAAAGGACTTGCCTCTTGCATTTGGTGCATAGGTTTGAGTTCACATCGGAGATTCAGTGAGTTAAAGCTCTTGGGCTTGTTTCTCTTGGGTTCTTAGAACCTTAGACGGTTGTGTGGACTTGTAGTGTGTTCTTGGGGCTTCCAATTGAGTCGTGGAGATTCATTAAGCTTGTGGCCTTTTGTGACATTGTTCTTGGGGGCTCCAATTGTTGTGGAGTTCCTCAAGCTTGTAGCCTTCGTGGCATTTCTTGGGAGATCTCCAATTGAGTTGTGGAGTTTTTCCCAAGCCTTATACGGGTTCGGTGACCGCTCTCAAGTGTCTCATAGTGGATCGTGAGTAGGCCTTTATGGCGAGCTCACGAGAGAATAGCGTGAGCCTTTTGTGGAGTCGGTGAATTGCGTTCCTTCGCATCATGGGGTGATGCCTTGTGTGGCGTTGGGTGAGAATCGAGCCACCACACCTCAAGGTGAGCCATTTGTGGCGTTCGAAGTACATTGCGCCATCGTACCTCTCCAACGGAGACGTAGCTTCTTTGGAAGTGAACTTCGGGATAAAAATCATCGTCTCCGCGTCCATCAGTTATGTCTAAACCAAGCCCTTTACTTATGTAGTTTATGTTGTGATAGACATCGTGCTTGAAGTATTATATCTTGCTATCACCTTGTTGCTTGTCTTGCTTAGCATAGGTTGTTGGTGCACTTAGTTGAACCTAGTGTTTGTAGGTTTTGTGCTCTATAAATTAAACATTATTTTTATTGCGCATTTATTAGAGCCTAAACCGTAATAATTTTAAAATGCCTATTCACCCTCTCTAGGCGATATCTGTTTCTCTTTCATTAGTGTTCTTCGATTCGATGAACTAGTGTTGGGTTCGCAGCATAGAAAACAAAAAAAATCCTACGATGTGAATAATTAAGCACCAAGATCTATCTATCTAGATAGAATCAACGGGTGGATATACATCCATAGAGATCTTACCCTTGAAGACTGAAAAGCTTTGTTAACAAAATCTTATTTCGTGGATGATGTAGTCATTTACTTGCCGATCTCAAGATCGTGATGAAGTCCAGCAAGTCCAACAAGTCCAGCACTAGCAAGTCCAGCAGGTCTAGCACCAATAAGTCCAACACCACAAAGCAGCAGTGCATCCATGATCGCACACATGTCTGGTACCCCGACAACCTCTGCATTCTCGCTCCAGCAATGCAGCGGAAGCACTAACTTCTTTTAGACAAAGCCACCAGGAACATGTATCTTTTTAATCCGAGACCATGGGGAATAAACTAGACAGGGAGAGAGATCCTTCACGAGGAGGTGTGAGAGTGGAGGAGGAGGTGCTCCTTTTTTAGGGGAGGAGGCAGCCCCCATGCCATGGCCGACGGCCAAGGTGGGTGCCCCCACCTCTTGCTCATTCATGTGGGTGGAGCTCCCACTTACATAAACACATCTCCACTCACATGTCCACTCACATGCATTAAATTTCCACCAAATTTAATGCAAGCTCTCATTAAATAAAAATATTTTATTTATTTTATTCAGAATTTTGTTAATTACTTTAATTAACAAACATTCACATAAAACCCCTGCAACATTTCAATGTCACGTGCAAAACCAGTTTCTGCAATTTCACCCGAAACAATTCTGGTTTCCATCGAAATGATTCCAGCGCTTTATTAACCTTTATCTGAAACATATTTGCTCCAAATGGTGTCGGTATCTCTTAAGTGTGTCACCCTATGGTTTGCGAATAATGCAGACATGATCGAGACCCCTCTTCGATCAATAATCAGCAGCGGGACCTAGAGATCCGTACTGACTCCCACTCATTGAACGATGACTCTAGTGATCGTGTGAACCTTTAACATTTATAACTAAATCCCTTTGTCCCGCGATATATTACATGTCCGAGATTCGATCATCGGTATCCCCATACCTAGTTTGATCTCGTTACTGACAAGTACTCTTTTCTCGTTCTCGCGATATAAGATTCTAGTGATCTTATTACTTGCTTGCAAGCTACATCAATGTGATATCACCGAGAGGGTCCATAGTATATCTCTCCATCATCGGGATGGACAAATCCCACTCTTGATCCATGAGCCTCTACATAACACTTCCGGAGTATCTGAACCCACCTTTATTAGCACCCTGTTATGGTGTGACGTTTGATGTTACCAAGTTACTCTTCCGGTGTTAGTGATTGACATGATCTCTTGGTCTAAGGACTAAAGTTACTTTGTATGACGTTATAGCAGTGTAAACACAATGACTTTGATCGTATTTCCATACTTCGGATGAATATTCATCACATCATTCCACCAATGTTGTGACCTCGTTATTAACAACATCCAACGTTCATGATTAGGAAACCTTGATCATCTTGTTAATCAATGAGCTAGTTTATATGAGAGGCATAACTAGAAACTCTTTATTTTTTATTAAACACACATGTATTAACGTTTCCTATTAATACAATTATAGCATTCAACTTAAACATTTATCATAAACAGGAAATAAGATAGTAACCACTTTATTATTGCCTCTCGGGCATATTCCCTTCAACTAGGGTTAGGGTGCTTTAGAGATTTGGGGATTTCACTTAGGGTTTGCACAAGAACATGAATCCCCGCATCAGAGTTACATAATTGAAACCCTAGAACCTGTTCTTGATCAGTTAGGGCTCAAAATTAGAAGCTTTTAGGCTAAAACACCAAACTTTAATTAGTTCTGAGATAAGAACTTGAAGAAAACAAAGTTCCAGCAACAGATCCTTAAACATAAGATTAAACTTGATCTCAACAAGAAGAACAACTCACTTGAAGATAAAAAACTTGATAAAGTGGGATCAAGCTTAGAGCTAGCTGCTCTGATACCACTGTAAGATACCTTAGGATCAACTAGCTCAAGAATTGAGCCACAGAGAAGAGGATCAGGGTTGTGTACCTTGATCTGGAGGTCCTGCCATGGCCTCCTCTTGATCCACTTGACCTAAAACTAATTGAGATGAGTTGTGAGAGGTTCTTCCTAGTGTCGTGGGTGCTAGCTTGATTAGTGAGCAGGGTAGAGTGAGAGTGAGAAGAGCACAACCGAATGAGCAGTCTCCCTCAGCTCAAACCCTAAGGCCCCTATTTATAGCATTTGCACTAGGGGAATCAACACCTCTAAATGGATGGTCAGGATGCCCCTGATTAGAGCATCCAATGGCTGATAATTAACCATCCCCTAAAAGATATTATTTAGACTTAATTTGATCACAGATACATACAGATTACTAAAATTGCCCCTAAAAGACATTATTTAGACTTAATCTAATCAAAGATACATTACTCTATGATTTAAGCGTGGGCCTCGCTTCCTTCCCATCGCTTGCACCTCTTTCCATCGTGCCTGCCGCCCCCAAATCCAGGCCCGCACCCAACTCTCTCAATCACCTTCATGTCTCGCGAATGGCTTCTCTCGGTCTTCCCCCCCCCCCCCTCCCCCCCCCGAGCATTCATAGGCTACTTTTCCGCTGCCACTCCGTACAGCTCCGGCCGTTGCTCCTGAAATTCCTCTCCTCCCCATCTCCTCCCACAGGTAGTTGGAAACCTGCCATCCTGTAGTGCTTGTTGCGGCTAGATGCACATTGATTTTTATCCAGCCTTGATTCTTCCACAAACTGTAGTGCTTGCTGGACGATGGTGACCTGCCATTCTGTTCTCTCTTTTGACTCTCCGTAGGACTCCTCGCACGCATTAACCCTTACACGACGACGGCGGCTGGCGGGTGAAGAAGTGAATCAGCGCCGCGCCGCTGAGGAGGAGCTCAGCCTACTGCCTGCGGACACCGCTTTCGTTGAAAACCCACCGGCGTCCGGCGGCACCACCTAGAGGCATCAGCCTCGTATAGATTAGTGCAGATCACTTATATCCAACAATGGCTTCATCAATTCTTCCTTGCATACGTCCAACAATGTTGAAATCTCTTCATCAATGACCGTACTGTAAAAATCCAATCACGTGATCTATATTACAGGTAAGATCTTGTTATGAAACTAGGTTTTATCTCGGTGTTGTATGCAATGTTAGATTTCATCTATATATGTTCCCATGTGTAAACGTTAGACCTATCACTGTCATCTAAGTTGTCACATAAATGTGGAATTGTATTAGTACTAGCCTACGCATGTAAGTTCTTCAAGCCGGACGAAATCATTGCCCTTGCCAGGTGTGCTCGGAGAATAGGACACCAAGCTCGACGTGCCGCCGGTTTCCGGGGACACCGGCGTACCTTTCGTCGTCATCACTGACGGCGGCGTCCGTGGCTTCCCTGACGCCCAGGTCGCAGTGTGCGGCACATACTTGCACGTGATCGTGCGTGGATCCGACGGGGGTAAGGCTTACTTCCGCGTCCCGCGCTCCGTTGCCTTCGCCTCCAACCCTGGACCGCGTGGCATGGCACACGTCAGCTTGGCCACCGGCGCGGTTGGCATCATCGACAAGGTCGGGCGCCGCGACCGTTGTTTCTGTCAACCTTCTCGCCGATGCCATCGTATGTGATGCCCCTACTGCTTTCGCGTCGCCTGGCTCTGATGCCGTTCATGGAGCTGCGAATCCTGGGCTGGTACCCTCGGTGCGTGCCCCGGCCACTGGTGCTGCGTGTCTCCCCGGAACGACATGCCCTTGCCGACGCTCGCGCTCTGCCCAATGGTGCAAGCATGAAGGGGCCGCTGGCGCATGCGCTTGCTGTGGTGCCCGCTGCCGGCCATACGCGTGGGCGCAAACGTACGCCTGCCGCCGAGGCTGGCGACTCCGTTGCTCCTTCCCCGCGCGCGGGTCTGCGAGAGAGCGCTCGCGTCAAGGCCAGGTCCGGCAGCCTGTTTCAGTTCATCCTGAACCGTGCCGTCCAGCGGCGCATAGAGAAGGACGGTGACGGGTTGGTTCCCTGCCCCTGCCGTCGCCTTTCACGTCCAGGGACGTTCACGTGGTGGGCGAGGCTTGCCAGCTGCCGGGGGAGGACATCTAGGAGGCGGTCGCAGCTGTTCCGGTGATCCATGAGTCACGTCCGCGCGGGAGTGCAGGCCGGTGTTCCTTCTATACGCATGTTTGTCGTGTCCCCGTCAGTTGTATATATGGCCACGCTGCACCGTGTGCATGTGCTCTTGATCTAGCTAGCTTTGGTGGTTGCTGTAGGTTTCAGGTAGAGTAAAATCCATCCACCGTACTTAAACTTGATGTTGATTTTTATATGGTCATCGACGTTAGGAATACGCTAGTTACGGTCACTAAAGACGGTTACTAAAGACGACAACCTGCTCATCGAGGTCACTGGAGCTTGTAGATCAGCCCGTATAGCGATGTGTGCGCTTACGTGGCACTGAGTATACCCCACATGTCAGATCCTTAACACTCAATAGAGGCCATTTCCAAATAAAGAAAATAATTAGGATCAAATTGAAAAACTGCAAGGAGAATCCCACCACCCCCATCCCGTCCCCCTCATGTCGCCGCCGATGTTGCAGGCCGCCGGTGCCCGCCGCTGCAGAGGAAGCAAATGAAGGCGGGGAAGGTTGGACCGCCGCAGAATCTCCCCTCGACTCGCCGCGGTGGCATCTAGCTCGCTAGATCACAACTCCAGCAACCTCGCTGCAGTGGCGTGCACGTGCCGCCGCTAGTGGAGTCCACCTCGCCGCCGCCATGGGCAGCCCCCCCTCTCCCCCCCCCCCCCCCCCCCCCCGCGATGATTTGAGGCTATTGGGAGGTCCTGCTTCTTCCTCGCCTAGCGGATTAGACCAATGAACATGGTGCTCCTCGGGATCATCATCTTCCTCCTCTCCGACCACCACGCATCTTCACCGATTCCGGTGTCATCCCACTTCCTCCGGCTACCTCGCCCCCTTCTACAGCTTCCAGATGATCCGGCGCACCTCCTAGACGTCTCCTAGGACTCCCTGCCTTTCTCTAGCCCTGTCATCGTTGACCTCCTCTCTGCCGCCCCAAAAAGTCCTCATCGCAAGCTGCTCTCCGGCGCCATTTCGAGACGGCGCTACCTCTATCCAAACCAGACAAATGCAAGGGTTCTCCTGGTACTCTTCAAAGACTCCCGCGCGCCCTCCTCCGCGTCGCGGTCGACCACCGGAGCAAGAGACGTCGACCACTGTGGTCCCTGCGCCCATGGGCCCAGCCTAGTGCGAGGTCGAACGCCGCGCTCTATGCGAGCTCGTCGCGCGCTCCTGTGCATCTTGTTGCGTGGAAGGTAGGGGTTACGCACCTCCTCTCCGTCTGTGTCGGTCGGCGACAGCCTCCATTGCTGAGCTGAGGAGAAGGGGTAGGTGACACTGACAGGTGGGCCCCACATGTCAGTCTTACCGGGGGCCTACCTGTTAGTCTCTATGCTTGAGCTTGATTTAGGGAGGTTTTTTGTGTGCAAAAAACACTGTTTGGACCGGTCAACACCCACCATGTCGACGAATACGTCATTGTACACACGCCGAGTGACCATAATGAGCAGGTCGCCGTATTTGTGACCGTAAGTAGCGTATTCCTAACGTCGATGACTGTATCGAAAATCAGTGCCAAGTTTAGGTATCGTGGATGGATTTTACTCTTTCAGATACTTGGGCTTTGTTGTGTAGCTCGTCACGCTGTGCCGCCTGCGTGCCCTCCCGCCTCTGTGTGTTGCTGCATTTTGGCCATGGTTTTATTGCCTGGTTGTACAGCTCGCCGCGCTCCGCCGCATGCGTACAGTAGTGGTGTCAAGTTTGGTTAGCTATGGATGTTGTCCCACTGAAAAAACTTTCCATCAGCTCCTTGAACATGCACGGTGTCAACGACGGAGATAAGTGCATCGCGGGTTAGCGGCGCAGCCGCTTGATCTGATCTGCGTGCAAGAAACCAAGCTAGGCGATGTCTCCCCCTCGAAAGCATCGTCGTTCCTCCCTCCGGGCTTCACCACCCTTGTGTTCAAAAGCTCGGCTGGTGCATCCGGTGGCATGCTCACTGCATGGCGCGCGTCTTCCCTCACGCACCTCAGGGATGACCACGACGCCTTCTCGGTCACGTCCTTCTTTGAGTTCGCCGTCGACGGGATGCAGTTCGCGGTCACAAACGTCTACACGCCTTGTCTCTCTTACCTGCGTGCTGCATTCCTCGCGGAGCTACGCTCTGTGGCATCCGAGGTCTCGGTTCCTTGGCGACTTCAACCTGACGTGGTGGGCGGGGGACAAGAACAATGATAATTTTGACGCTCCTACGGCAGAAGCGTTCAATGAGGTGCTGGACAACCTCCTTCTCCAGGAGCTCCCCCTACTGGACTGATGTTTCACCTGGACAAACGGTCGCGTGGTTCCCATGCTCGTATGCCTCGATCGAGCTTACATTGACCTGGGCTGGGGACATGTACTCTTCAACACGTGCCTTCGTTCGCTAGTACGGACGACCTCAGATCATGTGTCCCTGATGGTTGAAGTGACGCGCCGATCAGCTCGATCTTCAGGTTTGAGCGGGCGTGGGCCCACTCTAAGGATTACTAGGATGCAACTCGTGCATCATGGGCTGACCGCCTGAATTGGTTGCGCTCCGCTGGACGTCGGTTGACCAGATCGCTTAGATGGGATCGGGCCGTTTTGAAAAGATGGGATCGCGCCAAGAAGCGCCCCCCCGTCATCGTGGCCAACTATAATGCGGTGGTCGACCTACTTGATCACATGGAAGAGCTCCGCTCCCTCGCCCCGCATGAGTTGCTGCTCCACGCCTCCGTCAAGCGACAACTCGCCCATGTGTACAAGCAACTAGACATGTACTAGAAGCATCGTTTCTTGTTCAAGCTTTGTAAGCTGGGCGATGACAACACCTCCTTTTTCCACGTCGACGAGGCTGCGTCGGAATCAGATCAAGGTCCTACATGTTGGCGGTGTGCCGGTGTCGTGCCATGCTAGGAAAGAACGCATCATGAGTGACTTCTACTCGAGCTTGTTGGGGGAATCTCCCCCCAGCGCCACCCCTCGGCACTTGAGGAACCCTTCACGATTGATGACCTCTGGGGTGTGCTATGGGCGATGAGGCAGGATGGTAGCCCCGGACCTGACGGTTTCGGCCCTACTTTCTTCTGTTGTTTCTGGTCCACAGTATCGCCTGACCTGATGGCGTTCCTCGACGAGTTCTTCCACTGTCATGTGCAGCCGGACAGCCTAAACCGAGCGTACATTGATCTACTCCCCAAGTCGAAAGATGTGGTCACCGCGGATGGCTTCCATCCCATTTCCCTCCAAAACTGTGTGGTGAAGCTCCTTACAAAAATCCTGGCCACTTGAATTCAGCAGTTCATCGAGTGCTTGGTTACGTACGAGCAGACTAGATTCATCAGGGGCAGGTGCATCATGGACAACTTCCTGTACGCATCCGACCTTGTGCAGTGCTTCCGCGTCCGGGGGTCCCTGCTGTTGCTCTGAAGCAGGACTTCCGCAAGGCCTTTGACTCCGTCAATTGGGATGCTCTCGCGGCCATCCTTCGGGCCCGTGGTTTCGGTGACCGGTGGTTCGCCTGGATCTGCATCCTCCTCGAGACTAGAAAAGCCGCGGTGCTACTCAATGGTGTGCCTGGGCGGTGGATTAACTGCAGAAATGGGTTGCGCTAGGGAGACCCACTATTGCCATACCTTTTCTTAATTGTCGTCGACCTCTTGCGCTAGATGATCCCGAAGGACGCAGCTGAACACGGGCTTCTTCACCCTCTCGTGGATGATCCGCCGTGCCCTGTCGTGCAGTACGCGGATGACATGTTGCTGCTGGTGCGGGCCGACCCCGACCAGCTCCGCCGCCTCTGTGACTTACCGGTCTCGTCATCAACTTCCACAAGAGCGCATTTGTGCCTATCGGGGTGCCGGCCGCCGAGACTGCCTACTTGGCCTCCATTCTCGGTTGTCCTGTCTCTTCGTTCCCTTAGACATACCTAGGGCTCCCACTGTCGGATCGGAAGTTTCCGGCATCTACGTTGGACTACCTGGCCATGAAGCATCCCGTCGTGGCAGGTCTGTCCTACCTCTCTTGGCGCCAGGCTAGCCCTCACTACATCTGTGCTCTCCGCACTGCCCGCATTTGCTATATCAGTGATGCAGCTGTCCAAGGGGACCATTGCAAAAATGGACCGTCCCTGCCACGGCATGCTTTGGAGCGCGATGTCCTCCTGCTCCGGTGGTGCGTCCCAGGTCTCATGGGATGTCGTATGCTGCCTGCGCTCGGAAGGAGGACTGGGCGTTGTCAACCTCACACTCCACAACACGTGCCTCCTCCTCAAGAAGCTACATGTTGTCCTCTCCGGGCAACGCACGTCGTGGGCGGACTGGGTCTGCTCCGCCTACTTATGCGGCCACCCTGCCCCCCCCCCCCCCCCGACGCCCATCTGGCAGGTGTTCTCCTCGTTGTTGCCGCTGTACCGGGCCACCACCTCTATCTGTGTGGGTCATGGGCGTTCGGTCGACCTCTGGGCCGATAATTGGACCTCGTCAGGTGCGCTCTCGGCCGTGTTGCTGGCTGCCTACTCTCACATGGTCCACCCCGTTGGGTTTGTTGCCGACGCACTTGTTGGGCGTGCCCTGGTGCTCTGTACGCACGCCAGAATCTCTGAGGCAGTGGTTGTGGAGCTGCGTCTCCTCCATGGTGCGCTTGACCACCTTGCCGCGCGCAGTTCTGCTGCTGGCGACGAAAGAATCTTGGCATGGGGGGGTGATGGCAGTTTCAGCGCCGGGGCAGTTTACAAGATGGTGAAAAGTTCCGGCTGCATCACTCCCTTACATGACTTGAATTGGGCTGGGTATGCGCCTCTTAAGGTCAAGGTGTTCGTGTGGATACTTCGACACGGCAAGACGCGCACGCGCGTGTTCCTACGTCACATTGGATGCCTGTGCGAGGATAACTGCCCATTTGCCCCAGTCGTGCGGAGACGCTCGAACATCTCTTCTTCGCCTGCCCCAGTCTCCGCCTCTTCCGTCGTCGTGTGCTCGGGCCTTGGCGGTGCGCCCTCCCTCCGACTGCCGACGCGTTGTGGGTGTCGCTCCGGGCCAGCTGCCCCTCTTGGAGCGCTCCAGTATGCAGCACTGTTCTCTCCGATGTCCTCTCGGTTGTCTGGAAAAGCGGGAATCAGATGGTTTTCGACACCGTCCGCCTCTCCCCCTCGGCCATCCTCGAACAAGTAGTTGAACACCTACGCCTGTGGCGGGTGCGTGTCCCGCCTTGAGTCAACTATGAATGTGTAGAGCAATGGTGTGCCTCGCTCTTGTAACAGGGGACCCCGAGGCCTCTGCGTCTACCCCCCTGCCTCTTGTAACTCTTGACCTGTTTGCTTGACGGCCTCCGTCTGTTTTAATGAAAAAATCCAGGTGGGCAGTTCTGCCGATCTTAGTTTGCAAAATTGCCTAGTGCTATATCTTTGTAACCCTAGATCATGTCAGCACAATGCAGAAGCAGAGGCTTCAGCATGCAGGTTTGTTTGCGAGCATCAAAGTGAGCGCCCGTGCAAAACAGTTGGGATATCGAATCTAATTACGGACGTCATGCGGATGCTGACCCGGCCGGAATGCAAAACCCAGCACGCCTGCAGAGATTCATAACCCAATTGCAGGCCCAATCATATTTCTAATCTAAGCTTATCATTTTTTTCCCGTGACGAGTCACAAAGTCCATAGTTTCATTATTGGAAGAACATCCAAGGCAGATAGCTCAATCACAGAGTTGGTAATCAAATCAACACACGCTGCTGTTTTGGCCTCTAATTGCTCCACTCGTACAAGCAAGACTGCAGGCACGCTTGGTCAAAGCACCATGGATTTGTTTTTCTTTTTTCAAAATATACTTGTAAAATCTGTCACACGCGCACACAAACATGTAGTTGTTGCTTTAATATATGCATGCTTGATTGTTTGTTTGGTAATGGCCGTTCACCATCCATATAAAAATGCTTATAGAGACATAAAGATAAAAGAGACAGTGATGTCTAATGTTTATTAAGAGAACAAAATCCTGAAATTCGGGGAGGCAAATATTGTCCCCAACCACTAGGTCTTGTGCCTAGGGGACACCGAGGTGACCCCATCCGCAAGCCTGAAAACATCACACTGTAATCTATACAAAAAAATTCAGGTATATCTTAACATTATGGTGAGTAAGCTCCAATGCACAGATGAAAAGGTCACGCAGAGATCGATGTGGATGTGACCCTTATTGGTTTCGCTCCAAAGTGCACGACAATACAGTCTTTTTTGCGGGGTTTTATAGGGAAAGAAACATGGTGTAGTGCTGAGTGAACAACCAAGGCGGTGTGGCCGGCAGTCCACATCTGCCTGATGAACTACCCAAGCGCGATACATTTTTATTATTATGGGTTTCGAAGAGATTGCTCACGCAAATTATGGTGATTTGTAGGGTAACGAAGTGGGCATGATTAACCTCCTAATCTGCTTTGCGGCTACTCAATGTAATAACACGTGGAGAGCTATATAAAGAGAAGTTACAACAAGATTCGTTTTAAGAGATCATTTGATCCTTAAACTTTGGCTTTCACTGATTTATCATGTGGCCCAATCAGACCTCTTGCTCTGTCATGCTGTGGAGCTCCCAATCTCCAAAATCAGTGTCAATAAACCATAAATACTCTAGCCAATGTAATATCATTAAGCAGAGCTTAGTTCTCATCTTGTCCTGGCGACCCAAAAATTAAGGCTGCAAAATCATGTCAGCAGCTATCATCCCAAAAGACTCCGAGGCAGACAGATGCCCTCAATCTCAGTAACTTGGGTCCAGCAGTGGTCAGGCTAGAAACTTGGGTTGCTAACTCTACTACACTTTAGATGGTTAACTTTCGGAAGCAAGAAGTGACTATTTATTCTGCTGCTTCGCCTTTCTGCAGCTATCTTTAGCTGCTGCCTTGTGCTGTCAATAGAATGTTCCTATCTTTTTTTTTAGATCAAAAGGGACTCCGTCCCCCATTCCATTACTGGGAATGAAACCAAACAGTATCCAAAACAGAGTTCTGAAAGTAAACTTAAAAGGCTAAAGCAAAACAGGCCTAAACCCAGAAGGGGAGAGATGAAACTACAAAGCTAGACTGAAAGTTTTACATATGCGATCTGAGAAACAAGAGGGAAGAGCAAAACAGACTTAGAGCACCACATGGATCGAATCATCTTCTTCAGGATGGACCAGTAGATGACCCAGAGATGCGCGCCCTCCATAGCTCGACGATGCTGAGGTCTTCCAAGTGGAGATCCACTCGAAGCCCACACAGCTTAACTCGCCATGAGCGCTAGGGGACTTCTTAGTCTGCAGATCATCCTCTCCATGAAGAGGTTGATCAGTCCTCCCTCCAGTTCTTCGAACGGCATCTTCCACAGTTTCAGATACGAGGGAACCAGGCGCCAGACCTGTTTCATATTAATCCAAGAAGTCTTATTAAAGACAAGACTATTTCTATTATTCCAAATATTCCACAGGACAGCCGAAGAAACCACATTGAAATGCAGATGTTTCTTATTAGCGAGCCATTTAGAAGCAATAGATTCAAAATTTGTAACCAAAATCCCAAAGATATCTTGAACATCTTCCCAAATAATTCTAGAGACTAGACATTTAAAGAATAAATGATAAACTGACTCTATTTCTTTACAAAGATTACATTCCAAAGGCTTCTGAATCCCCCTAGCTCTAGGATTGTCTCTAGTAATGATTTTATTCTGTGAAAACAACCAGAGAAAGACCTGTATCCTCGGGGGGATTTTTAATTTCCAAACAGCAGGAATGTAAAGCGGAGTAATTCCTCTAAAGTTAACTAATGAGTACATGGAACTAGAGGAATATACTCCTTTAGAATCATACTGGCAGATCAGCTGGTCCTCCTCATCAGTGAAGGCAATATGTTGGGCAATTCCTAAAATTTCATGCCACTGAACCATCATGTGCTCACTGAAAGTTCTCCTAAAGTCACATTTTAGGTTAGTTCCATCCCATAATTCAGCTATAGTTTTGGTTTGTTGATTTGAAATAAGGTAAATCTCCCAGAACTGAGTAGCTAGAGTAAAATTACCAAACCAAATATCTTCCCAAAACGTAATGGATTTACCATTACCTACATGCCACTTATATCCTATGTCTACAGCCCTGGAAGCCCACATAATTCCTTTCCAGAAAGTAGAGGGGTGGAGATCATTACAACATAAAACATTAGGGGACTTAGTTTTATACTTAGCATCTATAACTTTTCTCCAGAGGGCTCCTTCCCCTTGGATATATCTTTTGATCCAGGAACCTAGAAGGCATAGATTCAGGTCTTGGAGATTTGGAATGCCTAAACCTCCAAAATCCTTTTTCATGCAAACTGAAGGCCAGTTTGCAAGATGGAGTTTATGGTTCCCTTCTTCATCATTCCAGAAGAAGTTGGCCATATGAGAATCTAAAAGTTTAAGGGTCCCTTTTTTGGGAATTTAAAAAAGGAAAGCAAATATATAGGAATGCTAGAGAGGCAGGCTTGAATCAGGACTCTCTTAGCAGCATAGGACATAAGTTTCCCTCTTCAACCAGTAATCCTACTAAGTAAATTTTCTATCAAGGATTGCAGATCTTCCCTCCTAAGCTTTTCAAAATGCAAAGGTATCCCTAGATATTTAACTGGGAAGCTGCCCAGAATGCAGGAAAAGATATCAAGGAAAGGACTTACTTCTACCTCAGTCATATTAATGGGGATGAGTTCACTCTTGTGATAAAGTTCCTATCTTTACAGAGGTCAGATCACTAGGGGTAAAAACCTTGACATTGTAGCTACTAGGTTATACAGCTTCGGATGGTTAACTCTTGCACGGGCCGATCTGCTGCTGCAATAGTTCACTGCAGATGACACAGCGTCTAAAGGTAACTGAATCTGGTAAATGGTTAATTAACACAAACAAGTGTCTAGTGACTCCTGATCTGAACTTTTATCCTTTCTTCATCATTGTTTAACCAGGCTAAGTACCGCGGTCACTTAGCAGCAGAATGTTCTGCACTGACAGAGTGGCAGGAGTCACATTCAGTAAATTGTAGCAATAACAAAACAATCATGATCAGCTTTTGACAATGTACTACGTACCTGCAAAAGAAATTCTCGGATTAGATCTACTATCCAGGCTCGTAAAGCTCGATCGGCCATGTTCTGTAAATTTTTTAAGGGGCAACCGAGATCAGATCTTGGCTGCAACTAGGGCTGGAAAATGCTCTGGGTGTCAGGGGAACTAACGGAAGAATGAGATGTAAAAGAACATGCATTACAGCTCGGGCAAGTTACGAGTTTTATCTTAATCAAAAGCCGGCTGGCCGTCTAGAACTTAACCATGTGCTTTGCTAGCTCCACCCATGTTGCCCTCACTCGCACCACCAGGAAGGCATTTCACCTTGCCATCCATCCTTGAGCTCCGATGGGATCTGAATCCGAACCACTCTTTGTGTTCCCATGATGCTCCATTCCAATTCAGCCATGTAACCCCCATTACTCAGAGGGCTGTGATTTGTGAGCCATGTGTGACACCTAACGTGTCCCATAATCTCATGTGCCTGCATCAATGTTTAACCTCATGTGGCTGCATCCATGTTTAACCTAATGCATGCTATGTTTCACCTAATAATGCATGTGAAAAAAGATATGACCAAATGCATGTTGTAACTAATAGAGGTCATGCTCTTGCGGTGGTGCTGTTACCTACTTCTTGTTGGGTGGCATTGACTAAATACATGTTATAGGCTTATATAGCTAACACAAGGCTAAATAACAACTGTATATACTTATGACTAACCAATGGATACATTTAACTAACTACCGTACCAAAAATTGTTCTTGCCCCCTAACAGTCCCTTCTACTCAAAGACATGTAGTACTACATGTTCTCGCCAAAAGTTGTAAATTTTTCGACCATGTCTGTTCTTTTGGGTTGCTTTCCAGAGTTTGCCTCCCCTCTAGTATTTTATCTCTGCTAATAACTTTCACTGGCCATGTGCACCCAAAGATTCCTGGATTACTCTACCTCACCTGCTAATTTTATTTAACGCCAAAGAAAACCTCTGATGATGCCTATGATGAGTTAGTTCACTGGCAGTAATAATAGTTTTTTCCTTTTCGGTTTCTTCCGAAAGCAAGGCATGTGATGTGAACATGCGCTTCGAACCTCGCAAAAATAGTACAGCATGGAAGCTGCAGACAGTGTAATTTAATTAGGTAATCCTCTGGATTAAATTAACTGGTGGCCTGTACAGTCGTATTCCCTGTCCATGTGCAACGAGGCAAGAATGTGCTGGTAGCAGGGAAAATTTTCTGCACGAAGTGCTGCAGACAATACTACAGAGAGGAAGATGCCAGGAGGGGCGGTATATATGTGTGACATTCTGCTGCTGTAAGTTTTGCAGATCTGAGAAAGCTGCAGGAGAAGAAGGGGAGATGATGGATCTCATCATGCGGTGCAGATACACGATTGGTTTCTGGCAAACTGGACTAGATCATCAGTCCCAACGAGGTTAGATTACCAAGAGAGCAGAGCATGTTCCGCCTGCATGACTGCATCACTGAACAATGGTTTCTGTAAGAAGTCAGGCTTCTGAATCTGCCATCGTGAAGAAGCAATCAAGTAAGCCATGACGTAACAGAAAGACAGTGGGGAAGAACATACTACTAACAGTGGTCAAAATATGCCTAATTGGGATGTAACTTTCACCGAGCTTAAGGTAAGATGCAAGTTTGACATAGCTAAGTTGCAATTTGGCAACCATTTTGATTGTACTAAGGTTTCAGTAAAAACTATGGAGCAGCCAGACAGGGTAAGTTAAAAAGAGTGTTCCAAAAAGATAAGGCCTGAATCACTGTAGACCAGAAGAAACATTGAGAAGGTAACACTCAGAAGAGAGCATGTCAAAGGAAACAGTAAACAAACACCAGCAGCTCTGAGCTTCTGACCACACTACTGCATCAAGGCAGTACAAAAGAACAAACTTGGACAGGCGCTAGAACACCGTACTTGACGGGCTCTAGATTAAAGTTGTGTTACCGAGAGAGATAATTACAACAGCATCATCGCGGCGCGGAACCCGAGAGAGACCAGAGATGTTTTCGCTCACTCACCTCCTAATAAACCGGATTAACAATGGCATCAACTGGGACCAAATGATGGCATCAAGAGGCTCCATTGGCCACTGCACTGCATTGCATGCCACCTTCCTCCCGTCTTCTCCTCCTTGCTTAAACAAATGCTCATATTCCTTCCTCATCCAAAACTCCAAGAACATTTTTTTTTCCTTTTTTCGAAAATCAACACCTTAACCACTCTCACACACACTCACTCACTGAGACAGTGCACCAAATCAAATCTCTAGGAGTAGTATACTTTATTAAAAAGAATATCCTGCGAAAAAAAAGCTATGCTAAGCTATGGTTTGCTGGCTCGGATCCAGATCTCCCGTGGCTAAACCTTTGGGCTATAAACAAATCCCGGGGTTTCCCTCCCACTCTACAATCCCAATGCCATAGATATAGATAGTAGGCGCCACCACCACTACCAAGTCATCGATCGCCTCTAGACTCTCGCCATTCTCTCGCTCCACGCGCGCCGCGCCATCAGGCCCAGCAATGCCTCCGCGGTTACGCGTCATCGCGACGTGGCTGCTCCTCCTCGCGTGCGTCTGCGGCGGCGCCCACGGTGTCAACGACCAGGGCGAGGCGCTGCTGCGATGGAAGCGCTCGCTCACCAACGGCACGGGCGGTGGTGGCGCGCTGCTGGGGACGTGGACCGAGTCGGACGCGAGCCCGTGCCGGTGGTCCGGAGTGGCGTGCGACGCGCGGGGCGCTGTGGTGTCGCTGATCATCAAGAACGTCGACCTCGGAGGGGCCGTGCCGGCGGCCGTGCTCCGCCCGCTCGCGGTTTCGCTCGAGACGCTCGTGCTCTCCGGCACCAACCTCACCGGCGCGATCCCAAAGGAGATAGGGCAGTACGCCGCGCTGACCACCGTTGACCTCAGCGGGAACGGTCTCTCTGGCGCGATCCCGGCCGAGCTCTGCCGGCTTGCCAAGCTCCAGACGCTGGCGCTCAACACCAACTCGCTGCAGGGCGCCATCCCCGACGACATTGGCAACCTCACCGCCCTCACCTCACTCATGCTCTACGACAACGAGCTGAGCGGCACGATCCCGGCTAGCATCGGGAACCTGAAGAAGCTGCAGGTGCTGCGCGCCGGCGGGAACTCGGCGTTGAAGGGCCCACTGCCGTCGGAGATCGGCGGGTGCACCGGTCTCACCATGCTCGGCCTCGCCGAGACCGGCGTCTCCGGGAGCCTGCCAGACACGATCGGGCAGCTCAAGAACCTCCAGACCCTCGCCATCTACACCGCCATGCTCACCGGCCCGATCCCCGTGAGCATCGGCAACTGCACCCAGCTCACCAGCCTGTACCTCTACCAGAACTCTCTCACCGGCCCCGTGCCGCCGCAGCTCGGCCAGCTGCGCAAGCTTCAGACGGTGCTCCTGTGGCAGAACCAGCTCGTCGGCACGATACCACCGGAGATCGGCAACTGCAAGGACCTCGTGCTCATCGACCTGTCGCTCAACGGGCTCACGGGGCCCATCCCGAAGAGCTTCGGCGGGCTCTCCAAGCTACAGCAGCTGCAGCTCAGCACGAACAAACTCACCGGCGCCATCCCGCAGGAGCTCTCCAACTGCACGTCGCTCAGCGACGTCGAGGTGGACAACAACGAGCTGTCGGGTGAGATCGACATCGACTTCCCGAGGCTCCGCAACCTGACGCTGTTCTACGCGTGGCAGAACAGGCTCACCGGCGGCGTGCCCGCGGGCCTGGCCCAGTGCGAGGGTTTGCAGTCGCTTGACCTCTCGTACAACAACCTCACCGGCCCCGTCCCGAGGGAACTGTTCGCCCTGCAGAATTTGACCAAGCTGCTGCTCCTCAGCAATGAGCTCTCGGGGTTTATACCACCGGAGATCGGCAACTGCACCAATCTCTACCGGCTCCGGCTCAACGGCAACCGGCTGTCGGGGACCATACCCGCTGAGATCGGCAACCTGA
This sequence comes from Avena eriantha, assembly GCA_910589775.1. NCBI lineage: Eukaryota > Viridiplantae > Streptophyta > Magnoliopsida > Poales > Poaceae > Avena > Avena eriantha. The sequence goes on from OU342744.1 coordinate 192,121,124, forward strand.
AGAACCTCAATTTCCTCGACCTCGGAAGCAACCGCCTCGTCGGCCCTCTGCCGGCGTCCATGTCAGGGTGCGACAACCTCGAGTTCGTTGACCTGCACTCCAATTCCCTGTCCGGCGCGCTCCCGGACCAGCTTCCACGCAGTCTGCAGATCGTCGACATCTCCGACAACCGCCTCACCGGGCTGTTGGGCCCCGGCATTGGGAGGCTGCCGGAGCTGACCAAGCTTAGCCTCGGGAAGAACCGGATCTCTGGCGGCATCCCACCGGAGCTTGGTTCTTGCGAGAAGCTCCAGCTGTTGGACCTCGGCGACAACGCGCTTTCCGGCGGGATCCCGCGGGAGCTAAGCATGCTTCCTTTCTTGGAGATTTCGCTCAACCTCAGCTGCAACCGCCTGTCGGGCGAGATTCCGTCGCAGTTCGGCAGCCTCGATAAGCTCGCCTGCCTCGACGTGTCCTACAACGAGCTCTCCGGTAGCCTAGCGCCTCTCGCGAGGTTGGAGAACCTCGTCACGCTCAACATCTCCTACAACGCTTTCTCCGGCGAGCTCCCGGACACGCCCTTCTTTCAGAAGCTCCCGCTCAGCAACATCGCCGGCAACCACCTGCTTGTCGTTGGCGCCGGCTCCGACGAGAACTCCCGGCGGGCAGCCGTCTCGACTTTGAAGCTCGCGATGACGATCCTCGTGGCGGTGAGCGCGTTCCTCCTCGTGACGGCCACGTACGTGCTGGCCCGCTCGCGGCGCCGCAACGGTAGTGCCATCAACAGTGGTGCCGCGGAGGCGTGGGAGGTGACCCTGTACCAGAAGCTGGACTTCTCGGTGGACGAGGTGGTCCGCGGCCTGACGTCGGCGAACGTGATCGGCACGGGAAGCTCGGGCGTGGTGTACCGCGTGGAGCTCCCCAACGGCGAGCCGCTCGCCGTGAAGAAGATGTGGTCCTCCGACGAGGCCGGCGCGTTCCGCAACGAGATCTCGGCGTTGGGCTCCATCCGCCACCGCAACATCGTGCGGCTGCTTGGGTGGGGCGCCAACCGGAGCACCAAGCTGCTGTTCTACACCTACCTCCCGAACGGCAGCCTCAGCGGCTTCCTCCACCGTGGCGGCGTCAAGGGCGCAGCCGACTGGGGCGCTCGGTACGAGGTCGCGCTGGGCGTCGCGCACGCCGTGGCGTACCTCCACCACGACTGCCTGCCCGCCATCCTGCACGGCGACATCAAGGCCATGAATGTCCTGCTCGGCCCGAGGAACGAGCCGTACCTCGCCGACTTCGGCCTCGCCCGCGTCCTGTCGGGCGTGATCGAGCCCGGCTGCTCCGCTAAGTTGGACACGTCCAGGCCACGCATCGCCGGATCATACGGATACATCGCGCCAGGTATCTATCTTGTCCGAGAAAAAATGTTTTGTGATCGGATCATCAGATTACTAATTGAGATTCTTGTTGGAGCAGAGTACGCGTCCATGCAGAGGATCACGGAGAAGAGCGACGTGTACAGCTTCGGTGTCGTGGTGCTGGAGATCCTGACAGGGAGGCACCCGCTGGACCCGACGCTGCCAGGCGGGACGCACCTGGTGCAGTGGGTGCGGGAGCACATGCAGGCGAAGCGGGGCGTGGCGGAGCTCCTGGACGCGCGGCTGCGCGGCAAGCCGGAGGCGCAGGTGCAGGAGATGCTGCAGGTGTTCGCGGTGGCCATGCTGTGCATCAGCCACCGCGCCGACGACCGGCCGGCGATGAAAGACGTCGTCGCGCTGCTGAAGGAGGTCAGGCGGCCGCCAGAGAGCGCCGGTGACGAGGGGAAGGAGCAGGCCTGCGGTGCTGCTGCTGCGGCGCCTGGTCAAGCCGAGCAGCGCTCGCCGGCTCGGAGCGCGCTGCCGATGGGCGGCTCTTCAAACTGCTCGTTTGCCATGTCTGATTACTCAAGCTGAACTGCGTGTTGCAGTAGTAGATAACAGCCACTAAATGTGTAGAATTTTTTTGAGATATCTGTAAGATCAGTAAATTAGTACTAGGTAATTATTTCGTGGAGTACTCAGCCACTAAATGTGTAGAATTATTACTTAAGGTTATATAATGTGATTATTCAGATATTACGGGATTTGTCAAGTAACATGCATGTTTGATTTACGTTATGTAAGGCCAGGCCATCAGGTTATGTTCATGGGAAAATTTCTACAGGACACCGTTATTTTCCGTCATTTGCTGAAACACATTGTTCGATTGTGTCTTTCTCAGGTACCATTACAATTTTATGACACATTTGCTAGAACATACCACGTGGCCAAAAAAGGAAAGTTTTGCCAGTTTTGCTTGGGTGACCATGTTATGGCCATGTTTGAAGAAAATATGTCACACTTTCCTTTTTAGCTGTGTGGTGTGTTCTCGCAAATGTACCGCAAAATTATAATGATACCTGACAAAGACACAATCGAGCAGTGTGTTTCAGCAAATGACAGAAAATAATTGTGTCCTATAGCAAATTTTTCTTATGTTCATACGTTGTCTTCCATCAAGCAAACCTGCCATTTGGTCCCAAGTACCCACGCGGACCGTTTTGAGGCCGCCAGAAACATATTTCTCTGGTCCAAAATACCTCCCGCAGAATTGTCATCGAAAACCAAAACCTGGATATTCTGTTTCACGAGTTCGGTTGGCGGCGTCCGCCCGAGACGAAATGGGACTTCAAATCACGGTTCATATTTGAATATTTTCTCCGCAGAGAGTTCAGATAGCAGCTACATAGATCAAAATAATGAATGTTTTAACATCAAATAACACAAATAATAATCCAGTAAACAAATTACAATAATAATTATTCAAATCAAATTAAAACAATTGTTCATATCAAATAATTAAAAAAAAACGAAATGTTTCCAGGGACAATTAAATAGTTTGAACTCAATGAATAAAACAGGGAGCTTCATCTTCCGTGGCATAGCCAATGATGTTGAATGAGGTCTTGTTGAAGCTGGGTATGATGGAGGCATTTTCAATCTTCCGATATGTCTCTAGAAAAGCTTCAATGTGATAGGGGTTGCATTGTGGCCTCACTCGGGTACTATTGTCAAAGAAGAACTTCAAGTTCTTGTCCTTTTAATCTTCTATGATCATGTTGTACAGGATGACACAGCATGTCATGATGTTGTTCAGGGTTTTCTTATCCCAAAACGAGCAAGACCACGGGCAATAGCAAACCTAGCTTGCAACACCCCAAAAATCCTTTCGATATCCTTACGGGTTGCTTCTTGAGCTTGTGCAAATATAGCATCGGCTCTTGTTGACGGATTTGAAATTGTTGCATCCGTGGGTCTAGGGTACCCCGGAGCCGACGGGCGAGCCCCGACCCCTGCATAGTGCCCTCGCGGGAACTTGGTTGGAGCATCCCCTCGGGGGCTTCCGATCGGGTGCCCCACAGGGACGTGGTGCCGGGGGCTCAAGCACCTGCCCGAGAAGAATACCCCGGGTACCAGTCTCGGGAACGGGGAGCCAACGGCTACCCTGAAGAAGGAAGAGGGACAAATGACCGATGATTCCTGACCCAGGGGATAGACTGACCTCTGTCCACGATTCATATGGCCCACCCTAGATATTGATAGCACGGTCAAGCCACGTCGCGCCCACTGGCAGAATCTGTGCGCCAAATTGCAACCATGCAATATGTGCGGCACGCGGGGTCCTAGTCGGGATCTCCTCCGGGGTCCCTGCTGGGATCCCCAGGGATCATGCGTTCGAAGAGACAACCCCCGACAAGATTCAGACTAATAGACAGGCGACAGTGCCAGTCTGCTCGGTGCAGGTGGCAAGAGACACGCGGTATAGCGGCAGGAGCGCATGGCCATGTTACGAGCATGCACTCTACTTCGACATCGTGTGGTGGCCAACCCTTGTAGTGTACCCTTGCCCTTATAAAAGGAGGTCTAGGTCGGTCGATAAGAGGGAGGAGAGTTTCCTAGCTAGAGCCTTCCCGGGGAAGGAATCAGTGTAATTGTGATCATCCACCACATAATTGATAGTTGCAGGACGTAGAGATCCACATATCGCGAACCTGAACCTGGGTTAAAAACCTTGTGTCTCTATGTCTGCATGTGTTCGTCTAGCTCGCCGATCGAGCTCGCCGGACGTTGCACCCCTGGTCGAACTGACAAAGAGGATCACCCATCCCTGGTGTCGAAAATCAAGACACGACATTAGGTGTGCCAGGTAGGAGGTGCATCTGAGCCGAGCTCTTCACCGCGGATCCTATGCCAGGACTTCTATAGCCCGGTGCATGGGCGATGTTATGCCTCCTAGGTGCATACGAGAAATCAAGGGATGGTTTCAGTGCGTCATCAAGCTCTCCCCCCGTCGATGGTCCTCCCCTCGAGAGGGGCGAGCCGTCGAGTGGGTCTCAACTCACAAGAATCTCATTGCCTCCTCCTAGGAATGCGCTACTAGCGGCCATGGACAAGGTAGGGGCCGCAGAGAATCAACTTCATCGTCCTCCTTTGGGTCAGGCAGCCAACGGGTGAACAACTGAGTAATTTCACCCAGCATTTCGCCCGAGTACTCACTGCCCTCCCTGAGGAATCCCCTGAAACGGTGGGGTCGACCTTCTTTTGGGGGGTACGAAGCCCCCTGATGAGAAGGCGCATGGTCACTCACGTCTTCGAATTGATCGCGAACATCTTCTTTGCCGCGGACGCCTGTGTCAGAATAGAAGAGGGGAACGCTCACCCCTTCCTTTGCGATAGGACGGGCGGTGGTACCTGATAACCCCCAAGTGCAGGGGATCACCGTAGTACCTCTCAATGTAGAAGTAGGGTATCGATCCATGGGAGCAAGAAGGAAAAGCTATCTATTCTCTACAACTAAAGTATCACAAGTTTTAGTTGATTATGCACTAAACAAGTTTTAAGGAATAAGATGGTTGTTTTAATGGTTGGAAGTTTAATGTAACAAAACAAGAATATAAAAGTGTCTCAATCCTCTTCAATGCAAGAGGACAAGACAAGGGTTTTCTTTTATAGGAACAATGGACATGGGTTCATGGGTTCACTTAATCTTCTCTTCTCCATCTATGCTGATTATCATGTTATGGATAGTAAAGGTACACACAATTGCAATGTTTTAATGGTACTTTTATGATGGCTACATGTCATAAAACACATCGGTGAAAGAAGTACTCCTTTGTGTTGCTAGGTCACCCTTGCAATAAGGCTAGTATTTGGTTTGTGTCACGCCACACATCATACTCCCCCCTTTTACCCCTAGATAAAGGATGTTGGGCTGCATTGATATCACTCAATACATATGCCGTTGTCACTCGGCCACCCATTACCTACATACATCATACTTCTTAATGAAAAACATTCTAAACACTAGTGCAATGATTCATATGTTGTGATATGTTGTTAGTATTATCACATCTCTCTCATCTACCCCCACTTAGTGGTGTCAATCACCTCATGATATGGATAAACAAGGCATTATGTATAAGTCTAAACCATTATATGCATCATAGAATATTCCCAAAGTATGACAAACCATACAAGATCCAACACAACAGTAAATGAATAACAAGTACTATCTCATAGAACAATATCCACCATAGGAATTACATAGATAGATCCATACTCATGCAAGGCACATCATATGGACTTCAATAATGATCATGCACAGAGAGATTAGATCAAGTTACCACCATAAACCCAAAGTCCAGGGGATGGACTACTCCCCTCTCATCATGGAGAGTGATGAGGAGGCGTTGGCGAAGGAGGTGACGCAGCCGGAGGCGATTCCAACAACGGTTCCCCCTCCAATCTTCCTCTGGGCGGTGGCCTGCTGGCTCTCTGTTACTTGGTTTTCGATCTCCACCTCCATCCATCTCGAGAAAGGCCGCCAGGGGGTATATATAGATGGTTTTAGGTCACAATGAAGCGAATGGCGGTGGAATCAACGACATCGGAGTTTCGACGGCTGAGATAGCCCCAGTGACGCTCCCTCCAGTAAATGGGCTCCCATTTTCATCTTGTTGGGCCCCATGGGCTCTACTTTAGCTTGTTGGATTCGTATGGAAATTATCTAACAGCTCCCATTGACCTAGCTCTGTTTTGAGTTCCGTAGCTCATAGAAAGTCAAAAACACTATTAGAAGGCTTTTCTACTAGAAAAGTTAAAACCAAAAGAGAGGGGATTGTTTAGAAAATCCCAGAAATCAATGTCAACCATGAATCTAACATCATATATGTTGCAAATATGTGGGAAATCATGTCAATAAACTACAAAGTTCATGTATGCATTTTACATGCATCAACGTCCCCAAGCTTAACCTATGCTCGTCCTCAAGCATGAAGGTGATAAAAACTAAACATGGACTTTGGAGTTTGTTACTTTTGCTTATTTCATTGTCATGTAAAGTTCATAGGCTCAATTTCTTTCAATGAAACATAATATGAAAGTGTACTATCAAGTTGTATCTTTTACACATCTATAAATATGCTAAACAATAAGTGATGGTGTGATAAAATAAATGATAAACAAAATAAATATGCAAGCACACTTTGATGAACCTATAGAATAAGAGACTCTTTTCATGATTGCATTGGTATTGTCATGCCTTTATTTTTGGGCTACTTCTTAGTTTCATGCCCTTGATTGGAAGACTCACTTTTTAGTTTTATGTCTTCCCTTGAGATGTTTTGCATCCCATACCGAAAGTAAGCATTGAATACATATGTTAATCCTCCATAAAGAATAGAAAATAGAATTTTGAGCTATGTAATTCATGTCAACAATACTAATAAGGATGGGTTCCAAGTATCTTTTTTTATTTCACTTTGTTTTAAAGCTTCATATGGTATATGTGCTAAACATCTTACAAGTTGATTGTTTCATGCACCTAGCCCATGACCTTCCACTCCTCATGCTACTCAACTTAGGCCTATCATTGTATACTCATGTTGGTATATGAAACCGCATCACTGAAGTACCTATTTCCCCTATGTAGCTATATGCCCCCCTTTTGGCATTTATTTATTTGCTTATTTATTCATTCAGCCTAAAAGATAATATAATTCCTTGGTTGTATTCAAGTGGGAGGGGCAATATCTCTACTCCAAAAGAACAAGAAAAATATACATATGAATCATATCAACAAGGATCATCATGATGTAAGTTTCCACCATATTTGGCTTTGGCTAGCGGTTTAGGAGCGTTTTCTACCAACATGCCTACTAGAGTGTGCACACTTCATTTCACATCGTTGCAATCCATATGTAGAACTTAAACATGATTAATATTCAACATTTAACATTGAAAGCTTTGTGCCATGCCAGTCATGGTTTATCTAACAACCACTAATAAGATGTGAAGCACACAAATTTCCATAGTGGTATCACCCCAAACCTTACTTTCTTATGATCTTTAAAATACATGAAAAATGGTGTTTTTAAGAGTGTTTGGAGGATTAACATACATACTATATGCGGTGACCCAGCATACCACTGCATGATGTAGTACACTATAGTCGTTGACATAACACCAATGAAACACCATTCCACCAGTATTACATCCCTTAGAGTGGTACAACAGAAACATAGTAGCTCCAAGACATGACTATAGGTTACAACTCGACTCTTTACAAAAGATCCAGAGAAGATTCTAGGTTAAAATAGGAAGAAGGAAACTTCTTACAAAGAAGAACCAGAAATAACAACTCAGAACTACCTTGTGAATAAGACTAGCATCTAAACTATCTGGTTTGCAACTTCTGCTATTGCAATGCTCTACAGAAATATGTTTTGTGGCTAGAGAGTATATTCCTAACTACTCAGGAATGTCATCTTCACTTTAGTTGATGTATATGTTGAATCCATAGACTTTATTGAAGAACTTGAGCTTCCGGTGGTGACTCCTTGAGCAAGAGTGGGTGTTGATGACGTCTTCAAGGCTTGAGAACCTAGCAAGGGTTAAGAAGGTACGGTTGAGTACGAGCGTACTCAGCAAGTTTACTAAAAAGGAGTGTTCTATGCACTATCTACATCCATAGACCAAAGGTCATAGGCAATGCAGGTTTTCATAAACATTTCTTCAAAGTTTGCTTTTGTTCTAAAAAGCTATGTATGTCAGCCTTCACAGGTTTACCAGAACTTTAATGGAGTTCCTTTACTGCCGTGTTCATAGCTTCTTCCCGGAATAGGAAGTGACATGTAACAATTTTATACACTCTACAGTACCCATAAGAGATCTTAAGTTTTGTTGCTCTGCTGGGAGTATGTCCCCATTCAAACTTCCATGGTTTGAGGCCCAACCTAAGATCCAATCCAACCACTGCCTTCCTCGCGACCCCGCATGCCCAACGGATTGCACGTTAGGCCTAGGATAAAACTTTTTTCCAATGGCAGCCTAAGGCGTACAACCCTCGTAGATACCAGAAGCCGTGGGACGTTGAGGGATCCCACCCATATGTTGTCAACCCTCATAGAGGAGTTACACCCACGACTTGGTCATCTGTTGACATGCAAAAGGAAGAAGATACAACTGACTTCTCCGTCCCATTCCAAATCTCATGGTTAACGCGTATTATACGGTGCAAGAATCACTGGCGACATTGGTTGTTAAGTCCTAGATAATATGTTCTTTTACCACCGGAACTGTAATAGCAAATTATTACCACTTGGTAAATAATCCATAATCATATCATTATGAAAGTAGTGTTTTCCGGCCTTTTGAAATGCAGGTGTGTAACACCCTCGAATCGTCCCTATGCAAGTCTTAGCGCTTCCCGCCAAACCCGCATAGAAATGATTCAAAGATGCCCACCAGGCACTTGTGTGCGGGTGGAAAACAAAGTAATACCATTACACAATAGTCCATGATGGAACCCACAGAACATATATACAACAAGGACTCAACGAGTCAAGAATACATATATACAGTATAAAGATCCAAATCACCTTGAAATTGATATGGCATCCGAGTACGGATAAGAAGCAAATTGGGCTAAGAGCCCTAAAGAATAACCAATGGCATCCAAAAACCTGCCCAGGCCAAGCCGGAAGGGTAACCCTGCTAACGACGTTGAACTCATACCTGTTGAACAAAATGGGTGCCGACAAAGGGCAAAGTAAAGAGGAAGCGGTCAATACTGAGGCCAGTATACGGCGAGTCGAGAATTCGGCGGCTCTCGCCTACCTAGGTATGGTGGAATGAAGCGTCAGCGAAGCATGCACTAAAAAACCTATGGAGACTCGATACAACTGACGACTATCAGGGAGGGATAAGAAATACCTATGTGGGACCAACCTGATACTAACACCAATCATACCCAGCCTGGCATTTCCCCCTCGAGACCAAATGAGGAAGTTAAACCGAGGAACTCACATAGTTGGCAGTTTTATTTATTCTATTATAGTTGCAGTACTTACTAGTCATATATAGATAGCATGAGTCATCCTAATATCATAAGTAGTGTTAGTTTTAGTTAATCATTCTGTTGTAATTGCAATACTTACTAGTCAGATACAATTAGCTAGAGATATCCCAAATCCAGCAGTTGTTGGCACTTTTATTTACTCATTATGTTATAGTGAAACTGATTACTAGACATGTCAAAGTCAATTTATAACACTACTTTAGTTATGGTTGTCTATGATCGAGATACTATTCTCCAAGTCGTCCATAACCAGGGACACGACTTTCAGAAAGATTTACCCTGCAGGGGTGCACAAATATCAACACACGCATGATCAACCTCGAGAAAAACCAAATAAAACACAGTGAGGCCTCACGATAATGCATTCACATGATTCATAAATTATTTCAGGGGGCCATCCCATAAAGCTACCCGCAATAAAGTTGGACAGCTCCGAGACGGACCCAGTGTTTGTGTCGACGGTTGTAAATGACTGGGAACCGAAAGTGTGAATGGGCTTGTCGATACAGCGGAAACGTGTCACAAATCCTAAACAGTACACGTGCTCCACGCACAATCATAAATAAAGCATTAAAACATGACATAAGTACAGGATAGTAATAAATCCCCAAACTAGTTTGTGGCCCTAATAAATAAAGTGTGAATCAAGCTCAAGCAAAGGGGGGTCCATAGAGTATCCCGTATGTAGATAGTGCGAATAGTCAAGGAATAGGTATCACATACTTGGGGTCTACGGGACACAAGTGAGCGTGGAAGAACCAAATAACATCTATTGCCTGCTGGTGCCTCTGCATTAGTTATATTTATTCCTAGCATTTTATTTAACAATTTGTAATTAAAGCCATGATCATTTCAACCATTAAACATGTGACAGCCTTCCAACAACGGTGGAATGACAACAACATGAAGCAGCACCTGAGCAAGCAACTACGACTTGCAAGGCCAACTATCTATCAAACAATAGGCAATAGGATGTGTCCAAGGCAATATAGAGGCTGCAATGAATATAAATGGTGCACGTAAACTAAAGCATCACAACACGGATATCAATAGATCAACAAGAGGAAATAAAGACTATAAAATAAAAATCGGTAGAAAGGGGGAGATTGCTCGCCTGGAAAACACCGCTGAAGATACATATCCGAAGGACTTGTCGATACTCGCATCAACTTAATAGCCTAATCCGCGAAGAACCAAAGCACTAAAAGAAACACGAATGCACTATTTAATACTACAGCAAACGAATCGGCATGTTTATGATATGATGCATGACATGGCACAGATGCGGTGCAATTAGGCAATATTAATCGGAACCAAGGTCCTGGCAATTAATTAGGTGGTTCATGTTGTTTGGATACTCCGCAATTTAAATGTTGTATTAACAAGGCAAAACATAGCATCGGTTCGCTACACAAATTTAAATGGAGTCGAGATAATACATCATAGCCCGCATATAGTCTTCATATTTAATTATTAGGTGAATCGACAAAATACCCCCAAATGACAAAGTATGAATGCAATCATGGAAAATTTAATATGAAATAAGATAGATATCATATTATAAAAATAGGGTCTTGAATAGGGGATCACATTAGGGTTCAACACCAATGGTCTTGGGGTTCGGCGGGGTTCGGTCTTCGAACCCCGGACAAAGAACTTGGCGTTCGAGGGGTTCGAGGCTTCAAGGATTGGGCTTCGGACTCCAGGAATAGGGTCTCGGTGTCTTCGGATTTGTGAAGGGTACGTCGGTGTTCCATGACGAGGATGTTCGGGTACTGGCTTTGGTGGTCGATGAAGGACTTGGAGCACTTGCGTCCATGTAGGATGTCATAGTGTTCTGTGAAGTAGAACTTGTGTCGATGGTCGGTGGCGAACTTGGTATAGCTTGATGTCACGTTGTGCATCATCGAGGTACCGCAGACTTGTCGACGTCTTCGTGTGGCTTCATGTGGCGGCACAAGTACCCGACCACAACATGGGCTTGATGGAGATCTGGATGGTTCCGAAGACGATCTGGTTGGAAGTCCTGCTGTGAATGTGGATGCGCGCTCCCCAACTTGGACCAGGGGACCTGGCCCCTTCCGGACACGTAGGAGGCGGCAATAGTCATCCGGGACGAGACCGAGAGGTGCTAGCGAGACGAGGCTGGGTCGGGGTCGAGACCCAGGTCGATGAGGCATGTGCAAGCCCTCGCGTGGGCGAATAGCGCATGCCGGGGTGGGCCTGGCGATGATAGGCACAGACGAAGGAGAGGGAGGCAATGCAGAGCTCGCTGGGGAGAGCTCAGGCACAGGGCTTGGCGATGGCGGGTCGTCGGAGCTCCGCATGCAGGGAGGGTGACAAGGACACACGTTGGTTGGGGCAACACGGTGCTACTGACAGAGAGCGGCGGTGGGGCTAGACTCATGCGGCCTAGGGTCGAGGCAGAGGACGGCACATCTGTCAACTGCACTGTGGGTCCGGTGAACGGGAGGAGGCCAGCAACGAGGGATGCACTTGCAGCGGTGGGCAGCAGGACAACGCGAGGAGGAGGCGGGGAGGACATGTGGTCGGTGTGCTCTACCACGGGGAAGACGTGCGCAACAGGGATGGCAAGGCGGCCGAGGTCACACTGTAGGGGCGGGCCAACGGCTAGATTGTTACCTGGCGGCGAGCACGCTAAGCGGTGGCAGTGGCTCTGCTCGAGGGAGGGGATCCCGTGGGGTTGGTGGGGATTTCACGATGGAGAGAGAGGAAGCAGGGTCACGAGGTGGGGTCGGGTGGTGTGTGCGGGACGAGTGCCGGGTGGTTGGGCTGGTCACGTGCGCCGACGCAAGAGGGGGTAGGTGGTGTGCGCTCTGAGCGTTACATCCACGCGGGAGCTGGGGCCGGGACTCAGGCGTGACGCGGTCATGGGGTAGGGCCAAGCGGAGCGGCTAGCGGGGTGGGGCGCGCAAGCAATGGCGTGCGCGGTGCGTGTCGGTGTGTTGTAGGGCACGGCTGGAGGCTAGGACATGCGGTTGTTGCGGCTGGTTTAGGGTGGTAGGTGGGATTAGCTGCGGGTGGGTTAGATGGTTAGGGTTAGCCAGCGCTTAGCTGGGCCGGTTAGTAGGTGGTCTAGATGGTTGGGCCTCTGATCTGGCCAGCAGACTGCCTCCCCAGGGTTTTATAAAATATGTTTTGTTTATTTATTTTGTTTTAAATATTCTTTTGGTAAATAGTTTTAGACAAAAAAAGATCCAGAAGAGGCCGGAGTTTTACATTTGAAATAGAGAGGGGGTATTTAGAAAACAAAGATAGGCTCTTTAGAAAATAGGTTTTAGGAAAACAGATGCATGATGATGATATTGCACAAATGCAATGGGGCATGATGACATGAGCATGCTATCATGATGATGCACAAGGGAAAATCACAACGATTTTCTAGTAGTAGTTTTAGCAGGGTGCTACAAGGTGATGACAAAATTTGAGTTACAAGCATTTGATATAAAATAACCAAAGGACATGAGCAAGTGTGAACTTGCCTTTGTGATTACAAGATTATGCAATCATGGTCTTCGAGACGATATAAGATCCAATATCTGAAAACAACATCATTGGTACCATAAGGACTAATATTAAAGAAGCAATATGTTGATGCATAAGTAATGTAATGCATTTTGTAAAATCCCGAGATAATCCCCCAATAACATGAATGAGTTAAATTTTGGTGATGCTTTTAAGATTTAGTTATTTCTAAGATTTACTTTATCAGTAAATATAACTACAAAGCATTTAAGTGTTTAACATGCAAAGTATATAAGTGAAGCATAATAACATTCTAGGACTTAGGTGAATTATTATATAGTAATTATGATGGAAGTTAATGTGTTAAGTTGTTAAGAGTTAAAGGACTTACTCTAGGGTTGTTGTTTGAAGTGGCAAAATGAATAACTTTTGAAGAAAAGGTTTCTTTGGTAAGGTTTAAACAATCTTTCTAGTTAATAGAATGTGATTGGTGTCGTTTGTGTTAGCTCGTAAAGTTTGGACTTTAGATGCCTCATATCTTAATTGAAACAGACCAAAGTTAACTATAAAGCATAACTAGGACTAAGATAAGGTAATTTTATCTTATGGTCGAGTCCAAGAGTCTTCCTTGATATGACTGATGATGGATTTGTATAAATATTGAGTACAATTCTATGATCTTAAACTTAACAAGTTGATGATATGTAAGTTATAAAACTAAAGCTAATTATGAAGTATGGTGATATCATTATTTAGTTTACTTAGCTCAAATTTAAAATTTACAATTATGTTAAGTATGGTGGATGAGATTGGATCATTCACTCTGAACATCTGTGAATGATGCATAACGTTAGTTTTGAGGTTTGTTGGTTCAACTTGGATTTAAAGTTTTTAAAATAGTATTCTAAAGTTAATAGTTATATTTAAAATTTATAATAAATCCAAGTTATGGTTTTGGCATTAGTACTTTGACGTAAAGGACTTAAGGTTTTATAAATAAATGTAATTATTTCTTATTTAGGAAATAATTTTTAAAGAATTAACAAAACAACTATTTCGTTTTAGTAAAATAGATAAATGGAAATCTATTACCTAATAACCTTAAAATATTTTGGAATAATATACTTAGTATTTTGTAGTAAAATATACTTATTTAAGTCCATAAAAATGAATTTTACTTATTTCTAAATACTAACTTTATTTTTATGAAATTCCTCAAAGGATTAAATGTATTTACATATTGGCTTCAAGTTTTATTTGTAAAAAATTTAAGTTAGTATTTTTATAAAATAGTAGATTTATTTTTATTTAGAAAAATGATTTTTATCCATTTAGATCTTTTCCTTATTTTACTATATTTCATTTAGAAATTTGGTGGCTTTAGTTTTTTAGTTACACTTTGTTTATTCATCTAAGCAACTTTGTATTTTTATTTAGTAGATGTTATTCTTGTCATCATTTTGATATATAATATGTATTTTTTTAGGATTTCTCTAGATTTTTTCTAGGGTTAAAATATCTATAGGGGTAATATGGTCATTTACTTTCTATTCTTTTTCTGTTAAATTCTAATTTTTTGGAACTAGGCCTGGTCTGAGAGCCAGCCCAGCCCACCAGCCGATTTGTCCCACAAGACCCTCCAAGCTCGGGGTCAACCCTGACCCGGGCCCATCCCCTCTCTTCCTCTCCTCTGTCTCCGAATTCTTACCGGCACGCGCTCCTTCCTCTCTTCCTCTCGTTCCTCTCATAGGTTGCTCCAGACGCCGTCGCCGACGCCGCTCCAGCCAGTCGCCGGCCAACTCTAGGACCACTTCCTACTGATGAGTCCCTGGATCGATCTCCTCCGTCGATTCATGCTGCCTCATTGTCCCTCTGCTTCCCCATGCGCTCCCCCATGAATCCCTAGCTTCTACGACTGGGGTCCCCGGTGCGGCACCTGCGCCCAGCGCCTCCTCGTCACATGTGACATGTGTTGCCTCGAGCTCCTGCTGCTCCTCCCCCATCTACCTCGACCACCATCTCCACGTCAAGCTCTACCTCAAGGTTTGGCTTCACTGACACGGCCTGCACGACCTCCACATCGACCGCTTTCTCTCTGGTGGTTACGTACTGGTGGTGCCACTACATGGATATGCGTGTCGCCACCTTCCATTTTGATGCCGGTGGGACGGTGCTATTGTGGCTGCGCAACCCCGACATCCATCCTTCGTTGCACCCATTTGTTTGGGCACGGTGAGTTCTTGTTTTGATCGCCTTTCAGGCCGATGTTCTACTATGATGGTTATAGGACTATGGTGATCTATTGGTTATGATGGTGTGGATGAGCTATACCAGTGGTGCCGATTTATGTTTGATGGAATGTTGCTAAGTGTGGTAACTCAATCCGGATGACTTAATCATGTCTAGCATGTGTGACTCTTATTGATACTATGATTTTGCTGATTTTAATCTAGGCAATATTGTAAATCTCAATGTTGTTTTGAGATGACAAGCACTAGTGAGTTAATGGTTATATGATTATATCCTGATACTTTATGTGGATTATAATCTGGGTAAAATGATGTTTGAAATGAAATGATTCCTAGATTGGTGGCTAGGAAAAGGATTTATGTTCCATTTGGGATTGCTCGCAAAGGTGGTTTGTATAAAATATATTGTTAAATTCTAATCCTCTTCTCTAAGTGCTGGTGGATTATAGAATGATGGTTGCAGCCTTGTTGCAGATTGGAAACTTGAGAAAAATCTAACTTCCTGTCATTGTGGATAGTGAAATAATGGTGCAATTGATTCCTAGTTTTTGGTACTAGGAAAATGATAAATCTACTTTGGCTAAAACAATTAGGTGGTTAATTGGTGTGAAAATTTCCCTTAATGGCTTCTGTGACTAAGACTGCCACTATGGTGCCTCCATATTGGAGTGTGCACAGTGGTAGATCTTTTTTGCATGATTTGTTGCTATGGATGTTCCTGATGGCTAGATCTATCCCTGGCCAGTGATGCAAAGACTGAGGCTTAAACTTATATTAGAATAGATTTCTGTACTTGATTCTTGGACTAACCTATGATGCAAAAACTGAGGTATTGCTTAGTCAGGGCAAACACTTATTTTGGTGCCTTAAATCTCTATGATGATTTCTAGTATAGCATTTCTATAGATCTGAGAGGTTTCTTTCTTATATTCCTATTGCTTGTTGAGTTGTTGCCCAAAATAAATAAGAATAGATAAGATGTTTGAATCTTGGTGTTGCAACCTTTTGTGGAAAGGTAGCTTCTATTGCTGATGTTAATTATTCTATATGGTCAAAGATCATTGGCTCTTGATGAATACTGAGTGCAATAGGTTCCAGCCTATGATGCAAAGGCTGAGGCACAGAATTTAAACAAGAACAAATGCTTTTGTGCTCCAAAGCTCTATGATGGTTTTACATACCACTTGTATGTAAAACTGAGAGTATTTTTTCAACCAACCTTTCCTAGATGAGATGATAAAAGTAACTACTAGATTTTGGGTTGTTAAATTCAACCTATTACTGTAGAGTCGACAGATGACTTGTGCTGGGATCTTTGTCAACTTTTGGATCAGCAAGATCTTCTGGATCTTAGGTTTGAACTGTTCCACCTTGATATGTAGTGGACCTTGGCTGCTTTCTTCTTAGCTACTGGCATGCTCCTCCTCTTGAGCTAACTTATGATCTTGTTCTGATCTTCTTGGTGCTTCTTGTGCTCAACCTTTATCTATAAATCCATGTGATATTGGTTGATGATTTGTGTGGATAGATCAGTGATAAACTCATGGCTTTTTGGCTGTGTGGTGAAAGAAACTTGTGATAAACTAAGAAGGAGATAATGGTGGTCTTCTGGGTGTAATTGTACTTGTGTTCGGTAGTGGAGATGGAGAGTTAATAACTCTACTACCTCTATGCTCTCTGTAACATCCCAAAACTTCAATCCAAGTTTACCAAAGATCAAATCATCCAAAAATAGGGTTAACAAAAACTTTTCCATTTTTAAAATGAAAGCATTCATATATGTGGGCATTTAAAAGAGGAGTTGTTTGAATTGCCATGATTAAGTGATCCAATGCTTGTAAAATGTTTCTTAGGTGATTTAAACATCATCTACATCATTCCCAAACTTTTCCTAAAAGAAATCAAATAAAAAAGAATTAAAATCAAGGAATGGTCATTTTGACAAAATTAACTCCCATGCCTACTTTGGCTATTCCTAGTACTCAAAAGTTAACAGGAACAATTCTGGATCTTTACACCCCTTGCTAGTACACATAATGAGGT
Source organism: Avena eriantha (assembly GCA_910589775.1). Classification (NCBI taxonomy): domain Eukaryota; kingdom Viridiplantae; phylum Streptophyta; class Magnoliopsida; order Poales; family Poaceae; genus Avena; species Avena eriantha. The sequence continues at coordinate 192,138,307 of OU342744.1, forward strand.
ACCAAGGCCCACCTTTTGATCTTCTAAAAACCTTCTGTAAACTATTTTAAATAACAGTTCAAAATTGAATCTTTATCATATGGGAAGATCCCACTTTTTCAAAAAACCACTCAAACAAGCTCAACTTTCAAAACCCAAGCATCTGTAGACTCACCAGCACCAACTTAGCACACCCACCAAAAATCTTCTCAAAATTCAAAACTTGAGTTCTTGCGGCCATTTCATCGAACAGGTGGCAGACACAAATCAAACAAAAATCAAACACTATTGTGAGCAGTGATTTAAGCCTAACTTGTTCCCTCTCTAGCTGACAACCATCCCAGTAGATCAGCTAGCAAGTGAAACCAAGCACTAGACTCACTGTAAGCTTGGCGTTGCCATCAATGGTGAGCATGCCGAAGCTCACCATGCCACCCCAGTGTCGACAGCAAGCTAGGAGGAGTTGTAGCCGTGCCAACCTTGTCTAGGAGGCAGCCCACCGTCCACCGCCACTCCCTGTCCAGCGCCCGAGCCTTGCCAACCCCTGGACCACACGCACGGACCGCGCCCAGCCCGCCAGCAACCATGCCGAGAGCACGCCCAGTGCGCCACCCTCGACCGACGCCCACAGACCGCGCGCCGCCCTCGCCGCTTGCATACATGATCACCACCGACCCAGGAGACCGCCAGACATCCCCGTTCGCCGCCCCATGACGCTCAGCCACCGCTCGCCGTCGAAGACGCCGCCTCTGCCGCGCAGAGCATCGCGTGTTCCAGACCAAACCGCACCGCCCCTATGGCCGCATTTAAGTGTTAGAACATCGCCAGGGAGCACCGCACCGCCCCCTACCGTCGCCCATGCCGATAGCCGTCTGTACCATCGACCACGACGAGCTCACCGTGCGCCCCGTCGGTCCCCTCTGGCCACTATAAATAGAGGCCACCCCCAGCCGGTTTGAGCACACCATCTCACTCCCCACCTCTCACAATCACTCCCCATCGCCAGCCGGAGCCGCTCGAGCACCAGAGCGCCGGAATAGCAGCCGGAGCCGCCGCCTCGGAAGGAGAAGGGCGCCGTTGATCCAGGCCGCCCCAGGAGAAGCTGCCGGTACCAGGAGGTTCGCCGTCGTCGACTTCGTTGTTCGCCCGCCTTGCCGACCCTCGCCTGAACCCCGGTGAGCCCCCAACGACCCCCACTGGCCGTGCTAGGGTTCTGTCTCGCCGGCGTTGCCCAACGTCGACGATGACCCTCAGCCGTTGGATTAGAACCAGATCGCACGGCCACCGTTCGCCCATACCTCTTCGCACCCCCCTGTGCCACTGACGGGTGGGTCCTCGCTTAAGTTAGCCCGCGACGCAGCGTGGAGCGCAGTGGGCCGGCCCATTTCGTTCTCGTGCGCGTTTAAAATTTAAATTAGGATTTTTTTCTTTTTAGTTAGAATATAGTTTCTGTCCTTGTTTCAAAAATCAATTCTGTGAGTTTGACAAATCCAAATTGCATGAATCTAATTTTGTCTGAAGGGTATTGAAATGCTCTATCCAAGCCCGTTGGATTTAATTCAATTAGATTTATAGATCTCCCCAAATAAAAATAAGAAGACAAAATATTTTCCAACTTGCAACATTTTTATAAAATCAACCAAGTTAGCTTTTGAGTTGATTCCAACTCTCAAAAATCACATTTCATCAGATCTATCCAAATATGTAATAATATTAAGGTTTACATGCAGTGACTTTGGACTAGTACCAAAATAATGCTATATAGGCATTTCTAGTCACTTTAAATCATTAAATAATAAACTTAAACCAAAGTAATGTTGATCCAACCTTTAAATCTCATTCCCACCTGTGGAATATGTGGTGAGGACATGTGTCCAGATGATCCCATATTTTGGTGGTGAATATTAAATTTTACTTAACATTTCAATGAGTAGAAATTACTTTTCTAAAATAAAAAGATTTAGAACTATTGAATTAAAACTTGTAATGTTTGTGATGATAATAGATCATCAATTATGTGCTTTAAAATGCTACTTAGCCTAGTTAAGTATTGTTTGGTGATTGTGCCCTCCCTATGTATTTCTAGACGATAGTACCGACCAAGCTCTCGAGGAGGAGGAGTTCTACCAGGAAGAAGAAGAAGAAGAAGACAACTTCAACCACTGCACCAACCAAGGCAAGCCACTATTAGCAGGGCAAGCTAACCCTTGCAAACTTACCTTAGCAAGCTATGGTTAGCAAGCTAGAATAAACTAGATGGTTTAGTAAAGATGCCTTAAGCATGCTTTGATCACCCCCCCTTTCCCTATTAATGCCCCAAGTCTCATAGATAAGTTTTAACCCACCTTAGATTATACAAAGTTCTCTACTTAAAACTGAAGGTAGCATAAAAAGTATAAAACTTGACCTACTTAGAAACCTTTAGATATCATTATATGGCATGAGATTGATCCCATCTTTCCACCTTAGTGAACACTCTTAACTTAGTAGTTTAGAGTAGATCAAAAACTTGAGTCACTTTAGATGGGAATACTTGGTGAAAATGAGTTATGAAAACCTTGGAATGATGAGTCATTCTATTGAGATGTTTTGACATGTGTTGAGAAACACCACTGGTTTCTGATGTGGAAAATGATAAGGCATGAGCCTTAACCCTTTTATAAAACTGATGGTTGGATTCGGATGCGATACCATTCCAAATTTACCGTACAACCACATTACCGGAATTGGGTAAGGCTTAGCTGGAAATTTATATGCATTAGTATTAGTTCCCTCACGGGAGAGGTTTGAGCTGAGGCTACCTCTCAATGTTGTCCACCTATGCAGTGCCCAAGATGACAGATGGTCATGGTTGGGAGGCCATGCTCATAGGAGAGGTGCTTATACTAGGGTGTGTAAAGGGAAGGTTATGTTTGATTATCTGCATACTAAGTATGATGATTCAGGGTTATCCCTGACAGATGTATCGAATCTTGTGGTGAAAGTGTACCACCTCGGCAGAGTGTCAAACTATTCGAATAGCCGCGTCCGCGGTTATGGACAGTTGGAATGGCCATACTGTTTCGTTGTCAGATGTTTTCCAAATACCTTGAAATGAATGATGTCCTTTGACTTGACCACAACAGGGTTGGGTTAATGAAATTAGCTTCCCAACTTAAGTAATTCTAGAACTTTACTTTATCTTTTCTTGCTTCAGAACTTAGTTTAGGTTTCAAACTTAACTTGATAGTTATTCTTTCATTTCAGCACTTTAACTTAGAATTATAACCCTTGTTAGTAGTAGTTTGCGAGTACTTAAAGAGTACTCATGGCTTTTGTCCCTGGCTATTATCATGGCCAGACTATGAAGGAGTTTATCAAGATGATGGTCAGCAGAACGGCTATGATAACTAGGACTATCTGCCTTCGTCAGCATTGCCTGTGCCCTTGAAGATGGACCCCACTGCTACGCTATCTTTATTTTCCGCTGCTTGTTGTATTAAGACTTGGATCATGAGATCCTTATTTGTGTAAAACCTTATGTATGGTTTGTACGGGATGATTGTACTCTGATATCCAAATCCGTTATGTCTCGCAAAAATGGTAATCCTGGGATTGCGAGGTATGGCATAACGGGCATCTGGGATTAAAAATCCGGGTGTTGACAAGTTGGTATCAGAGCCATCCTGACCATAGGAGACCCTAGTTAGAATGGACGTCAAACCCAAAAACTTAGCTTAAAAACCAAAGTGAGTATTTATGAAAAACTATCTCCTCCCTTACCTTTGGAATTTTCTTCCTCTCAAAAATTCATGTTACTCAAAATTCTTACACTACTACTTAAAATTTTGACACACTTGGTCACTTCACTAACTCCCTCATCCTAAATTCCTGTAGATGGAGACTCAGTTCAGCAAGTTTTACCAGTTGGGAAACGGAGGTCAGTTGATCTTCGAGAGGGATCTGGATTCACTGTCAGAGTTACTAGGGCGCCCGCACCCGGAGTTTCTTGGAGCTCAACTTCCAGGACCCCCAGGAGGAGACCTACAGTGGCTGGTCACCGCAGATCTTAGAGGAAGCATCGAAGCACCCACTTCCGGGAGAATTCAGTTCTCTGTGAGGGAGAACAACTGGCTAGATGGATTAGCCAGGGCAATGCATGAAGCTCTCGCACGTCTATGTGCCCTCAGCGTCAACAAGACCCAAGGAACCCGTTTTGCCCACTATGCGAGACGTGACTTCATGGGAATGCCAATGGAGATGCCAGGTCACCCCGAGTTGAGGCGTCAAGTGGAGAACCTTGACTTCTTGCTCCATGACCGACAGCAGGAACTGGACAATGCCCGAGAGTTAGCCAACCAGAACCGTGCCATTGCTGATCAGAAGGCCCAGATTTTCGCACTGCTTGTCCAAGACCGCCAGTCTCTTCGTCGCCAGCGTGCCAAGAAGGATCGCACCATCGCCCGTCTTCGCAAGAAGGTGGCAGACCTCGAGAAGACCGTCAAGGAGCAGGAAGCTCAGCTTGCAGCAAAAGAAGAAGAAGATGAGGGTGAAGACATCCAGGGAGATATGGATTCTTACCTCAGCAACGATGATGACTTCTGGAGGAGGATGCCGTGGACTTCTACACTGAAGATGAAGACTCCGACTTCATCGACGATGAGTAGATGCACTAGAGCACTGTCGTAGCGTGAGATGTATCATCTCATTGTATCGTAGCTTGCATAATGGTTCTTCAAACCATCTGTTTTCCCTTTGATTGTTGTGGTGTGTGTTGTATCGTGTGCTTGTTTGCATGAATGAAAAAGCAGTTAGTTGAAAAACCTGAGTCTAACTCAAAGCTTTAGCTTTGAAAACCCCTAAAACCATGAACCTTAGAATTTCCCTCTTACCCCTATATCTATCTCAATCCTCAGATGCCTCGTGGAAACCAAGGAGGAAGCAGCTCGTCGCAGGACCCAATGCTGCAGATCTTGCAGAATCTCATAGCGGATCGTGAAGCAAGCAGGGCCGAACGTCAAGCCAACTTAGCAACATTACAACAGATCGCCCAGATGGCTCTCAACAACCAAGGATATGGAAATCAGGATCACCAAGGATCTAAACTCAAAAACTTTCAGAACACAAACCCCCCAATCTTCAACCAATCTGAGAACCCACTAGATGCTGATGACTGGTTGCAGACCATAGAAAACAACTTAGAGGTTGCAGGAGTTGATGCAAATGAGAAAGTTCTGTTCGCCACCCACTATCTGGCAGGAGATGCAAGAGCTTGGTGGAATAGCATTCGCACTATGAACCATGGTCAAGTGATGACCTGGGAAGCATTCAAGGTCAAGTTCAGCCGCACCCACGTGCCGCAAGGTCTTGTCAACAGGATGAGAGATGAATTCCGTGAGTTGAAGCAAGGAAGAATGACTGTGGTAGAGTACCGTGACAAATTCCTGTCACTTGCCAGATATGCACAAGATGAGATCAACACAGAGGCCAAGAAGAAGGAGAGATTCTTGAACGGACTGCATGATGAGATGCAGACTGTCCTCGTCAACATCCGTTTCGATGACCTCGAAGAGCTAGTCGACTCTGCCATTCAGATGGAAGGGAAGATTAACCAGGAAAACGACAACCGCAAGCGTCGTATGATGCAGCAGTCTGGATCCAACAGCCACCAGAAGTACCGTCCCAACCCTTCACCAGGTTATGCACCAAGGAACAACCGACCCTCAAATTCTCGCCCAAGCTACCCCAACCGTAGCGGAGGCAATGTGAAGTCTGGAGGAAACAATCACAACTCCGGTAATGCCAACCATTTCAACCGTGCACCTCCCAAGAGCAACAACAACAACAGTAACACTGCGCCTAGAACTGGCAGCAATGCTATACCTGTCGCAGCCAAAGACAAGTCTCAGATCACTTGTTTCGAGTGTGGAGTGAAAGGTCACTACTCCAATGAGTGTCCCAAGAAGGCTGCCGCCAATGCCAATGTGAATGCCCCAGCTCAGCAGCAGCGTCGTGTTCAGCCAGGAAGGAGGTTTGCCCCAGGGAACCCGCACAACCGCAACGGTCGTCTCTTCCACATGAACGCAGAAGAAGCCCAGGAAGCGCCAGATGTAGTGCTGGGTATGTTTTCTGTCAACTCAGTTTTAGCAAGAGTATTGTTTGATTCGGGAGCATCGCATTCATTTGTCACCGAAGAATTTGTATGCACTAGTAAGATTCGCCCAACCAACTTGAAGCATGTCATGATAGTTCAAATCCCTGGCTCAACTACCAAAGCTAGAAAAATTTGCAAAGCTGTACCTATCAGAATACATGGGATAGATTTTTATGCCAACCTAATAGTACTTGGAACCAAAGGATTGGAAGTAGTACTAGGCATGGACTGGATGTCAAGGCATCAAGGACTGATAGACTGTGCTAAGAAAGCCATCACCATGACCAGTAGTTCTGGAATAACAGTAGAACATATCTCGGAAACCCTACCCATCAATTCAAGTGCAACAAGAGTGTAGCCCTGCCTACCATTGACCAAGTCAGAGTAGTCTGTGAATACCCCGACGTATTTCCAGATGAATTGCCAGGTATGCCCCCAAATAGGGATATTGAGTTCATTATCGAACTAATCCCCGGAACCGGACCTATAGCCCAGAGACCTTACACCATGAACCCCTCAGAGTTAGTGGAACTGAAGAAGCAGTTGGATGCCATGTTAGCAACAGGCTTGATTCAGCCAAGCGCATCGCCTTGGAGATCACCAGTGTTATTCGTCGACAAGAAAGATGGAGGCAACCGTCTGTGCACAGATTACCGAAAATTGAATGACGTCACCATCAAGAACAAGTACCCCTTGCCAAAGATAGAGGATCTATTTGATCAATTGACTGGAGCTCAGGTATTCTCAAAGATTGATCTTAGGACTGGTTATCACCAACTTAAGATTCATGCAACGGATATTCCGAAGACCCCCTTTACTACTCGCTATGGTTTATACGAGTATACGGTTATGTCTTTCGGATTAACCAATGCCCCTGCTTATTTCATGAATCTCATGAATAAGATCTTTATGAATTTCCTAGATAAGTTTGTAGTTGTGTTTATCGACGACATCCTTATCTACTCCAAGTCCGAAGAAGAGCATGAGCAACATCTGAGAATCATCCTAAGAACCCTGAGAGAGCATCAGTTATATGCCAAGTTCAGCAAGTGTGAGTTTGGCTGAAAGAAGTAGGATTCCTAGGTCATATTGTGTCTGCCGGAGGAGTCTCTGTTGATCCCGCCAAGATCAAAGATGTAGAAGAATGGGAAGCCCCAACCAATCAAACCCAAGTTCGTTCATTTCTTGGATTAGCGGGATATTATCGCAAGTTTGTAGAAGGATTCTCGAGCATAGCCCGACCAATGACCCAATTGTTGAAGAAGGACAAGAAGTTTGAATGGACGGACAAGTGTGAAGCTAGTTTCCAGGAGTTGAAGAAGAGATTGATATCAGCCCCAATTTTGATCATGCCAGACATCAAGAAGCCGTTTGATGTGTATTGTGACGCATCCAAGATTGGCCTAGGATGTGTATTGATGCAAGAAGGCAAAGTCATCGCGTATTTGTCTCGACAACTGAAGCAGCATGAGCAGAACTATCCAACCCATGATCTTGAGCTAGCAGCCGTGGTTCTGGCGTTGAAGACATGGCGTCATTATTTGATGGGTAATCGCTGTGAGATTTACTCAGATCATAAAATCTTGAAGTATATCTTCACCCAGAAGGAGCTAAATATGAGGCAAAGAAGATGGATAGAGTTAATCAAGGATTATGACCTTGACATTCACTATCACCCCGGCAAAGCCAATGTGGTAGCGGATGCTCTTAGCAGATTGCCGTGTCGGCTTAACACCATGATCAAAGAGAAGCAACCAAGTTTGTATGAGGAGTTGGAGCAGTTCAGGACTGAAGTAGTTAGCAAAGGATTCCTAGCTAGCATTGAACTTCAACCCACCTTGTTTAGCCAGATCAAGGAAGCCCAGAAGGGAAATGAGAGTATCAATGGGATCAAACGTCGTATTGGTACAGGCAAAGTACCTGGATTCACCGAAGACGAAGAAGGAGTACTGTGGTACAAAGGACGTATCTGTGTTCCAGCAGATTCAGAACTGAAAGAAGTTATCATGAAGGAAGCTCATGATACCCTTTATTCTATCCACCCCGGAGGAACAAAAATGTATCAAGATTTGAAGGAGCAATTTTGGTGGCACAAGATGAAGCGAGAGATCGGAAGCTACATCGCCAAGTGTGACATTTGTCAGAGAGTCAAAGCAGAGCATCAGAGACCTGCAGGATTGTTGCAACCCTTGCAGATTCCGGAATGGAAATGGGATTCCGTCGGAATGGATTTTATCACAGGTTTACCTACTTCTAGTAGGGGAAATGACTCAATCTGGGTCATAGTTGATAGACTATCCAAAGTAGCCCACTTCATACCTGTCAAGACAACCTACCAAAGTGCAAAACTAGCAGAGCTGTACATTGCTAGAATTGTTAGTCTACATGGAACCCCCAAGACCATTGTATCAGATCGAGGAACCCAGTTTACTTCAAGATTTTGGCAGAAAGTCCAGGAAGGTTTAGGAACCAAGTTAAATTTCAGTACAGCCTATCACCCGCAAACGGATGGACAGACTGAGAGAGTCAACCAGATTCTTAAGGATATGCTTAGAGCCTGTGTGTTGGAATACGGATCAAAATGGGAAGACTGCCTACCATTCACAGAATTCTCATATAACAACAGTTATCAGGCCAGTTTGCAGATGGCACCATTTTAATTCCTATACGGAAGAAAATGTCGTACCCCCTTAAATTGGTCGCAAGTAGGAGAGAGTCAAATCTTTGGACCCGACATTCTCCTAGAAGCCGAAGAGAAAGTTCACAAAGTCCGTGAGCACCTCAAGACCGCCCAATCCAGACAGAAGAGCTATGCTGACAAGAGAAGGAGAGACCTAACTTTCAATGTCGGAGATTTCGTATATCTCAAGGTTTCACCATTGAAGGGAACTCAACGCTTTAGTCTGAAGGGAAAGTTAGCCCCCAGATATATCGGACCTTTCAAGATTCTGAACCGTCGAGGAGAAGTATCATATCAGCTGGAATTGCCTGAGGAGATGTCAACCATCCACAATGTGTTCCATATCTCGTTACTCCGCAAATGCTTAGAAGTGCCGGAGAAGACTGAAGTTTTCAAGAACATCGATCACAGAGCGGTGGAAATCAACAATGACCTGACTTATCAGGGAGTACCCATCCGTATCTTAGAAGAAGCCTACAGGACCACCAGGACCAGGAGTATCAAGTTTCTCAAGATTCAGTGGAGCAACCATACCGAGGAGGAAGCCACTTGGGAACGCGAAGATTACTTTAGGACAGAGTTCCCAGATCTTTTTAGTTCCTAGTTTTCTTTGTAAATCTCGGGACGAGATTTTTGTTTAAGGGGGAAGGTTTGTAACATCCCAAAACTTCAATCCAAGTTTACCAAAGATCAAATCATCCAAAAATAGGGTTAACAAAAACTTTTCCATTTTTAAAATGAAAGCATTCATATATGTGGGCATTTAAAAGAGGAGTTGTTTGAATTGCCATGATTAAGTGATCCAATGCTTGTAAAATGTTTCTTAGGTGATTTAAACATCATCTACATCATTCCCAAACTTTTCCTAAAAGAAATCAAATAAAAAAGAATTAAAATCAAGGAATGGTCATTTTGACAAAATTAACTCCCATGCCTACTTTGGCTATTCCTAGTACTCAAAAGTTAACAGGAACAATTCTGGATCTTTACACCCCTTGCTAGTACACATAATGAGGTACCAAGGCCCACCTTTTGATCTTCTAAAAACCTTCTGTAAACTATTTTAAATAACAGTTCAAAATTGAATCTTTATCATATGGGAAGATCCCACTTTTTCAAAAAACCACTCAAACAAGCTCAACTTTCAAAACCCAAGCATCTGCAGACTCACCAGCACCAACTTAGCACACCCACCAAAAATCTTCTCAAAATTCAAAACTTGAGTTCTTGCGGCCATTTCATCGAACAGGTGGCAGACACAAATCAAACAAAAATCAAACACTATTGTGAGCAGTGATTTAAGCCTAACTTGTTCCCTCTCTAGCTGACAACCATCCCAGTAGATCAGCTAGCAAGTGAAACCAAGCACTAGACTCACTGTAAGCTTGGCGTTGCCATCAATGGTGAGCATGCCGAAGCTCACCATGCCACCCCAATGTCGACAGCAAGCTAGGAGGAGTTGTAGCCGTGCCAACCTTGTCTAGGAGGCAGCCCACCGTCCACCGCCACTCCCTGTCCAGCGCCCGAGCCTTGCCAACCCCTGGACCACACGCACGGACCGCGCCCAGCCCGCCAGCAACCATGCCGAGAGCACGCCCAGTGCGCCACCCTCGACCGACGCCCACAGACCGCGCGCCGCCCTCGCCGCTTGCATACATGATCACCACCGACCCAGGAGACCGCCAGACATCCCCGTTCGCCGCCCCATGATGCTCAGCCACCGCTTGCCGTCGAAGACGCCGCCTCTGCCGCGCAGAGCATCGCGTGTGATGCTTCTGGTGTTGATAGCATAACATTTGCATGTTATTGTGTAATCTGCTTGCAGATGGGACCTGCTGGTATGGATGAGATCAAGTGAAACCTGATATTTTCCCTGAAGTTTGCCTTTTGCCTTTTACCTGTCCTTGGTGATAATTGCCCGTGGCTTATGATGTTAACCCTGAAGACTTAATCTTCATAAGAACAGTTACTAATCTGCCCCTGATTTGATTTAAGCTCTATGATGTGCTAGCAATGCACTTCATTGCCATACTGCTAGCAGAACTAATCCATAACCCCTCTTTTCTATTCTCTTGTCTTTGTTTTACAGGAACCAACTAAGATGAAGAGCTCCAGACTAGATATAGGATTTAGTTTAGGATATAAATTCTGTATTCTTTCATTCAGCTATTAAAGGACTGTAATATTGTTTATGTAATAAATATATTCTTTTATTCTTTCTTGTATAATATTTATTTATTCATTTATTTACTATACAGACAATGTAATATTATTTGTTTTAAATAATAAAGATGAATTTCCTTTTTATTTGGACACATGTAATATATTGTATTATCATTCTTAGAATGAAATACTTTTATTACATTTGAATACTTGATGGAACCTTATAAATGTTATATCTTATTTACAAATAAGAATTTCACTCTTTATTTGTTATTGAATTTCATTTCTTTTTATTGAATTGTTTCAATTTACCCAGTTGTAATACTGATTGTATTATCATATTATATTATAGAATAATTCAGTTCCTTTTCTTTTTTTTACTTAAATACTTATGATTATTTGTATCATAATCATAAATAATATCTCAAATATGTATTTATAATTGTAATACAATTACCAATTATATAATCCTACTTCAAATTCTTTTAGAATTCAAATATACCTTTCATACTCAAATTTGAATTGCTTTCCCTCAAACACAAACATATAGTAGTGGTCATGCCGAAATCTGTCACACTTGCCCAGATGCTTCCATCAGAATAAGAGAGATCTCGATCCCTCTAAAGATCTTTTAATTTTGCGTGAAAATTACCCAAATTTTCTTATGTATTGTTTGACACGAGAAAAACGTCTAGAGAGTAGAAAGGTTCTACTTGAGGGGAGAAGAGTGGTAGCGTGTTTTTCTCATGCGCCGGGGTAAAGAAAAAGAAGTGCGAGCGTGCCAATGTACCATAGTACACAAAATAAAGGTAGGGAAAATGTATTTCATTAATCTCTCTTCGAGAAACAAAGTACAAAATCCCTAATACGTGCGCTCTGTGGCATGCTTGCGCGGCTAGCCTGACCGTGGTGATTGTGATCTCCTGGTTCCTAGGGCCTCGGAAGGCACCCGGTTAATTACTCCCACGGGTTAAGCTGCGAGACATCTCTGATTAAGCCGTGTGGTCATCTTCATCGTCTTTGCTTCGCGTTCTTCATGCATGATGTGGTGGTGGTGTGTGTGTGTGAGCGACGACAGAGCCCGTGTCCTCATCGGTACACATGCCGCGAGTAGCCTGGCCTTTGCTCCAGTTGCGCCCGCCCTCGCCGTCGTGCCTCGTCAGTCTTTACGGCATCGATGATAGTTGGAGTCGAAGTAGCACGGGTCCGCTCAGTTGGAACTTTTCAATGACCAGCAGTCTCGTTGGGGTGCGCAAGGGGAATGCCTCGCGGGATTAAGCATCGGTGGATATTGGCATCGGTGTCAAACCGACGCACGTGTACAAGTCGGTGCATCTAGTATGGTCGGCACCTCGTCTCGGACCGACGCCGTGTTCACGGATGTCGTCCTTAGACAAGAGTGTCGTCTCACGGGCATCGGGAGAGGTGAAACGGGGCTCCATTGCAGGTCATGTCCTGCCTCGGATGGCCACCATCACCTCTGCATGGGCAGATAGTGGCGTTGGTGTTGAATGCGGCGGTGCGCCTGGTGGAGCTGCACTCCTAGTCTTCACGTACACACATACATAGAACACGTATGGATGCATGTCCATGTTCATACGCGTATGTGTCAGTTTGGCCTCCCAGCACGTGCGCCACAGGACATGAGCCATGCAGCCTTGGCATGCATTTGTGTGTGGCCTCGGACGGCAACTCTGTCATCTTCACAGTTCGTGGTGGCGGTGATGATGCCAGCCAAAGCACCGGCTACTCCATCTTCGTGCTAGAGAGGGGGCCATGCACCCATAGCTCTAGGCCCTTCATCTTCATAGCTACGAAGCCAGCCATGAGAGGCGTTCCGGTAGCCTCCCCGAACTCCTCATCTTCAGCCTAGCTCCGAGATGGTGACGTGTTGTGGATCAGCAGCTCCTTCATGCGTACGGGCCGCAAAGCCCATAGTTCCTCGACGTCGATGTCTCTGGCATGGTGTGTGATGGAAAGCCACGCACCAGTGGGCTACGCGCCGATAGCCCGATGCCGTCATATTCGGCGTCGCGGAGAGGAGAATGGCGTCCTTTCATGCCGGCTGGCCACTGGCACCCGCGCTCCATGGCCATCGGGTTGGCAGAGAAGAGGGTGCCGCTACATGTAGGCTGCCGACGCCAACGTCTTTGACTGCAAGTGCACATATCGTTTGTAGCTAGTTTCGAAGTTCAGATATCAATCCCACAGGGAGCCCAAAGGTAAGTGTTTATTGGTGAAGTCTCTGTCACACCTAAAGTTGTCACAGGTCTTTGAGTGAATTGAACTGCAAGTATTGAAATAAGAATGGGATTTTGATTAAATGCGATAGATGTAAATAGAACTAAAAATTTAAACTTCAGAAATATGAAGCATAAAAGTAAAGAACGGCTTTGCTTGTTTGTTGTTTCCTGCAGATGGTGAAAGAAGGCGTGAGGAGATTCAGTTGATTGCGATAGTGATTGTGCCAGGTGGACAAGTGGTAAATGTAACAATTATAATCTTATAGATATGTGTGTAGGCGAGCAACCCATAATTGCCGGAACTCCTCTTGGTAGATTTCATCCCAACTTGAATAGTCCTACTAGCCTGCTACCAGAATCATGGTCAGACACTAGACGATTAAGACACTTCAGGTTGCTTAGCGATTAAGCTCCTTGGATCGGACTAATGCAATAAGCATAGTGGTTACTCGTTATCCTCGAGTCAATTAGCTTTACATTGATATCCCTGCGTCACCCAGGGGTCGCCGGTCCACTAGCGTACAAGATCTTATCTATGTAGAACAAGGTATCATATTGTCTGGGCCCTTAATTGGACAACAAGCATTAGGAAGCCCACAGATAGTCAAGCACACATATTATAGTATTTAGAATCAGTCACAAATTAGTGGAAAATATATGAAGGCACATCACATCTCACAAATCCCCTACATCTCCCACGCCCAAGGGAATTACTCACACATGAGAGAAGAACAACTCATCAATATAATTTAATGAAGGGAATTCATCTTGGTATTACCGTGGAGATCCACAATAAGAATAGAAAAATATCCAACACAATTAAAGATGGGAAGAAACAATCTCAAACCCTAGTCTTGCAAGGTGGAGATCCCTCTCTCTGACGTACAACTAGTGGCTATGGGGGTGTATTGGCTAAGAGGTCGAAGATCGTGGAGCAAGATGAAGAACATCTTCTCATTCTTCTCCGGATCTCTTCTTTCTCCCTTCTGGATGATGTGGCGACTACTGTGTTCTGTTTTCGTCCCCCGTCCCTTCACGGAAGTTGTCCATTTTGACAAGACAGAGGAGGTGGCAACTATACGGCGGCAACTATATGACCATTACCGCCGTATAGTTGGTCATTAAGCCGTATGTGAGCTCCCCTTGTGTGCTTCCAAAGTGGGACTTGCTTGTTTTCTCCAGAATATTGTATTTCTCTAGTTAAATCCTTATGTTGAGATTCAGAACCTGAAACACACATTAAAATCCAAGTTTTCTTCGCTACCGAAGTATTAGCGTTAGGTAAAGCCAGAAAACGATCAAATCCGGGAGAAAACCATCAATAAAGGCCATAAATGTGTCGAATCTCACAGCTATCAACTCCCCCAAGCTTAGATGTTGCTCGCCCTCGAGTGACAAGGAAATAACGGAGAATAGCGGAGATTCGAGACTAAAAGTAGAGGAACTCACAAGTTCGAAGTGGTGTCAAATTCTTTTCTTCTCAATCCCTGAAATCTTAAATATGATCATACAAGTATTCACAAGATTGCACTGAGTCCACTTCCTAACCACGTATATCTTGCTAGCAAATAAATCATATGCCCAAGCAAGTGTCGGAAGTTTTAGCTAGGAAGGTGAGACAAATTCTTTTGGTGCCTCTCTTTGTTGAGAGATGAAAACTTTTTGTTATTGCTTATTTAACCAATTTAACAGTAGTCAAGTTGGCATCAAAATATTTAATTTAAGAAAAACTCATCTACTCCCATGTCAAAATTTCAAGACTCGCAAAGCACCTTTTTCTTTCTCTTGTCTTTCAAAAACTTCAGCTCTTCCATAGAGAAATCATGCCACTATTTTTAACATGTTAATTAGGGTTGTGTTGTGCACTCGTGACCATGCCAATAGATAATGTTGAGTAATATGGGCCAGAGGAGTACTACAACTTCACTTGGAACGTGAAACCATGAGAAGACTAAAAAAATTACACGTCATAGCATTGCTGCTACAGACGTTTACATAACTCAATAGCCGAAATCAAGTGGTTTCCCACATTTAGATCGTTCGTTGGCCAGCGGAGTTAATAGTTCCCCATGGAGCACGACAGAGTTGTAATGACATGCGTAAAGCAATATCTTATGGTAATTATTAAAAAAAAGTAGTGGCATAATTTCTACTACGTCGAAGCATCCATTTAATCAAATAATTTTAATAAAGGGTACTATCGAGTCTATTTATATTAAGCACAATTGGGATGGAGTAGTTCTAAAATCAAATTCTTTGAGCTAAGCATGGACTCAAGTCATCTTTCAGATGCTTTTTCTTGTTGTAAAAATGTAGGAAGTATTTTAACCAAGTTGATTGCTCATTGTTTCAAAGCTAAAAAGGAGACACTAGCTAAGGAATAGAATTTGTAGGATAACAAGCTAAGTGGGGAGTGACTCTAGTGCAAGCAAGTAAATAATTGTAGGATCAATTTAAGGTTGCAAGGAGTGTGATGAAAGGAATGTGATACCTCCTCTTGCTTGCTTTGTTCTTGTATTCGATTCGAACCTCTCCTATATTTCCATATTGCCAAATCACCTGAAATCAAGCAATCTCCAAGAGAAACAATGAAACAAATAAAATTACAACTAATTTTTTCTATTTTTGGTTAGGAATGCAAAACTGAAAATAAACATGCAATTTTTGAATAAATAAATCAAAAGAAGAAATAAAAACATGAATGCAAAGTTTGGAGGTTTTTCAAACCTCTCCCAAGCTTAGGCTATTGCTTGGCTCAGTTGTCGCCGTCATTTGGCGGCTGGCGCGAATACTGCTGTTAGAAGTCGAGGAAGTGGGTCATGAAGTGACTGAAGTTATGAGTCAAAGCATTCACATCTTCATTCACATCTTGAAGAGTGTGGTCGATCTCCCCAACGCGTTGGTTGAGCTGCTGGAACTCCTGATAGGGGATGTAGCCTTACCCTTGCTGTGGCTTGTTGGGCCACAGTTCCCAGGCTCCTCCTGGCTGCTGCTGCTGTCCTTCCCAAGGAGGGTTGTATCCCTGCTCTCCCTCCTGCTCCTGCTCCTGCTCATCCTGCTGCCCTTCATCTTCCTCTTCCTCGGGCTGGAGCTCGGCCAAGATCTCTATCACTTGGTCCTTGGTGAGGATCCAAGTGTCCTTCTCCATAATCGAGAAGGCTTGGGGACATGGCAGCTGGACCTACTCACCCTGTACATCATTAAGATAACCAAACTGATATGCTCGGAGCCTCGGGTTAGCATGGTAAACACGAAGGAAGCCACAAGCAGTCAAATATTTGACGTCCATAA
This sequence comes from Avena eriantha, assembly GCA_910589775.1. Lineage (NCBI taxonomy): Eukaryota > Viridiplantae > Streptophyta > Magnoliopsida > Poales > Poaceae > Avena > Avena eriantha. The sequence continues at coordinate 192,154,796 of OU342744.1, forward strand.
GTTTGGAGTCGTCAATAGGTTCCATAACAGGTAGTACGACATTCAATGCATAGGCAAGGTGGGTTACCAATCCACCAATGTGAATATCACCTTTGTCTGTTGCTCTGGTGGCGGAAGTGTTGGATGAGTAGAGCTGCAGGACAGGGGCTTTGCGTTGTAGTGGGGAAGAGAGCCTTGGTGATCATTGCCATGTCCGTATTGCCCATGGAACCAGTATCACCCCTTCCCAACATTGTGTTGGCGAGGAACAAAGCAAAGTAGCGAATGGTTGGGTTCTGAATGGTGGACATCTTCTTCTGATAGAAGTGACTGCCACCATTGACAGAAATAGCCTCCCAAGTCTCTCCACTTGTGGCGCTGTAGAGGTTAGTAATATTGGGCTCCCCAGTACGAGGGAGGCTAAAGGCATCGCAGAATTGTTCAAGGCTTATATCATAGTGATGTCGGTTCATGTTGAAGCTGATAGTGCACATGTTACCTTTCTCCGTGTGGTCGTCGTAGAAGGAGGCAAGGAACTCATGGTTGAGTTCAGTGTAGGTGTCGTGGCTTGCGAAGTTGATCACCGCCAACCCCGACCTGCTGCACATGAGGTCAAAGTTCGTCTTCAACCCCGCCGCGGTGAAAAAGTTGTGGTCGACCCAATGCGTGGGCAGCACCCTCCTTGATAAAATAATGTCCATCTTGGAGTTGCGCGGGGCTCAGGCCCCTGAACTTGAGCCCTCTCCCTGTTGGCACTTGCTCGAACGAAAGAGGCTACCGATCTTGTTCATCGTGATGCACTAAAAAATTCACCATAAAACCTTAGGCATATAGTTTCTATATGATATATGAACGATTCTACGTGGAAAAATTCAATCCTAACATGAGAAATTAACAGGAAAAACTAAATAAGCTTGAGTTCATCTACTAGATCAATGCGAAAATTTCAACCATGGAAATCTAAAAATAAAGCATCAATGGGGAGAGAAACATACTGATCTATTGATTCCCCTACTCAAACGAACAAAATCCGCGAAGAAACAAAAGTTTTAGGTGGATTTTGAGAGGTTTGGAGAGAGAATATGAAAGAAATAATGAGGAGAGGAGGAAGAACCCGCCGCCCTGGTGCGATTAAGTGGTCGCACCGACCTATACGGCCAGAACTATACGGGCGGATGATGTTGCTCTGCCTATATAGTTGCGGCGGCACCGACAACTAGGGTTTCTTTAATCAGAAATCAGCTATACGGCGCAACTATACGGTCGGATCAAAATGATCCCGCCGTATAGTTGGTCGTTAAACCGTCTGTCTCTCGAGATAAATTTCTAAAACTAGCTTCGATATCTATACGACCGGAATTTTTATTCCTGCCGTATAGTTGGTCGCTAAACTCCCAATACTTTTGGAATAGAATTCTACAAAGGCATCGATATGTATATGGCCGGAACTATATGGCCAGAATTTTTATTCCCGCCGTATAGTTGGTTGTTAAACTCTCAGTATTTTTCAGAAATTTTTGTATGGAGGCATTCATATCTACACGACCAGAACTATACGGATGAATTTTTATTCCCACCATATAGTTGGTCGTTAAACTCTCAGTGCCCTTCGAAGAAAATTTGTTGATCGCAAAGTCAACTATACGACCAGAAATATACGGCCGAAATTTTTATTCCCGCCGTATAGTTGGTCGTTAAACCATTAGTAATCATCAGAAAAATTCTATTTCTTTCAGGATACCTTCTTATTCCATAACTTAGTGAAATACCTAGTTTTTAACAGAAAAATGGCAGTAAAAACTGTCAACCAACATCAGCATATTAAAAGCAAAATTTAGCTTATGTAAATAGAAAACTCAAACTTTTATTCTTGTTATTATTCTCTACTCATTCAATCGATGTTTCTACAACTTTTTGACAGCTGCATCTTCACGGGCGCGCTTCCGCAAGAATGTCTGTGAAAAAGCGATAGGAATGCGATGAACTCCTTATTCTTTATTCTGCTGAATTAACGAAAATGGGTTGACTCCCATTAAGCATTTATTCATAATGGTTCAATAACTCAACCTCTTCTCTCTTCTTACCTTTTGTTGCCCCTTATCAATGGCACTTACCACATGAACTCTTTTTGCCGGTGGAACATACCTTTCTCCTGCTTCTAACTTCTTGGGAAAATACCAAATGATTTCAGCGTCATAAACATTGAAGATTATCTTCCCTTCTGCATAATCTACTGACGCACCTACAGTACCTAGGAAGGGTCTTCCAAGTATTATAGATAATCTTTCATCTTCGAGCATTTCAAGAATGATAAAATCGGTGGGAATAACATGATCATCTATCCTAAGTAAGACATTCTCAATCATACGAACAGGTTTTTAGTGGACTTGTCAGCCATATGTAAAGTGATAGTAGTAGGAGAATACTCCGCTAATCCTAACCTTTTATAGAGAGAGTATGGCATTACACTAACTCCTGCTCCTAGATCACATAAGGCATTATGAATATTAGTTTTACCTATTGAGCAACAATTTGCGGATATCACGAAGGAATTTACCATAGGTAGGGACTTTGATTGCATCCGCAAATGGGATTTCCAGACGAAGGTCACTAAGTGCCTTTATAAAATAATTATAAATTACCTCATCCGGTGCTTTCTTTTTTCGATCAAGATAAGGAAGCTTTTTCTCACCTGACTTACTCTTGTCTTTTACCTTTTTGGTGGTGGTGGTGGGGGGGTCAGGCTCTTTCGTTGCTTTATTTTGTTGTTGCTTATTGCTTTTCTTCTTTTCTACTACAACAACTTCATCTTCCTTTCTTGTTTCTTTATCTTCTCTTAGATCAACCGTTTCTGCATCAGAGTCATAATGATCATCATGTGCATCATTCTGGTCTTCCTTGTTTTGTTCTTGGGTTTCAACTTTGTCTTAAGGATCCACCAATGTATCATCTTCTTGGCTTGCTTCGATCAAGGTTTTTTTCCTTTTGCTCTTTTTTGGATTTGTATTCTAGTGGTCCTAAAGGTCCTGTAACAACTGCAACCCTTCTGGTGACAACATTAGCAGAAATAGAAATATCTTCGTCTTCACAAAGAAACATTTGATAACCAGATGCTATTTGTTCACACTGGGTTTCAATCATACTAAGGTTCTTGTGAAACAGTTTTATTTCTTGGCCAATCTCATCATAATTTTTAGTGAGTTCTGCCAAAATCTTTTTGTGTTTTTGGAAATGCTTATGCAAATTTTTATGAGATTTTACTTGTCGATGTTTCAATTCTTGAGAACTTTTACAGTTTCATCTTCTTCAGTTAAAACTTGTAACAAATCTCATTTGCTTTCCTTGACAAGTTCTAAAGGTATACCTTTTTCCTTCATAGTTTTGCGTACCTCGGGCATAAGATCAGGAGTTATGCAAAGCATCCCTTTTTTGGCTTGGTACCAAAATCAGGATTATACAATGAACCATTCTTAGCCCTAGTAGACATTAATTCCAAACATTCTTTAATAGTCAAAGTGTTTATCGATCCTCCTGCTGAGAAATCAAGTAACTCTCTACATTGAGTGTTGAGACCGTGGTAAAATAAATGGCAAAATGTTAGTTCAGAATAGCCATGATTAGGTATACTATTGATCATTCCAAAGAATCTTTCCCAGGCTTGTGGGTAGTTTCCTCCCACATTCTGACTAAAGTTGCTTATGTTCTTTCTTAGTTCGGTTACCATTTTAAAAGGAAGAAACTTGTCTATGAATTTAGTAATGCAGTTTTCCCAACATTTAATGTAATGGCGAGGGAGAGAATATAACCAGTCTAGAGCTTTACCTTTAAGTAATGCAGCCCCGCCGTCGCCGTCTTGGGCGTCATGGAGAGGACGCCAGGCTGCACGCCGGCAGCCCCGACGTCGTCACCTTGGGCGCCATGTAGAGGGCACATGGATGCATGCCGGTAGGCCCGACATCGTCGTCTTGGGCATCGTGGAGAGGGTGCCGGGCTGCACGCCGGCAGCCCTGACGTCTCCTTCTTGGGTGTCGTGGAGAGTGATACCTTTGATCCGGACTATGGATGTAGTATAGCTTCTTTTTCCCTAGTAGACCCAGGTTATCGAATCCTCGGGAAGCGAATGCGTAGTAAAGTTATTTTAACAGACCTTCGGGAGTTTTATAATTCCTTTTGTGTTTTTACCGGACCAATAGCTTGCATCTTTTGTTGTTCTCGATGATGGAGAGAGAGGGCCTAGGGCGTTCGGTTTCACCTGTAGCTATGCAAAACATCTGATGGGAATAAAAGACAGAAATAAAGTATGCATGTACTTGTTAGAGCAAGATAAATTATATGTGGGAAGTGCATCCATAATTGATATTTCCTCCGCGACCGCTTATAGCAACAACCTACTAGTCTCATCCATAGAAGAAAGAGAACTAATGATATGCATAGTGATGTCACCGTTAATCCCAAGTAAATCCCTCACATACAGCCATACTACCCCTTCTGTCACTGGGTTCCCAACCTGCAGATCAGTCATTACTCATACTCCCTATACCTGGCTCAACTCTCGAGGTCTTGGGTACCTAACAAGTCCTTGGAATGAGGCAAGAAAGGATACAATAATCATCATGTCATGCAAACTAATACATGGTCACATCTATGATAAATAACATGCACAAATGCTACATGGCTAGGCCGAAGCCCTTAGCCCAAGGAGAATTACTCACACATAGAGATGAGATCAACAATCATAAACATTATAATAAAAATCATAAGATTGATAGCAATAGTCTTATAATGTTGCCAATCGGAGAAGAGATCTACTATTACAGGTGGTGGAATATGGCTATGGAGATGGAGAAGGGTTTTGAGACCTAGAGGTGGCTGGTGATCTGTGGCAGAGACTTTTAGCGAGGATCTGGCTTGTTTTCTTGTCGCCCGAGGCTTCTTTATATAGGGGTCCCTTCACGAAAGTTATTCTATTTGACCTAATGGTGGCGGCACCAACTATTCGACCGGAGCTATATGGCCGGAATTTTGCTCCGGTCGTATAGTTGGTCGTTAAAGCATCTGCCTCCGCTTCACGGCTCCTAGTTTCTTCTGGTTGTTGGAAATCTCGTATCTTTGACTTTAATGTAGTGATTCCCATCTTTAAATGACATTATCTGCATAGGAAAAATATAAAAAGAAAGGATTGCATACCCCTTTGAATATTAGGCATTAGTGGCAGGGTTTAGACAGACATTTCATAAAAAATATGAATAATATCCAGTTTAAATGTGGACGTAGATGGCTATATTTTAGAGCCATCAACCTCCCCAAGATTAAACTTGATCATCCCCGAGCAAGAAAACCAAAATCAAAAAGGAACTCAACATTTAAACTGAAATAACGAGATGGTGATCTTACTCATGATTGGTAGTCTCGTGTTTCCTCCACTTCATAAATCTGAAAAACTTCAGCATAAATAGAGTAATGGCAAGCATATCATACAGGTTTTATGCATCCTTATAGTGCAGCAAAATTATTGTCAATGTGGATGATTCAAGTGAGTAAACTTTATTCCATGTCATGTAATCAACTCATAGGCTTGCCTTTGAACGATAAAATATAATCATGTAAATTGAGAGTGTGAGAGTTGTCATGAAAAGCATATACACTAGAGTATCTCAATTCTCCCACATCAATAAATCAAGACTTTTCAAGCACTACTTTTCTATTCATTGTCCTTCAAGAATTTTAGTTTTTAAGTAATCGAGAGCATGCAAAAGATTTTTATTAGTTTATCGGGCAGTGATGGACACTCGTGGAATCACTAAGGATTTTCTTCCTTTTGCATAATGATTACTTATAATAGCTAGAGGAGTGATTCCATCATGATTATAGCTACCCGGGAGTTCCAAGAATCTTACCCACTATAGCATTGCTGCTACAAGTGTTTAATCAACTCATAGCCAAAATCTAGGAGCTTCCTCCATGAAGATCGTTCGTAGGCCAGCGGAGTTGTTGGCATCCCATGAAGTTTGACACACATACAGCTATATCATTCTTATGATTAACAAGTCAAACTTCGGCATGCTCACAAAAACCACTAAACATTAATTCAATCAAACAAATCCTTTTAAAGATAGTTATCAAGTCAATCAACATTTTTAGTGGTGTTGAGTGTCTCTAGAAATAAGCATTCAAGACTAAGCACTACAACACCCAAGCCTTCAATTGTGAGACTTTTTCTTATTACAATTGTTTAGCAATTTTAGGCAAGACTTGGTTAATTATGAGAGCTGGAACAAAACGTACCCAATTAAATACCCATGCAAACGAAAATCTTACTACAAAACAAAGACTCACTCCACCAATATAATATCTCAACATTTACTACTAACTAGCATAGGCTTCTCAAACTTCAAAAGTGGGGAGTCATAAGGCATACCTCTCATGTTTGGTTCCACTTCTCTCTTCCTTTTTTATTTGCTTCTTGGAAACTTGAAGTCGATCACTCTCCTGCAAATACATGAAAACCTCGAGGCGGAAAGAAAAGAAAGAGGGAAAATAAGGAAAGGAGAAATATTTTTGTGGTTTTTAAGAGAGGGAGTTTAAAGAATAGAAAATTGGCAGCAAAGCTCGGCTAGAAATCTCGAAAGCAAATAGAAAGAAATAAAAATAAGGTGTTGGGGAAACCAACACGAGTGCTTATAAACTCAAATAAAAACACAACCTCGAAATAAATAAAAGCAAATGAACATCAAATAGAGATACATGAGGAAACTTCCCCAAGATTAGGCTTTTGCAAGCCCTTCAAATCATTGTGATGGCAGGAAAAAGTCATTACTCTAGTTCGCAAATTGAGTTGAGAGGTTACTAGTTGATTCGCGGAGGTTCAAAGAGAGGCTATGCATCCTCTCTATAGTCCCTCCAAGTTCTTGGAAGTCTTGGTATATAGCGAACCAGGTTTGTGGCTGCTCCTCTTGATAAGGAACTTCTTGCTCCTCCTCTTGATCCTCATCCTCCTCTGGAATCTCCTCCTCGGGTTGGTGTTGCTCAACTTGCAAGTCATATAGAAAATGTCCTTCCTCGATAGAGCAAAGACCATTAAGCATAGGAGCAGGGTAGATACGCCCAGCTCCAACAATATGTAGATAATAAACACCACCTCTCCTCGTGAGCATTCCACAAGCTTTCAAAGTGGAGAAACCAACACGTTGCTCACCTAGCACGGGTTGCAACTCACCTAGGTCGATGCCTAGGGCCGTGGCAAGAACGGTGATGATGCCTCCACCTATGATTGGCCCTTGGCTTTGGGAGGCTTGGTGCTCCAAGTAGCACCCAAGGATGGCGCCCAAGTTGAGTCAAGCCGCAGTTGATGTAAGCAGTCTTTGCGCGGACTAAGATGTCCTCCTCGTTGAGTCTCGTGAACTCATTACGTGCCTACAAGGTGTTAGCAATAACATAGAATAAATAGTGAATTGCAGGATGTTGAATATTCTTACCCTTGTTCACTCTAGTAGTGAAACTCATTCCACTATAGTATTGTCCAGGGGTAGGTTCTAAGCCAGTAAAGGATGCGCGTAAGGCATTAACATCATTGTTTGGCAAATTAAAGCATGCACACCATTCATCTAATGTTAAAGTGTAGTTGTTGTTCATAAGTCGGAAAGAAATCGTGTCATCTCCTTTCCATTGTTTAACGGTGCTTTGCAACAAACTTAGAAATTCAATGGTTAAGCGGCGATAAGTAGGCACATCATTGTACACAAAGTTTTGCAGGACAACTATATTTCAAAGTAAATTGAAGTCATCAGAAATACCGAGTTGGTTCAATATAATGGAGCAAACCCACTTGGTGGCCTTCACTTCACGGTTCTTGATCTTGTTGAAGCGATCATGTTGGGGCTCATCCCTGAACCGTAACCCTATGCATTCTAGAGCGACAACCCGAGAAGCGCTAGCGGTGGCATGAGCACGAGTTTGGCTCCTTGTGTTCATTATCAAAAACATTGAAGAAAGACAAAAATATTTTTTTTATCCAACAACAGTAAGTCCATCATATTCCTCACCATAGCACACCAAAGAATCTCCTCAAAATAATAATCTAGGCAAGAAAATAATGGCAATTGGTTCATAGTAGGTCTCACCCTAGATTGATAATGACAATGGATCAAAGATGAATTTGCAAAAATTAATTGGAGGATCAGAGGAGAAACATACCGAAGATCACTTGTCTACGAGGAAATCGAACAAAATTGAGTAGAGATGGAGATCTCTTGAGGTTTTGAGAGAGTTTGGAGGTACAAAAGAGAAAAAGGATTAAAGTTTTCGAGTTGGAGGTACCTTCCCACGCGTTTTTATGGTCAGACGCAACTATACGGGCGCAACTATACGGGTGGAACAATGTGTTCCAACCGTATAGTTGGCCTTCTATCAAAATATTAGGGTTTCCTCCTAGCGACGCAGCTATACGGGCGCAACTATATGGCCGGAACAAAATGTTCCTGCCATATAGTTGGTCATCAAACTATCTATCCATCAGAAAAATAAATATACAAAGGCATCGATATCTATACGACCGGAACTATACGGCCAGAATTTTTATTCCCGTCGTATAGTTGGTCATTAAACTCTCAGTATATTAGAAAATAATTTGTACGGAGGCACCGATATCTATACGACCAGAGCTATATGGCCGGAATTTTTTTCCCACCGTATAGTTGGTCATTAAACTCTCAGTACATATTACAGAAAAAAATTCGATGGCAAAGATATCTATACAACCGGAGCTATACGTCCAGAATTTTTATTCCCACTACATAGTTGGTCGTTAAACTCTCTATATGCATCAAAAAAATTCTGTTTCTTCGAAAATTACTTCTTTTCCTATAACTTAGTGATATACCTTGTTTTTGATAGAAAATTGACATTAAATATTTTCGACCAACAACAACATGAATAAAGCAGTATTTTTAGTACTACCAAACTTCTTCTCCTCAATTGGAGTTTTCTAGCACACTTTATTGAACATAAACTTAAACTAAAACTTAAAAACTTTACTTAAACCTTTATTTCACATGAGTTGCCTCCCATGAAGCGCTCTTTTATGGTCAATAGCTTGACCTTAATGTTGCTCACTTAGGCCAGATGAGTGGAACACCCACTCCAAAGTAGTTGGCCTTCAAAGTGATGGCCTCCTTTTCATCATGCTTGGCTTTCTTCTTCCTGGGGAAATGAATAACAAAAGGATCCCGCGAAGGCAATTGAAGCTTCATGTTCTCTTCATGTAGATTAATCAAAGCCTTAATAGTTCTTAAAAAATGACGGCCTAATATAATACGAGCAGTAGCATCTTCAGGCATGTCAACAATAACAAAATCAATGAGAGCGGGACAGCCTTTAATGTATACTAAAGTATTTTCCTTAATTCCTACAACTTGTTTGTAGGTAGAATCTGCTAGATGCAATTTTAACTTAGTAATATCAAAGGAGCCAAGATTTAACTTGTTAAAAAGACTCTTCGGAATTGTTGAGACACTTGCACCTAGATCACAAAGTGCAGCTATCTCATTGGTTCTAATTTTAATCTTAATAGTAGGCTCAAATATGTCATCTAACTTCACAGCTAATTTTTCAGCAATTTTCTTATATTCTCCCTCAAGCTCACGTACCTTAATTGCTACCTGATTAACAAAGTGTTGGTACATAGCTTCCTCACTACCTTCACTTATTGGAATCTTGACGTTGATCCTTTTTACGAGATCTTCAACGGTGTAGCTTGGTGAAGGAGCATTGCTATAATCAAGTTCTTCAGGCTCCTCCCTTTGGACTCTCATCATTTTGAGGTCTTCAACGAGATTGGGCTCGGCTTTACCTACAAATTTAGCTAGAATGAGAGTTTGACTCTCGGTTATCTTACCTAGCTGTGTCTCAATGATCCTCGTTCTTTCTTGGAGGGCCTGCAAATCATTTCTCAACATAATAGCTTGGTTAGATAATTTACTAACCATAGCATCATAGTTCTCCGTTATTTTAACAAGAATATTGTTTTGCGTCTATAAAATACTTAAGTGTTCCTTGGAGACTACCATTACTAGTTCCTATATTATTATTAGAGTTACCTACAGGACTAGAATAATGTTTCTGAAAATTAGGATTATAATTCTTCTTCCAAGTAGGGTTATAATCATTACGAGCTACGAAGTCTATTTCTTCGATATTTGTTTCAGGGGTAGCTCTTACCTAGGTTTCCTTACCTATTATGGCTAGTATGAGCTCATCCAACTTGGCATTGAGTTCTTCATTTTCTTGTGGTGAGATGGAATTCACATTCTTCGTGTTTGATCTATCCACATGCCATTGGGCATGGTTGTCTTGCATATTGTCTAGAAGCTACTTTGCTTCGGTAATATGTTTACCCATAAATGTTCCTCCAGCTGCAGTATCAAGCATAGACTTAGACACGGGTTTAAGAGCATTATAAAATAGATGGAGAATTAACCAGTCTTCCATCCCATGACTAGGACAGTTTCTCATGCATTCTTTCATCCTCTCCCATGCAAGCGCTAGTGGCTCACGCTCTTCCTGTCTAAAGCTAGTAATATTAGATCTGAGTTCCATAGTCTTTGCAGGTGGGAAAAATTTAGTCATAAATAAAAAAGTACATCCCACCTATGATGTAATAGTATTTCTAGGCAGATAGCAACCATTCTTTTGCTCTTCCTCTAAGAGAGAAAGGAAATAGATGCAATTTGACCGCATCAGGGTCAACGTCTTTTATACGTATCATATCACATATTTCAGTGAAAGTATTCAAGTGCATACATGTGTCTTCAACAACAGAGCCTCCAAATTGATTCTGTTGAACAAACTTAAATAATGGGGCTTAATTTCATAGTCATCAGCAGCAATTGCTGGCTGAGTAATAGGAGTACGCAAATAATCATTGTTGGGAGTAGCAAACTCCCCAAGCTTCTTTTCAGTCATATTTCCTATGTTTTTGGCTTTTCTTAAACAGAGAATTATAATTGTAAAAGCAAGAATTTAAAGGCTAACTAAATTTTTTGGTTTATCAAATAAAGATTGAAAGCAAACTAAGAAAATTAAAACAAGAATTAAAACTAGCAAGGTTCCTAATAACCTCACCAGGGTATCTATTGCTTCCCCGACAACAGCGCCAGAAAAAGGGTTGATACCTTTGATCCGGATTATAGATGTAGTATAGCTTCTTTTTTCCTAGTAGACCTAGGTTATCAAATCCTCGGAAAATGAATGCATAGTGAAGTTATTTTAACGGACATTCAAGAGTTTTAGAATTCCTTTTGTGTTTTTACTGGACCAATAGCTTGCATCTTTTTGTTATTATCGATGATGGAGAGAGAGGGTCTAGGGCGTTCGGTTCCACCTGTAGCTGTGCAAAACATCTGATGGAAATAAAAGATAGAAATAAAGTATGCATGTACTTGTTAGAGCAAGATAAATTATATGTGGGCAGTGCATCCATAATTATTATTGCCTCTGCAACCGCTTATAGCAATAACCTACTAGTCTCATCCATAGAAGAAAGAGAACTAATGATATGCATAATGATGCCACCGTTAATCCTAAGTAAATCTCTCACATACAGTCGTACTACCCTCCTATCACTAGGGTTCCTAACCTGCAGAGCAGTCATTACTTTACTCCCTATACCTGGCTCAACCCTCGGGGTCTTGGGTACCTAACAAGTCATTGGATTGAGGCAAGAGAGGATACAATAATCATCATGTCATATAAACTAATACATGATCTCATCTATGATAAATAACATGCACAAACGCTACATGGCTAGGCCGAATCCCTTAGCCTAAAGAGAATTACTCACACATAGAGATGAGATCAACAATCATAAACATTTTAATGAAAATCATAAGATTGATAGAAATAGTCTTACAATGTCACCAATCGGAGAAGAGATCTACTATTACAAGTGATGGAATATGGCTATGGAGATGGAGAAGGGTTTTGAGATCTTGAGGCGGCTGGTGATTTGTGGCTGAGACGTTTGGCGAGGGTATGACTTATTTTATCGTCGCCTGAGGCTTCTTTATATAGGGGTCCGTTCACAAAAGTTGTTCTGTTTGACCTAACGGTGGCGGCGCCAACTATACGACCGGAGCTATATGGCCGGAATTTTGCTCCGGTCATATAGTTAGTCGTTAAAGCGTCTGCCTCTGCTTTACGGCTCCTGGTTTCTTCTGGTTATTGGAAATCTCGTATCTTTGATTTAATATAGTGATTTCCATCTTTAAACGACATTATCTGTGCAAAAAAAATATAAAAAGAAAGGATTGTATACCCCTCTGAATATTAGGCATTAGTGGCAGGGTTTAGAGAGATATTTCATCAAAAATATGAATAATATCCAGTTAAAATATGGACGTAGATGACTATATTTCAGAGCCATCAGAGAGGGTGCCGGGCTGCACGTCAGCAGCCCCGTCGCTGTCGTCTTCGGTGCCGTCCATGGCAGAGAGGTCACCGGGCTACGCGCCGGCAGCCATCACCGTCTTGTCCATGAGTTACACGCCGCCTCGATGCGGTACCGTGCACATGCGTGCATGTACGCAGGGAGAGAGGGAGAGTAGAGAAGAGAGATTCAACCTGTATGCTCGCCATTAGGAAAAGCTAGCTTCATATCCATGACTTCTTTGCTCCTGATTAGTGCACGTGTGTGTATGGTATTGGCTTTGTACGTGTAAAATTTGTGGATGGGATCGTGGGTGTGAGAGTAGTGTGTGTATGGGATTTTGGGTGTTGATGGATGGATGGACGCGGTTGGTTGCCTCCGTCGGGCGTGAGAGCTCTGATCCCAGTCGTGATGTGTATCTCTTCGATGGATCGGCATCAGCTAGCCTGACTGAAAATAAATGTGACCCACGTCCAGTATTGTTAGCTGACACGATGCACGTACGCGCGGCCTACCAGCCGGCCGGTCCATATATACGCCGTAGGATATATTTCTGTATTCCTGCAAAATAAACTAGTAATTAATTAAATATTGCCTAGTAGCCCTTTTTCTTCCTTAGGTATTCATGCAACGTGTGGATGGCCCTGAGCGTGACACTACATGCACTTGGGCTGATCGACCAGCTCCATCCACCGAATATATAGGTTATTATCAACTGGGGTACAAATTGGCGTCAAATATGCATGAATGCAATGTACACACATCTGTCCTCTCAATTCATATGTGCTAATCCTGGGATGCTACAGTCTCTCCCCTTAAACTCAACTTTGTCCTCAAAGTTCATACTCTCTTACGTTTCGAAAAGTAGGACTGACTTCTTCAGACTCTAGTAGTTAATCCATGATGAAAATAATTGGTATATCTTTATTCAAACTTTTTCTTGAATCCTCTTCTACCTTGTTAATGGCCAACTATCAATCTCATTTGATACAAGGGTTACCTTGAATTAACATTCCTACCCTGATTAGGTGCTTTTGAGCGTCTTCAAATTGGGACATCTACTTGAGGAAAGTTTGAATTCTAAAAGATCTTTTCGAGAATAAGATCTAGGTTTAGCCTTCAGCTAACTATAACCTTGGCTCACATAATTACTTATTTATGGCATACTTAGTCCTTATGGCTACTAAGAATCTTTTGGAGTCACTTAGTCCAAACTATTCATGGTTTCCTATTCCTCATTACAGGTCTGTTTTGGTACTTTGTATACACTTCAAAGTAGTTTGATCTTTGATTACCTTCTATTTGGGTTTCCGAGGTTGAACTACCTAATCTTTCCCAAGATTTTAATCTTATTATGATTCAATAAGTTTCTTAACTACTTCTTCAACACTTCTCCAACTTCCATTATTCCTAAGCTGAAGACCTTCCTATTACTATATTGAGGTATAAATCTCAATTTCCCTAATATCATACTCACTACCTTCTTAGGGACAACTTAAAAATTGTTTCCTTTTATAACTAGGCTGTTAGATGAACCTATTTTTCCTTCTTCAACCTTCCATCCATACATACTCTTGGGAGTATTTGTTATAATTATGACTTCTTATAACCTTACGAAAATAAGGCATAATGTTGTCATAGTTTAGGATTTCTCCTTAGCTTACTTCAAATATCGAATATCGATATTTCCTCATTGTTTACTCTCCCCTTAGGGTGTTCTAATACTCTCCAACTTCTGAATATACCACCATATATTTTCATGATTAAGACATTGGTTTATTTGCAATACCGACTTCGCGAAGTATCTCGGAAGACAATTGCTTTAATCGCATATTTCTTTATATCATACTTAACTTAGGCCAAGTTTTATGCTCTTTAAATCATACAAAATGACCTGGTTAGCAAACCAACATGATACCAGCTGTGGATCCTCCTAGGGTTTATAGCTTATGGTTTACTTTATAGGCTTCCAACTTACTATTGGCATTTTCTCTGAGTTGTCAAAGCTTGAATACCACTTTTTGTTCCAAAACTTCTTTGCATTATTTCATGATACTTCCATGACCTAGTTATTACTACTTCAGTAATTCGTTAGCAACATCACCTACTTTGAGTGAACTTAAGTTCATCACTTCATGTTGCTCCACAACTTTTCTACACTAATCATCCTTCTTTTTGCCAACTAATAATGAGTTGGAATTGATTCATCCTTGAAAATAGGATTGATACTCCTTATATTTTCTTCACTCTTCATGACAATCTTCAGCTTGGTCTTTGGAACTCGTCACTCCCTTACACGAATTCCCTTTTCTATCTAGTTCTATAACATCAAGTAATAACTTGATGATGCAACATGCATTTGCACACCAAGTTAAACTTCGTGTACAGATCTAGTCAATCAATAAGATCCAATAAAAACCAAGAAATCCAAATGTGGTACATATAACACACATTATTCTAATCCCAAAAAATAGTAGTGGAGTAAAACATCTCTACTATTCAGGCTTAGTGTGTAATATATGTCACCTCCTAATATAGGTCTACAGCTTGATAAGAACAGTTACTACTGCCCCTGATTTGATTTAAGCTCTATGATGTGCTAGCAATGCACTTCATTGCCATACTGATAGCACAACTAATCCATAACCCCTATTTTCTATTCTCTTGTCTTTTGTCTTTGTTTTACAGGAACCAACTAAGATGCAGAGCTCCAGACTAGATATAGGATTTAGTTTAGGATATAAATTATGTATTCTTTCATTCAGCTATGAAAGCACTGTAATATGTTTTATGTAATAACTATATTATTTTATTCTTTCTTGTATAATATTTATTTATTCATGTATTTACCATACATACAATGTAATATTATTTGTTTTAAATAAAAAAGTTGAATTTCCTTTTTATTTGGACACATGTAATATATTGTATTATCATTCTTAGAATGAAATACTTTTATTCCATTTGAATACTTGTAAATATGGAACCTTATAAATGTTGTATCTTATTCACAAATAAGAATTTCACTCTTTATTTGTTATTGAATTTCATTTATTTTTATTGAATTGTTTCAATTTACCCAATTGTAATAGTGATTGTATTATCATATTATAGAATAATTCAGTTCCTTTTATTTTTTACTTAAATACTTATGATTATTTGTATCATAATCATAAACAATATCTCAAATATGTATTTATAATTGTAATACAATTACTAATTATAATTCTACTTCAAATTCTTTTAGAATTCAAATATACCTTTCGTATTCAAATTTGAATTGCTTTCCATCAAACACAAAGATATAGTAGAGGTCATGCCAAAATCTATCGCACTTGCCCGGATGCTTCCATTAGAACAAGAGAGATCTCAATCCCTCTACAGCTCTTTTAGTTTTGCGCGAAAATTCCCTAGATTTTCTTATGCACGAATGCAATGCACACACATGTGTCCTCTCTATTTCTTGGTGCTAATCCTGGGATGTTACACTATACTTGAATGTAGCTTTTGCCACAAGTAGGTGGATATTCCTAGTCTAGTTTTAAGGGGCTTGGAACAAGTCTTAGCTTGTGTAGAAAAGGCTTAGCAAAAACAGATCTAAAGAGTGTGCCATATAGTTTATAATAACAACATTTATTTTCTCACCTTGCTTCTTAATGTTGAAAATAAATATGCACAAGCAAAGGATACAAAGCAATAGGCATAAAATAGATCATGTTTCATATAAAGTACTTGAGCTTAAGAATTAGACACAAAATGAATTTCAGCTTTTATTTTTGTCTCCCCTTTCCTTTTATTCCATGGCATTCTTTTTCAGTTTTAATCTCATTAAGGTAGATTTTATTTTCAGTAGCTGATCATAAACATTTATAATAATGGTGGCGGTGGTCTTTTCAACGCAAAACAAAAAAATAACAAAACAGACGCTCCAAGTTTCTATGATAGTTATATGTTGCTCAAAAAATAAAGTTTAGAGGTTTGCAAACCGAGAGTTGAGTTGGTCCAGTGGGATGCCTTGGGCATCCCCAAGCTTATGGTTTTCACCATCCTTGGATTTCTCTTGGTGTGATGTTCCTCTATTCCCTGTCAAAAAAATTCAACACAAAACTTTTTCTCCCATCTCTTTTCTGAGAGGTGACATTAGTGACATAAGAATATAATAGTTGTTGCTTATATATCAAAGAAAAAATTATTTCTAAATGTTCTAGCAAGCATATAATTTTCCTACATATCCACAGCATATAATATGACTCATACAAATCATCCTAGGACACTTGGGAATGGTTAAAACAAAGCATGGAAGAATCTGTCCAGATTTTTAGTAACAACAAAACGATTTTTTTGACCACTTATACATGTCAGGAATTTTAGCCATTTTTTGTGCATACATAGGATGTAAATTCTGTATGAATTTTAGCACAACAGGAGTTACATAAAAATCATAAAATTCACGCGCTAAAAACTGTTCTACAGAAAATTGCTACTCCATATGTTTAATAACTTTTAAACCATCCAAAATGGATTACACTTGGTACTTTATAAAAAACTTCAGAAATAAAACCAAAAAAACTCTCTTTCTACAACAAGAACTCAAAACAAAAATCTAAAAGAAAATAATCGGGTTGTCTCTCGCAAAGCGCTTTCTTTATCCCTTGGAGATGGAGATCATGTGGTAACTTATACTTTTGCGCCATCTCCTTATCCCTTGGAAAGTTTTTCCTTACTAAATAACTGGATCCCATGGTTTGCTCATACCAATCAAAGTAATAGTCAAGTTGAAACATGGTAAAAAGCAACACAAGATATGGGAACAATAACAACAAAGTCTCACTTTCTTCCTATGCATTGGCATTTTATATATCACTAAATCACAACAAATAGAGGCATGCCATTGCATAAAGTCAGTATGTGAACACAACATATAATAACTAGAAGCATAAATAGGGCACTTATCACCTCCTCTTTCATAGTAGTTGCATTCACTAGAAGCAAATATATCATTGTAACCCTTCAAACCATGTAGGTTCGTAGAGTTTTTCATGTAAATAGTATCATTATACATATCATGAGCATTATTTCCTCTTTCAAAATAGTTTATAGTAATATTTCAATATCAAGATCATGTTTGCAAACAACATTTTGCAAACCACATATGCATTTCCTAGCAAGTTCATATTTCTCCTCTATGGTTAACATAGGACTCTTAGTAATAAGAGCATCATCATGGGAAGCAAGTTCATCATTTATACCTTCATTTGTTAAACATGGATGGTTATCAAGAAGAATAGGGCCATCATCTAAAGCATTATCATATAGCATATCTAAGCACAACTCCTCATTATCAATAGTATGACTAGTAGCATTGGTAGCAAGTGAAGGAGCGTTATTAGTTTCATCATAATAGCATGGGCTATCAAAGATGACCATAAAATTTTTAGTTTCACAATTATCATAGCATGGGTTCTCATAAATGACAAATGAGTTTTAAGTTTGAGTGTTACTATCATTGTTGAGAGGTTCCCATACATCCCCAAGCTTAGGTTGGACCATATCTTATTATTATTATTATTATTCATTTTTCTCCTCTTCTTTGGGCTGCATGGCATCCCCAAGCTTATGCTCCTGTCATCTTCTCCCTACAAAACATCAGTGCTTTCTTGGGCAGCAATAAGCTTCTTGTTATAGTCAACAATATATATATATATATATATATTCCTTGAAGTTGGCTATACAATAATTAAGGAGAAGTGTAATTCCCATATCAACTTTACAAGCTACAACACTAGTTTTAAAATTTTCATCAATGAAGGTTTTTAATTAATAAGCTGCCATAAAAATAACAAATTTCTCTACTTGTTCCATCCCTAAATGAGCACAATCACCTCTATTGTAGGAGGAAATGACATGATATTCATGGAACATGCAATGAAATTTAAAGTGTCTATCATCTTGTTTAGAGCAACAATTTACATCACCATGGTATTCAAGCAACTCGGTAGAAGTACAATCTAATTTTTTCAACCAATGTTCTAGTCTTTTACCTTCTTGTGATTCTCTATGTTTCTTAGCAGTCTCATAACTATGCAAGTATCTAGACAAAGCATCACTTATGTCTATGCTTATGCGCAAAAAGAGAAGTATTTTTGATATTTTCCATTTTCTAAAAAAACTAGACTAGAACTCTTAACCAAACAAGTTAAAGAAGTAAACCTCCCCAAGCTTAAATGATTGCAAGACATAAAACAAAGTGAAAGTAAAACAAAACTGAAAGTAAATCTATTGTTTAGTGCACACAAGAATAGAAACTTAAGCGCTACGCTCCCCGGCAACGGCACCAGAAAAGTATCTTGATAACCCCCAAATGCAGGGGATCACTGTAGTATCTCTCAGTGTGGAAGTAGGGTATCGATCCGCAGGAGCAAGAAGGAAAATCAATCTATTCTCTACAGCTAAAGTGTCACAAGTTTTAGTAGATTATGCACTAAACAAGTTTTAATGAATAAGATGGTTATTTTAATGGTTGGAAGTTTAATGTAACAAAACAAGAATATAAAAGTGTCCCAATCCTCTTCAATGCAAAAGGACAAGACAAGGGTTTTATTTTATAGGAACAATGGACATGGGTTCATGGGTTCACTTAATCTCCTCTTCTTCATATATGGTGATTATCATGTTATGGATAGTAAAGGTACAAACAATTGCAATGTTCTAATGGTACTTTTATGGTGGCTACATTTTGTAAAACACATAGGTGAAAGAAGTACTCCTTTGTGTTGCTAGGTCACCCTTGCAATACGGCTAGCATTTGGTTTGTGTCATGCCACACATCATACTCCCCCTTTCTACCCCTAGATAAAGGATGTTGGGATGAATTGTTGTCACTCAATACATATGTTGTTGTCACTCGGCCACCCATTACCTACATACATCATACTTCTTAATGGAAAACATTCTAAACACTAGTGCAATGATTCATATGTTGTGATATGTTCTTAGTATTATCACATCTCTCTCATCTACCCCACTTGGTGGTGTCAATCACCTCATGATATGGACAAACAAGACAATATGTATAGATCTAAACCATTACATGCATGATAGAATATTCCTAAAGTATGACAAACCATACAATATCCAACACAATGGTAAATGAATAATAAGTACTATCTCAAAACACAATATCCACCATAGGAATTACATAGATAGATCCATACTCATGCAAGGCACATCATATGGACTTCAACAATGATCATACATAGAGAGATTAGATCAAGTTACCACCATAAACCCAAAATCTAGGGGGTGGACTACTCCCCTCTCATCATGGAAAGTGATGAGGATGCGTTGGTGAAGGAGGAGACGTGGCCGGAGGCGATTCCGGCAGCGGTTTCCCCTCCAATCTTCCTCCGGGCGGTGGCTTGTTGGCTCTCTGTTACTTGGTTTTTGTTCTTCGCCTCCGTCCATCTTGATAAAGGCTGCTAGGGGGAATATATAGATGGTTTTAGGTCAAAACGAAGCAAATGGCGGTGGAATCAACGACATCGGAGTTTCAACGGCTGAGATAACCCAAGTGGAGAGCCCTCCAGTAAATGGGCTCCCATTTTCAGCTTGTTGGGCCCCTTGATCTCTACTTTAGCTTGTTGGATTCATATGGAAATTATCTAATAGCTCCCATTGACTAGCACTGTTTCGAGTTCCGTAGCTCCTGGTAAGACAAAAACACTAATAGAAGGTTTTTCTACCAGAAAAAGTTAAAACCAAAAGAGAGGGGATTATTTAGAAAATCCCAGAAATCAATGTAAAACATGGATCTAACATCATATATGTTGCAAATATGTGGTAATCATGTCAACAAACTACAAAGTTCATATATGCATTTTACATGCATCAGTACCCCTTCAGAAAGATCCCCCACGCAAACTCGTCCGACGTGGACGGCGTGCGCGTGGGGGTTGCGACACCAGTCAAAGACAGGAAGGAGATGGCCTCGGACCATCGCTGATGGCCTTGATAGCATACCGAGCTAGGGGCATCTCTTTGAATTGCGTCAAAAAAGGAAGTCTGAATTAGTCTGACACATGTGTCATCATCAAACATCAAAATCACTTAAGAAGCGAAATGCCCTTTCAATCTTCCCCTTTTTGGTGTTAGATGACAACACACAAATTTTCATAAAGGATGTGATGATATAGCAAGAAATATTGTAAAATAGAGACAGGCTCTCCCTAGATGTGTGCATACTCAAGTTTGATTTTGGAATGCAACAAGCACATACTAGGATCCACACTCCCCCTCAATTTTACAAACCAATAACAAGTGCAAATAATCAAAGATATGAAGTGATACTCATACATTTGCACCAATATATGTGGTGAAGCAATCATAAATGGGCAAAAAATAGAGTATCCATCACCACACAAGATAAATCCACAAGAGACATAACCACATAGTCTTGACTTACATAAATTAGCACAAATAGGTAGCACATGAGTTCACAAATAATACGAGGCAAGTTACGTTCACAAGCAAAAAGATCAAATGATAATGAGCTTGTGACTTCCCATGCAAATCCCACACGACCTGAAGGTGCACCTTCTCCCCCCTTTGGCATCAAGACGCCAAAAGGGAGTAGAGCAATACTAGTGTCCCAAAGATCACTCCTCGTCATCATCATGGAACATTGGGGCATGGTAGGAAGAAGTGTCTTATCATCCTAGTTGCTATGCATGCATATCAACTTGTCCTCGGGAGTGATGTTGTTCTCGGAGCCTTTTGGAAATGGTCAACGCTTCATTGTTCTCCTTTTGATGAGCTCAAGACTTCTTCTCGTTGACATGGGCTTCATACATATGCTTTTGGTTGTCAATTTGGAGACAAAACACTTTCTTGAGTTTTACTTCAATACTCTTAGCCCATGAGGGGGTTTCCTCCTTGCGATGACAAACCACAAAGTCATTTCCACCATACCCACTTTCTTACTTGAAGTCCTCCTCAATAAAATTGTCATCCTCATTAATCTCTTGGCCATCCTCATTAAGTGGGGGATCATGTATAACAACTGCTTGCTCTTGTGAACCACAAGCTTGTAGTTGGGTAGATCACATGCAATGAAAGAGCTCTTGGAGACAATGCGATCCATAATGTATGGAGCATAAGGAAGCACTCTCCTAGTGAACACGGAAATATCCATATCATTCCAAATAAAATCCATCACATCCAATTTGACATCCTCTCCACGGCTAGCATGAGTGTGAAACATAAGGTCAACAAGGAAGCTATGTATCTCATCAAAGTTCCCCACCTTGGCAGCAACAGTCTCACGGTAGATGCAAACCAAAATATCATATGTTGGCAACAAATGCCTAATCTTCCCAAAATATAGAGATCCACCAAAACATCTTTCTTCATGGGTTTGCTGGTGTTGTGACAGCGAAAACCACACAGAGCGCTCTGTCCATGGTCCTCATAGCCAAGCACATGCCCAAACTAGGCCAAAGTGTCTTCCTTCACATCACCTTTAGTCATCCAAATCATCTTCCTCTTCTCATCTTGGCTAAAGTGCACGGTGGCATAGAATTGGGCCACAAGATTTGCATCAAAGTACATGTTGAACTGCATGATGGGAATCAATCCAAGATTGTTGAAAATTTCCTTTGCTTCACCAAAGTATTCAGGAGTGTTGTCCATGTGGGCAATGTTAATGTACTTTTGAGTCACATGTAGATTGTCATTCGATAAAAGAACCTCCTTATAACTCGGTCTTGAAACTCGGAGTAGAAGAAGCTACCATCCTTGTTTCTCTCTCGATTATGACTGTAGGGGCTGACTTGCCTTAACCGAGTGAACTCTTCTTCTGAAAGTTCGGAGAGAAGGTTTGGCCCTGAAAGCCCAAAACTCTGACTTTTGATATTGGGAGTTGGGTCACAACATGTTGTGGACTTGGAACGCCCTCCTCTTCCTCCCCTTGTTGCCTAGAGCTTCTCTTTCTATAATGACCCATAGAAATAGGAAAAAGGGGCTAGGGACTGATATGGAATTTGTGCATTTCATATTAGGACATGAAAATAAGGGAAAATTTGAACTTTTTGTGTATTGAGTCAAAACACTTGAGAATTTTAACTACAATTGATTTTGACTCAAGTCAACCCTAGGATTTGAATTCAAATTTGAAATTGAAATGATATAGATTCATTTGAATGAGTAGAATTAGACACAAATACAAACCACACACACATTTGACCAAGAAAGTCAATGAATTAAACCACACACCATTGGGAACTCAAGACTATAGTTTTAATAATTCAAACATGAATTCACAAATGGAAGATATAATATTAAATGAAATACAATAGAAAATCATCAAACTCAAAGTAATCTAAACTTTATTCATATTTGAAATGAGTAAAACTTTGAGGTTACAAGGTTTGAATCAAGAGAAAGGAAATTATGAAGAGAAAAGAAAAACCCTAAACAACTAAACCTACCTATTTCTATCTACAACCTATTCTTCATCTTATCTTGATCTAAATCTACAGAACCTATCTAAACTTAATATCCTTGCTGTCATTGGACCATCCACCTGCAAACACTAAAAAGACAGAAATTTTGGTCAAGATAAAAATGTAGGTTTTGGCAAAACCAATTGAATTTAGAATCCAAAATAGGAATCCAGGAACTAGCCCTGAACCCATATGGCTTGAGTTATAGCAAATAGAAAACCAGGAATGACAACCAAATTAACTAGTAGAGCATAATGGAAACCAGTAACCCATCAACTACATTTAACAGTGATTCTTACCAAAAAAAGACACTAGGCAAGGACATGCAGCTACTATCCAGTATATAATAGGAATCAACTAGAACCAGCAAACCATCTAGATGAACAATAGAAAATAACAGAAATCCTTTTTAACAAACTACACAAGCCTTAGATTCATAGTAAAATAATAAATGCTAGAAGGTGAACACTTAACATTTCATCACTCTAATTTAATAGGGACCAAAGAAAATCTAGGAAATTAGTTATTAGTTATGAACCAATAGGATCCCAGAGAACAACTGCATCCAATCACACTAGTATGCATGCTATTATACTAAACATTTATAAAAAATAGGAATAACCAGAAAACTCAAACATCACGAGTAGAAATTCTAAACCCATAGGAATAATGGCAACCACTCAGTAAACTTGTCAACCAAAGGAAAACTCTAGGCAGGGAGATGGCGGGAGGCCGCGCTCGACGCAAAAATCCAACGGGAGGAATTCTCTCACTGCCCTCCTGCTCCCCTCCCTATTTACAGACGGCGATGTTCCGCCCCCAAAATCCAAATCCACCATTCCACCTCCCCATCGAGCTTTTCACCCATCAGATCTAGATCGATGTCGTTCGATTCATCTGCCTCCAGCATGAATACGCTGGTCCTGCCATCTTCGCCGGCGAGCACGGTGTTAGTTGGTTGTCCTGCTTCACCTTGGAGCCCGTCGACGATAGTCCTTCTGGCTACTCCTGCGAAGACGGCCACGGTGAGCTCGTCGTCAACAAAGTCGGCCAAGGTGATGATCAGCGTGGCGGCAACTTCATCAACCACAGCGACGATTGGCATACCGGCATCTCCTTCGTCCCCTACCGATGTGATG
Source organism: Avena eriantha (assembly GCA_910589775.1). Taxonomy (NCBI): domain Eukaryota; kingdom Viridiplantae; phylum Streptophyta; class Magnoliopsida; order Poales; family Poaceae; genus Avena; species Avena eriantha. The sequence goes on from OU342744.1 coordinate 192,178,834, forward strand.
CATCCTATGGAAGCTGCTATAAGAAACCTCTTACCTTGGGCTAGCTATACATAGATATGTGAGCATGTATACTCCATTCGTCGTTGTTACCTCTGATGCTCATAGATATGTTCATGTTGTGTGAGTTAGTGTGAGCATATGTACTATGTTCTTGGCTGTTGTGTGAACTTCTGATGCTCTGCTTGTTAGTAGTTACTGTTAGCATGTGTAGCACAAATTGTTTGGAGACCATCATGCTTAATGTCTTATTCATTACTGTGGGACAATTCGCTTGACAAGTCACAAAATTTGCCTGAAGTGGTTGTTATAACTATGGAGCCTAAGAATGTTATCCCCATTTGAGCTATGTACATGCCAAAACCAATGGTGTGGGAGCCTTCTCTTTTTCTATTCGTTCTGAACAGGCTTTGTGAGTTCGTCAAAAAAGGAGTTAGGTGTGACCACAGATTCAAAGAGGTTTACCTGCAGCGTGTGTGCAATGATCTTCTTGACTTTCACTGGAAAGGAAGTCACCCCAACTCAGATGTACAACCATATGAGAAAGTGGAAGATGGAGTGGGCTTATGTGCGCATGCTCAAGGATTTGGACGACGTCGAATGGTGTCCGGACACCACGTCATTCAGGATGGAGAATGCTAGGTAGATGGAGTTGTCACATGTTGTGATGAATTGTTTGAGTCATGTTTACTTGTTTCAAGATTTTTCTCCGCTTCTTAAGTAACAAAGTTTTGTTTTGTCTTAGAGTTTCCCGGTGGATATCCTTTCCAATCCAGCGGAGAACTACGCTCAGCTTGAACTCATCTTCACGCCTAAGCCTCTAATTGAGAAGCATCTGTACACCAGTCAACAGTTGATCCGGGCTATGGACCACCTTACTGATAACAAAATACAAGGTTGGTTGTATGTTTCCATGCCTACACGTGATATGAGGGAATGGCCGAGGGTGTTGGCTTCGCAGGAACTACGTATGAGAGGAGGGCATGCCTATGCTTCTTTGTTAGTCATACTACTTATCTATCTTAACTGCATGATGGTGTGAATGATCTGATTAAACAAGAACTGTGTGTATATTTTGGGAGGTGGTGAAATATCCCTCCATTAGCTAGGGTTGATGAAACTGTGGTCGGAGGTGGTATATAGTAGCCCCTCCAATGATGAACTGATTATGAAGAACTACTTCTATGTTATCCGCTTCTGCTTAACTTCTTGTGTGTCATCTGATAGGATGAACTGATCCTGTGTGTTGTGATTGTGATGAACTGCTTCTGGATATGCTCACCACTCCAATGTGGGAGGTTACCACAACGACTACACAGTTTGCAACCAAATAGATGTGTTTGTGTTCTCGGTGGGGCTATGCAGGCTACTAAAGAGATGGGCTGTTGTTCTTCAATCATGCAAAAAAGTGTATGCAAACTACCAAACGGGCTACGAAAGCTAGGCCAGAGGCTGTCTGGCACTGCCCATCTCAGCACTCCCGATCAGGCTACCAAACACGCCCCAAGAAACAAGGTGGAGTATACTACTGTAATTACTGAATCCCAATAGAAGATACGCTTGACAAGGACAATCTCAATCGTTAGTCACACAGCTACATCAAGGCCGCATGCATTGGCTGCGAGCGTATATACGCCGGACATATCTGGATTGAAAGGGTAGGGGCGCCTGTTGCAGGCGAACAATTTCAGACTGCGGATTTGCATGACATTGTCATCTCCGATCAAGTAAACGCAGCTGTGCTCCACGCCGAGCTCGCTGGCGGGGAGGGAGGCGGCGAAGCGCCAAGGGCCGAGCAAGAGGACCCGATCGCTGAGCGGGTACACCTTGGTCCACTCTCGCTTCAGGAAATCCATCTTCCACACACCGAAATTCTTGTAGCCCCCGATGGGCATAGGATAATACTGGATGAACGCAAGCAGCTCCTGGCGCGACTCCACCAGGTGCTGCGGGGCCTTCTCCAGGGGAACCCGCCGGCTAGCCATATCTTCCCATGCTCGATGGTCGTGAACCGGGGCTCCGGAGCGAACTCGTAGCACATGAGCTCCATACAAACGAGCTCCGTCGGCGACACCGAGAAGTAGAAGTCCCCGTGCACGGCCGCGACGCTCTGGATCTGGAAGCCTGGGTGCTTCTCGAAGCTGTACTCGTAAGTGTACCAGTTGTCATGACTCACGCGGCAGTACCAGAGGATCGGCGAATCCAGGTCAACAACCAGAACCACGCAGCCATGTGAGGTTGGCTTCTCGTGGGAGAGCAAGCACTTGCAGTTCTTGGGCAGGGCCTTGGCGAGGCGCGGGAGATCGACCCTGTCACGAGCCACGGGGTCCCAGAGAGCGGCGTGAAGGGAGACAGGGTCTAGGACGAGCAGCCAACAATGTTGGGTCGCCCAGCACCGCGCCTTCCGTCTGGCGTTGCCCTTGCTTCCGTTGGTTACAATCTGCTCGAACGCAGCGAGAAATGATTGGGTTCTGCTGCTGTCGCCCTCGATGGCCGGGAGGCGGATGAGGGACTCCATCTCCTCAATCAAACCTTCCATTTGCGCTGCTTTACTTCACAACTAATATAGGTGTTTCTGTATATATCAATAAGAAGAACAAAGGTTAATTTTCTTTCAGCATGTCTGTGCCAAAGCGATACTAAGTATTAAATAACAGTGACACAGAGAAATACAGCAGTAGCAGAGATACAAGAAATCTGGCGCCAGGCAAGCCCCGACGTGTAAATGCAAAATACTAGTGTAGTTCGAACAAGCGGCAACCAAATGCGAAATTTGACTAGGAAAACTCCATAGTAGTCAAGAATAGATAAATATGAATGTAAATGCCCGTGCATGGGAACAAAGAAGAGGTAAACAACTCACCAGATAGTAGCCTTTGTTTAACAAATTAAGGTTTCAGAGTGTTTTCTTCTTTACAAAGAAATGTAAATACAAGCTCATTGACAGAAAAAACGAATTGTAAGCATATGCTTTCTCCATGCAAAGGGTACAAATGAACAAAAATCAAATTCCTACCCACCCGGCACCCCACTCCTTACCCAAAAAAGAAACTAAAGGGATAACTCATCAAGAGGAGAAACTAAAAGGCTTACAGATTTCCCACTTCTCCTTTAAGTCATCAATCCGGTCAAGTGCAGCCCACCAAACCAAACTATGTGTTGTTCAACTAGAGTAGTTTAGGTTCATGGGTAACAGTTTTAACTTTTAACATAGTGCAACAGCAGCGTTTCGCAAAAGCAGCACTAGTATCCCTTTGCAAAGAATACACCGCCCGGTTATCACAGACAGCAGGGTGACGCCATGGATGAACTTGAAGTCCATGATACCTGAGGTTCTCGGGTTTCTGGCTGACCCGGATTCAGAGAGGCCAGGAATCTGAAATATGTCGCTTGGTTTGTTTTGCAGTATTGACGAGTCCAGGCTGAACTCTCAGGATCTTGTTGATACCACTGCATCCTTTGTCTGTTCGTCAGATTTGGAATAAGCTAGCTGCAACTACTGCTCAAGGTCTTGTACCTTCTTCTCCATTTCAGCACTCTTGCTCAGATTTTCGGTCAGCTTTTTTATCTCTGTACTGACAAGAGCGAGTTTCTCCCTCTTTTCTGCAACCTTCTGCTCATACTGTGTTTCGGCTAATTGTAGCTGCTGTGTAAGAGTTGTTATTTGCTTCTCTAAATCCAAATTATGTTGTTGATCTTCTTCCCATTTAACTTCCTTTAGAGAAACTTGTCAGTTGTGCTTGTAATGGATCTCAGAGATTCTTGCAACTGTTGTCTAAGAGCTGATAATTGTACTCCCAGCTCTGCAGCATGATGGTTCTCGGCTTCTAACTGATCTGCTGAATATGCCACATTATCTCCCTCACTGTAGCTTCCTCTTCCTGATCTTCTATGGTATCGTAAGCAACATACAGTTCCTTCCTAACTTCAAGCAAGCTACAACTCATATTTTTCATGGACTAAGTTGGCATGCTCTTGCATCTTGGTGTCAGCACTTCATTCTTTTCAGTTGATTCATCTTGCATGGTCTGGATCTCCTCACTGTATTTTAGCTCAGACATCTGTCAAGTATTGAAATGTGCAATTATTTTTCGTAATTTTCCAGATTCATTTGCTCATTCTGCAACTCATCAAGCTCCTTTGCCGTTTCATATTTGTCATTTCATCTGCTTTTCTTCAAGTGTACTTTGGTACTTGTTCTCCCGGAGTAGAAGATACCTGGCATTCCGGTTCTTCATTGCGTTGAATCATGTCATCGAGTGTTTTGCGTAATGAATGAATCTCTTCCAGTGACCCCTGCTTTTGTACTGCTGCAGAAGCAAGTACCAGCTATAAGTCATCCAGCTTGCTCTGATGTACTTCCAATCCCTCATTCAAACTACTATTTGCAAGAATCAATTTTTCTTTCTCTGTATGAAAAGTTCAACCTTGTTTTGTGTTTATGTAAGTTGTGCTTCTAGGCTCTTTAGATTGTGCACAGCTTCATCAAATTTGACCTTTCGATTTTCTTTGTTTAATGGCAACAACTTTAGATGCTTGCTCTTTCATGATATCCCAACTCAATCTCGAGAGCATCCAGCTTCTTGCTCAAGTCTCTAACTTCAGCTTCTTTCCGTGTTATTGCCTCGAGGGCTTCACGCATCTTAACTTCAGTTTCTCCATTCTTGAATTCCTCTGCAGAGTTGAGTTCCAAGTTTCTTGTGTACAGCTCCGTCAGGTATGTGATTGTTCCCTCATGATCAGCTTGCTTCTCTACAGCTTCTTCCTTTTCAGCACGCGTAGCAGTAAACCGTTGCTGTAAATCATCACACATGACAACCTTACCAAACACTTCCCCCCCCCCCCCCCCCCCCCCTCTAAAGTACTCGTTCTTATCAGCCAATTTTCTGTACTGAGCTTCAAAAGAAACTATCTTTTCCAGAACGCTTCATGCATATGCATCAAACTTTCAGTCTAGGACTGAAGTACAATCAGCCTCTCATTCAATCAAGTTCCTTCACTACTGAATCTTTCTGTCCTATTCTCTCAAGAGCTTCATGCATTTGAACTTCAACTTCCACATTCCTTGATTCAGCTGTCGATCCGTTGAAATTCTAAGCCTCTACTGTGCACCTCAGTCAAATGTTATGTCCTGAATAGCAGAATAGGACAAACGAACCAGCCCCACTATTCCATGCTCGGCTAAATTCATAACAACTTCCTCCTTTTCAGTGTGAGTAGAGTTAAACTCCTCTTGCAGTTCTTGAAGCATGGCTAACTTAGCATCCAGTTCCTATTTCAGGGCCTGATTTCCTCCACTCACCGCTGTGCTCTCAGCAAACGCCTCTTTGTCTTTGGCTCAGCATTGCAGACCTTGGTCTTGAGTTCCTCAATGGTGGTCTCATGAGTAGCAACCTCATTTTCAAAGGCTTCGAGCTCCACCTTCATGGATTCCACCTCTTCAGTGGCCACAGTTCCTTTGCTTGATAAGATTTCAAGTTTTTTTCCTTTTCTTCGGTTATTTGGATCAGCGAGTCCAAAAGATCGTTCTCCTTTCCTCTTACAGCTTCCACAACAGCTCCTTCCAGATCATCGGAAAGGTGAGAAAACTTGCTTCTGTAATGTTCTAGTACTAGTTCTGCTTCAACCTCACTGAACTCTGCTTGTGTGGTCCCCAGGTTCAGTAACACCAGCCCTAAACTACACTAACCGCTAATACAAAAGTCGATCACACAGAGACTCTACAAGATGGTAGATTAGCAATTCGTATAGTGAAGTCTAAAATGGTTCGCAGTGGAGCTCACAAAAACAGTTGTAATGTACTTACGGCCCTAAATCCCAACGGCCGATCCCCAAATCCCCAACCCAGATAAAGACGTCTGGAAACCAGAATCCCAAATCGGCGCCGCAACGGGGATAATACGCACCAACGGCTTGCGGTCCCGAAGCTGTGAAGCAGTGGCGACGTCCGTTGGCCGAGCCGGCTTCCCTCTTTCTCTCTCGCTCAGGCTTGAGACGTCACGGCGAAACTATCTAGGGAGAGGGAGAGGTGAGAGACGCGGCCCTGGCCCTCAGCCGTTCTGGGCTTTACGCAGTTGCCCACTTCAACATTTGCGAAAAGAAAAAGAATTTTTGTGCGGCTCTGCCTATCGGAGCATAGAAAAGAAAACATTTGCTCCTCTTCCCAAAAAAAACCTAGCCGCCGCCTCCTCTCCGCCGGCGATTGACGGGTCCTCGTCTCCTCCGCTTCCGCTTACGCGGGCGTGAGGGGGTGGGACCCAGGACCTACGTTCGGCGTTCAACAGGGTCCTTAATGTTAGCGTCTTTGTGGTGTCGTGGTGGCGCATCTCAGATGGCGGTGGATGCGCTACATCGAATAATGTTACCCCGGCTTCAACCCCATCTCAGCGACTTTTACGGCGTCGAGAAGCTTGTGGGATTGTGTCTTTGCCGGGCGTGTGCTCCGGCTTTGTGTCGTGGTGATCTCGTCGCCGATCTGGTCATGGCAGCCTTGGAGTGCGGCGGTGCGGACAACTGCTGGTTTGTGGTGGATGGTGGAGGATCCGGCCGCTTGATAGACGGGGTGGCGCTGGCCCCGGATCCGGCGTTGAAGATGCTCGGAGGGCTCCTCCGGTCGATGTTGCATAGCAGCAGGCTAGATCCAGTCTTACGAGAATGGTAGTTATTGCGGCTCATTGACGCCTTATGGCTAAGGATTTCTTCAGTGCCAAAGTATGGACCGACTGCCGGTGATCTACTTCTTCTCCAGCGACGATGAAGAATTTGGGTTCTTAGTAGTTGCGGCGAGGATGGTCTGCAGTTGTTCAACTGTTTGTTTTCTCCTTGTTTTCTGTTACTTGTACGTTTTATCTTTATATTGGGGGCGTCGGAGCGAATTTCGAGCCCAGTCGCGTGTTCTAATTTTTTTGGCGCCGGTGCGGCCCAGTTATTTACCCGGCGGTCCCAGGCCAAACCCAATATACAGGGAGGCGAGCGGGGCACCAGATGGCAGGGCGGGTGGCAGGAAGAGAAGGCGGGAAAGCGCGCCGAACCGCCCCGGTCAAAGCTGGCCCGCATGGCAGCCGCATAGAGCCGGTCTTCTTCCTCGCCATCAGCGCCGAGTAATGTCGCTCCTCACCGCAGCCTTTCCAGCGAATGGCAGCGGGCGGTGCAGCCGACACGTCCCGTCAATGGGGCGGGGGCGGCGTTAATGCCCACCGCTCGCCTCCCCCGCCTCCCCCATTATAAAAACACACGGCGGTTTCCATTGCCACCGCACACACATTATCTCGACGGCGAGCTCCACCATCTCCTCCCCCAACCTCCCCCAAGCGTCGTCTCCTTCTCCCTCGGCGATGGCGGGTTACGACGGCGCGGCGGCCAACAGCTTTGGCCACCTCTGGCTCCACGTCGACGAGGCGCAGGCGCTATGGAGCGCCGGATACCCCGTCCCGCCGGCTTTCTGGCTTCCGACGGAGTGGGCGATAGTCGCGGCGGCCTCCCTGTGCTGCCCATCCCCACCAGCACGGCCCGTAGAGCCGCGATCTACGAGCACTACTAGGGGTCGCTCACCGACGAGGAGCGCAACGACCCCCAGTGGGATCCCGACAACCTTTAGGCGTGGGTGGTCTTCTTCACGCGACAGCGCGAGGACCGCATCGAGGCCTACGACGGCGTTGGCCCGCCACCGGTGAACTTCAACAGCGAAGGCCGAAAGTGATGGTGGAGCGCTCCGGGACGCACCTTCTCCTGGATCCTAGACCACATCGCCAACGGCAACAAGCCGCCGTTGGTGATGTCGTCGCGTCTCCCGCGCAATCGTCAGCAGGCCACCAACAACTGTTGGGGGCCTTGCCGTGCGCCTTCGGCGTCCTCCTCCTCCTTCTCCTCCTCGCGCTCGTCGTCGTCCCCAGCGCGATACTCGCCGTACTCCTCGCCGTCGTCACGCTACCAGGGGATGCTCGTGCTGTTGGAAATGTCCTAGAGACATATAATAATAAGGATTGTTATCACATTTCATAAAGTTTATGATTAAGTTTTATATCATGCTATAAATGTATTGAGAGGAAACATCAATACACGTGTGATATATAAACAACCAGGGGTTCCCACTGAAACTCTAGTCACTGGTTCATTGGTCAACATATGCTCAAGTTTCCTGATCATGTGGCATTTATGCTAGTTGGAAATGGAGTCAACTCATTCTAAGAATGAGATGATGAACCAATACCCAATCTAAATATCATGACCCCATCATGTCACGAAGTTCAAGTTATGATGATTAGAAATGGATCCTCGTAGACTATTCCAGGGATATCACTTGTCGGAACGAGTCAAGTAGCATTGTTCGGTAACGAGATCGAAAACGACATTGTGATGTCATTGATCAGATCTCAGGCAATGCGAGTGTCGAGAGACAAAGGGAATAATGTTGGGGATATACTTTCCGGGTATCCTCACAGTTCCCCACTAACCAGGGTGGCCCACTTCGGGTTAGAGCTTTGCTTCACGGGCGGCCCAGTCAGGGAGAAGAGACGGAGTCCAGTCCGGCTATGGGAAGGCCTAGAAGACTTACCGACATAGGCTCATAGTGTTACTTGTAGTTTAAGATGTACTTTGTAACCGACTCTTAGTCGTAGCCGGATAGATCTCTCCTGTAAACCCTAGGCCGGATATCTATATAAGCCGTCCTAGGGAGAGCCTTTAGGGCACCCCATTGTAACATCCCAAAACTTTAATCTAAGGTTATTAAGATCCAAACATCAAAATTAGGGTTAACAAAAACTTTTCCAATTAAAAATATGAAGCATTCATGTGTGTGTGCATTTAAATTAGGAGTTGATTTGAATTACCATGGTTCTATGATCCATTGTTTGTCAAATGACTCTTAGGTGAAATAAACATCATCTAAATCATTCCCAAACATTTCCCAAAGAAAAACAACTCAAAATGAATAAAAGAAGTGAATGGTCATTTTTGCCAAATTAACTACCATGCCTACTTTGGCTATTCCTAGTACTCAAAACCTAACAGAAACAATTGTGGATCTTTGCACCCCTTGCTAGTACACATAATGATGTACCAAGACCCACTTTGTGATCTGCCAAAAACATTCAAACACTAAATTTAATTGGCATTTGAAAATTGAATCTATTTCATATGGGAAGATCCCACTATTTCAAAAACCACTCAAACAAGCTCAAATTTCAAAACCCAAGCACTCATAGAGTCTCAAGCTTAATACTAGCACACCCACCAAAAATCTTTTCAAAATTCAAAAATAAAGTTCTTTCGGCCATTTTCACCAACACCTTGTGGACAGATTTCAAACAAAAACCAAATCCACTATTTGAATAGTGTTCTGCCCAAACTTGTCCCCCATTTGTCCTCAAAACACTCCCAGTGTCCCTAGATGATCAAACCATGCCATTATCACCCCATCCCCTACACCCTAGTGGCATTGCCATGCCATGTCGAGCACCTACTCGCCGGCCAACTTTGCCCTCACCCCAGCAGACCACCTCCCTCTCTCTCGCCATGTATACGAGCTAGCCGGGACCTCACCGCCACCCTCTGTCCCCTCCCGAGCCAGGCCAAGCCGTGGACCACCGAGGAACCGCCGCGCACTGCCTGTCTGCACCATGCCGAGCACACGCCAGAGTGTCGCGCCCGACACGCGCATACACTCCGCCCCTCGACCGCAGCCCGCGTCCACTGATCCTCCACGACCTAGGGAGCACGCCGGACATGCCCGTTCGCCTCCCAACGCACCACAGCCACCGCTCGCCGTGGACACTGCCGTCTCTGCCGCTCAGAGCGCCAGCACCGTCCGACCGCATACCACCGCCCCTAGTCCGCATTGATCGCGTAGAGCACCGCCAGGAGACCAATGACCGTCCCTACCATGCGCCACGCCGCTAGCACGCTGTGCAGCCCTCGCCGGAGCCGCATGCCCATCCCTCTCAGTCGCATCGTCGTCCTATAAATAGAGGCCTTCCCTAGCCATTTGCAGCACACCACTCACCTCCCCTCACCTCACTGACCATTCCCCACCTCTTGCCGGAGCAAGGCGAGCAGCAGTTCGCTGGAATTGCACCAGAGCTGGCCGCCTCAGGAGGAGAAGGGCGCTGCTGATTGCGACCACCCCCGGAGCTGCCTCGACCGTCCCTGAGCTCGCTGTCGACCACCAGTCTGTTTGCCCGCCTCGCCGTTGTCGCTGGAGCCCTAGTACGCCCCCTATGCACCCCCACTGAGCCGCTAGGGTTCGACCTCGCCGGCGACCAATTCGTCGTCGACGACGATCCCCAGCCGTTGATCCCCGTTCTAATCGAACGACCCATATCGCCCCGTACTGCTTCGCGCGTTATGAGTCGCTGATTGGTGGACCCCCCCTGTCAGCTGAGCCCCGCGCCACGTAGTGTCACTGGGCCAGACCGTTAGCGTTCCCGCGCAACCCAGTTAGTTTGAATTAGGATTTTTCTATTTAGTTTAAACCTAGTTTTGTCCCCTAGTTTGAAATTCGATTCAGAGAGATTTAAAAATCCAAATAGAGTGATTCCAATTTTGTTAGAAAGATACTGAAAAGATCTACCCAAGCCCGTTGGATTTAATTCATTTAGAGTTAGAGATCTCTCCTAGTAAAAATAATAAAACCGAAGGATTTGCACCTTGCAACATTTTTATAAAATCAACCAAGTTAGCTTTTGAGATGATTCCAACTCTCAAAAATCACATTTCACCATACCTATCTGAGTATGTAATAACATTAAGGTTTACATGCAGTGACTTTGGACTAGTACCAAAATAATGCTATATAGGCATTTCTAGTCACTTAAAATCATTAAATAATGGACTTGGACCAAAGTAATTAGGAACCAACCCTAAAATCACATTCCCACATGTTAGAATATGTGGTGATGACATGTGTCCACATGATCCCATATTTTAAGTGGTAAATATTAAATCTTAGTTATTTTTCAATGAGTAGAAATTAATTTTCTAAAATAAAGAGAAGGAAACTAGTTAATAAAACTTGTGACGGTTGTGATGGTAATAAATCATCAATTGTGTGCATTAGAGTACTAATTAGACTAGTTAAGTATTGTTTGGTGATTGTGTACTCCGTATGTATTTATAGACGATAGTACCGACCAAGCTTTTGAGGAGGAGGAGTTCTACCAAGAAGAAGAAGAAGAAGAAGAAAACTTCAACCACTGCACCAACCAAGGCAAGCTATTATTGGCAAGCTAACACTTGCAAAACTTATACTAGCAAACCCCCTCTAGCAATGCAAGCTAACCCTTGCAATCTAGATAACCCAAGCAAAGATGCTTTAGGCATGATTTGGTTATACCACTTTGACTACTAGTTACCCCAAGTATTATTTTCAAGCTTTACTTCCTTTACTTTACCCAAAGTTCTTTACTTGTTTTGAAGGTAGCATAAAGAGTAAAAAAACTTGGCCTATTTAGATAAGCTTTAGATGTCATTCTATGGCATGAGATTGAACCCATCATTTCCACTTTAGTGAACACTCTTAACTTGGTAGTTTAGAGTAGGTACAAACTTGAGTCACTTTAGATGGGAGCCCTTGGTGAAAATGAATTATGAAAACCTTGGAATGATGAGTCATTCTATTGAGATGTTTTGACATGTGTTGAGAAACACAAATGGTTTAGGATGATGAAAATGTTGAGGCATGAGCCTTAACTCTTTTATAAAACTGATGGTTGGATTCGGATGCGATACCATTCCAAATTTACCGTACAACCACATTACCTGAATTGGGTAAGGCTTAGCCGGAAATTTATATGCATTAGTATTAGTTCCCTCGCGAGAGAGGTGTGAGCTGAGGCTACCTCTCAATGTTGTCCACCTATGCAGTGCCCAAGATGACTGATGGTCATGGTTGGGAGGCCATGCTCATATGAGAGGTGCTTATACTAGGGTGTGTAAAGGGAAGGTTATGTTTGATTATCTGCATACTAAGTATGATGATTCAGGGTTATCCCTGACAGATGTATCGAATCTTGTGGTGAAAGTGTACCACCTCTGCAGAGTGTCAAACTATTCGAATAGCCGCGTCCGCAGTTATGGACAGTTGGAATGGCCATATTGTTTCGTTGTCAGATGTTTTCAAATTGACTTATGAAAGGAAGGATAGAATCTTGACTTGACCACAACAGGGTTGTGTTTATGACAATAGCTTCCCAACTTAAGTGATTCTAGAACTTTATTTTATGTTTCTTTGCTTCTGAACTCAGCTTAGGTTTCAAACTTAACTTTATAGTTAAACTTAGATTTAGCACTTTAACTTAGCACTATACTACTTGTTAGTGGTAGTTTGCGAGTACTTAAAGAGTACTCATGGCTTTTGTCCCTGGCTATTCTCATGGCCAGACTATGAAGGAGACTACCAATATGATGGTCAGTAGGACGGCTATGATAACTAGGACTATCTGCTTCGTCAGCATTGCCTGTGCCCCTAAAGATGGACCCCATCGCTACGCTTATCTTTTATTTCCGCTGCTTGTTGTATTAAGACTGGATCATGAGATCCTTATTTGTGTAAGACCTTATGTATGGTTTGTAGTGGATGATGTACTGTGATATCCAATCTGTTATGTCTCGCAAAAATGATAATCATGGGATTGCGAGGTATGGCATAACGGGCATCTGGGATTAAAAATCTGGGTGTTGACAAGTTGGTATCAGAGCCATCCTGACCATAGGAGACCCTAGTTAGAATGGACTTCCAAACCAAAAACTTAGTTTCAAAACCAAAATGAGTATTTATGAAAAACTATTTCCTCTCTTATCCTTGGGAATTCATTCTTTCTCTCAAAAATTCATGTTCCTCAAACTTCTTACAACTACTACTTAAAATTTGACACACTTGATCACTTCACTAACTTCCTCATCCTTAATTCTTGTAGATGGAGTCTCAGTTCAGCAAGTTCTACCAGTTGGGAAACGGAGGTCAACTGATCTTCAAGAGGGATCTGGATTCACTGTCGGAGTTACTGGGGCGCCCATATCCGGAGTTTCTTGGAGCTCAACTTCCAGGACCCCCAGGAGGAGACTTGCAGTGGCTAGTCACCGCAGATCTTAGAGGAAGCATCGAAGCACCAACTTTCGAGAGAATTCAGTTCTCCGTGAGAGAGAACAACTGGCTAGATGGATTAGCCAGGGCAATGCATGAAGCTCTCGCACGTCTATGTGCTCTTAGCGTCAACCAAATCCAAGGAACCCGTTTTGCTCACTATGCAAGACGTGACTTCATGGGAATGCCGATGGAGATGCCAAGTCACCTAGAGTTGAGGCATCAAGTGGAGAATCTTGACTTCTTGCTGCACGACAGACAACAGGAACTGGACAATGCTAGAGAGTTAGCCAACCAGAACCGTGCCATTGCCGACCAGAAGGCCCAGACTTTCGCACTGCTCGTCCAGGATCGTCAGTCTCTTCGCTGCCAGCGTGCAAAGAAGGATCGCACCATCGCCCGTCTTCGTAAGAAGGTGGCCGAACTCGAGAAGACCATCAAGGAGCAGGAAGCTCAGCTTGCAGCAATGGAAGAAGAAGAGGAGGGTGAAGACATCCAGGGAGACATGGATTCTTACCTCAGCAATGATGATGACTTTCTGGAGGAGGATGTCGTGGACTTCTACACTGACGATGAGGACTCTGACTTCATCGACGATGAGTAGATGCACTAGAGCATTGTCGTAGCGGGAGATGTATCAGTCCCACTGTATTGTAGCTTACAGAATGGTTCTTCAAACCATCTGTTTTCTTAGATTTTTGTGGTGTGTGTTGTATCGTGTGCTTGTTTGCATGAATGAAATGGAGTTAGTTGAAAAACTTGAGTCTAACTCAAAGTTTTAGATTTGAAACCAAAACCATGAACCTTAGAATTTCCCTCTTACCCCTGTATCTACCTCAATCTTGAGATGACTCGTGGAAACCAAGGAGGGAGCAGCTCGTCGCAAGACCCAATGCTGCAGATCTTCCAGAATCTCATCGCAGATAGAGAAGCAAGCAGGGTAGAACGCCAAGCCAACCTAGCAACACTGCAACAGATCGCCCAGATGGCTCTCAATAACCAAGGGCATGGAAATCAGGATCATCAAGGATCCAAGCTGAAGAACTTCCAGAATACAAATCCCCCAATCTTCAACCAATCTGAAAACCCACTTGATGCTGACGACTGGTTGCAGACAATGGAGAATAACTTGGAGGTAGCCAGAGTTGATGACAACGAGAAAGTTCTCCTTTCCACCCACTACTTGGCAGGAGACCAAGAGCTTGGTGGAACAGCATCCGCCTGATGAACCATGGTCAAGTTATGACGTGGGAAGCCTTCAAAGTCAAGTTCAGCCGCACCCACGTGCCGCAGGGTCTAGTCACCCCAATGAGAGATGAGTTTCGCGAATTAAAGCAAGGAAGAATGACTGTGGTGGAGTACCGTGACAGATTCCTGTCACTTGCCAGATATGCACCTGATGATATCAACACGGAGGCCAAGAAGAAGGAGAGATTCTTGAACGGACTTCATGATGAGATGCAGACTGTCCTCGTCAACATCTGTTTCCAGGATCACGAAGAGCTAGTCGACTCTGCCATTCAGATGGAAGGGAAGATTAACCAGGCAAACGACAGCCGCAAGCGTCGTGTGATTCAGCAATCTGGATCCAGCAGTCACCAAAAGTACCGTCCCAACCCCTCACCAGGATATGCACCAAGGAACAATCGACCCCCAATGTCTCGCCCAAGCTACCCCAACCGTAGCGGAGGCAATGTGAAGTCCGGAGGAAACAATCATAACTCCGGCAACGCCAACAATTTCAACCGTGCACCTCCCAAGAACAACAACAACAATAACAACAACAACAACACTGCACCCAGAACTGGCAGAAATGTTGTGCCTGTCATAGCAAAGGACAAGTCCCAGATCACTTGTTTCGAGTGTGGAGTGAAGGGTCACTACTCCAATGAGTGTCCCAAGAAGACTACCGCCTATGCCAATGTGAATGCCCCAGCTCAACAGCAGTGTAGCATCCCAATTGTCTAACAATTGTAATGCTACTTGTCCTAGTAAGATATTGGCTACTTCATATATATTATTGTTGCATCATAATTATATCATGCTCATGTCATCATGCCACCTTGCATTTGAGCATCATATAAAACCCTCTTTCTTTTGGTTTTCTCTCATATGCATTATTAATTGTATTTGCCTCTTGATATTGTATTTGGTTATTGATATATTGTTCAAATGCCCAAGTTGAGTCGGGGCATATCTTTTATTTCAATTCCATCACCTTTCTTTTCTTTCACCACTTTATAATTCCACCATCCTACTAGTCCATGAGCTTGCAATTCTTTTTCTTTTGATTTTATCCTAGCTCATGTGGTGGGGTGGATCTAATCCTACTTATCCTTTGCTTGGCCTTTATTCCACTTATGGGAAATGCATAAGAATAATGCCATCATATTATTATTGTTTTCACAAAATGAAGCATGGCATTATTATTTTGCATGGGCCATGCAAAAGTACCACCACCTTTAGCCATTTGGTTTTCTTTTGGATTTAGTGATTCTTATCTTTGTGTATCATCACCATCTTTACCACTCCTTTACTCTCATCAACATCTATTATTTCAATTATCTTCATTCATGTTTTATATGAAGGATTCTTCCCTTACATCTTTCTTTCTCTTTTTCATGATTATTATTCCTCCACCTCATCTTAGCCTAAATCCAAGTCTTTTCTCTCACTCCCTAGCTAGCCCTGTTCCATTATTCAAATATGCCAAAACTCCCAAAAAGATTACTTCTTGGACTGGTTTAAATCTGAAACAAATCAAAAATATAAATCAAAACAGATAATAAAACAAAAAGAAATAAAAAGGAGAGGACCTTACCTACAGCGCAGCCAGCAGCCCACCAGCAGCCTCACCCGTCGCGGGCCATCCACCGGCCCACTTTCCCAGCCGGCCTCCCAGCCCGTACCGCTTCAGCGCCGACGGCCCGTCCTGTTCCTCTTCTCCCTCCGTCTAACGCCGTCGCCCTCTCTCTCTGCAGCAAACAGAAAGCAGCGGCGCAGGGCAGGTGGCCGTTCCCCCCCCCCCCACCATCTGCCGCGTCAGCTACGCCTCCCGCACGCCAGCCTCCTCCTTATCCTCGCGCCGAGCCGCTTCCTCCCTAACCCTAGCTACCTGCCCGTCCCTCTTTTTCTCTCCTCCCTGCCGCCGCCAGTCTGAGGGCCCCGTCGCCGTTGCCGCCCTCGCCGGTGACCGGGGACACGCCGGGAAGCGTCGCCGCAGTCTGTGTCGATGATTCTGCCAGCCAGGAGATCCAGGATTGCCCGCACCCATCCCACGACCGAGAGCCGCCAGCACCGCCGCCACGTCCTCGCCGTCCCCTCCGCTCTGACCACCTCCTGCCTCGAGTCCGGTGGGGATCGATCGAGGTGAGCTCCCCCTTGTTCCCTCCTGTTTTCCCCCTCTTCTCGTGCCTAGCGCCGCCAGTAATTGGCCCCCGCCGGTGAGGTGCTCCGCCGGAGTGCAGGCTGAGAGTAGCGTTTCCCCTCTGTTCACCAACGAGCCCCGACCAGCATAGCCCTCCACCGCCAATCCTTCCTAAACGAGATCGGTAGCCGAGACCTCCATCTGCAAGTTCAGTTTTGGTGGCCAGAGCTCTCTCGCCGCGGAAGCGACGCCACCTTCGCCGGAAGTCCGCGCCGTCGTCAGTCGTCGTTGAAGTTCAGAGAAACAGCATCAGATGCAGATAGAGCTCGCGCGGCCGTTTTGCGAAAAGGACCCCCCGTGCTATTGGCGATCACGCCCAGGTCCCCAGCAACCCTAGTGTCCCCACCTGTCAGCCGCCTGGAAACTTGCAGAAAACCCCCTAGCAGACCCGGCTCTCAACCCGCGCTCCGTCCCCGCTGCGCGACGGGCTTCACCCATGCCCCTCGCTGTCTCGTGGGGCCAGCTTCACCGTCGGGCCCGCTTGTCAGAGCCTGGGCTGGCTAAGCCGCGGTAGCGAAAGGGTTTTTCTCGCGCGCGTGGCCCCAGTCCGCAGTGGCCCACCCGTCAGCGTCTGGGCTAGGGTTGCCTGAGGTGTAAAAATGTTTTCTGTTTGTCTGTTTAAATTAAACCTTTTCAAAAATTGATTTTAAATTCAAATTCAAATCAGATTTAAATAATTTTTAAAATACAAATCCAAATAATACAAGTAATATATGTTTTCGAATCAGAAAAATGTGAGGAATTCAAATATGCCATTCAAAATAATGTTTGAACACTTTAAAATTTCGAGATGATTAAAATTACATTAAAAATGCCCTTTTTCTTAATTAATTAATAACTTTAATTCTACAACTCCAAATTGGGCAAATAATATGTCTAAATCGATCAGCGCGACGAGCCCGTTCTATCTATGCAGTCCTTGTTCTGAATTGAAGCATGCATCATGTTGTTATTAAAAATCTGAACTGTTATGACAATAAAACTTGCTTAAGTAAATAATAAAATGCTTTACTTTTTGTATCCACACCTCACCTTTGCCATGCTACCTTAATGCCATGCAAATTGTGCATCATTCATCATGGCATGCTTGTTTGCTTGTCGCATTTTAATTCATATGCTTGTGCACTTTATTTATGTTAGCCCTTGTTTGTTTGGTTCTTCTTCGAATAGACGCCCAGCAGGAGAATTACCAGGAAACATAGGAGTACTACCCAGATCCATCTCTCGCTTCAACTGAGCTACCAGGCAAGCACTACCACATGCTTGCATACATACAGTACCTATTGCCTCTATCTTATTCTTGCATCATTGAGTCGCGATTGCATTAAATTGAATCCCAAGTACTGCATAGCCTTTACTTTTAAACCCCACCGAAGCTTGTTCCTCCATCCCATGAGCCATTACTATAGGAGTTGTTTGAGCCATGCGAGTCGTAGAAGAGCATGTGTAGGGTATGTGAGTGTCTGATGAATAACGAGGTACCTAAACAACTTAACCTGAGTAGTAATGGGATAACTAACGAAAGAGGCACCGGTGAGCAATATCTGCTATTTGGTTTTTCATGCTCACTTGTGTCTCGTAGGACCCCGAGTACTTGATTCCTGTTCCTTGACTATTCGCACTATCCACATCCGGGAGGCCTTATGGACCCCCCTGAGCCAGATCTTGATTCATTCTTATTTCTTGGGGCCACAATTAGTTTGGGGATTTATTACTATCATGTACTTATGCCATGTTACTGCTTTATTTAAGATTGTGCGAGGAGCACCTGTACTGTTTTGGATCGTGACACGTTTTCGCTGTATCGACAAGCCCAGTCACATTTTCGGGTTCCCAGTCGTTTACCGACGTCCACACAAACCTTGGGTCTGTCTCGGAGCCGGCCAACTTGGTTGCGGGTAGCTTAATGGGGTGGCCCCCTGAAATATTTCTGAATCCTGTGATTGCTTTGTCGTGAATGCCTCGTTGGGTTTTGATTTGGTTTTTCTGAGGTTGATCGAGTGTGTGTTGCTATTCGTTCACCCCTGCAGGGTAAATCTTTCTGAAAGCCGTGTTCGCGGTTATGGATGACTTGGAGCACGGTTTCTCGATCATAGACAGATGATGTTGGCAACAATCATTCGGTGTAGGGATTCCGGGAACGGGGATCCGTGAGATCTGTGGGCGGGATGTGTTTATTTATGGGGCATCTTATGCCAATTTGCTTCTTATCCGTACTCGGATCTTGTTTCCACTTCCGCTTGATACTCTGATGTGTGATGTATGAGGAGCTATCCTAAATTATTATATCTATCTAGGACATTTGGATCTTGCCGTATGGAGTTGCAATATTTCTATTTCTTTTAGATGGAATGGCTCTGAGGACTGTTGTATGTGGCTTGCATACATACTCATTTGTGTATGTAGTTGATCCCTTTGCCTGCCGATTACGCCGCTCGTTCTTGTCCCGTTGTCTGAAAGTGGTTAGGACGGCCGAAAGGTCTACCGTGAGTGGCCCTGGGCCCCACCGAACTATTTTAACCACTTTCGTTCATCTAGGCATTACCTAAGAGCGTAATTCACTGAGGTAGTTACAATTGGTATCAGAGCCATCCCGCCCTTCAGGGTCTCAGCCAAAATGGTCGTTGTCAGTCTAGTAAATATTTTGGTAGCTATGTATACTAGGGAAAAACAAACGTGAGAGTAGGACTGCTTCCATTTTTCTTCTTACCCACCCACCCACCCTTTTTCTGGTAAGGAAGTGTAACGTTTTCAATCCTCTTCTAAAATTCAAACTAGGATTCACGTGTTCTGGGTTCCGTAGTACCATAGGTTGTGTTTGTGTTTGTGTGTGTGTGTGTGTGAATTCCTTGTCTATCTATTGCATCCAAATGTTATCACTGTCTACCTTTTGGTTATCAACTGTTGGTACATTCCATACCGACAGGCCTTTGTAAACCGACGCGATCTATTCTGATTCGTTGTACACCGATGCAATCTATCTTACTCTTTGTTATCCGACGTTATCTCATTGGGGTGTTCTTTTCCGTAGTTACCAATCTTTAGGTTCATCTTAAGAAGAAGGTGTTGGGACATGTGTTTTACTGATTCATGTGCGGAGTAATGATTTGAGTGCGGGATGGAGTCGCGACCATACCACTACTTTTGTCATTTGCTTTTGTATATTGAACTAGTAGAGTTACTAATCGTGATTCGTCAAGTGGTTTTGCGCATATAGTGGTATTTTAATGCCGAAATTTGCGGAAATTTTTCTTTGTTAGCTTGTGTACCACACTCCTTGTTCAGTCGTGTGCGTTATGCTTAATATCTTCTAGTTGCCTTGAACTTTGTTGATATTTTAATATCATCTCAGTGAACTGCATCCTTTAATCTTGGTTAATTCCATTTTGGTACTATTTTGGATTATTATCATTCTCCATTATAGTACCGACTTGTGTTTTATATCAATCACAAGATGGCACCACCACGCCGTTCTGAGGAGGACATACCACCTGAACTCGGGGCTGCTTTGGCAAGTATTGCAAATGCTTTGGGCACTATGCAGCAGAACCAGCAGCGCTTCGAGGAAAGCGTGAGGAGGAATGAGTTTGCTCCGCTACCTCCACCTCCCAAGCGAGGAGACATCAAGAGCTTTCTCAAGTTCAACCCACGCCAATTTGAAGTGTCTGATCAGCCACTTGATGCGGATGACTGGCTTCGTGAAGTGTCAAGGTTGCTGATGACTGCGGATGTTCCCGAGCAAGAATGGGTCAAGTGTGCTACTCACCTTCTGAAGGGAGATGCAGCTCTCTGGTGGGAAAATTACCTCAAGGCAGATCTTTCTGGTTTTCAGCCTACTTGGGAGCTGTTCACTGCTGCTTTCAAAAAGCAATGTCTGTCAGAAATTGTCATGGAAAGGATGAAGGAAGTGTTTCTCAACCTCAAGCAGGGCACTGACAATGTCAACACCTACATCAGAAACTTCATGAACCTGTCTCGTTATGGTGGCGATGAGATCTCTGATGACAAGAAGAAGCAAAAGAGGTTTCGGCAAGGCCTCAATTCTTCCATCAAATATGCAATCACTCATGCAAGGCCGGCATCTTTTCTGGAACTTCAACACACAGCTCTGCAGGAAGAAGCAAGTAGGCAAGTGTTTGAGGAGTCAAAGAAACACAGCCGTGATACATCAAGCTCTTCTGCTATGACAGCTCCTTCTAAGCGTCGTGTCTGGGTTCCTAACACCCCACCGTCGCTCCCTGCTCCACCAAGACCGTCAAGCTACGCACCAAGGCCACCAAACTCCTTCACTGCGGCTCCCAGGGGCTACAACCACAACTACCCTGGAGCGCCTAGCGGAGTCCCTGGCTACGTTGCTCCACGTCCACCTGGTGCTTGCTATACTTGTGGAAACACTGGGCATCAGCACTGGAACTATCCAATGAACAACAAAGCTCTTCCACCTCCACCTCCAAGACCTGCGGCAAGTGCTCCTATGATTCGTGCACCTCCACCTCGGGCTCTCAACATCAACACTAAGCCGGGGTCTACGGTTGCTCGTGCCAACTGTGTCAACGCCGCTCAAGCTGAGCATGCACCTGGAGTTGTCATGGGTGTGCTTCCTGTTAACTCAGTTCCTGCACGAGTTTTGTTTGATTCTGGTGCTTCGCATTCTTTTGTTTCTCACAAGTTTGCTCATGAGCAAGATCTGGCTATGGTTCCTTTATTACACCGTCTTGTGGTACAATCTCCTGGGTCAAACATGAGGGCTGCTCATATCAGCCATGGCAATCAAAATTGAGATTGGTGGCTCTTTGTTTCCGGCTTCCTTAATTATTCTGGGCAATTCTGATATTGATGTTACTTGGGCATGGATTGGTTGACAGCAAATGCAGCTGTGATTGATTGTGCTGAACGTTCGGTTTCTCTGGAAATTCCTGAAGGCCATATAGTCTATTCTCCAAGTCTGACTCCTGCAATTCAGCTTTATTCTTTGGCGGCTCTGAATGATGATGCTATGGAAGGTATTTAGAGTGTTCCTGTAGTTTGTGAGTTTCCAGATGTCTTTCCTGAAGAGTTGCCAGGTATGCCTCCGGATCGTGAGGTTGAGTTTGTCATTGAACTTGAACCTGGTACCGCTCCTATTTCCAAGCGGCCTTATAAAATGGGTCCTGCTGAGTTGGCTGAACTTAAGCGTCAGTTGGATGAACAAGAGAAGTTGGGTTTCATTCAGCACAGTACTTCTTCTTGGGGTAGTCCAACCATCTTTGTGAAGAAGAGAGACAAGACTAATAGACTTTGTGTTGACTATCGGGCACTCAATGCTAAAACCATCAAGAATAAATATCCCCTTCCACGGATTAATGATCTCTTCGATCAGCTAGCTGGAGCTGTGGTATTCTCAAAGCTTGATTTGAGAAGTGGTTATCATCAAATCAAGATCCGCAAGGAAGATGTTCCTAAAACAGCTTTCACCACCCGCTATGGCCTGTATGAGTACACGGTCATGTCTTTCGGTCTCACCAATGCACCTGCCACCTTCTCGAGGCTTATGAACTCGGTTTTCATGCAGTATCTTGATAAGTTCGTTGTGGTCTATCTGGATGACATTCTAGTCTATTCTAAGTCAAAAGAAGAACATGAAGAACACCTGCGGTGTGTCCTAAACAAGCTTCGTGAGAACCGCCTGTATGCAAAGTTCTCCAAGTGTGAATTCTGGCTGCCTCAAGTCACCTACCTTGGTCACGTCATCTCTGCCAAGGGCATTGCCGTCAACCCAGAAACTATTAAGACAATTATGGACTGGCTTCCACCCATAAATGTCAAAGAAGTCTAAAGTTTCCTAGGGTTGGCCAGTTACTGCCACCGCTTCGTTCAAAACTTCTCAAAGATTGCGAAGCCTCTTACCGATCTCCTCAAGAAAGGCAAGAAATACCTTTGGACTCCTGCATGTCAAGCAAGCTTTGAAACACTCAAAGAGAAGCTCGCTTCCACACCAGTCTTAGTTCCTCCAGATACATCAAAGCCTTTCCAAATATTCTGTGATGCTTCATTGCAAGGATTGGGTGCGGTCCTTATGCAAGAAAAACAAGTTGTTTCTTATGCATCTCGTCAGTTAAAGACGCATGAGATCAACTATCCTACACATGACCTCAAACTCGCAGCAGTTGTCTTTGCTTTGAAAGTATGGAGGCATTACTTGCTTGGCAACCATTGTGAGATCTTTTCTGATCACAAGAGTCTGAAGTATATATTCACACAGCCTGATCTCAACCTTCGTCACAGGAGGTGGATTGAAACAATCAATGATTTCGATTTGACCATCAACTACACCCCGGGCAAAGCTAATGTCATGGCAGATGCTCTCAGCCGAAAAGCTTATGTCAACAACCTCATGGTGGAAGAACAACAGCCTCTCTTGTGCGAGGAATTCCGCAAGCTAAACCTTGAAATTGTGGATCAAGGGTATCTTCTGAACCTTCTAGCAAAACCTCTCTTGGAAGAAAGGTCCGTTCCATTCATCTTGGGGATCCTTACACTAAAAAGATCATCTCCAACATTCAGCTTCCGAAGTATGAGTCTTTCCACGTTGATGACCAAGGCACTCTTTTCTTTGAACATCGGATGTTTGTTCCGAACTACCCAGGTTTAAGAGAGCAAGTCCTCAAGAAGGCGCATGATTCTGTTCTTTCTATCCACCCTAGCAGCACTAAGATGTACATGGACTTGAAAACACAATATTGGTGGCCTGGTTTGAAACGATATTGTGCCAAGTATGTCTCGGAGTGTGATGTTTGTCGTAGAGTTAAAGCTGTCCATCAGAAACCTTCCGGTCTTCTACAGCCATTGAAGCCTCCGGAATGGAAATGGGAGAAAGTAGAAATGGACTTCATCACTGGTTTTCCAAGGTCGCAGAAAGGCAACAATGCAATCTTTGTTTTCATTGACAGGCTTTCCAAAGTAGCTCACTTCTTTCCAGTCAAGGAAACAATTTCTGCAATTCAGTTGGCTGAGCTCTATATCAACAGAATTGTCTCTCTATATGGAGTTCCTCTTGAGATCAGTTCAGACCGTGGAAGCATCTTCACTTCCAAGTTCTAGGGAAGTTTCAAAAATGCTTTGGGAACAAAATTAAACTTCAGCACAGCTTACCACCCTCAGTCGCAAGGACAAGTTGAAAGGATCAATCAGATTCTAGAAGATATGCTCCGTGCTTGCGTTATCTCTTTCGGCATGAAGTGGGAAGAATGTCTTCCTTATGCTGAATTCTCTTACAACAACAGTTTCCAGAAAAGTCTAAAGATGGCACCATTTGAGGCTCTCTATGGTCGCAAATGTAGAACTCCGATTGGTTGGTCGGGCGCAGGTGAAAGAATATTGTTTGGTCCCGACATTGTAACTCAAGCGGAGGAGAAATTTCACATCATTCTTGAAAATCTGAAGATTGCTCAAAGTCGCCAGAAGAGCAATTATGACAGAAAGCACACGGACATGGAGTATGTTCCTGGTGATCTCGTTTACCTTCGTGTCACTCCCATGAGAGGCACGCACCGCTTTGGTATCAAAGGAAAGCTGGCTCCTAGATACATCGGTCCTTTCAAAATTCGTGGAAGAAGAGGAGAAGTCGCTTATGCTCTTGAGCTCCCTGAACAACTCAAAGTCCATGATGTTTTCCACATCTCTCAACTCAAGAAGTGCTTCAAGGATCCCGGCAAGACCGTGGACCATGAACTCATTAATCTACAAGAAGACCTTTCTTATCAAGAACACCCCACAAAAATTCTTGAAGTCACGGAAAGAAGGACTCGCAACAAGTCCATCATTTTCTGCAAGGTGCAGTGGTCGCACCATTCCATTGATGAAGCCACCTGGGAACGTGAAGATGAGCTCCGTGCCAAGTATCCTACCCTCTTTGAGTCTTCTTCTTCCTAGAATCTCGGGGCGAGATTCCTGTTTAGTGGGGGAGAGTTGTAGCATCCCAATTGTCTAACAATTGTAATGCTACTTGTCCTAGTAAGATATTGGCTACTTCATATATATTATTGTTGCATCATAATTATATCATGCTCATGTCATCATGCCACCTTGCATTTGAGCATCATATAAAACCCTCTTTCTTTTGGTTTTCTCTCATATGCATTATTAATTGTATTTGCCTCTTGATATTGTATTTGGTTATTGATATATTGTTCAAATGCCCAAGTTGAGTTGGGGCATATCTTTTATTTCAATTCCATCACCTTTCTTTTCTTTCACCACTTTATAATTCCACCATCCTACTAGTCCATGAGATTGCAATTCTTTTTCTTTTGATTTTATCCTAGCTCATGTGGTGGGGTGGATCTAATCCTACGTATCCTTTGCTTGGCCTTTATTCCACTTATGGGAAATGCATAAGAATAATGCCATCATATTATTATTGTTTTCACAAAATGAATCATGGCATTATTATTTTGCATGGGCCATGCAAAAGTACCACCACCTTTAGCCATTTGGTTTTCTTTTGGATTTAGTGATTCTTATCTTTGTGTATCATCACCATCTTTACCACTCCTTTACTCTCATCAACATCTATTATTTCAATTATCTTCATTCATGTTTTATATGAAGGATTCTTCCCTTACATCTTTCTTTCTCTTTTTCATGATTATTATTCCTCCACCTCATCTTAGCCTAAATCCAAGTCTTTTCTCTCACTCCCTAGCTAGCCCTGTTCCATTATTCAAATATGCCAAAACTCCCAAAAAGATTACTTCTTGGACTGGTTTAAATCTGAAACAAATCAAAAATATAAATCAAAACAGATAATAAAACAAAAAGAAATAAAAAGGAGAGGACCTTACCTACAGCGTAGCCAGCAGCCCACCAGCAGCCTCACCCGTCGCGGGCCATCCACCGGCCCACTTTCCCAGCCGGCCTCCCAGCCCGTACCGCTTCAGCGCCGACGCCCCGTCCTGTTCCTCTTCTCCCTCCGTCTAACGCCGTCGCCCTCTCTCTCTGCAGCAAACAGAAAGCAGCGGCGCAGGGCAGGTGGCCGTCCCCCCCCCCCCACCGTCTGCCGCGTCAGCTACGCCTCCTGCACGCCAGCCTCCTCCTTATCCTCGCGCCGAGCCGCTTCCTCCCTAACCCTAGCTACCTGCCCGTCCCTCTTTTTCTCTCCTCCCTGCCGCCGCCAGTCTGAGGGCCCCGTCGCCGTTGCCGCCCTCGCCGGTGACCGGGGACACGCCGGGAAGCGTCGCCGCAGTCTGTGTCGATGATTCCGCCAGCCAGGAGATCCAGGATTGCCCGCACCCGTCCCACGACCGAGAGCCGCCAGCACCGCCGCCGCGTCCTCGCCGTCCCCTCCGCTCTGACCACCTCCTGCCTCGAGTCCGGTGGGGATCGATCGAGGTGAGCTCCCCCTTGTTCCCTCCTGTTTTCCCCCTCTTCTCGTGCCTAGCGCCGCCAGTAATTGGCCCCCGCCGGTGAGGTGCTCCGCCGGAGTGCAGGCTGAGAGTAGCGTTTCCCCTCTGTTCGCCGACGAGCCCCGACCAGCATAGCCCTCCACCGCCAATCCTTCCTAAACGAGATCGGTAGCCGAGACCTCCATCTGCAAGTTCAGTTTTGGCGGCCAGAGCTCTATCACCGCGGACGCGACGCCACCTTCGCCGGAAGTCCGCGCCGTCGTCAGTCGTCGTTGAAGTTCAGAGAAACAGCATCAGATGCAGATAGAGCTCGCGTGGCCGTTTTGCGAAAAGGACCCCCCGTGCTATTGGCGATCACGCCCAGGTCCCCAGCAACCCTAGTGTCCCCACCTGTCAGCCGCCTGGCAACTTGCAGAAAACCCCCCAGCAGACCCGGCTCTCAACCCGCGCTCCGTCCCCGCTGCGCGACGGGCTTCACCCATGCCCCTCGCTGTCTCGTGGGGCCAGCTTCACCGTCGGGCCCGCTTGTCAGTGCCTGGGCTGGCTAAGCCGCGGTAGCGAAAGGGTTTTTCTCGCGCGCGTGGCCCCAGTCCGCAGTGGCCCACCCGTCAGCGTCTGGGCTAGGGTTGCCTGAGGTGTAAAAATGTTTTCTGTTTGTCTGTTTAAATTAAACCTTTTTAAAAATTGATTTTAAATTCAAATTCAAATCAGATTTAAATAATTTTTAAAATACAAATCCAAATAATACAAGTAATATATGTTTTTGAATCAGAAAAATGTGAGGAATTCAAATATGCCATTCAAAATAATGTTTGAACACTTTAAAATTTCGAGATGATTAAAATTACATTAAAAATGCCCTTTTTCTTAATTAATTAATAACTTTAATTCTATAACTCCAAATTGGGAAAATAATATGTCTAAATCGATCAGCGCGACGAGCCCGTTCTATCTATGCAGTCCTTGTTCTGAATTGAAGCATGCATCATGTTGTTATTAAAAATCTGAACTGTTATGACAATAAAACTTGGTTAAGCAAATAATAAAATGCTTTACTTTTTGTATCCACACCTCACCTTTGCCATGCTACCTTAATGCCATGCAAATTGTGCATCATTCATCATGGCATGCTTGTTTGCTTGTCGCATTTTAATTCATATGCTTGTGCACTTTATTTATGTTAGCCCTTGTTTGTTTGGTTCTTCTTCGAATAGACGCCTAGTAGGAGAATTACCAGGAATCACAGGAGTACTACCCAGATCCATCTCTCGCTTCAACTGAGCTACCAGGCAAGCACTACCACATGCTTGCATACATACAGTACCTATTGCCTCTATCTTATTCTTGCATCATTGAGTCGCGATTGCATTAAATTGAATCCCAAGTACTGCATAGCCTTTACTTTTAAACCCCACCGAAGCTTGTTCCTCCATCCCATGAGCCATTACTACAGGAGTTGTTTGAGCCATGCGAGTCGTAGAAGAGCATGTGTAGGGTATGTGAGTGTCTGATGAATAACGAGGTACCTAAACAACTTAACCTGAGTAGTAATGGGATAACTAACGAAAGAGGCACCGGTGAGCAATATCTGCTATTTGGTTTTTCATGCTCACTTGTGTCCCGTAGGACCCCGAGTACTTGATTCCTGTTCCTTGACTATTCGCACTATCCACATCCGGGAGGCCTTATGGACCCCCCTGAGCTAGATCTTGATTCATTCTTATTTCTTGGGGCCACAATTAGTTTGGGGATTTATTACTATCCTGTACTTATGCCATGTTACTGCTTTATTTAAGATTGTGCGAGGAGCACCTGTACTGTTTTGGATCGTGACACGTTTTCGCTGTATCGACAAGCCCAGTCACATTTTCGGGTTCCTAGTCGTTTACCGACGTCCACACAAACCTTGCGTCTGTCTCGGAGCCGGCCAACTTCGTTGCGGGTAGCTTAATGGGGTGGCCCCCTGAAATATTTCTGAATCCTGTGATTGCTTTGTCGTGAATGCCTCGTTGGGTTTTGATTTGGTTTTTCCGAGGTTGATCGAGTGTGTGTTGCTATTCGTGCACCCCTGCAGGGTAAATCTTTCTGAAAGCCGTGTCCGCGGTTATGGACGACTTGGAGCATAGTTTCTCGATCATAGACAAGTATAACTAAAGTACCGCTTTTAAATTGACTAAGTACTTGACTAGTAAATAGTGCAATACTCATGGAATGGTTAATAAAACTGCCAACGGATGAGGGGGGTTGTTCGTCCGCTTCCTCGTTGGTAAGCGAGGAGGAGGATGGATCTGTTAATTATACTGTTATAACTATTGTTCCTAATTCACGGACATCCGTCTATCATTGGTTAGACGGATGGTTAGCGAGTGTCTGTAGAATTGTTAGGTATTATCTTTTGCTGCAATTGCGTCACCCTAGGTTGTGTCCCCTTTAGCGGCATTAAGACTTGCTGAGTACCCCTAGGGTCTCACACGATAAATTGTTTGATTCAGATGAACAGGTGTACCCGCAAGATGGATACTGGGTGGAAGAGACAGATGATGTTGGCAACAATCATTCGGTGTAGGGATTCCGGGAACGGGGATCCGTGAGATCTGTGGGCGGGATGTGTTTATTTATGGGGCATCTTATGCCAATTTGCTTCTTATCCGTACTCGGATCTTGTTTCCACTTCCTCTTGATACTCTGATGTGTGATGTATGAGGAGCTATCCTAAATTATTATATCTATCTAGGACATTTGGATCTTGCCGTATGGAGTTGCAATATTTCTATTTCTTTTAGATGGAATGGCTCTGAGGACTGTTGTATGTGGCTTGCATACATACTCATTTGTGTATGTAGTTGATCCCTTCGCCTGCCGATTACACCGCTCGTTCTTGTCCCGTTGTCTGAAAGTGGTTAGGATGCCCGAAAGGTCTACCGTGAGTGGCCCTGGGCCCCACCGTACTATTTTAACCACTTTCGTTCATCCAGGCATTAACTAAGAGCGTAATTCACCGAGGTAGTTACAAGCAGTGTCGTGTTCAACCAGGGAGAAGATTTGCCCCAGGGAACCCTCACAACCGCAAAGGTCGTCTCTTCCACATGAACGCCGAAGAAGCCCAAGAAGCGCCAGATGTAGTGCTGGGTATGTTTTCTGTCAACTCAGTCTTAGCCAGGGTATTGTTTGATTTGGAAGCATCGCATTCATTTGTCATCGAAGAATTTGCATGCACTAGTAAGATTCACCCAACCAACTTGAAGCATGTCATGATAGTTCAAATCCCCGGTTCAACAACCAAAGCTAGAAAAATTTGCAAAGTTGTGCCTATCAGAATACATGGGATAGATTTTTATGCCAACCTAATTGTACTCAGAACCAAAGGATTGGAAGTAGTACTAGGTATTGGCTGGATGTCAAGGCATAAAGGACTGATAGACTGTGCTAAGAAAGCCATCACCATGACTAGTAGCTCTAGAGTAATAGTAGAGCATATCTCTGAAACCTTACCTCGTCAATTCAAGTGCAACAAGAGTCTAGCCCTACCCACCCTAGACCAAGTAAGAGTAGTCTGTGAATACCCCGACGTATTTCCAGATGAATTGCCAGGTATGCCCCCGGATAGGGATATTGAGTTCATTATCGAACTAATCCCCGAAACCGGACCCATAGCCCAGAGACCCTATAGCATGAACCCCTCAGAGTTAGTGGAACTGAAGAAGCAGTTGGATGCCCTGTTAGCAACAGGCTTGATTCAACCAAGCGCATGGCCATGGAGATCACTAGTGTTATTCGTCGACAAGAAAGATGGAGGCAATCGTTTGTGCACAGATTACAGAAAGTTGAATGACGTCATCATCAAGAACAAGTACCCTTTGCCAAAGATAGAGGATCTATTTGATCAGTTGACTGGAGCCCAGGTATTCTCAAAGATTGATCTTAGGACTGGTTATCACCAACTTAAGATTCGTGCAACGGATATTCCGAAGACCGCCTTTACTACTCGCTGTGGTTTATACGAGTATACGGTTATGTCTTTTGGATTAACCAATTCCCCTGCTTATTTCATGAATCTCATGAATAAGATCTTTATGAATTTCCTAGATAAGTTTGTAGTTGTGTTTATCGACGACATCCTTATCTACTCCAAGTCAGAAGAAGAGCATGAGCATCATCTGAGAATCATCCTAGAAACCCTGAGAGAGCATCAGTTATATGCCAAGTTCAGCAAGTGTGAGTTTTGGTTGAAAGAAGTAGGATTCCTAGGACATATTGTGTTTGCCGGAGGAGTCTCAGTTTATCCCGCCAAGATCAAAGATGTCGAAGAATGGGAAGCCCCAACCACTCAAACCCAAGTCTGTGCATTTCTCGGATTAGCGAGATATTACAGCAAGTCCTTAGAAGGATTCTCGAGCATAGCCAGACCCATGACCCAATTGTTGAAGAAGGACAAAAAGTTTGAATGGACTAACAAGTGTGAAGCCAGTTTTCAAGAGCTGAAGAAGAGATTGATATCAGCCCCAATATTGATCATGCCAGACATCAAGAAGCCATTTGATGTGTATTGTGATGCATCCAACATTGTTCTCGGATGTGTATTGATGCAAGAAGGCAAAGTCATCGCATATCTGTCTCGACAACTAAAGCAGCATGAGCAGAACTATCCGACCCATGATCTTGAATTAGCAGCCATAGTTTTGGCATTGAAGACATGGCGTCATTATCTAATGGGTAATCGCTGTGAGATTTACTCAGATCACAAGAGCTTGAAGTATATTTTCACTCAGAAAGAGCTGAATATGAGGCAAAGGAGATGGATAGAGTTAATCAAGGATTATGACCTTGACATTCACTATCACCCCGGCAAAGCCAATGTGGTAGCGGATGCTCTTAGCAGATTGTCGTGTAGGCTAAACACCATGATCAAGGAGAAGCAGCCAAGTTTGTATGAGGAGTTGAAGCAGTTCAGAACTGAGCTAGTTAGCGAAGGATTCTTAGCTAGCATTGAACTTCAACCCACTTTGACTAGCCAAATCAAGGAAGCCTAGAAGGGAAATGAAAGTATCGACGGAATCAAACGTCATATTGGTACAGGAAAGGTACCTGGATTCACAGAAGACGAAGAAGGAGTACTGTGGTACAAAGGACGTATCTGTGTGCCAGCAGATTTGGAGCTAAAGCAAGTTATCATGCAGGAAGCTCATGATACTCTTTATTCTATCCACCCTGTAGGAACGAAGATGTATCAAGATTTGAAAGAGCAATTTTGGTGGCACAAGATGAAGAGAGAAATCGGAAGCTACATCGCCAAGTGTGACATCTGTGAAAGAATGAAAGCAAAGCATCAGAGACCTGCAGGACTTTTACAACCATTGCAGATTCCAGAATGGAAATGGGATTCCGTAGGAATGGACTTTATCACCGGTTTGCCTACTTCTAGTAGGGGAAATGACTCAATCTGGGTCATCGTTGATAGACTGTCCAAGGTAGCTCATTTCATACCTGTCAAGACAATCTACCAGAGTGTGAAGCTAGCAGAACTATATATTGCTAGGATTGTTAGTCTGCATGGAACTCCCAAGACCATATTATCAGATCGAGGAACCTAGTTTACCTCGAGATTTTGGCAGAAAGTCCAAAAAGGATTAGGAACCAAGTTGAATTTCAGCATAGCTTATCACCCGCAAACCGATGGACAGACTGAGAGAGTCAACCAAATCTTAGAAGATATGTTGAGAGCTTGTGTGTTAGAGTACGGATCAAAATGGGAAGACTGCCTGCCTTTCGCAGAATTCTCATATAACAACAGTTATCAAGCTAGTTTGCAGATGGCACCATTTGAATTCCTATATGGAAGAAAGTGTCGTACCCCTTTGAATTGGTCACAAGTAGGAGAGAGTTAGATCTTTGGACCCGACATTCTCCGAGAAGCCGAAGAGAAGGTTCACAAAGTCCGTGAGCACCTCAAGACCGCCTAATCCAGACAAAAGAGTTATGCTGACAAAAGAAGGAGAGACCTGACTTTCAATGTCGGAGATTTTGTATATCTCAAGGTTTCAACATTGAAGGGAACCCAACGCTTTAGTCTGAAAGGAAAGTTAGCCCCTAGATATATCGGGCCCTTCAAGATTCTGAACCGTCGAAGAGAAGTATCGTATCAACTGGAACTGCCTGAAGAGATGCCAGCCATCCATAATGTGTTCCATGTCTCTTTACTTCGCAAATGCCTGGAAGTGCCAGAGAAGACTGAAGTTTTCAAGAACATCGATCACCGAGCTATTGAGATCAACAATGACCTGACATATCGGGAAGTACCCATCCGTATCCTAGAAGAAGCTTATAGAACCATAAGGACCAGGAGTATCAAGTTTCTCAAGATTCAATGGAGCAACCATACCGAAGAGGAAGCCACTGATATGCCCCCTATGCACCCCCACCGAGCCGCTAGGGTTCGACCACGCCGGCGACCAGTTCGTCGTCGATGACGATCCCCAGCCGTTGATCCCCGTTCTAATCCAACGACCCATATCGCCCCGTACCGCTTCGCGTGTTATGAGCCGATGACCGATGGACCCCCCTGTCAGCTGAGCCCCGCGCCGCGTAGTGTCACTAGGCCGGCCCGTTAGCGTTCCCGCGCAACCCAGTTAGTTTGAATTAGGATTTTTCTATTTAGTTTAAACCTAGTTCTCTCCCCTAGTTTGAAATTCAATTAAGAGAGATTTACAAATCCAAATGGAGTGATTCCAATTTTGTTAGAAAGCTACTGAAAAGATCTACCCAAGCCCGTTGGATTTAATTCATTTAGAGTTAGAGATATATCCTAGTAAAAATAATAAAACTGAAGGATTTGCACCTTGCAACATTTTTATAAAATCAACCAAGTTAGCTTTTGAGATGATTCCAACTCTCAAAAATCACAATTCACCATACCTATCTGAGTGTGTAATAACATTAAGGTTTACATGCAGTGACTTTGGACTAGTACCAAAATAATGCTATATAGGCATTTCTAGTCACTTTAAATCATTAAATAATGGACTTGAACCAAAGTAATTAGGAACCAACCCTAAAATCACATTCCCACATGTTAGAATATGTGGTGATGACATGTGTCCACATGATCCCATATTTTAAGTGGTGAATATTAAATCTTAGTTATTTTTCAATGAGTAGAAATTACTTTTCTAAAATAAAGAGAAGGGAACTAGTTAATAAAACTTGTGATGCTTGTGATGGTAATAGATCATCAATTGTGTGCATTAGAGTACTAATTAGACTAGTTAAGTATTGTTTCGTGATTGTGTACTCCGTATGTATTTATAGACGATAGTACCGACCAAGCTTTTGAGGAGGAGGAGTTCTACCAAGAAGAAGAAGAAGAAAACTTCAACCACTGCACCAACCAAAGCAAGCTATTATTGGCAAGCTAACACTTGCAAAACTTATACTAGCAAACCCCCTCTAGCAATGCAAGCTAACCCTTGCAATCTAGATAACCCAAGCAAAGATGCTTTAGGCATGATTTGGTTATACCACTTTGACTACTAGTTACCCAAGTATTATTTTCAAGCTTTAGTTCCTTTACTTTACCCAAAGTTCTTTACTTGTTTTGAAGGTAGCATAAAGAGTAAAAAACTTGGCCTATTTAGATAAGCTTTAGATGTCATTCTATGGAATGAGATTGAACCCATCATTTCCACTTTAGTGAACACTCTTAACTTGGTAGTTTAGAGTAGGTACAAACTTGAGTCACTTTAGATGGGAGCCCTTGGTGAAAATGAATTATGAAAACCTTGGAATGATGAGTCATTCTATTGAGATGTTTTGACATGTGTTGAGAAACACAAATGGTTTAGGATGATGAAAATGTTGAGGCATGAGCCTTAACCCTTTTATAAAACTGATGGTTGGATTCGGATGCGATACCATTCCAAATTTACCGTAGAACCACATTGCTTGTATTGGGTAAGGCTTAGCCGGAAATTTATATGCATTAGTATTAGTTCCCTCGCGGGAGAGGTGTGAGCTGAGGCTACCTCTCAATGTTGTCCACCTATGCAGTGCCCAAGATGACTGATGGTCATGGTTGGGAGCCAATGCTCATAGGAGAGGTGCTTATACTAGGGTGTGTAAAGGAAAGGTTATGTTTGATTATCTGCATACTAAGTATGATGATTCAGGGTTATCCCTGACAGATGATCGAATCTTGTGGTGAAAGTGTACCAGCTCTACAGAGTGTCAAACTATTCGAATAGCCGCTTCCGCGGTTATGGACAGTTGGAATGGCCATACTGTTTCGTTGTCAGATGTTTTCAAATTGACTTATGAAAGGAAGGATAGAATCTTGACTTGACCACAACAGGGTTGTGTTTATGACAATAGCTTCCCAACTTAAGTGATTCTAGAACTTTATTTTATCTTTCTTTGCTTCTGAACTCAGCTTAGGTTTCAAACTTAACTTTATAGTTAAACTTAGATTGAGCACTTTAACTTAGCACTATACTACTTGTTAGTGGTAGTTTGCGAGTACTTAAAGAGTACTCACGGCTTTTGTCCCTGGCTATTCTCATGGCCAGACTATGAAGGAGACTACCAAGATGATGGTCAGCAGGACGGCTATGATAACTAGGACTATCTGCCTTCGTCAGCATTGCCTGTGCCCCTGAAGATGGACCCCACAGCTACGCTTATCTTTTATTTCCGCTGCTTGTTGTATTAAGACTGGATCATGAGATCCTTATTTGTGTAAGACCTTATGTATGGTTTGTAATGGATGATGTACTGTGATATCCAATCCGTTATGTCTCGCAAAAATGATAATCATGGGATTGCGAGGTATGGCATAACGGGCATCTAGGATTAAAAATCCGGGTGTTGACACCCATAGTCTACAATCTCAACTCGCACAGGCGAACCCTTGTAACCCATATTCCAGCTCTGTCGTATTACTGGATTGCTAGCAGGAGTAGGATCCGCCCAAAGCCGGCGGATTTGAACCTGGGTAAACTTGTGTGCTCACCGTCCCGGAACACCGTACGTCTCACACCCCTCTCTTCTACACGCCTCAAGGACCCCCACATGGCGTACTTATCATCAATCCGACGACAGTTGGCGCCCACCGTGGGGCAAGTGAGCTTCGGATCTGCGTTCCGAGCGGAATCTGCAAGAATCGGAATCGGCGAGACTATCACCATCGGTCGCATCCTCTACGCCAGTGACGTCCCTCTCATCGTTCTCGACGAGACCTGGATTTCGGCTAGGGAGGCTGTGACTGCCTACACCATTATGTCTTTTGGCGAGATTGATGTTTACATCGATTTTGCTGAACCTGTCCCACCCACCCCAGCGGTGATGATAGAGGCAGAAGAAGTTTCTGGGTCCCCTTTGTCCGCGGAGGCGGCAGAGTTCCGGATCTCAGAAAGCCCTAATCCCACCCAGCCCGCACCAATCGTGGAGATAGTGGAGAAATCCAAGCCTGAAGTAGACCTGGCGGCCCAAGTTGAATCTAGAGCGGATCTCCCTGGAGAGACCGAATCCCAGATCGACCCACCCGCTGAAGTCGAAATCTAGGAGGAACATAGCACCAACACTGGTTCTGGCTCTGATGACGCTAGGACAGATAGGCCTTTCCTGAGGTACACGCTAAGACGCATGATGATGCAAGATGCAAGCATAGACGATATTCTCGAGACCATCAATCGTTTCGAGGAAGACGATCGCGAGAGCCGTAGCTATCTCAGGAGGCACGCGTCGCACTTTGTCGGATATGTGGGATCCGAATCCAGCTCTGCCGATGCTGGAGACAACACAGACTCTGTGCTAGAGGCGATCGGAACAAACGCCGACGTACCTGCATCCTTGGATGATTCGATGACGTCAGCAGATTTCCGAAAGTTCTCCGCAGAATATGAAGAGGAGTATAACTCCAAAGCTGTAGAGGAAGAAGAAGCCATGGATGAAGGATCCGAGGAAAACTCTCCCAAAGCACAGGATGACATGGAAATCGGAGATAATCCCGAGGTCTAGATGTCCAAAAGTACCGATCAGAGCTTGACTCCGGGAAACGGACCCAAAGCCGTCTTTGCTACCGGCGCTGCCAAGAAGGCAAAGAAGAAGAACAAGACCCCGGCGAAAGACCCTCCGGCAGAGGAGGTGATTGCCGAGGAGTACGAGGAAGACTCGGATGGAGCACTTATCCCAGACGAGCCCAAAGAAGAGTCAGTGGATGGACACGTGATCACTGAAGGTGCGTGTAAACTCATCGATGCTGCATTAACCACACCTGTTCCTACAGCTACAGAACTTACTGCTGAAGAGCTGGCCGAGAGGGCCTAGGCCCTAGAAGCACGTCGCCAAGTACTCCTCGATGAAGCCAAAAGCATTGAGGAGGAAAAGAAATGCATGGCAACTGCGGAGAAGAACAACTCCAGGCAACATCAGAAGACCAGGAAACGTCATACTCATGACGACCAATTCTCGCAGATTCACAAAGTCCTTTTCGGAGGAGAACTTGGGATGCCTCGACGCGATAGCAACGGGGATTGGGTGTATCCAACACCAGTACAGAACATCGTTGCGGCTCAAGAAATCATATTGGCTAATCCAGGCCCAGAACAGATCCGGTTGGGAATCAAACTACTCAACAAGGGACTGGAGTAGCAAAAGGTCGTCATGTCCGGAAGTCAAAAACTGGTCTCCGATTCTGACCAATGTCGCACAGATCCGGCATGGGCTGACGTAAGACCCCAATGCATTCCAAAACAACACCATCGTTCCGACTGTCAGGAAGACAACTACTCAAGAATCGGATCTTCAGGACAGCACCACAAAGTTGCGCATGACTGGCGTAACATTAACCCAGTTGCGGAGAAAGAGGCAACTGCTACACTGAATCCGAGGAATCCTCCCCGGCGAGAGTCGAAGGACCGCAAGGAAGAAGACAAAGAGAAACATTGGGAGGAGGACCGACAAAGAATGCCACCTCCTAGACATGCAAGCCGTCCGAATGATGGGCGAAGGAACGATGGACACCATGCCGAGTCAAGCCGGCAGGGGGCTCGTCACAATGAAGACCCTCCCCAGAATCGAAATAATGACGCTCCGGCCGGAGGCCGGCGATCAGCTGGAAATAACCCAGCTGATCCACCTTCCCCACCAAGAATCCACCACAATGGCTCCCAAGGAGGTCAAGGAGGGCGTCATGGTGGAGGAGGTGGTGGCAGAAGCCAAAGTCCGACTCCAAGGCACCGCAGCCATAGCCGTCACTCATGACGATCTTTATCCCCAAATGACGCAAGGCACAGGATCAACTCCAATATAGAGGTGCGGTGCTATGAAGATAATGACGTATACGTGGGCCCAAAGTGCTTAGGACCACGCATAAGAGATACAAGATTCCCAGAAGGATTTGCTATCTCAAGACATATTCAAGCCTACAACGACATAGCTTGGCCAGATACTTGGCTACAAGATTTCTTCCAAGCTTGCTGCATCGCCAAAGGCGGAAACAGCCTGGTCGCAACTTGATATCTCCCAC
This sequence comes from Avena eriantha, assembly GCA_910589775.1. NCBI lineage: Eukaryota > Viridiplantae > Streptophyta > Magnoliopsida > Poales > Poaceae > Avena > Avena eriantha. The sequence goes on from OU342744.1 coordinate 192,216,240, forward strand.
TTATGTTGTGGAAGACGGCGCGATCATGGCTCAATGAACTTCCAGAGAACACCATCCACAACTGGTATGACATGCAAAGTGCGTCCTTTCGGAATTTCGAAGGCACATACCGGAGGCCCTGTACGGTCGGAGACCTACAGCATTGCACCCAGAAAGCCGGAGAAACTTGCCGGGATTATCTTGAACGATGGATCGACACCAAGAACTCTTGTGAAGGAGTAAATGACCAAACTGCGATTGAAGCTTTCATTGCAGGTCTCCCAATTGGTTTACTACATCATCGGTTGAAGTGTGACAAAGTCACTGATTTAGGAGAAATGATAGAAACAGCGAGCAAGTATGCAGATGCTGACGATGATGTAGAGGGATTACTTAATGCCTTAGTTGTGCCACAGTCGGCAAAACAACCAAAGCAACAAGCTTAGAAGCACAAGAATACCTCGGAAGAAAATCCCAACGTGAAAACGGCAGTGGTCACTGCTACTTTCGGGTCTGGAGGACGAGGAGGACATGGCGGTGGCCGCGGATGCGGTCGTGGGACGTCAAGAGTCCAAGGTAGAGGAGACCAGCAACCCGGAAAAACCTACTCTTGGGCCGACATTGCCAATAATCCATGTGTGCATCACCTAGACGCTAATGGGGGCTCGTCCCACACAAATGCCGAGTGTCATTTCAATGACGACATTAAGAGAAATGATACCGCTGGCTACAAAGCTAAGCGGAAGAAGGGAAAGAAGAATCTCGAAAAGGATAAAGAGACCAAGGAAGATTTCGACATGGAGGAAGATGATGCTTCAAATCCCAAGCCGGAAGGGAAGAAAAAATTTCCAACCAAGAAAGACACTTATGTCACCTTCCTCGGATCTCAACCAACAAAGGTCAAAAAGGCAGTGCTACATGAGCTCAATGCAACAGTTCTGGCTATCCCTCAATTCTTGGACTGGTCAGAAGTGGCAATCACATTTGACTGCGCTGATCATCTGCCTAAGTTGCACAGGCGAGAAAAATACGCCTTAATCGTCAATCCACTTATTGACGGTTATGGTTTCTCCAAGACTCTCATGGACGGTGGCAGTAGCATTAACATCCTGTATGTCGAAACGCTATGCCGGATGAAGATCTCGGAGACCCAGCTGAACCACAGCTCTGTGATCTTTCACGGGGTTGTCACAGGAAGACAAGCAAATTCCCTAGGAGAAATCACTTTGGATGTTACCTTTGGAACTCCAAAGAACTATCGGACGGAGGCACTTTACTTCGAAGTGGTCCCATTCAAGAGCGTGTACCACGCTATATTCGGACGTCCGGCTTACTGGGCTTTTATGGCTCGTCCGTGTTACATTTACAATATGATGAAAATTCCAGGTCCCAACGGCATGATCACCATCAGGGGAGACCCGAAGAAAGTGCAAGAGTGCAAGGATGGAAATGCCGCCTTTGCTGAAGCCGTGCTGCATGCCTAGGAGTACCAAGAGATCAAGAAGAGCATAGATCCGTCCGAGATGCCCGCAACGAAGAAGGAGGTAACAAAGTCGAATCTGGAGTTCAAGGCATCAGAAGAGACGAAGAAGACGCTGTTGAAGGATGATGACCCCTCCAAGGTGACCCAGATAGGCGTAGGCCTAGACAGCGCATAGGAAAGCGCGCTCGTCAAGTTCCTCAAAGCAAATCAAGATATCTTCGCATGGCAGCCATCTGACATGACTGGAGTACCTAGGGAACTTGCCGAGAACTCTCTAAATGTAAACCTAAATGCTAAACCCGTCAAACAGTCCTTACGATGTTTCGGCGATGAAAAGCGTAAGGCAATAGCTAAGGAACTAGCATGGCTCGAGTTAGCCGGATTCATAGAAGAGGTCATCCACACTGAGCGGTCGGCCAATCCTGTAATGGTCCCTAAAAAGGATACCAGTGATTTAAGGATGTGTGTCGATTATACTGCCTTGAACAAGGCTTGCCCCAAAGATCCGTTCGCTCTGCCTAGGATTGATCAAGTTATTGATTCTACGGCAGGCTCGGAACTCCTCTGTTTTCTCGACGCATATTCTGGTTATCACGAAATCCGGATGAAGGAATTTGACAAAGTCAAAACTTCATTCATAACCCCCTTCAGAACCTTCTGTTTTGTTATGATGCCATTTGGGCTGAAGAGCGCAGGAGCTACGTACCAACGCACAATGCAGCGTTGCCTCCATGATCAAATCGGACGCAATGTACATGCATATGTGGATGATATTGTGGTGATGTCCAAAAAGAAGGAAATATTAATTTCCGACTTGGAGGAAACATTCGCCAATCTACGAAAATACAACATAATGCTTAATCCGGAGAAATGCTTCTTTGGAATCCCAGCCGGAATTTTTTTAGGTTTCATCGTGTCTCAAAGAGGCATAGAGGTGAACCGGGACAAAATCAAGACTATACTCAATATTTCCAGGCCAACTCTCCTGAAGGACGTACAAAGACTAACTGGCTGTATTGCCGCAGTCAGTCGATTTGTAAGACGGCTCAGTGAAAGAGCCGCACCATTATACAAACTCCTGAAAAAGACCAAGAATTTTGTGTGGACCGACGAAGCTGAAGCTGCGCTACAAGACCTGAAAAAAGTACTCTCATCTGCTCCAATCCTTGCAGCCCCGAAACCACAGGAATCGATGTTGCTCTATCTTGCCGCGACAAACAAAGTCGTCAGTATTGTCATGGTAGTAGAGAGACCGGAGGAAAATTAGGAACACTTGGTGCAGCGTCCGACTTACTTTGTTAGCGAGGTCTTGACAGAATCGAAACAGCGGTATCCGCACTATCAAAAGCTAGCTTATGGTGTGTTCTTGGCATCTCGTAAGCTACGACACTATTTTCAGGAACATCCAATTACCGTGGTGAGCACAGCTCCCATGAGAGATATAATCAACAACAGTGACGCCACAAGACGCGTCGCCAAATGGGGCATAGAGCTCTCAGCTTTCGATATTGAGTACAAACCTCGGACAGCAATCAAATCCCAAATCATTGCCGACTTTGTTGCTGATTGGACAGAGACGAAGGAGAATATGACCCTACCTGAGTCGGAATATTGGACCCTATATTTTGATGGGTCTAAGGCTCGTGGGGGGTGGGGGACTGGCGTGGTGCTCAAATCACCCCAAGGAGATAAACTTTTATATGTGTTGCAGATCCACTTCATAGAGACAAATAATATTGTCGAGTATGAAGCACTGCTGCATGGAATCCGGATTGCTAAGGATATTGGCATCCGACGTTTGATGTGTTACGGAGATTCGGATCTTGTTGCTCAGCAAGTGTTGGATATTTGTAATGCAAATAAACACATGGCAGCATATAAAGCTGTCGTGGATGATTTACCTAAATTGTTCGAAGGGTTTGAGGTTCAAGACATCCCTCGAGCAGAAAATGAGGAAGCAGATGCACTATCTCGAATAGGCTCTGCACGAAAAGAGGTCCCGGATGGCGATTTTTTAGAGCACCTCAAAGTTCCCTCAATAAAGGGAGTGGATGAGGAATATCCGACCAAATCTGATTCACCTCTAATAGCAGTTATGGCTGTAATTCCCAGCTGGACTCAACCCAGGCTCGATTATTTGGTAGATGGCAAATTACTCGAAGACGAAGTTCTGAGCCGGCTGATAATCTGACGAGCAAAAGCCTATATTATGGTTAGTGGTGAGCTCTATAAGCAGAGTGTATCTGGGGTCTTTCAGCGCTGCGTATCTCCGGAAGAAGGAGTGGAAATCTTAAGAGAAATCCACGAAGGCGAGTGTGGTCACCATGCTGCAGCCAAATCTTTAGTGGCAAAAGCTTTCTGACACGGTTTTTTCTGGCTTACAGCCAAGGCAGATGCCGAACGGCTGGTCAGGACGTGCAAAGGCTGCCAAAAGTACGCCAAACAAGCTCACGTTCCGGCTGATCAGCTGCGAACAATACCTATAACATGGCCTTTCGCGGTCTGGGGGCTCGATATGGTAGGACCGTTCAAACGGGCTCCAGGTGGATTTACTCACCTCTTAGCGATGGTGGATAAATTCACAAAATGGATTGAGGCTAAACCCGTCACTAGTTGTGATGGAGCAACAGCCAAAAGATTTGTCTAGGATGTTATAATCCGGTATGGTTATCCGCATAGTATTATCACGGACAACAGGAGTAATTTCTCTATGGGAGAACTTGCCGAATTCTGCAATGAACAAAATATCCGGCTTGACATTGCGTTAGTCGCACATCCGCAGGCTAATGGACAAGTCGAAAGAGCAAATGGTTTAATCCTACAAGGCCTAAAACCGAGACTCGAAGCACCACTACGACGTGCTGCGGGGGCTTGGGCAGAGGAATTACCTTCTATAATATGGAGTTTACGAACAACTCCGAACAGGTCAACCGGATACACACATTTCTTCTTGGTCTATGGCGCAGAAGCAGTTCTTCCTAGTGATTTGATCCACACTTCTCCTAGAGTGGCCGCGTATATCGAAGAGGATGCCGAGATTCCTCGACAAAATGATCTCGACTTAGTTGAAGAAGTTTGCGTCATTGCTGAAATGAGATCAACAACATATCAGCAGAAGTTACGCAAGTATCATAGCCAGAGAGTCAGAAACAGATCTTTCAATAAGGGCAATTTGGTTCTCTGTCTTGTGCAACAAAGAAAGCACAAACTTTCCCCAGTATGGGAAGGGCCCTTCTTGGTTAGTCGAGTATTGCACAATGGTTCATACTACCTAACTGATATGAGGTCAGTCAAAGAAAGACCTGCTACTAAGAAGAGAAAGAGAGCTGGATGCAGTACAAATCCAGATGAGTTAGACAGACCATGGAATATTGCTCAGCTACGTCCCTTTTATTCTTAGTTTATCCTTCTTTGTAATCATATATATGTACATGTTCTGTGAGAAATTAAAGTCTTGGTTGCCTCAAGTTTTTTCTGAGAAGTTTTTACCATCTTATTTCCGAATGATCATGTCACAGTCGAAAATCCCAGAATGCTTGAAAGTACTTCATGCTCATATTCGTTCTGGTTTAGATTTCTGATTCTAAAATTGCTACCCTTGGGTATAACTCTAAAGTTTCTAGTCTTTACTTTGGTTATTTGTCTGATTGTCGGATGCGAGTATTTTCCGAGTAGTGAATTGTTGGTACTGGAAGCCGGCTTTGTTTCCGAGTTTAAACTAGTTTAGCAATTGAGCTCTGTTGCTCGGCAAAGTTTCCGTGCTGAAAGTTTAGTCGGCTCACAAAAGGGACGAGGCGGAAAGCTAGATAAACGATAAGTACAGACAAAAAAGTACAAGTGCTTATGTAAACATTTCAGGCACACAAAAATTTAAACCAAAAGTGTTGAATAGATTAAAGCTTAGCACTAGCAAAAGTATCATACTAAATATTTACAGACCCATAATGTTTTCAGAATAACACATTTTTTTAACTTATGATGCAGGAGGAGAGGTAGGAGCTGCCAGCTCACTGGACACATCAGCTGCACCCTGATAACGATCCGAGATGTCCAAACCCGACATGGTTTGTTCATCGTCGGAAACTTCGGCTTCTTCTTCGGGAGGCGGAGGTGGCGTGTCCACGCGGGTGAAGAACGGAGTGTCGTAGCTGGTTCAGTCAGCTACATGACTCCCATATCCGGTGCAGGAGTCCATGATTGCCTTGATGTCTTGCTCCTGTCTGTCTTCGTCCACCTTACAGTACCCTCTGGTCACTTGCCAGATTTCCATGCTTCCATGGTGGCTCATGACCATTGTGAGAGTGTTCTGTGCTGCGGATCGCGCGTAGGACATGTTCCAGTCCCGGACAAGCTGCGGCATCTCCTTTTCCTTGTCTTGCACCTGAAAGTCGGACATGATATGCATCTCCGAAACCTTGAGAGCTTCGCCAATATCCTCAATGGATTGGCGGAAGTCATGAAGCAAATCACCGACTTGGGTAAGCCGGTGGGTGGGAGGCTCGGTAGAGGTGGAGTCCGTCAAGTTCAGAGGACCTATGCATATAACACAAAATGGTTAAATAAATCCAACATCGAAAGAGTCGAAGAATGTAGACAAGTCGGAAAGATGGAAACATACCAAAGATGACGTTATCAACTTTGGTTTTCTCTTCATGAAGACTCCGGAGTTCAGCCCGGAGTGCCTCGGAAAGGTCCTTCTCTCTGAACATCTCATCGTTGAGATCCGAGATTTTCTTCTCGCGGAGTGCAATCTTGCGATCATGCTCCATGGTGGCCATGGAGGAGGATTCGAGAACTTGAGCAATGCTCTTCTCATGATCCGCCTTAAGCTGGTCTAACTCTTGGCGGAGATCCTTGTTTTCCACCACCAAGGTCTTCAAATTCTCGGCCTCTTCGATCATAGCACATGACTGCTTCACCAGTGTTGTAAGTCAAAAAAATAACAACAGTTCAACAAAAATATTCGACTATGAAAACACAAGATAAGGTTTGAGCCTCGGAATGTTTACCTTCGACCTCATCCTTGGAAACTTTAAGCTCAACATTTTTAAGTCAGAGAGCTTTGATCTCTCTACGCTTATTGCAGATATTCTTCAACAATTCATGGTTATATGAATTAACTTTCTGTAAGTCAGAATACCCAGAGTCAGAAGTCTACTAAAGACTCAGGCTAATATTGTAGCTAATATCAGCACGAGCCTTGGGGTCTATACTAGTTTATTCTTTGGCATCCTAATGAAGCATAAACCCAGATTGACTATCCAACTTCATGCTTGGGGGCTAGAGGATATGATATAAAATACAATAAAGGAAAAGTGTGAGTTGGAATTCCGACTTACATGATGTTCATGTGTGAGCTTGCTCAGGCACATGTTCACCTCAGTAGTAACCTTCTTGGCGAGGGTGAGTGGAATAACCGGAGGTGGTGGAAGCACACCAGCTCTTAGTCCCTCGTTGTGAAGGCGAATTTGTTCGAGAAGATCGGAGTACTTGATGTCCTCCACTTCTTGTGCTTCTTCTTCGGCATAGAGATTACAGCTTTCCAGGCATTGCTGGGCCAGCCGCTGGATTTCCTCCGCAGATTTCTGAGACAAGCCAAATTTGGCAAGTCCCGGATTGTTCAGGAGATTTTCGGCGAAGGTCTCTGCCGAGGGATCATTACCCGAAGAGGGTTCACCCTTATCAAAACCTGAGACACCCATGGTGATGTCAGTTTGCGACTCAAGGGTCGCTGGCCCTATGGAGGGAGCCGGATCTTCTGTGACGTCCAGGGATGGAGTAATCACCAGCGTTGCAGAAGGTTGAGGGGCAGGAGTCGGAGGAGCCACAGCAGGAGAAGCCAAAGATAGCTTTGTCTGACGTAGGGGCTTCGAGATGGTCCCCTTCCCCTTGCCCTTGATGAGCTGTTTAGCTCTGAGAAAGTAATAGAATGAAGAACATCACGTCTCGGAAGAAACTACGATTAAAGTACAAAGGCAGAAGTTGTGTGGAAAGTTACCTCTTCACAACTAGCACTTCCTTTGTGCCGATGCACACTGTTGGAGCTTTGCGCTTCCTGGGCACGATGTCCGGCAGTGGGACCAATTATTCCTCCTGAGAAAACTCAGGAGGATACCCCTCGATAGGAGCCAATTCCGACTCGGGGAGGTCAGCAAGCTGAAAGGAAGATAAAATCTCAGTATTGCAAAGTAACTTAAAAGGTGAAACACATAAAAAGGGTTTATTGCTAAAGGTTTACCGTCACTACAGGGTCTTCCGCTGTATGCATGTCCAGAGATAAATCTGGAATCTTTCTCTCGATCTGCTCCTTTATCAGCCATTTGATTTGGCTTATGTAGTCCTGTGGCTTTAGAGCCTTGGGGTTGATGTAGAGGGAGTCTTGTTTTGACGCCGTGATGGAATGCATTATTCGGTCGCCGTGGTGCTAGAGAGGATGGATCCGGCGTGCCACCCAACACTCGACCAAGTCGGACCCTCTCAGGCCCTTGTGCTTCATCAGATATTCAATCCGCCTCTTGGCGAGAAGCAGATCATCACTGAGAGCCGGAGCGGCCTCGTCCCAAGAAGGTTGAGGCGTGGCGGCTCCATCGACGAAAGCCGACAAAGCACTAGCTTTGATAGGAGCGGAATGTCCTTGTGATAGAAAAATGTGGCTGTCCATTGTTTGACCGACTCACTAGCTAGAATCCGAGGATAGACGCGCTCACGCCTAACCGAAAGACTAATAGTACTGGTAATGTAGGGATTACCGGCGGTGATGGAGTTTCTCCGGACATGAAAAAAGTACCGAAAAAGAGTGAGACTCGGCCTAATGCCGAGATACCCCTCACACAAAGCCGCATAGGCGCTCATCTCTAAGATAGAGTTTGGGGGGAGATGGTGAAGTTGAACACTATAATGGTCTATCACCTTAGAAAAGAAATCTGAGGGAGGAAAGGAGAAACCTCTGTCGAGGTGGGTGCCGAAGTGCACCCGCTCGCCGTTGCGAGGGTTGGGGATGGCCTTGCCGAAGCCGCTCCACCAATCGCCGACGCGGATGAGCCCTTCTTCTTCGACCCCGCGGAGCTTCTCGTCGTCGAGGACGCACGGGATCCAGACCCCGCGATTGCTTTCCTTTTCCGCTGCCGCTGTCGTCGCTGTTGCGCCAGAAGATGAAGTAGAAGCCATTTTCTGGGTGCACCGGTGACCTTGGTTGGGCGGCGCCGGGAATTTCTGGGGGCAAAGGAGCTTTGTGCGCATGGTAGAAGTGGAGGAGAAGGAAACAGCACGAGAATAGGTGAAGAAGATGAGATGAGGGAATCCTCACCCCTTATAACCACCAAACCGCGCCAAGATTCGTGCAAATGGCACAGTACACACGCCACATGTCGTGGAAAGAACTGGGAAGCCCCCACGTGATGATTACGCCACCTCGATCTCCACACGTGTATTGAAACGACGCCTCGGTTCTGCGAACAGCAGACCCACCAACGGTCGTGCTGACAGGAGATGTCTGTTAGTGACATGACTTGACCATGACGAGTGTCAGATGACGTCAGAGACCAAGATCCGGCTTGGTTTGAATATCAAGCTGGAAATCCGAATAACGTACTGATAGGTCCGACTTATTTTTGAGACCCGGATCATATCTTTTGTTTTGAAGTTTCAGGAACCCTTCAAGATTCTGCAAGCCTAAGATCAAGCTAGACGATTGTGAATCCGAGTTTGGATCTTGAAGACTTCCGGGGGCTGCTGTTGGGGATATACTTTCCGGGTATCCTCACAGTTCCTCACTGACCAGGGTGGCCCACTTCGGGTTAGAGCTTTGCTTCACGGGTGGCCCAGTCAGGGAGAAGAGACGGAGTCTAGTCCGGCTACGGGAAGGCCCAGAAGTCTTACCGACATAGGCCCATAGTGTTACTTGTAGTTCAAGATGTACTCTGTAACCGACTCTTAGTCGTAGCCGGATAGATCTCTCATGTAAACCCTAGGCCGGATATCTATATAAGCCGTCCTAGGGAGAGCCTTTAGGGCACCCCATAGTCTACAATCTCAACTCGCACAGGCAAACCCTTGTGACCCATATTCCGGCTCTACCATATTACTGGATTGCTAGCAGGAGTAGGATCCGCCCAAAGCCGGCAGATTTGAACCTGGGTAAACTTGTGTGCTCACCGTCCCGGAACACCATACGTCTCACATCCCTCTCTCCCGCACGCCTCGAGAACCCCCTCATGGCGTACTTGTTATCAATCCGACGACAAATAAGACACGACTGTCCCAGTTCAAAGAACAAAAGATCTTCATGGAATGCATAGGGGTCACATGGCCATCTAGGTCCCTCCGTCGATCATTGGTCCGAGAGTGTCCCGGCCATGTATGGAGTGTTCCCGAACCATAGGGTATCATGCTTAAGGGTTTGATGATGCCTATAGAGTGTTTATGGGATCGGTAGAATCACTGAAGAATAGTAGAGAGAAAACCGGAAGGGTTTCGGTAAGTCTGGAGGATGTCCGGAGTGGAGGTGGAAGGTGTTCTGTAACATCCCAAATCTTTAATTAAGGTTATCAAGATCCAAATCACCCAATTTAGGGTTAACAAAAACTTTTTATTATTAAAAATAATTATGAACACATGTGTGTTTGCATTAGTATAGAATTGTTTAAAAATGCCATGTTTGATTGTTTTAATGGTTGTGAAATGATTCAAAGGTGAATGCCACATCATCTAGATCATTCACAAACAAAATCCAACGAAAAAGAAATCAAATAAGATTAAATAATGCAAATGGTCATTTTGGCCATTTTAATCCACTAGGCCACTTTAGGTGTTCCTAGAAGTCTTTTCCCAACAGAAACAATTCTAGATCTTTGCATCCCTTGCTAGTACAAGTAAAGATCTACCAAGGCCCACTTCAAAACCTTACAAAAACACTTAGCCACTAATTTTAAATGACATTTGAAAAGTGAATCCATTACATAGGCATAGATCCCACTTTTTCAAAAACCACTCAAATGAACTCCCCTTGCCAAACCCAAGCAACCATAGATGATCAAGTTTATGAACAACACAACCACAAAAAATCTTTCCAAAATTCAAATTTACATTTCTTGCGGCCATTGTGTCGAACACCTGGTGATCACAAATTAATCTCCCTCACTATTATTGTTGGTGAGCAATGTCTTGTCCCCCAATTGACCCCCTCATCTCTCCTCTGTCCCCCTAGCACCTAACCTAGCCGCAGAAAACACCCCCCCTCGCCGCTAGCAGGAGTGCCGAGCCACCCCGAGGCCATGCCCGCCGGTCGAGCATGGATAGCCCGTAGCAGGACACCCCACTCTCTTCCACCGTGCCTAGGAGGTAGCTGCGACCACACCACCGCCCCTGTCCCTTCCCCGAGCCCTGCCAAGCACTGGACCACCTCAGAAACCACCGCTCCCACCGTGTTTGCGCCATGCCGAGCATGCGCCAGAGTGCCGTGCTCGACAAGCTAGCACAGACCGCGCCTAGACCTCAGCCCGCGCGCACTGCTTCGCCACTACCCCAACAGCCTCCCGGACATGCCCGTTTGCCGCCGCTTGACCCACATCCACTGCGCGCCGCGTCGAACGCCGCTTCTTCGATGCAGAGCATCGACCATTTCCGACCAAACACGACCACCCCTACCCGTGCCTTTACGCCGTAGAGGAACGCCAGGAGACTGCGCACCATCCCCTACCTCCAGCTGCGCCGCTAGCACCCTATAGACGCGTTGCCACCACCACAACACCCTGTAGACGCGTCGCCACCACCACCTGACCATGCCGCACTGCCCCATCGTCGAGCCTATAAAAGGAGGCCTCCCCCAGCCTCATTCCTCACACCACTCAACTCCCCTCTCACCACTTATCCTTCCCCACTTCTCCCCGGATCCAATCGAGCCCTCAGTCGCCAGAATTCCACCGGAGCTGGCCGCGGTAGAGGAGAAGAAGTGCCGCTGATTGCGACTGCCCCAGGAGCTGCCGCGACCATGCCTAGAACCGCCGTCGTTCACCAGTTAGATCGCCCCCATCACCACGTCTAGCTGGAGCCCTGGTAAGCCCTCGTAGACCCCCACCGTGCCGCGTTAGGGTTTGATCTCACCAGAGCTGTTCATCGGAAAACGATGAACCACGGCTGTCGATTTCTGTTCTAATCGCATGGCTGATATTGCCCCGTACTGTTTCGGGTTTTAAGTGTCGCTGACATGCAGGACCAGACTTTCATTCCCCCTCTGCGCCGCGGAGCGCCACTGGGCCGGCCCGTTAGTTTTCCCACGCTAGCCCACAGATTCAAATAAAGGATTTTCTATTTAGGTTTAAACTAGACTTTGTCCACTTGTTTAAAAATCATTTTAGAGAGATCCACTTAACCAAAATGCATGATTCAAATTTGCTAGAAAGATAATTAAAATATATATCCCAGCCCGTTGGATTTAAATCAATTGGAGTTAGATATCACACAGAGCAAAAATAACAAAACACAAACTTTTATACATTCAAACATTTTTCAAAAATCAACCATAATAGCTTTTGAGTGGATTCCAACTCTCAAAAATCACATTTGATAATATCTACCTGAATATGTAATAATATTTAGGTTTGTGTGTAGTGACATTGGACTAGTACCAAAATAATGCTATTGGGGGCATTTTAGTCACTTTAAATCTATCAAATAATAATATTAAACTTTATAAAATGTGACCAACCCTTTAAATCACATTCCCATGTATTAGAATATGTGGTGATGACATGTGTCCACATGATCCCATATTCTATTTGGAGAATATTAAATCTTAATTAATTTTAATGAGTAGAAATTACTTTTCTCAAATAAACTAAATGAAACTAGTTCTTTAAATCTTGTGATGATTGTGATGATACTAGATCATCAAGTATGTGCCTTAGTGTGCTAAATAGACTAGTTAAGTATTGTTTGGTGATTGTGTATCCCGTATTTATTTATAGACGATAGTACCAACCAAGTCTACGAGGAGGAGGAGTTATATCCCGAAGAAGACGAGGAGAATTTCAACCACTGCACCAATCAAGGCAAGCTATTGTTACCAAGCTAGAATTATACAAGATGACCTAAGCAAGATGCATTAGGCATGCTTGGTTATACTTTTTGATTTATACCCATCCAAAGTTTTACTTGCAAGCTTTACTTTTTGATTTACCAAAGTTTCTTTACTTTTAGTAATGCTTTATGAGACTTTGGAAGGATAGTATAGATAGCATAAAGAGTATAAAACTAGGCCTATCTAGTTACACGTAGATGTCATTCTATGGCATGAGATTGAAGAGTAGTACCCCTCATTAGTGAACACTCTTAACCTTAGTGTCTAGTGCTAAGCATAAAACTAGATCACTTTAGATGGGAATACTTGGTGAAAATGCTTATGAAAACCTTGGAATGATGAGTCATTCTATTGAGATGTTTTGACATGTGTTGAGAAACACAAATGGTTTATGATGATGGAAATGTTGAGGCATGAGCCTTAGCCCTTTATAAAAACTGATGGTTGGGTTCGGATGCGATACCATTCCAATTTTACCATACAACCACAATACCTAAATTGGGTAAGGCTTAGCCGGAAGTTATATGCATTAGTATGGGTTCCCTCGCGGAAGAGGTTTGGGCTGAGGCTACCTCTTGATGATGTCCACCTATGCAGTGCCCAGGATGGCAAATGGCCATGGTTGGGAGGCCAAGCTCATAGGAGAGGTGCTTATACTAGAGTGTGTAAAGGAAAGGTATGATTGATTATCCGCATACTAAGTATGATGATTCAGGGTTATCCCTGACGGATTATCAAATTTTGTGGTGAAAGTGTACCACCTCTGCAGAGTGTCAAACTATTCGAATAGTCGCATCCGCGGTCATGGATAGTTGGAGTGGCCATACTGTTCCGTCGTCAGATGTTTTCAAAATGACTTGTGAAATGATTTGTGACTTTGACTTGACCACAACAGGGTTGTGACTATCAAAACTCAGTTTGCGACTTAAGTGCTTTAAACCATTATTTTAGCTTTCTTTGTTTCTGAACTCAGCTTAGGTTTCAAATTAGCTTTTGCAAATGAACTTAGAGCTTAGCATTCCTATTAGAACTACCTTAATTGTTAGTGATAGTTTGCGAGTACTTGAAGAGTACTCATGACTTTGTCCTGGCTATTCCCGTGGCCAGACTATGAGGAGGACTATCAAAAAGAAGGACAGCAGGATAGCTATGACAACTAGGATCACCCCCCATTGTCAGCATTGCCTATGACACTAAAGATGGAGCCCACCACTACATTTATTATTCCGCTGCTTGTTTGTATTAAGACGGGATCATGAGATCCTTTATTCATGTAAGACCTTATTATGGTTTCTAATGGATGATGTACTGTGATATCCAATCTGTTATGTCTTGCAAAAATGGTAATCCTGGGATTGCGATGTATGGCATAACAGGCATCTAGGATTAAAAATCCGGGTGTTGACATGTTCCATAGCCACAGAGATTGAATAATATGTGAATGAATGTTAAATATTGATTTAATCATTTATTCATAATTATTTAATAAAGAGAATATCAATTTAAAAGGTCAAAAGGCTTAATGGGGCAATTCCGGAGGGAAGAGTGCCCATTAGGGAAAGGCAAGAGGAGAAAGGGGCCAAGGGGGTGGCCGGCGCCCTAGTGGGCCAGCCCCCCGCATGGGGACCATGGGGGTGGCTGATACATTGCAAATGTATCTATAATTTTTGATGTTCCATGCTTAGTTTATCCACTTTCTTGTGTTTTGTTCCAACTTTGGAGTACTTTTATTATGATTTCTTGGACTAACCTATTAACAAGAGCCACAGTGCCAGCTGCCTGTTTTCTGCTGTTTTTGGTTCCAGGAAAGTCAGAAAATGAATATTCTTGAAATTGGATGGGACAAAAGCCAAACTGCCTATTTTTCCGGAAGGGATCAAGTGCCAGAATACGAGACAGAGAGGGGCCAAGGGCCGGCCACACCACCTGGCCGTGCGGCCAGGCTTGGCCCGCGCCAGGGGGTGGTCTGGCCGACCCCAGCACCCCCTCGGCCTCTCCTTCCGCCTATAAGTTGCCCTCGGGACGAAAACCCTAAGTACCCGATCAAAAATCCACGAAAGAGTCTCTAGCCGCCGTCGTCTCTGTCCCTAGATCGGGGGGATCTGAAGCTCTTCCCGGCACCCTGCCGGAGAGGGGAATTCACCCTGGAGGCCTTCTTCATCACCATGCAAGCCTCCGGTGTGATGCATGAGTAGTTCATCCTTGGACTACGGATCCATGTAGTAGCTAGATGGCTGGTCTCTCCTCCTTTGTGCTTTCATGTTTAGATCTTGTGAGCTCCGTTCATGATCAAGATCATCTATTTGTAATTCATACATGTTGTGTTTGTGGGGATCCGATGGATATTGAGATGCTATTTCAGACTGATTATTGATTCTATCATGTCTTTGTTATTTGAGATCTTGCATGCTTTCCGTTGTTAGTAGCTATCTTGGCCAAGTAGATGCTAGCAACTCCAAGAGTTAGTATTTATGCTCGATAGTGGGTTCATGCCTCTGGTAATCTGGGGAAGTGACAAAAATCTCTAAGGTACTAGATGTGTTGTTGCTACTAGGGAGAAAACAACGATCCTTTGTTCATAGAACAATTGTATTGTTTACTTTACACGCAGTTCGTAAAGCAATAATCTGTTGCTTGCAACTTAATACTGGAGGGGGTTCGGATGATAACCTGAAGGTGGATTATTAGTCATAGATGCAGTTGGATGGCGGTCTATGTATTATGTTGTAATGCCCAATCAAGTCTCAAAGGAGTTAAGATGATTAGTATATGCATGTATTGCTTTCTCGGTGTTTGTAAATTGCCCCGCTGTAATTTGTTCACCCAGCATGTTATCTATCTTAAGGAGAGCCACCTCTAGTGAACTATGGATCCCGGTCCTTGTCTTTTACATATAATCTTTAAACTGTTTACTGCTTTGTGTTTACTTTCTGCAAACTTTTACTTCTTTCCATTCGATACGTTTAATCCGTTGTTTTCCGCAAAACACGGTGAGATTGACAACCTCATCGCAAGTTGGGGACAAAGTTCTGTGGTTGTGTTGTGCAGGTCTCCACGGTGCTACTAGCACCGGTAGTGCGCCCTGCCAAAGCTCAGCTAGTAATACCTTTGGGGTGTTTCCTTGCTCCTACTGGTTCGATTAAACCTTGGTTTCATAACTGAGCGAAACTTGCTGTTGTGCTCATCATACCTTCCTCTTGTGGTTCCCAACGAGCTCTACATCAACACCGCCATCAAGCATTTTTCTGGGCGTCATGCATTGAGCCATTAGTGGCCGGCGGCGCCTCCCTCTCTCCTCTCCTTTAGTCCCACCCCGGGACTTTGAGGGAGGTAGTACCTCCCCTGCCCCTATATATAGTGGGGGTATTTGGCCAGATAAATACACACAATATTCAATAAAAGGTTTCCTCACTTTTGGGGAATTGATATTCTCTCTATCTCTCTCTCTCTCTCCTATGACCATGGTCCCAAGTTCGGACTGCACGAACAAGAGACATCTTCACCGCGGAGCGCCATCGCGCTGCGGGATTCGGATCCAGGAGCTCTAGTTCCACAACTGCTGCTGGATCGGGGAAGCGGGAGTCATCATCAGGCATCGGACATGTGTAACTCCCCGTGAGGCGTCACACTTGAGGCACTCAAGTCGTTGGAGCCACAGGAGCGCAAGGACTTCATCACGACCTTGAGGTCGGCTTCGGCTCATCTACATCAACCACGCTCTCCTGAGCATTGACAACACTTTTCGGTCTTCAAGGGTAAGTTCGCGAAAATCTCCTCCCGTTATTGCATTACTAATAGATAGGTCCTGGCAACATCAGGGGTTTAGGGGCGTAGGGTGAAATTTTATTGTTTTCATACGCGGAATCCCTACAGTGGTATCAGAGCTAGATCTATGTGTAGTAATGCTAGTACAAGTAGAACACACGAGATGTAGCATGTGGGCGTTGATCTTTTAGTTGTTACCCTCCCACATGTACTTATGTATACCGCAGTAATGCTTGATGAAGCGGCCCCCAACCGACTTTACGCATTCATTCGCGAGACTGGTCCACGCTTGACATACGGCTTGTACCGTATAAAGTGGCTTAGGGGGTGTCTGTCTCTCTCGCATTAGTTTGTATGCCATTTGCAACGGAGGGCCCCGAAAGGGGTGTAGTATAGACAACTACTTGATCAATGTTGTGGTGACAGTTTGTAGGTAAGAACGGTTCTTGTGCGAAAGCCCATTCAGCCATGTAAAACATGCAAAGATAAAGTAGAGGCGTCTAACTTTGTTTTGCAGGGCGCATTGCTTTGTGATATGGTTGTGGCAAAGGTAAAGTGATTACCTTATGTTACTTAGTAGTAGATAGTCACGGAGGTCACAGACTACCACACCAGAAAGACACCGGTACCCTGGTGTCTACGGTGCCGGAATCCGGTGACGACGGATGGAGATCGCGACGTAAAGGACCATATCACATTGCATTTACATTCAATGTTATTGTTTGTATGTCTTATTGTGTGCTAGTATTAGATACTCGACGGTAGCCTAATAAGATGATCCCTGTTTAAAATTACCAATGATTATGTTCCCCCTAGTGTGCACCACCAAGAAAGTTCTTCGGTATGAGGCATGTCGTGATGAGTGGGTGTCAGACATATCTTCATTCGCATACTATGGGTGTAAGCCATGTTGCATAGCGAATACACTAAGGTTGAGTTGGCGAGCCTAGCATGTTACAGAGATGTGGCCTCGGACCGCGGATGGTCGAAAGATCGAGCACGAGTCACATGACTGATGTGACCGACGTTTAGCGTCTGATGGCTCAATGCATGGCGCTAGAAAAGTGTTGGTGCGTGGTTGATGTAGAGCTCGTTGGGAACCCCAAGAGGAAGGTATGATGAGCACAGCAGCAAGTTTCCCTCAGTATGAAACCAAGGTTTAATCGAACCAGTAGGAGCAAGGAAACATCCAAAGGTGTTGCTAGCTAAGCCTTGGCAGGGCGCACTACCGGTGTTAGTAGCAACGTGGAGACCTGCACAACATAACCACATAACTTTGTCCCCAACTTGCGATGAGGTTGTCAATCTCACCGTGTTTTGCGGAAAACAAAGGATTAAACGTATCGAATGGAAATAAGTAA
Source organism: Avena eriantha (assembly GCA_910589775.1). NCBI lineage: Eukaryota > Viridiplantae > Streptophyta > Magnoliopsida > Poales > Poaceae > Avena > Avena eriantha. The sequence continues at coordinate 192,233,905 of OU342744.1, forward strand.
AAGTTTGTAGAAAGTAAACACAAAGCAGTAAACTCAAAGCAGTAAATAGTTTATAGATTGTATGTAAAGAAAAGGACCGGATCCATAATTCGCTAGACGTGACTCTCCTTAAGATAGATAACATGGTGGGTGAACAAATTACAGCGGGGCAATTGACAAACATCGAGAAATTAATACATTCATATACTAATCATCTTGACTCCTTTGGAACTTGATTGGGCATTACAACATTATACATAGACCGACATCCAACTACATCTATGACTAATAATCCACCTTCAGGTTATCATCCGAACCCCCTCCAGTATTAAGTTGCAAGCAACAGATTATTACTTTACGAACTGCGTGTAAAGTAAACAATACGATTGTTCTATGAACAAAGGATTGTTGTTTTCTCCCTAGTAGCAATAGCACATCTAGTACCTTAGAGATTTCTGTCACTTCCCCAGATTACCAGAGGCATGAACCCACTATCGAGCATAAATACTAACTCTTGGAGTTGCTAGCATCTACTTGGCCAAGATAGCTACTAACAACGGAAAGCATGCAAGATCACAAATAACAAAGACATGATAGAATCAATAATCAATCTGAAATAGCATCTCAATATCCATCGGATCCCCGCAAACACAACATACAGAATTACAAATAGATGATCTTGATCATGAACGGAGCTCACAAGATCTAAACATGAAAGCACAAAGGAGGAGAACCAGCCATCTAGCTACTACATGGATCCGTAGTCCAAGGATGAACTACTCACGCATCACACCGGAGGCTTGCATGGTGATGAAGAAGGCCTCCAGGGTGAACTCCCCTCTCCGGCAAGGTACTGGGAAGAGCTTCAGATCCCTCCCGATCTAGGGACAGAGACGACGGCGGCTACAGACTCTTTCATGGATTTTTGATCAGGTACTTAGGGTTTTCGTCCCGAGGGCATCTTATAGTCGGAAGGGGAGGCTGAGGGGGTGCCTGGGCTGGCCACACCACCCCCTGGCGTAGGCCAAGCCTGGCCACGCGGCCAGGTGGTGTGGCCGGCCTCTGACCCTTCTCCGTCTCGTATTATGGAATCTGATGACTTCCGGAAAATAGGCACTTTGGCTTTTGTCCCGTCCAATTCCGAGAATATTCATTTTCTGACTTTCCTGGAACCAAAAACAGCAGAAAATAGGCAGCTGGCACTGTGGCTCTTGTTAATAGGTTAGTCCAAGAAATCATATGAAAAGTACTCCAAAGTGTGGACAAAACACAAGAAAGTGGATAAAACTAAGCATGGAACATCAAAAATTATAGATACATTTGCAATGTATCAACATCCCCAAGCTTAACTCCTGCTCGTCCTCGAGTAGGTAAGTGATAAAAAGAAAGAATAGTTTTTGAGGTGACATGCACCATAAGACTTGATTAAAGTATTTGTAAAACATTCAAAGCTGGGATCATAGTACTTCAATCATAACATGAAAGACAAAGTTCTAGCAATAAGCAAAGAAACTATGATGCAATATGAAAAGGCACAAACAAAAGATTCATGAATAACAATGCTTTGCAAGACGTTTGTTTGTTTCACATAAAGAAAACATTGCATGATAGTATTCAGCTTGTCCCTCAATAGAGTAGCAAATATAAATGCATAGGACACCTTCAAAGTTCATAAGAGTGACTAGATACAATAGTTTAAAACAAGCAATATCAAGTTATGCATCAATCAACTAGTCTTGGGACAATGCACATAGAACTAAGAATGGCCACTATGCTCTCAAAGTAGGTGCATAAAGGTAGAAAGTGGAGACTCAATATAATGGTGGAAGAAAGGCCTTTATAAAAAGGAAGTAGGGATTCAAGTCTCATAAAGAGCTTCCAAAAATTATGGTACTTATAGCTTTCAGCTCTCATTGCCCCTATCATAAGAATCTTGAAGTGATTAAGGTTAAAGTGAACAAACTATGGTGTACATGCTTGACGAAGTATATGTTAGAAATCTCATGTCCCTTGTATACGAGGTCCGCTCCTCATGCTACTCAAGTTTAGTCACCGGTAAGTTCTTGTCATTGTAAGTATATGTGTATCATAGAGAACCGCCAACGGGGTACCCCTTGCCCGATGATACGGAAGAATCCCCATATCAAAATGACAAGGCAAGCAGACAACGAGCATCTCAGCAATCTTCTTATTTACCATGGGAATATGGTGCTTTTTTCTCTCTTTCCTCTTTTCATAATATTTCTTTTTTTTCTCTTTTTCTCTTTTTTCTCAATATAGGACTCTTTTTTTATAAGAAGAATGCTTCATAGACAGCTCATTATGGTTACGCTGGAGGTTTCCACCATGTCAGCATGGATTAGACCAGTGGCCCAAGCGTTTCTCTGACACATATACATAACTCCATGGACTTACAAGCTCCCCTTTCATTTCACACCAACGACATCCATATACAAAAGAGCATGATATCAACTAGGTACAAGTACCAAGTGCAATGTTGAAAGCGTTCCCCATGACAGCATGGTTCTGCTAATTCCCAACAAATAAGTGCAAGCATATACAACATAGAAGACAAAATGGTTTAAGTTTATTAAGGGAAAGAAAAGTAAAGTGTGCCATCAAGTACGTGAGAGCTTTAATCACTAGTTTTCTCATAACAAGTTTAATTTGGAAGGTAAACAAAAGCATGAATATACTTGAAATAGCATAAGCTAATAGGAAGGTATGGTGGACTCTTTGGAATAACTTGGTTTAGGGAGTTGGATGCATGAGTGGAACTCATACTTGGTTTTGGAGGCTAGCAAAAGACTGGGAGCGACAAACTAAGAGAGCAATAATGGCCATAATCATGCAGAGCGACAAAACATCATTGATCAAATCATAAAGTGATACTACAAGTTGAAAACTAAAGGATCACAAAGGCTATGGCGACTTAATATAGTCATAACATGGTGTGAGCATGCGCCAAGTCAACCCAAATAAAGCATCAAAGGAGAATACCACTATACTATGCTTTAATATGCTAAAACAACGCATGATTCATCCAAGGCACATTAAGCAATCTCAATTGTTTATAGCAAGTCATGCTACAGCAAAGAATACTAAGCATAAAGCCAAAACAATATCAAGCATGGCATGACAAAGCATACGCCATAGTCAAAAACGAGCTCTTTTTACCACATAAGCATGAACTTTCCTACTCTTTTCCAAACCAAACCAAACTATTTGCAAACCAACGTATGAAACAGGGGGTCCAATCAATATATTCAGCAAACTAAGCAAACCAAGCAAACGAAAAACCAAAACGAAAACAAAAAAGAAGACGCTCCAAGAACAACACAACTGTGCATGAAACAATAAAAATGAAGCGTTTAGAAGAAACCTGAGATTTTTATTGATGAAGAAGGGGATGCCTTGGGCATCCCCAAGATTTGACGCTTGTACTTCTTGGATATTTCTCGGGGTGACACGCGTGGCATCCCAAGCTTGAGCTTTAGTCCATCCTTCATCTCATTACTCATTCCTTCCATACACCTGAAATTTTTCCTTCATATAAAACTTCACACAATCTTTATTAGCAACATTAGTGCACTCAAGATAAATAAGTCTTAAGGTTCAGTTCCAACACCAATAAACTTCCATTAGAACACTAGCTACTGTAGCACTTCCCTCAAAAATCTCAATTCCCCAAAAGAACTCAAAAAGGAACCAACAAGAAGCAAATGCAGAAAATGGCAGAAATCTGTCAAAACAGACCAGCAGGTAAAGACGAATTTTTTAGAAGACCGTCTGTTGCTCAAATCAAAAAGTGTTGAACTAATGAAAGTTAGATAACAACCTAGGGCAGAAGCACAAACATTCACGCCTCAGAAGGATGTATAGAGATTTTACATGAATTTTTACGGTGAAGCACATAAATCTGTTTCGGGACAGCAACTTTCCCAATCATTACTTCTCTCTCATTAGAGGTTACTCTTGGCACAAAAAGCAAATAAAAAGGATAAGGAGAGGTTATTACAGAGGTAATAACTTCCAAGACTCATCTAAAACTTTTGGGTTATCTCCCAATAAGTACTTTACTTTAACGCCTTTAAGTTAGGCATAAGAAGCAAGAAAGAATCAAGTGTTCTCAAATAAAGAAGCATTAAAACCAAATTTTGTTTTCATAGGAGAAGCAAAAGAAATCTTTTCTATCTTTTTAGGGAAGTGTTCTATACCTTTCTTGAGTGGGAGTTGATATTTAATGGTGCCTTCTTTCATATCAATAATGGCACCAACAGTTTTAAGAAAAGGTCTTCCCAAAGTAATAGGACAAGAAGCATTGTATTCAACATCCAAAACATAGAAATCGACAGGGACATAGGCATTGTTAACCATGATAAGAACATCATTAAGACTCCCCATAAGTTTCTTTTTAGCATTATCATCAAGTGGGACATTGAAATAACAATCTTCAAGTGGAGGCAAATCAAGCATATCATAAATCCTTCTAGCCATAATAGAAACACTACTATCAAGATCACATAAAGCTTTGAAATCAAAGTCATTCACTTTCATATTAATGATGGGTTCCCAACCATCTTCTTGTTTTATACGAATAGAAGCTTTATGTTTCATCTTTTCTTCTTTAATCTTTATGAGAGCATCAGTAATGTGTTTTGTAAAGGCCATGTTCCTAGCACTAGCATTAGGACTTTTAGCAAGCTTTTGTAGGAACTTAATAACTTCAGAGATGTTGCAACCATCAAGATCAAAATCGAAATTATCATCTAAAGTAGTAGAACTATTACTAGCCTCAACACTAGTGGTGGTGATAGTAGAAACACTAATGTTTCTAGCAATTTCATTTTATCTTTCCCACTTAGCATGTAATTCAGCTAATAGTCTAACATTTTCATCAATGCTTACTTGTATGGCATTGGTAGCTGCAAAAGGATTATCATTAGTTTCAGGTTTAGCAGCCATTTTATTCAAAGAAGATGGAGCTTCAGCCAAAGATGCTATATTTCTTTTAGCATTAGAGAGTTTTTCCTCAATAGTTTTATTGAAAGCAGTTTGCTTACTAATAAAGTCTTTAAGCATAACTTCAAGTTCAGAGGAAGCACTCCTATTATTGTTGTAAGAATTTCCATAAGCATTACCATTGTTGGGAGGATATGGCTTATAATTTTTGTTACCAAAATTACTTCTATAAGCATTATTGCCAAAGTTGTTATTTCTTATGAAGTTCACATCAACTTGCTCTTCTTGAGCAACCAAAGAGGCTAAAGGAACATTATTTGGATCAATATGGGCTTTCCCATTAACAAGCATAGACATAATAATATCAATCTTATCACTCAAGGAGGAGGTTTCCTCAACAGAATTTACCTTCCTACCTTGTGGAGCTCTCTCAGTATGCCATTCAGAATAATTAACCATCATATTGTCCAGAAGTTTTGTTGCAGCACCCAAAGTGATGGTCATAAAGGTACCTCCATGTAGCATCCCATTTGTCTAACATATGTAATGCTACATAGTCTAGTAATATAATTGCTACTTCCTACATATAATTGTTGCATCATAATTATATCATGCTCATGTCATCATGCCACCTTGCATTTGAGCATCATATAAAACCCGGTTCTTCTCTCATATGCATTAGTAATTGTATTTGGCTCTTGATATATTGTATTTGGTTCTTGATAAATGCTTGATGCCCAAATTGAGTTGGGGCATATCTTTTATTCAACTCCATCACCTTTCTTTGTCACCACCTTATAATTCCACCATCCTAATTGCCCATGAGCTTTTACTTTCTTCTGGCATTTAATCTAGCTCTTGTGGGTTGGGATGGATCCAATTCTATTTTCCTTTAGCTTGGCCTTACTCCATATTTTGGAATGCATGTGTATAAATGCCATGATCATTGTTTTGTTTTCACAAGATAAAACATGGCATTTAATGCCCATGCATGGGCCATGCAAATCACCACCATTCTATTCTTTTGGGATTTACTTGGATTTTTGGAGTGGATCATGGCTCCTTTGGGAATCAAATCTTGTGGGCTCTATTTTTTTGTGCTCTACTCTAGACCTTCCCCCATCTTGTTTTTCTTCTCCTTGCCATGTGCATCTCCTACCTAATCACTCACTTCCATCTCAACCTCACCACACCTCTTTTCACCTCTTTGCTTGATCTTGCTTTGGAGCATGATAAAACCCTAACCATTCTCTACCCCATGCTTGATCATGCCAAACCCTAACCCACCCACTCACCCTAGCCTCTCTCTCTAATTAACTAAAACCCTAACCTACCCTTCTCCCTCCTAGATAGGCTCCATGCCGAGCCTCCCCTCCCTTCCTAACCTGGTTACCATCCCTGGCTCGACCACCCCCATGCCAGCTACCCTCCCTAACCTAAACCCCAGCCCTAATCTAAACCCTAACCGAGCTACCCCTCCAACCCTAGCTCCTACCCGAGTCTCTACCTCCTCTCTCTTTTTTCTCTGCCAGCAAAGCCTCCACCAAGCCAGCCTCCCTTCTACTCCCTCGGGCCCAGCTGCAGCCTCTACTCCCCCTTCCTAGTCGGCCGAGCACGTGCTCGAGGTGGAGAAAAGGTGGCACCACACCACCTTTCCACCCCGAGCCTTCCACCGTATCCCCCTCTCTCTCCCTCGCCTTTATCTCCTCCCCCACGCCTCCTCTGCCGCGCCAGATCTAACCCTGGCCGTTGCGTCGTGCCCTTCTTCCCCTGCCACCCTCTTCCCCAACTCCGGCCACCACCGTCGGCCTCCTCCATCTCCTCGTCAACACAGCCGGTGGCGTGGCGATCTTGGCTGTCGAGGAAGACCAGCGTGAACCTCTGCCTCACCCCGTACACGCCAGCGAGGAGGAGACGTCTCCGCTCGACGCCGTTCACCGACGCCCACCACAAACCCTAGCTCGCCCGGCCGTCTTCTTCGTCGTCATCCTGCTACTCCCTGGCCTGATCCGTCACCACCGTCCTCTCCGCGGTGAGCCACCCCCCCCTCTGACACCCTCTCTCTCGCCGTCGCTGCCTAGCCTCGCTGAGCGTTGTGCCGAGCACTCTCGGTGCGCCGGCGAGCGCAAGCGTCTGCCCGTCTCCGCGCCGGATCGCACCTTATCTAGCCGTCTAGCGCCCTCCCGTCAGCAATCACCAGCCACCGCAGTGGCTCCACCACGCTGCGCGAGCGCCCAGGTCGCGGGATCGAACCCCCGCACCGCGCGCCATTCTCTGTCGCGATCTGTCTGTCAGAAACCGAGAAGAAAAACAGTACCGCGCCTCCTTTTGCAAATACCCCCCCCCCCCACACACACACACACACAATCTTTTGCCGTAACCCGCGGTACACCAGGCCCCACCGGTCAGCCCCTTCAACTCTTTTGCAGAAAAGCACCCGCGTTTTCGTAATCCCTAACCCGCGCTCCAACCAGACCCCACCTGTCAGCCGCAGTGGCAAACCCTTCACCCCCGCTGGTGCGTGGGCCCGCTCTAGCATCGGGTCCGCCTGTCAGTTGCTGTGGCTAGCCTTCCGTGCGGTGAGAAAAGCCCCGGCGCACACCGTGTCGCCTCGTCAGCAGCGGTCCCACCTGCCTGTGACTGTGCCTAGGAGAGGATGAGTATAAAAAGCTTTTCTGTTTATCTGTTTTAATAAAACAAATTCAGAAATGTTTAAATAAGATTTCAAATCTGTTTTTAAAAAACTTTGAATTATAAATCCAAATAATACAAATGATATATGTTTTTGAATCAGAAAAATGTGAGGATTTCAAATATGCCATTCAAAATATTATTTGAGCACTTTAAAATTTCGAGATGATTAAAAGTACAATAAAATGCCCTTTTCTTCATTAATTAATAACTTTAATTCTACAACTCCAAATTCGACAAATAATATGTCTAAATCGATCAGCGCGACGAGCCCGTTCTATCTATGCATTCCATGTTCTGAGTTGAAGCATGCATCATGTCATTACTAAAAATCAGAACTGTTTATGGCAATAAAACTTGACCAAATAAATACTAAAATGAATTATTCTTGTCCCCACATCTCACCCATGCCATGCTACTTTATTGCCATGTAAATTGTGCATCATTCATCATGGCATGCTTGTTTGCTTGTCGCATTTTTATTCATATGCTTGAGCACTTTATTTATGTTGGCCCTTGTTTGTTCGGTTCTTCTTCGAATAGACGCCTAGCAGGAGAATTATCAGGAATCACAGGAGTTCTACCCAGATCCATCTCTCGCTTCAACTGAGCTGCCAGGCAAGCACTACCACATGCTTGCATACATATAGTACCTATTGTCTCTATCTTATTCTTGCATCATTGAGTCGCGATTGCATTAAATTGAATCCCAAGCACTGCATAGCCTTTACTTTTAAACCCCACCAAGCCTGTTCCTCAATCCCATGAGCCATTACTACAGGAGTTGTTTGAGCCATGCGAGTCGTAGAAAAGCATGTGTAGGGTATGTGAGTGTCTGATGGATAACGAGGTACCTAAACAACTTAACCTGAGTAGTAATGGGATAACTAATGAAAGAGGCATCGGTGAGAAATATCTGCTATTTGTTTTTTCATGCTCACTTGTGTCCCGTAGGACCCCGAGTACTTGATTCCTGTTCCTTGACTATTCGCACTATCCACATCCGGGAGGCCTTATGGACCCCCTGAGCCAGAGCTTGATTCATTTCTATTTCTTGGGGCCACAAAGTAGTTTGAGGTTTCGTTACTATCCTGTACTTATGCCATGCTTTACTGTTTATTTAAGATTGTGCGTGGAGCACCTGTACTGTTTTGTATGCGAAGTGTTTTCGCGGTATCGACAAGCCCGGTCACACTTTCGGGTTCCCAGTCGTTTACAGCCATTGACGCAAACCTTGGGTCCATCTCGGAGCTGGCCAACTTCGTTGCGGGTAGCTTAATGGGTGGCCCCCTGAAATATTTCTGAATCCTGTGATCGCTTTGTCGTGAATGCCTCGTTGGGTTTTGAGTTGGTTTTTCTGAGGTTGATCGAGTGTGTGTTGCTATTTGTGCACCCCTGCAGGGTAAATCTTTCTGAAAGCCGTGTCCGCGGTTATGGACGACTTGGAGCACAGTTTCTCGATCATAGACAGGTATAACTAAAGTACCGCTTTTAGTCTGACTAAATACCTGATTAGTAAATAGTGCAATACTCATGGAATGGATAATAAAACTACCAACGGATGGGATGTTCGTCCGCTTTCTCGTTGGTAAGCGGGAAGGAGGATGGATCTGTTAATTATACTGTTATAATTGTTGTTTCTAATTAACGGACATCCGTCTATCATTGGTTAGGCGGATGGTTAGCGAGTATCTCTAGGCTTGTTAGTTATTATCTTTTGCTGCAATTTTGCGTCACCCCAGGTATATGTCCCCTTTAGAGGCATAAAGACTTGCTGAGTACCCCTAGGGTCTCACACGATAAATTGTTTGATTCAGATGAACATGTGTATTCGCAAGATGGATACTGGGTGGAGGAGACGGATGATGTTGGCAACGATCACTCGGTGTAGAGATTCCGGGAACAGGGATCCGTGAGATCTGTGGGCGGGATGTGTTTATTTATGTGGCATCTTATGCCGATTTGCTTCTTATCCGTACTCGAATCTTGTTTTCCGCTTCCGCCTGATACTCTGATGTTTGATGTATGAGGAGCTATCCTAAACTATTATCTCTATCTAGGATATTTTGGATCTTGCCTTATGGCGTTGCAATATTTCTATTTCTTTTAGATGGAATGGCTCTGTGAAGAGTTGTATGGTGGCTTGCATACATACTCACTTGTGTATGTAGTTGATCCCTTCGCCTGCCGATTACGCCGCTTGTTCTTGTCCCGATGTTCTGAAAGTGGTTAGGACGGCCGAAAGGTCTACCTATGAGTGGCCCCTGGGCCCCACCGTACTATTTTAAACACTCTCGCTCATCCAGGCATGCAACTAAGAGCGTAATTCACCGAGGTAGTTACACTCCAGCAGCAGAGTCCAATAGGTTCCTTGAAGAATAGTTCAATCCTGCATAAAAAGTTTGGATGATCATCCAAGCAGTCAGTCCATGAGTGGGACAATTCTTTACCAAAGATTTCATTCTTTCCCAAGCTTGAGCAACATGTTCATTATCAAGTTGTTTAAACTTCATTATTTCACTTCTCATAGATATAATCTTAGTAGGAGGATAGTATTTTCCAATGAAAGCATATTTGCACTTAGTCCAAGAATCAATACTATTCCTAGTTAAGGAATTCAAACATTCTTTAGCTTTTCCTCTCAAAGAGAAAGGAAACAATTTCAGCTTAATAATATCACCATCTACATCCCTATGCTTTTGCATCTCACAAAGTTCAACAAAGTTATTTAGATGGGTAGCAGCATCTTCATTACCAATACTAGAAAATTGTTCTCTCATAACAAGATTGAGTAAAGCAGGTTTTATCTCAAAGAAAGTATCTTTAGGCACAGGTGGAGCAATAGATGTGCTCATAAAATCATTGTTGTTGGTGCTAGTGAAGTCACACAACTTAGTGTTTTCAAGAGTAGTCATTTTGTGTGTTTTCAAATAAGAAAGCAAACTAGTAAAACTAATTTTTGTGTTTTTGATAACAAAACAAGCAAACAAAGCAAAAAGAAACTAAGCAAAACAAAAATAACAAAGTAAAGATATTGGTTATGAGGGACTCCCCTTGTGAAGATGTCCTTGACTCCCCGGCAACGGCGCTAGAAAAATGCTTGATGGCTCAATGCACGGTGCCAAAAAAGTGCTGGTGCGTGGTTGATGTAGAGCTCGTTGGGAACCCCAAGAGGAAGGTATGATGAGCACAGCAGCAAGTTTCCCTCAGTACGAAACCAAGGTTTAATCGAACCAGTAGGAGCAAGGAAACACCCCAAAGGTGTTGCTAGCTGAGCCTTGGCAGGGCGCACTACCGGTGCTAGTAGCAACGTGGAGACCTGCACAACACAACTACAGAACTTTGTCCCCAACTTGCGATGAGGTTGTCAATCTCACCGTGTTTTGTGGAAAACAAAGGATTAAACGTATCGAATGGAAAGAAGTAAAAGTTTGCAGAAAGTAAACACAAAGCAGTAAACAGTTTATAGATTGTATGTAAAAGAAAAGGACCGGGATCCATAGTTCACTAGAGGTGGCTCTCCTTAAGATAGATAACATGTTGGGTGAACAAATTACAATGGGGCAATTGACAAACAATAAGAAAGCAATACATGCATATACTAATCATCTTTACTCCTTTGGAACTTGATTGGGCATTACAACATTATACATAGACCGCCATCCAACTACATCTATGACTAATAATCCACCTTTAGGTTATCATATGAAACCCCTCCAGTATTAAGTTGTAAGCAACAAATTATAGCTTCACGAACTGTGTGTAAAGTAAACAATATGATTGTTCTATGAACAAAGGATTGTTGTTTTCTCCCTAGTAGCAACAACACATATAGTACCTTAGAGATTTATGTCACTTCCCTAGATTACTAGAGGCATGAACCCACTATCGAGCATAAATACTAACTCTTGGAGTTGCTAGCATCTACTTGGCCAAGATAGCTACTAACAGCAAAAAGCATGCAAGATCACAAATAACAAAGACATGATAGAATCAATAATCAATCTGAAATAGCATCTCAATATCTATCGGATCCCCGCAAACACAACATGTATGAATTACAAATAGATGATCTTGATCATGAACGGAGCTCACAAGATCTAAACATGAAAGCACAAAGGAGGAGAACCAGCCATCTAGCTACTACATGGATCCGTAGTCCAAGGATGAACTACTCACGCATCGCACCGGAGGCTTGCATGGTGATGAAGAAGGCCTCCAGGGTGAATTCTCCTCTCCGGCAGGGTGCCGGGAAGAGCTTCAGATCCCTCCCAATCTAGGGACAGAGATGACGGCAACTACAGAATCTTTCGTGGATTTTTGATTGGGTACTTAGGGTTTTCGTCCCGAGGGCATCTTATAGTCGGAAGGGGAGGCTGAGGGGGTGCCTGGGCTGGCCACACCACCCCCTGACGCGGGCCAAGCCTGGCTGCACAGCTAGGTGTTGTGGCTGGCCTCTGGCCCTTCTCCGTCTCGTATTCTGGTATCTGATGACTTCCGGAAAAATAGGCACTTTGGCTTTTGTCCCGTCCAATTCTGAGAATATTCATTTTTTGACTTTCCTGGAACCAAAAATAGTAGAAAATAGGCAGCTGGCATTGTGGCTCTTGTTAATAGGTTAGTCCAAGAAATCATATGAAAAGTACTCCAGAGTGTGGACAAAACACAATAAAGTGGATAAAACTAAGCATGGAACATCAAAAATTATAGATACATTTGCAATGTATCAGCGTCCACCCTAGAACCCACATTGATGGCCGTGATGGTCGGGGGAGATGTGGGGAAAAGGGGTCGTGTTATCACTAGAACCCTTCAGGGGATAGGTGTTTCTGAGTGGAGTTATTATTAACTCATTTAATTATAAACTTAGTCTAAATTCATTTTGCAATTATAAATGTTGAAAATGGTTCTCCCTGATGCTACCTTTCCTGTTGACAATTGGTTAGAAGGAGAGAAGCTCAGGTTAGATGGATCCAACTTTTCCACATGGGTCATGTGCCTTCATGATCTCCTTAGCAAGAACAAAGTGGCCAACTACATGATCTACGAGATGTACTTGGAGCCACCCTATCTTCATGAGACCCAGGAGCAGCGGGATCACCACTGCTGTCCTCGTGTGATGGCCACATTCATATCTAGAACGAGTGCGCATATGGGAGTATGATCTGATGGGGGATTTCCTCTCCATAAAGATGGAGGAGAACTCCTCACTAGACGATCACTTGTTAAGCATATATCATGCATACATGAGTCTTGCATACTTCCTAGACAACTGGTCCGCAAGCTCTTTTGCAATAGGCGTGTTGCTACGGTCGCTGCCAACAAGCACTTGCCAGGATTTGCATTATGAGAGGCGACACAGAAACACGGGATTTCCACGAGTTCATATCACATTTCAGAGATGTGATGGTTGAACCCATTGTCGTTGAGGTCATCGATGACAAAGGTATATATTTGATATACAATTTTATAAATGTTATAATCTTTCAAACACATTTGTAGTGTTAAGTATATTTGATACTTATTCTATTTTACTGAAAATAGGTCCTTCTGCATAGAGGTGCTTGCTAGAGAGGAGGTGACATTGCGTGTTGACGGCGAGCATCATGATGATGGCCAACGACACTCTCCCTCAAACATTTATCACTTAGTTTATGTTTTAGGATGATTATTGTAATCAAAAGATTGTGAACTTCCTTAGTGTGTCTCACACTTTGTGAGACGGTTATTCATATCAACTTGTAACAAACAGTTGTTCCACTTTTATGAATGATTTCTATTTGCGTGCATATCTTGTTCGATTATATGTGAATTATCCTTGTTGTTTAAAACTAATTGATAATGCATGAACATTTGTAAAATATTGAAATGCCTTGAAAAATACCCAACTTAATGATATATTCATTTTGAATTAAACCATTGTTTAAATTCAAAGTTGTATTGATAATATGTGAAAGTCATTCGATTTCTTGTCACATATAAATCATGCCTAAGTTCGGAAAAATAACTTGAACACTGTGTATTACTTGAATACAAAGTGTTTGATGAATTGTTGAAAGTAAATACATATTCGATGTATTGTGTTTTAACAAAATGGTAATTATCATTATATGATTGTTTAAATGTGTAAAGAATTTTACCAAAGGAAACATGAGTATGAAACTATTTGATATGATCAAAGTGTTTCATCAACAAAAGGTATTAAAGATAAATGAGAATCCAATCACTATGATTTCATCAATATGAATGGAATTCGACTTTATAAGAATGGCATGAAGAAAAATTGTCGAATGCAAAGTGTTTTGAAATGTCAAAATGCAAAGCATCAAAATATGATATTTGATATCAAAATGGGTGAATAGATAGCGCCAAATAAATCGTTGTAGTGTAGATGTAGAGACCATTAGTTAAAAATAGTTAGCACTCAATTAGAATACATAATGAACCATCTAGATTCGTGAGATCGGCGCCATATCTAGTATGGATCATCATGAAAGTTTTGGGGTTATTCGATATAACCAAAACAATAGCGAATAAGTCCTTATAGAGTATTCATTGGAAACTTTAAATATGAAATCCATAGTTGAAACCAAAAGAGAAGCAAAACAAGTATTGCTTGGATTTGGTTGCATTCTTGAGAAAGTTCGCATTCAGTGATATTTCTCGATTATGAAGCAAATGGAAGATAGTGAAAAATACGATGAGGATTCAAAACCCTGCATCAGAGTGTTGAGAAGCGCAATGGAAAATGTTCCTGAACGATTCTCTTCACAAAGGAAAGAATCAATGATAATGATCATTGTGTTTTCCCCACTAGTGTTTTCACTGCATAAAGTAGGATTCAAAATGTAGCCCATATCTTGTATGGAGACATTTGTGAATCATTTGTCATGATTCTTGGAATATGACATACCTACGAACTACTAAGAAAATAATGGTAAACTAGAATTATGAGAAATCCTTGATGTCTACGCACTTCTATTCTTGTAGACAGTTGTTGGGCCTCCAAGTGCAGAGGTTTGTAGAATAGCAGCAAGTTTCCCTTAAGTGGATTACCCCAGGTTTATCGAACTCCGGGAGGAAGTGGTCAAAGGTATCCCTCTCAAGCAACCCTGCAATCAAGATACAAGAAGTCTCTTGTGTCCCCAACACACCCAATACACTTGCCAGGTGTATAGGTGCACTAGTTCGGCAAAGAGATAGTGAAATACAAGTGGTATAGATAATTATAAGTGATAACGGTGCTAGAAAAGAGCTTGACGGGTAGGAAGAGACTAAAGGCAACCTGAAATAAAGATGGAAGTAAGCAAACATGTAACAAATATAGTTGCAAACGGTGTTTTAATGCTTAGAAACAAGGCATAGGGATCATAATTTCTCTAGTTAACACTCTCATATAAATATCTTCTCTTCATGATACTACTCTGAACTACTCTCCGGTTGGACACTCTAATCCATGGTAGGGCTATAACAGCACACCTCAAAGTCCGCTTTCCCCATCTAGATAACCCCACACTATCACCTTGAGCGCTAGATGGTTCCAACAAACACCACAATTCCATAGAAACATCCAACTCCAAATATAACTCATAACAAGTATCTGTAATCTCTAGCCTAAGTGCCACCATGGTGTGCATGCTGTCACTTTCACACACATGGGGAGAGCGGAGATCTATTAAAGTGCTTGAGTAGCAAGGTAGATCTACTTGATTACAAAGCTCATGATCACTATATGATCATGCATAGAGAGAGATGAACACATAGCTACCGGTAGAACCCTTACCCTTGAGGAAGAACTACTCCCTCATCATCATGGGAATCAGCAACGATGATGGAGATGGTGGTGGAGTCGATGGAGATGGCTCCGGGGGCACTTCCCTGTCCCGGCAGGAAGCCAGAACAGAGACTTTCTGTCCCCTGAAACTCCCCTTCGGTGGCGGCGGTGTTGTGGAACTTTTCGTGGTTGGAGGCTAGATTCTTCAGGGTTTCTGCATCGGAGGCTTCTTATAGGCGAAAGGGCGATGTCAGAGGGTGGACCAGGGGGACCCGTGCCACCACATGGTGTGGCCAGCCCTAGGCCCTTCTCTATCTCGTCTTCTGGCTCCGTGAGTCTTCCGGTAAAATATCGACTTTGACTTTTGTCCAGTCCAATTCCGAGAATATTTCTTTTCCAGCTTTTCTGAAACCAAAAACAGTAGAAAATAGGCAACTGGCATTCTGGCATATTGTTAATAGGTTAGTTCTAGAAAATGTGTAAAAGTACTCCAAAGTGTGGACAAAACACAAGAAAGTAGATATAAAACAAGCATGGGACATCAAAAATTATAGATACGTTAGCAACATATCAACATCCCCAAGCTTAACTCATGCTCGTCCTTGAGTAGGTAAGTGATAAAAAGAATAATTTTTGAGGTGACATGCACCATAACAATCAAGATCAAACCATTTGCAAGCATTGAAAGCTGGGATCAAAGAACTCTAAACACATGAGCATGAAATATGAAGTTCTAACAATAAGACAAAGTAACTATGCTGCAACATGAAAGGATACAAACAAAGGTTCTTGAATAACAATGCATTGAAATACGTTTGTTTGTTTCACATATAGAAAACATAATGAGAATGGTATTCAGCTTGTCCCTCATAGAGTAGCAAACATAAATGCATAGGACACCTTCAAAGTTCATAAGGGTGACTAGATACAAATAGTTTAAGAACAAGCAATATCAAAGTTATGCATCAATCAACAAGTCTTGGGACAATGCACATTAAACTAAGAATGGCCACTATGCTCTCTCAATAGGTGCATAAAGATAGAAGATGGAGACTCAACATAAAAGTAAAAGAAAAGCCTTCATAGTAGGAAGCAGGGATTCAAGTCTCATAAAGAGCTTCCAAAAATTATGGTACTTATTAGCTTTCAGCTCTCATTGCCCCTATCATAAGCATCTTGAAGTGATTAAAGTTAAAGTGAACAAACTATGGAGTATATGCTTGACAAAGTATAAGTTGGAAATCTCATGTCCCTTGAATACGAGGGTCGCTCCTCATGCTACTCAAGTTTAGTTACCGGTAAGTTCTTGTCATAGTAAGTACATGTGTATCATAGAGAACCGCCAACGGGGTACCCCTTGCCCGATGATACGGAAGAATCCCCATATCAAAATTACAAGGCAAGCAGACAACGAGCATCTCAGCAATCTTCTTATTTACCATGGGAAAATGGTGCTTTTCTCTCTTTCCTCTTTTCTCATATCTTTTTTTTCTCAATCTCTATCTCTTTTTTATAAGAAGAATGCTTCATAGATTGCTCATTATGGTTACGCTGCAGGTTTCCACCATGATTAGGCATGGATTAGACCGGCGGCCCAGGCATTTCTCTAACACACATACATAACTCCATGGACTTACAAGCACCCCTTTCATTTCACACCGACGACATCCATAGACAAGAGAGCATGATATCAACTGGGTACAATGTACAAGTGCAATGTTGAAAGCGTTCCCCATGAAAGCATGGTTCTGCTAATCCCCAACGTATAAGTGCAAGCATATACAACAAAGATGACATAATGGTTCAAGTTTATTAGGGGCAAGAAAAGTAAAGTGTGTCATCAAGTTCATGAGATCTTTAATCACTAATTTTCACATAACAAGTTTAATTCGGAAGGTAGATAAAAACATGAATATACTTGGAATAGCAAATGCTAATAGGTTGGTATGGTGGACTCTTTGGAATAACTTGGTTTTATTTAGAGTTGGATGCATGAGTGGAACTCATACTTGGTTATGGAGACTAGCAAAAGACTGGGAGCGACCAACTAAGAGAGCAATAATGGTCATAATCATGCAAAGCGACAAAACATCATTAGTTAAAGCATAAAGTGATATTACAAGTCGAAAACTAAATAATCATAGAGGCTATGGTGACTTGGTGTAGTCTTAACATGGTGTGAGCATGCGCCAAGTCAACCCAAATAAAGCATGAAAGAAGAATATACCACAATATTATGCTTTTATATGCTAAAACAACGCATGATTCTTTCAAGGCACATTAAGCAATCTAAATTGTTTATAACATGTCATGCTAAAGTAATAATCACTAAGCATAAAGCCAAAAAAATATCAAGCATGACATGATAAAGCCTAAGTCACAGTCAAAAACAAGCTCCTTTTAAACCACTTAAGCATAAACTTTCCTACTCTTTTCCAACACCAATCGACTTATTTGAAACAACTCACAAAGATAATAATAAATAAAGATAAGTGATCTTGTCTCACAAATCCACAAAGAAGAACTAAAAATTTCTAAGCTCAAAGCACAAGAAAACTAAGGCTAAGCACAGTGCTAGCAAAAGAGAACACTCACAAAACAATAAGAATGAAAACTAGAGTGTTCTAAACAATGAAAGCAGAGTGTGTCTCTCTCCAAAAGAAGTGTGTTGGGATCCAACCAACTTATGTAAGCAAACCAAACAAAAAAAAACTAAAAAAAAAACAAAGACGCTCCAAGAAAAACACAATTGTGCATGAAACAATAAAAACGAAGTGTCTAGAAAGACCTGAGATTTTTATTGATGAACAAGGGGATGCCTTGGGCATCCCCAAGCATTGACGCTTGTACCTCTTGAATATTTATTGGGGTGACACGGGGTGGCATCCCCAAGCTTGAGCTTTTGTCCATTCTTCATCTCATTACATCATTCTTTTCCTACACCTAAAAATTTCCTTCATACAAAACTTCACACAATCTTCATTAGCAACATTAGTGCATTTAAAGGATAATAAACCTTTTGGGTTTAGTTTTAAAATAGCAAAACTTTTATTAAAAACATAAGCTAATGTAGCAATTCCTTCAAAAAGCTCAATTCCCCCCAAAAGAACCCAAAAAGGAATCAATAAGAAGCAAAGGAAATAATGGCAGAAATCTGTCAAAATAGACCAACAGGTAGAAACCGATTTTTTCGAAGACCTTTTGTTGCTCAAATCGAAAAGTCTTGAACTAACGAAAGTTATATAACAACCTGGGGCAGAAGAACGAAAAATTACAGCTCAATCCGACGTACAGAGATTTTTCACGAATTCTTACAGTGAAGCACAAAAATCTGTTTCGGGACATCAACTTTCCCAAATCTTACTTCTCTCTCATTAGAGGTTATTCTTGGCACAAAAATAAACAAAAATGATAAGGAGAGGTTATTACTGAAGCAATAACTTCTAAGACTCAACTAAAACTTTTGGGTTATCTCCCAATAAGTACTTTTCTTTAACGCCTTTAAGTTAGGCTTGATAGTTTGAGAAGATGCTCACATAAAAAATATGAATTGAAGTAAAAGAGAGTATCAAGAAGAAAATTCAAAACACATTTAAGTCTAACCCACTTCCTATGCATAGGAATCTTATAAAGAAATAAGTCATGAAAGCACAAAGCAACAAGCATAGTAAAGCAGAACAAGTGCAACTTCAAGACTTTCAACATAAAGAGGGGAAACTTAATATTGTTGAGATACCTAAAACCATGTTTCCCTCTCTCATAATAACTTTCAGTAGCACCATGAATAAAATTAACAATATAACTATCACATGAAACATTCTTATCATGAGCCACATGCATAAAATGATTATTACTCTCCACATAAGCATAGTCATTCTTATTAATTGTAGTGGGAGCAAATTCAACAAAATAGCTATCATTATTATTCTCATCACCATAATCATCAAATATAGGAGGCATATTGTAATCATACTTAATTTTCTCCTCAATAGTAGGTGGACTGAAAATATCATATTCATCAATGTAATCAGCATATATTGGAGGTTTGGTATCATCATAAGCAATAGAATAGCTATCTTCCAAAGCTGCAGAACTAAAAAGATCATTTTCATAAAAACTAGCTTCCCCAAGCTTAGTACTTTCCATAGCATTAGCAATAATGGTGTCCAAAGAATTCATACTAACAACATTGCTATTAGCATGCAAATAAAGTTCCATAGGTTTTTTAATTTTCTCTTCAAACACTTCATGTCCTAACTCAATATAAATACTATAAAGCTCTCTAATTTTGTTATTGTTTTCCATTAAGCCTAAATAGTGAAAATAAAAACAAGAAACAAAAAGATATAATTGTGGAATCTAAAGGAAATAACTTCGAGCACTCACACACCAGCAAACGCACTAGAAAATAGCTTAGTAGCCTGTGAGTACCTTTTACCTTACCTCCCCAGCAACGGCGCTAGAAAATAGCTTTGATGGCGCCTGGTTGACGTGGGAGCTTCTTCTCCTTCAATCCCCAGCGACGGCGCCAGAAAATAGCTTTGATGGTGCGTGGTTAACGTGGGAGCTTCTTCTTCTACAGTCCTTGGCAATGGCGCCAGAAAATAGCTTGATGTCTATGCACTTCTATTCTTGTAGACAGTTGTGTAGGGGTTCCGCGCATAAAAACAATAAATTTTACTCTACGCCCCTGAACCCCTGAAGCTGCCAGGACCTATCTATTAGTAATACAGTAACGGGAGGGGCTTTTCGCGAACTTACCCTTGAAGACCGAAAAGCATTGTCAACGCTCAGGAGAGCGTGGTTGATGTAGACGAGCCGAAGCCGACCTCAAGGTCGTGATGAAGTCCTTACGCTCCTTCTGGCTCCAACGACTTGAGTGCCTCAAGTGCGACACCTCGCTGGGAGTTACACACGTCTGGTGCCTGACGATGACTCCCGCTTCCCCGATCCAGCAGCAGTTGCGGAAGTAGAGCTCCTAGATCTGAATCCCGCAGCGCGACGGCGCACCGCGGTGAAGATGTCTCTCGCTCGCGCAGTCCAGACTTGGGACCACGATCACGAGAGAGAGAGGGGGAGAGAGAAAATATCAATTAGAGGTCTTCCGAAAAGTGGGGAGACCTTTATTGATTATTGTGTGTGTTTTTCTAGGCCAAATACCCCACTTTATATAGGGGGGGGGAGGTACTACCTCCCCTCAAGTCCCAGGGTGGGACTAAAGGAGAGGAGGGGGCAGGAGGTGGCCACCGGCCACCTAGTGGGCTCCGCGGGGGGGGGGGGGGGAGGGGGGGCTAGACCAGCCGGCCTCCCCTTTGGCCCCTCTCCCCTTTCTCCTTTTCCCTAATGGGCCCTCTCCCTCCGGAATTGGCCCATTAAGCCTTTTGACCTTTTAATTGATTTTCTCTTTATTAAATAATTATGAATAAATGATTAAATCAATATTTAACATTCTAATCTCCGTGGCCATGGAACACCTTCCACCTCCACTCCAGACATCCTCCGGACTTGCCGAAACCCTTCCGGTTTTCACCCTTCTTTTCTTCGGCGATTCTACCGATCCTATAAATGCTCTCTAAGCATCATCAAACCCTTAAGCGTGATACCCCACGGTTCGGGAACACTCCAGACATGGTCGGGACATTCCCGCATGAATGATCAACAGAGGGACCTGGATGGCCATGTGACCCCTGTGCGTTCCACGAAGATCTTTCGTCGTTTGAACCGGGACAGTCGTGTCTTATTGTCTCTCGATACTTGCATTGCCCGAGATCTGATCAATGACATCACCATGTCGTGTTCAATCTCGTTACTGAACAACGCTATTTGACTCGTTCCGACAAGTGATATCCCCGTGATCTAATCACACGCTGTGCAGCTATTGGATATAACTTCTTCGAGTGGGCCCTTGAGTATCCTCCCGTCACATGGACGGACAAATCCCGCTCTTGACATATATTGCCTCTACGGTTTCCTTCGAATACCTGAACACACCTTTATAACCACCGTTTTACCAGATGGCATTTGATGCTATCTAAGCACTCTCGGGAGACAGTGATTGATATAGCCTCACGGTCTAAGGAATAGTCTACGAGGATCCATTTCTAATCATCGTAACTTGAACTTCATGACATGATCGAATCACGATGTTTAGGTTGGGTATTGGTTCATCATCTCATTCTTAGAATGAGATGACCTCATTTCCAACTGGCATAAATGCCACATGATCAGGAAACATGATCATATGTTGACCAATGAACCAGTGACTAGAGTTTCACTGGGAACCACTGGTTTGCTTGTATATCACACGTGTATTGATGTTTCCACTCAATACAGTTAGCATGATATAAAACTTAATCATAAACTATATTAAATATGATAATAGTCCTTACTACTATTTGTCTCTAGGGCATATTTCCAATAGTCTCCCACTTGCACTAGAGTACAAATACACTAGCTGCATTTGTTCTTAATTATTGGCACCATATATCCGGTACCTAGAACATGCTTGCTCATGGAAGAGGTTGAGTCTTGGGTCTGTACTTTACAGTCCCAAATCCTTTGCAACTTACTAATGTCACTTTGATTGACATTAATATTGTATCATCACATGACAGCATCTGTGTGTATGCGTCGTCGCTATGGCAGCAGAACGAGGCATGATTCCAGGAGCCTACATTGACGTTAGATCAACCTCGAGGGCTTTCTCATGGGCACTGTGCCCTGGGACACATCATTCTACGTTAAAAGCGAAATAGCCCCGCCATAAAATTATACAACACTTTAGATGGTACCCTTATCTATTATTATAAATATAATCATCGAAACATGAGTGTACTCTGTGCAACTTTCGATGTTTTGTTCACCTTGCTTCCTACTTGACTTTAGTCGGTATTACAGGAGTTTCCAACACATTCCCTTATAACATAACCCTTTATGCTTTAAGATATGTCATCCTTTATGGATTTGGAAAACATGTCTACAGTTCTCTATTAGACAATGCGGATAAACTTAGCTCAACGTTCAGTGATTCAAACTTAATTACTTTTCAAACGTTCCATATTGGATCATATATTATGTTAAGTTATCATCATGGTTTACTAAGATAGAACCTATGTCTTAACATAGTGGATGATGATCATCCTTTTCTTTCTTTTAACCATTGATGTCAAACTTAATGATATTCCTAATTTTCATCATTAAGGACTAGTTCCTTAATTAACTTCTATTCTGAAACAGCTTTCAGAATCCTTTAAGGAATACTACATAATATCATAATACGGTTATTATCAACTTCTACATCTTATGAATCCTTATTTATAAGTATTTGCGCTTTCATCCTTAACTTACTTAAGAATTACTCCTATAAGCTCCCACTCAAACTATGTTGCTAACATATTTGGGTATGAGTCAGTACTCTTACTCAAAATATGTTCCTACATATTTGAATTTGAGTCTTATGTTGCTCCCACTTAAAAATATGTCAATCACATATTGTTTGAGGAAGACTTTCATAGCTCCCACTCAATTATATGCAAATTGCATATCCACTCACTATTTTGAATAACTTCAGAATCCTTTGATCAAATATCAAACTTGGAGATTTACTATGAGATACTAGTACTTTACTAGTTTTAAATCCACTAGACATTTATCACACATGAATCAAATTCATTTGAATTTGTCCAATACTTGACAAATTTTGCTTTTGTCATTCACCCCTTTTTCCTACTATGGCTTTGCAGTCATTTGGGAAAATTCCAAGTAACTCCTTTTACTTGTGAGATTTAGCAATGAATTGCTTTCTAATCTCAAGGGAATTTTACTTTTAGGATTTCTCATAATTCTAGTTTACCATTATTTCCTTTGTAGTTCGTAGGTATGTCATATTCCAAAAATCATGACAAGTGGTTCACAAATGTCTCCATACAAGATATGGATTTACATTTTTGAATCCTACTTTATGTAGTGAAAAACAGTAATGGAGGGAAAAACACAATGATCAAAATCATTGATTATTTCTTTCCGTGAAGAGAATCGTTCAGGAACACTGTCCGTTGCGCTTCTCAACACTCCGATGCAGGGTTTTGAATCCTCGTCGTGTTTTACACAATTTTCCATTTGCTCCATAATTGAGAAACATCCCTAATAGTGGGCTTTCTCAAGAATGCACCAAAATCCAAGCAATACAAATCTTGCTTTCCTTTTGGTTTGAGCTATGGGTTTCGTATTCAAAGTTTCCAATGAATACTCTACAAGGACTTATTCGCTATTGTTTTGGTTATATCGAACAACCCCAAAACTTTCACGAATTCAAATGGTTTACCAATTCTAATTGAGTGCTAACTATTTCTTAACTTATGATCTCTACATATACACTACAACGATTTATTTGGTGGCTTCTATTCAACCCCTTTTGATATCTAATATCACATTGTGATGCTTTGTATTTTGACGTTTCAAAACACTTTGCATTCCACAATTTCTTTCATGCCATTCTTATAAAGATGAATTTCATTGCTATTGATCAAATCGTAGTAATTAGATTCTCTTTTATACATATACCCTTTGTTGATGAAACACTTTGATCAAATCAAATGGATTCATATTCATGTTTCCTTTGGCAAACTACTTTAAACATTTAAACAATCATTTAATGATAATTACCATTTTTCTTTAAAACTCAATACATTAGATATGTATATACTTTTAACAATTCATCAAACACTTTGTATTCAAGCAATACACGGTGTTCAAGTTATTTTGCCGAACTTAGGCATGATTTATATGTGACAAGAAATCGAATGACTTTCACATATTATTACATAACTTTGAATTTAAACAATGGTTTCATTCATTAATGAAATATCATTAAGTTGGGTATTTTAAACAAGGCATTTTAATGTTTTACAAATGTTCATCCATTATCAATTAGTTTCAAACAATAAGGATAATTCACACATAATCAAACAAGATATGAACACGAATAGAAATCATTCATAAAAGCAGAACAACTGTTTGTTACAAACTGATATGAATAACTGTCTCACGAAGTGTGAGACACACTAAAGAAGTTCACAATCTCTTGATTACAAAAATCATCCTAAAACATAAACTAAATGATAAATGTCGAGGGAGAGTGTCGTCGGCCGTCATCATCATGCTCACCATCAACACGCAACGTCACCTCCTCTCCAGCAAGCACCTCTATGCAGAAGGACCTGTTTTCACCAAAACAGAACAAGTATCAGATATACTTAACACTGCAATGTGTTTGCACGATTATAACATTTATAAAACTGTATATCAAATATATACCTTTGTCGTTGACGACCTGAGCGACATCTGGTTCAACCAACACATTCCTGAGATGTGTCATGAACCGGTGGAACTCCATTTCCGTGTCGCCCCTCATTACGCAAGTCCTGACTTGTGCTTGCTAGCTTGGTGGCAGCGACTGCAGCACATCAGCATTTGCGAAAGAGCCTGAAATCCAGACGTCTAGGAAGTATGCTGGCCTCATGTACACATCATGCATGTGCTGTAAGTGGTTGTCCAGTGACGAGTTCTCCTCCATCTTAATGGAGAGGAAGTCTCCCATCAACTCATGCTCCCAAATGCGTGTCTGATCCACGAAATGTGTCCTAAGCTGTAGCATCACCGAACGAGGGTTGGCATCACCCACGAAAGGCCACAGCTCGTCCACCATTCCGAAACGCATCACAACTGAAATATAGGAGGCCATCTCCCGACGGAGATAGCGGTCTTTCCGCTCCTCTGGGGTCTCAAGGTCTGTGGACGGATCCAAATCCATCCCGTCGAGTATGTAGTCGACCATGTCGTTCTCGCTAAGGAGAACATGGAGACTGGCAACCCAAATGGAGAAGTTCGATCCATCTAATCTGAGCTTCTCTCCTTCTAACCATTTAATTGTCAACACGAAAGAGCCCATCTACATTTATAATTGCAAAAGTAATTTAGACTAAGTTTATAATTAAATGAGTTAATAATAACTCCACTCAGAAACACCTATCCCTAGTGAGGGTTCCTAGTGATAACACGACCCCTATCAGCCACATCTCCCCCGATCGTCACGGCCATCAATGTGGGTTCAAGGGTGGACGCTAAACGTCGGTCACATCATTCATGCGACTCGTGCTCGATCTTTCGACCATCCGTGTTCTGAGGCCACGCTTCTCTAGCGTGCTAGGCTCGCCAACTCAACCTTAGTGTATTCGTTGTGCAACATGGCTTACACCCACTGTATGCGAACGTAGATATGTATGACACCCAGGCCTGTCACCCTGGATCGTCTCATACCGAAGAACTTTCTTGGTGGTGCACACTAAGGGGGAACACAATCGTTGGTAATTTTAACAGGGATCATTTTATTAGGCTACCTTCGAGTATCTAATACTAGCACACAATAAGACATACAAACAACAACATTGAATGTAAATGCTATGTGATATGGTCCTTCACGTCATGATCTCCATCCGTCATCACTGGGTTCCGGCACCAGGGTTCCGGCGCCGTAGACACCAGGGTACCGGTGTCATTCCGGTGTGGTAGTTTGTCATTACCGTGACTATCTACTACTATGCAACAAAAGGTAATTACTTTACCTTTGCCACAACCATATCACAAAGCAATGCCCCTGCAAAACAAAGTTAGACGCTTCTACTTTATCTTTGCATGTTTTACGTGGCTGAATGGGCTTTCGCACAAGAACCGTTCTTACCTACGAACTTTCAGCCCAACGCCGATCAAGTAGTTGTCTCTACTACACCCCTTTCGGGGCCCTCCATTGCAAATGGTATACCAACTAATGCGAGAGAGACAGACACCCCCCTAAGCCACTTTATACGGTACAAGCCGTATGTCAAGCGTGGACCAGTCTCGCGAATGAACGCGTAAAGTCGGTTGGGGGCCACTTCATCAAGCATTACTACGGTATACACAAGTACACATGGGAGGGTAACAACTAAAAGATCAACGCCCACACGCTACATCTCGTGTGTTCTACCCGTACTAGCATTACTACGCATAGATCTAGCTCTGATACCACTTTAGGGGTTCCGCGCATAAAAACAATAAATTTTACTCTACGCCCCTGAACCCCTGAAGCTGCCAGGACCTATCTATTAGTAATATAGTAATGGGAGGGGCTTTTCGCAAACTTACCCTTGAAGACCGAAAAGCGTTGTCAACGCTCATGAGAGCGTGGTTGATGTAGACGAGCCGAATCCGACCTCAAGGTCGTGATGAAGTCCTTACGCTCCTTCTGTCTCCAATGGCTTGAGTGCCTCAAGTGCGACACCTCGCGGGGAGTTACACACGTCTGGTGCCTGACGATGACTCCTGCTTCCCCGATCCAGCAGCAGTTGCTGAAGTAGAGCTCCCGGATCCGAATTCCGCAGCGCGACGGCGCTCCGCCGTGAAGATGTCTCTCGCTCGCGCAGTCTAGACTTGGGACCACGGTCACGAGAGAGAGAGGGGGGAGATAAAATATCAATTAGAGGTCTTCCCAAAAGTGGGGAGACCTTTATTGATTATTGGGTGTGTTTTCTAGGCCAAATACCCCACTTTATATAGGGGGAGGGGAGGTACTACCTCCCCTCAAGTCCCGGGGTGGGACTAAAGGAGAGGAGGGGGGAGGAGGTGGCCGCCGGCCACCTAGTGGGCCCCGCGGGGGGGGGGGGGGCTAGGCCCAACCGACCTCCCCTTTGGCCCCTCTCCCCTTTCTCCTTTTCCCTAATGGGCCCTCTCCCTCTGGAATTGGCCCATTAAGCCTTTTGACCTTTTAATTGATTTTCTCTTTATTAAATAATTATGAATAAATGATTAAATCAATATTTAACATTCATTCACACATTATCTAATCTCTGTGGCCATGGAACACCTTCCACCTCCACTCCAGACATCCTCCGGACTTGCCGAAACCCTTCCGGTTTTCTCCCTTCTTTTCTTCGGTGATTCTACTGATCCTATAAATGCTCTCTAAGCATCATCAAGCCCTTAAGCGTGATACCCCACGGTTCGGGAACACTCCAGACATGGTCGAGACATTCCCGCACCAATGATCAACAGAGGGACCTGGATGGCCATGTGACCCCTATGCGTTCCACGAAGATCTTTCATCGTTTGAACCGGGACAGTCGTGTCTTATTCCCTTTGTCTCTCGATACTTGCATTGCCTGAGATCTGATCAATGACATCACCATGTCGTGTTCAATCTTGTTACTGAACAACGCTATTTGACTCATTCCGACAAGTGATATCCTCGTGATCCAATCACACGCTGCACAGCTATTGGATATAACTTCTCCGAGTAGGCCCTTGAGTATCTTCCCATCACATGGGCGGACAAATCCCGCTCTTGACATATATTGCCTCTACGGTTTCCTCCGAATACCTGAACACACCTTTATAACCACCGTTTTACCAGATGGCATTTGATGCTATCTAAGCACTCTCGAGAGACAGTGATTGATATAGCCTCACGGTCTAAGGAATAGTCTACGAGGATCCATTTCTAATCATCATAACTTGAGCTTCGTGACATGATCGACTCACGATGTTTAGGTTGGGTATTGGTTCATCATCTCATTCTCAGAATGAGATGACCTCATTTCCAAATGGCATAAATGCCACATGATCAGGAAACATGATCATCTTTTGACCAATGAACTAGTGACTAGAGTTTCACTGGGAACCCCTGGTTTGCTTGTATATCACACGTGTATTGATGTTTCCACTCAATACAGTTATAACATGATATAAAACTTAATCATAAACTGGTTCATTGGTCAAAAGATGATCATGTTTCCTGATCATGTGGCATTTATGCCATTTGGAAACGAGGTCATCTCATTCTGAGAATGAGATGATGAACCAATACCCAACCTAAACATCGTGAGTCGATCATGTCACGAAGCTCAAGTTACGATGATTAGAAATGGATCCTCGTAGACTATTCCTTAGACCGTGAGGCTATATCAATCACCGTCTCCCGAGAGTGCTTAGATAGCATCAAACGTCACTTTGTAATACAGTGGCAATAAAGGTGTATTCAGGTATTCAGAGGAACCGTAGAGGCAATATATGCCAAGAGCGGGATTTGTCCGTCCACGTGACTTAAAGATACTCAAGGGCCCACTCGGAGAAGTTATATCCAATAGCCGCGTAACGTGTGATTTGATCACAGGGATATCACTTGTCAGAACGAGTCAAGTAGCTTTGTTCGGTAACGAGATCGAACACGACATGGTGATGTCATTGATCAGATCCCGGGCAATGCGAGTGTCAAGAGACAAAGGGAATAAGACACGACTATCCCGATTCAAACAACAAAAGATCTTCGTGGAATGCATAGGGGTCACATGGCCATCCAGGTCCCTCTGTCGATCATTGGTCCAGGAGTGTCCCGACCATGTCTGGAGTGTTCCCGAACCATGGGGTATCACGCTTAAGGGTTTGATGATGCATAGAGAGTGTTTATAGGATCGGTAGAATCATTGAAGAATAGTAGAGAGAAAACCAGAAGGGTTTCGGTAAGTCCGGAGGATGTCCGGAGTGGAGGTGAAAGGTGTTTCATAGCCACGGAGATTGAATAATATGTGAATGAATGTTAAATATTGATTTAATCATTTATTCATAATTATTTAATAAAGAGAAAATCAATTTAAAAGGTCAAAAGGCTTAATGGGCCAATTCCGGAGGGAAGAGGACCCATTAGGGAAAGGCAAGAGGAGAAAGGGGCCAAGGGGGTGGCGAGCACCCTAGTGGGCCAGCCCCCCATGCCTCCCCCTCTCCTCTCCTTTAGTCCCACCCCGGGACTTTGAGGGAGGTAGTACCTCCCATCCCCCTATATATAGTGGGGGTATTTGGCCAGATAAATATACACAATATTCAATAAAACGTTTCCTCACTTTTGGGGAGGCCTCCAATTGATATTCTCCTCTCTCTCTCTCTCTCCCGTGACCGTGGTCCCAAGTTCGGACTGCTCGAACAAGAGACATCTTCACCACGGAGCGTCGTCGAGCTGCGGGATTCAGATCCAGGAGCTCTACTTCCACAATTGCTGCTGGATCGGGAAAGCGGGAGTCATCGCCAGGCACCGGACATGTGTAACTCCTCGCGTGATGTCACACTTGAGGCACTCAAGTCGTTGGAGCCACAAGAGCGCAAGGACTTCATCACGACCTTGAGGTCGGCTTTGGCTCGTCTACATCAATCACGCTCTCGTGAGCGTCGACAATGTTTTCGGTCTTCAAGGGTAAGTTCGCGAAAAGGCCCTTTCGTTACTGCATTACTAATAGATAGGTCCTGGCAACATCAGGGGTTCAGGGGCGTAGGGTAAAATTTTATTATTTTCATACGCGGAACCCCTACACGCGCCGGTGAAGGACGAGCATGCGAGCCCACCGCGCAGGCGCCGCACGCCTCTCTCGCCGCCTCACTGCCTCCGCTTGGGCAGGCCCAAGCCCGAGCCCAAGAAGGAGTGGACGCCATCGCCGGAGTACAAGGCGACAACGCTCCAGCTAGCGGACGGCAAGGACCCGGAAGAATTTCTAGGTCAGAGGATGCTGGAGCGGGCATCCTTCAACACCGTCCTGCCGGCCATCGACGAGTTCGCCACTAGGTGGTCCGTGCAGGACTGGCGGTGAGAGCAGGCCGAGCGCGCCAGGCGCCACGGCCTCGTCGTCGACATCGATGACGACGAGGGGGCGACTGGTCCTTCCATGAGGCTGGTGCGCAGGACCAGCGGCGGGGTTTAGTCGCCCAGCAACGACGGCAATGAGGACGGTCTGTTCGACTATGCCGCGGCGATGTACCACCGGCTCGGGATCGGTCGTGGCCGCCATTAGATGGGGTTCTTTTTTTGTAAATTTTTGTTAAATTTAAACTATTCGTCTATGTTTCGGTGAATTTTGAACTGTTTGTCCAAATTTCTACTAAATTTAAAATATTTAAATTTTGTTATGGGGACATGGCTGGGAGCTGGTGCCCCCCCCATTTGGCAACATCGCACCGACGCCCCCCAATACGGGCAAAAAATAGGCTGCGTCGGAGCCCGTATGGGGGTTACGAGTGGAGATGCTCTAAGAGCATCTCCACTCGTTGGCCGTTCCCAGGCCGAAATCCGAATCTAAATAGCGCCGGGCGGACGAAGATTTCGGCCTAGGAATGGCCGATTTCCCACTCGCGTTCCTAGGCCGAGTTCCCAGGTCGGCGTAGTTTCGCCCAAATTTGGTTCAATTTTGTCCAGTTTTCGGTATATTTTGGCATATTTCGAATACAGAGCAATGTTCGGCATAGTTCTGGATGAAATCAACCATAGTTCGGCATAAATTAAAACATAGTTCGGCAAACAATGAAAATACAACATATTTCGGCCTTGTTCGGCCAGATTCATGCTAGGCATCTATGTGTTTCCCCTGCGTATCTATAGGTGCTCAACCAGATCATCCTGGAGCTGTTGATGCACTACCAGGTCTCGAATGTCCTGACGCATGGCGACGAAGGCAGCCCAGGTTGGTGGCACCTGGTGATCAGGCTGTGCAAGAGGTCCCTGTCTGTAGTATGGCTCGTTCTGCTCGACCAAACTCACTGGGTCCTTCCTCTCATCCTCAATGATCATGTTGTGCAAGGTCACACAACAGTTCATCACTTCCCACATCTGATCTTTTGACCAGGTCATTGCAGGAAACCGGACAACTACAAACCTTTGTTGGAGCATACCAAATGCCCGCTCCACATCTTTCCTGCAAGCTTCCTGTTCCTTGGCATACTGAGCATGCTTGGGAAGTATTGGGTTTGAGATAGTCTTCATAAATGTTGGCCATATTGGATAGATGCTACCTGGAAGATAGTATCCCTTGTTGTAGTGATGCCCAGTGATCTCAAAGTCCACGGGGGGGGGGGGGGGGGGGGGGGATGACCCTCAACAAGCTTGGCAAACACATTTGAGGAGTTGAGAACGTTGATGTCGTTGTTTGATCCTGCCATGCTAAAGAGTGTCAGATCCAAAGATCATGTATAGAAACTGCCTCAAGTATCACAGTGCAACCTCCTTTGTGGCATTTGTACATCCCCTGCCATGCAAATGGACAGTTCTTCCAGTGCCAATGCATACAGTCTATGTTTCCAAGCATCCCAGGGAATCCTCTTTTTTCATTGACTGCGAGATCCGAGCAGTGTCTTCAGCAGTGGGTGTTCTCAAGTATTGTGGACCAAACACTACAATCACCGCCCTGTAGAACCGGTACAAGAAATCGATGGCGGTGAACTCAGCCATGCGAAGATAATCATCAGCACTGTCACCTGGCGCTCCGTATGCAAGCAACCTCATCGCCACTATGCACTCCTGCAGTGAGGAAAACCCAACCATGTCGGTGCAGTCTTTCTTGTACACGAAATAGGGGTCGAATTCCCGGACGGAGTGCACGATCTCGAGGAAGAGCTTTCGGCTCATCCTAAAACGGCACTAAAACACGACCTCTTCGTGGAGCGGCTCGTCGGCGAAGTAGTCAGCGTACATCATGCAGTAGCCCTTCGCCCGCTGCCTTGCTTTGCACTTCCGGCGACCCTTCGCCGAGCCTCCACGCTTCGGCGTTGCAGTCTGCATGTATAGCCATGCCAGGGAGGCGAGGATTTGCACGTGCTCTACATCTTCGACGGCTGCGGCGTTCTCTTCCTCCAGCAACACGGCGAACAACTCTTCATCGTCGGAGTCCATGGCCGAACAGGCCAATCGTCGAACACTTGGCGGGCGAGGTGGTAGGAGCTAGAAGCGTGGCCGAGCTACGACGAAGGAAGGGCGGCGAAAGTGCCCTAGGTTGCAGGGGAACTTGCGGCGATGGCGGCGGACCTATCTAGAAGCGCGAGTTCGGTTTGAATTGGCGGAGCTTCACCGGCGCAAGCATGGCGGCTGGGGGTGAAATCCTTTGCCGCGGGGGAGATGACTGGTGATTGGAAATGGGATGTCGCGCCGATAGGGCTGGCCCACCCACGTTTTCTCTCCATCCGGTGTTCCCAGGCCGTTCCCGACGCTTCGGGTTTGGCCTGAGAACATCGGACCAATTTTGGGCTAAATCCGGACAAAACCGGCGTCCTGAGAACGCGACTGGGCAAAAAATCACTGTCCGGACCAAAAATACGCCTGAGGAATGCCGTCCTCGGAACGCGAGTGGAGATGCTCTAAGGGCAGCCAGAGCGTACACATCGCTAAATCTGAGGAAAAGCAGAATTTGGCTTCAGCCTACAATATAGCGATAGCTCCACAACGTTGGTGATTCCAAATTATCTGTACCGTGGGTCCTGGTACTGACATCAAATAGACTTTTTCCAACCGTTCTCTCTCCTTATCCAACCTCTTTCTTCCCCAACCACGGGAAAAATCCCGTCTAGCTGGTTCTTCTCAAATCCAATCTCGCCATCTTCTGTTCCTTGGGCTCGGCATCGCGCCGGAGCTCGGCAAGCTTGTCCCAGTACTCTGCCCTCTAGACGGTCCACTGACCACCGCTCCTGCTTGCTCCTCCCATAAACTCTTCTGCCACTTCTCACCGCCGGGTACGCGCACTGCCCCTCGACCAGCTCCCTGCAGCAGTACGCAGCTAACTCCGGCAGAGGCTTCGACGAAATCTTCCAAGCGGAGGCACGAGAGATTGAAGACACAGCGAGCGGATGCTTTTTTTAATCCCGTCTATCGATTTGGAATCGAAGCAAGAGCTTGCGCCGGTTCCCTCTTTTCTCTAATTTGGAACTACCCACAACGTTTAGGAACTAGTTCCAAATGCCAAAAAGTCAATTTAAAACTACTTGTGGCTACACACTCTGGGTGCCCTAAGGGCTTGGACTTGGGCTGGGTCTGGTGCAGACTAGTAACGTGGCTGAGCCAGTCCCACCGGCAGTATGGACCAAACCCTGAACCCTAGCCAGAGCCTGCTTTCCCCTCGAGAAAAAAAGAAGTAGCTCGAGCCTGCCTTGCCGTCGCGATGCCGCCGGCGGCCGGGGAGCTCGCCGGAGCTCGAGGAGGAGTCGGGGCAGAGAGGGTATTCATCGGCGCCGGATGCAACCGCGTTGTGAACAACGTCTCTTGGGGCGCTTGTGGCCTCGTCGCCTTCGGCGCCCAGAACGCCGTCGCCCTTTTCTCCCCTTCGGTTCGTCGCTCTGGTCCTACTCTCGCTCTTGTTTTTTAGGTATTCTGTCTGATTCAGTTGCTCGCAATTCGTGTCTGTGCTGGGACAGAGAGGGGAGATCGTGACGACGCTCCCGGGGCACAAGGCGGCGGTGAACTGCACACTCTGGCTCCCAACCAAGAAGGATGTACTCAGAGGTATGCTGCCTCCTCCTCTTTGCACCTATTTTCTTTGTCTATTTTAACTCTTTGTTCTGTTGTATCTGAACTGAAACGATTAGCTCGGAGATTCATGCCGAAACAACACCATGTGATGTACCACTGCTGATGCACCGAGTTACATTTTAACGCAAAATTAGAGAACAAACTGAGAAAAAAAATGTCACTCTGAATAATTTTGGGCCTTGAGAGGAGCTATAGCTATAGATACGTGTATAGGCCAACTAGGAGTATAAAAGAAACTTTGGGCTGATCCTTACGTCCTGAGAACTGAACCGTTGGTAATGGTTTGTTTCATTTGTCCCTCTGCAGTTCGACACACGGAGACACACTATCTACTTTCTGGAAGTTCTGATGGTGCCATTATGGCATGGAAGATTGGTTCTGGAAAAGATGAGGTGAATTTCTTCTGTTTCACCATTTTGTACTTGTTGTCCTTTGAACGAAACATGTACTCCAATATTTGACATCTGATTCATTTCCCCTCTCATAAGCTTGCTGGGAAACTGTTATTCTGTTTATCTTGGTCAAGTTGACCCAAGTTGTTTGATTTGATGTTTATGTCTGCTTTGCAGTGGTCTCATGCTTTGCAACTGCCAGTAATGCATAAGAAAGGTGTGACCTGTCTTGCTGGAAGGATGGTATCGGATACGGTTTCAATTTTCGCTTCCACCTCCTCAGATGGAATGGTGGTTATCTGGGAAATGGCAGTTGACCCTGCTGCCGGTGGTAAGATGATTTACCAGCATTTTGGTATTCCGTGCATCGAGCCTAATATTATTGATTGTATCTTAAAGAGTTGCATTGACCGTTGGCCTGTCTCTGAGGCAAAACTTCTTGAAGCTTCTGAAAATGTGTTATGTCATCCTGCATCAGTTATTTGGTTTCTCTTCTGCAGGCAGCTGCAAGGTCGCTTGTTTGCATTCTCTTTCTGTTGGCTTAAAACCAATGGTTTCACTTTCATTGGCGGTGTTGCCGGAGCAGGAAGGCTGTCTAATTTTAGCAATGGGAGGGCTAGATCATAAGGTTCATATCTATTGTGGGGATCAGTCAGGCAAGGTTTGTAAGACTTTTTTTATCACTTCCGTTGCTATATCTGCCCGCCTTTCTTGTCCTGACTAGCATTTTATGATGCGCAGTTCATTAAAGCCTGTGAACTTAAGGGTCATTCTGATTGGATCAGAAGTCTAGACTTTTCGTTACCTGTGATGGTGGGCAGTGAAAAGCACAGCCTTTTTCTTGTTAGCTCGTCTCAGGACAAAACCATTCGTATATGGAAAATGACTTCAGATTCTGTTTCTTCTTCCTCCATGGTGCAACCAAGGAAGGAGAATATTGGGATGGCCTCCTATATTGAAGGTCCTCTATTTGTAGCCGGTAATGCAAGTTACCAAGTATCGTTGGAGTCTCTTCTTGTTGGGCATGAGGATTGGGTATATTCAGTAGAGTGGCAGCCTCCTACACTGTTACTGGGTGCTGAAGCTCATCAGCCAATGAGTATATTATCTGCATCTATGGACAAGATGATGATGATATGGAGGCCAGAGAAAACTACTGGCCTTTGGATAAATTCGGTGACAGTCGGTGAATTAAGTCACTCAGCACTTGGATTTTATGGTGGCCATTGGGAACCTGATGGCAAATCTATTCTTGCACATGGCTATGGTGGATTTTTTCATATGTGGAGAGATGTTGGACTGGATTCTGAAAATTGGCAGCCTCAGATTGTCCCATCTGGTCATTTTGCACCAGTATCTGACTTAACATGGTCCAGATCCGGCGAATATTTACTAACAGTTAGCCATGACCAGGTAAGTTCTTGTACTTCCGTATCATCTTTGGTCCAATCAGTTAGAATGTTTATCTATGGTCAGTTGTCATCTTGTGCTACTTGCTAATCCTCTGTGACATCGATGTTTATTATGCAGACTGCACGCATATTTGCGCCTTGGAGAAGTCATGTTAACCCAGGAGATGTGATTTGTTGGCGCGAAATTGCTCGTCCACAAATCCATGGGCATGATATTAACTGTGTGGCATTCATTCATGGTACAGGAAACCACCGGTTTGTTTGTGGTGCTGATGAAAAGGTCTCCAGAGTCTTTGAAGCTACTTTATCATTCCTGAGGACCCTACAGGAAGCAACTTTGTTGAAACCTGACAACGAGGACTTTGATGATGTGCAAGTCCTTGGAGCAAATATGTCTGCTCTTGGGCTTTCACAGAAACCTATATATACACATGGTAAAATCCCTCTCGTTTTGGGCAAAGTGTCCTCTTAGCTTCTCATGACAAATTCTAGTAGGTCCTACTTTATATTTTCAGCTATTCTTTCATTTGACCAATGCCTTTGTATTAATGGTTATTCAGGAGGAAAAGAATCCATGGGCAGTACTTCTAACGATTGTCCAGATTCTATGGAGACGATCCCCGATGCAGTGCCAACTGTGTTTACTGAGCCTCCTGTGGAGGACCAACTTGCATGGAATACCTTATGGCCTGAATCTCACAAACTTTATGGGCATGGAAATGAACTCTTTTCCCTCTGCTGCGATCATGCAGGGAAGCTTGTTGCATCGTCATGCAAGGTATTACTGAATGTTTTCTTGTTGTGACTGAAACGTATGTATGTAATCCAATATCAGTTATGTTCAGCCAGACATCACCATCATATCATGCTCATTTACCTTACCTGGCTACAGTTATGCTACTTGATTATTTTGTTTCAGAGCATGTACGCTCGAGCTAAGTGCTCAAATGTGAATCTCCAAGCAGATGCTTGTTTTTTGTTTTCGTAGAAACTCTAGGAATGAATGAGCTTTTTAAATTCCGGGAACCACTGAACATTTTGGCACTGCAACAGGGAAATAATGTTGTGTTTGTGCATCCTCATCTGGCAAGAATGCATATTACTATTTGTCTCCCTATGACGTACTGGCATTAGTTGATGCAGAATATGTTTATGTGTTACTAAGGATTTCTTATGAGACTTTACTCTCTTGCAGGCTCAATCAGCACCAGTTGCTGAGATCTGGCTCTGGGAGGTTGGAACATGGAAAGCTGTTGGCCGCTTGCAGTCCCACAATCTGACAGTTACACAAATGGAGTTTTCTTCTGACAATGCTTTTCTGTTGAGTGTATCAAGGGATCGTCACTTGTCTGTCTTTTCGATAAAGAAAACTGGTGAGCAATCTTTCTTATGATCTTGTAGGTTCGATATTTTGTTGCCTTTTCAGTTCTATTTGATCGAGCGCTCATGTTCTGCAATTGTTGGTGCCGCTGCACCTGTGTAACTCTTAGAGGAAGGAGCACAGCATCACCTGGTTACAAAGCACGAAGCACACAAAAGAATCATATGGGCATGCTCGTGGAACCCGTTTGGTTACGAATTTGCAACTGGTTCAAGAGACAAGACTGTCAAGATATGGTGTGTTCAAGATGCATCTTCTGTCAAGCTGCTCGCAACATTGCCTCAGTTCCGTGACAGTGTCACAGCATTGTCCTGGACAGGCCGGGATCGTACTCGTAATGCTGGTATTATTGCTGTCGGCATGGATGATGGACTGATCGAGCTCTGGAGTGTTTCAGGTGGACGAGCTGCTTCAGATAGTAGCGCAGACGGTTCTGCGCTCAGCGTCACATGCATGCTCCGGTTTGATCCTCTGTTGTGTCATGTGTCAACTGTGCACCGTCTGCGATGGCAGAAATCTGACTTGTCTGATGAGAAATCAGCACTGGAGCTGGCTTCTTGTGGAGCTGATCACTGTGTAAGGGTGTTTGCGGTCCATGATAGTTGAGGTATTTATGTGAGGTTGCAACTCCCAGACCATGAGCAACTGCGTCTATTTTTGGCAAGACATATACATCCAGATTTACTAGTAGGCTAAGAGCCTGTCAGTTCTCGGTGCCCTTGGCATCTTCCCTGATGTGTTGTAGAACTAGTAGTCCTGCTTGTGAAGCATATGCTGTTCATATGTAAACCTTAGTTGACTGGTGAATGCAGTGGGTTGGCCTTTTTAATCCCATTTTCTAGAGCTCTAGCAAATGGTACATTGTTAAATACCTTGAGCATAACTTTTTGCTCCCTGTATCATCTTTGTCTACAACAACTTTATAAATTTTACTACTAGCATATTTTCCATACATGAGATCCATGATGTACAAACTTTGTCCAACTATATATTCAGGCAGCTACATACAACTTTGCTGCTGTGTTGCAGCAACTGAGGAAAAGGAAAAGCAACAACCTCAAACCACATTAGTAATTTATAGTCTAGTTTTGCTTTTCCTTGACCCAATTCCATGGTGCACAAACCTCTAAAATTTGATAGTACAAGAGAAAAAAAAAGAGTACTAGCGAAATCACTTGGATATTGTGCATCTCCTATCAAGAAGAACTCCAGATGGAGGCGCAGTGAGCTCCAAGTCGCAGATCGCAGTCAGCCAGTAGCTGTAGTGCCAAGACCAGAACCTCTCCCGGACCTTGAAGGATCCCCTGATGGTGTAGAGGATCTTGTTGCTCTTCATCTGGTTCACCAGCTCCAGCGCCACCTCCGGCGGCAGCACCACCTGGCTGGACACCATGTGGATGTTGACGACGGTGAACTGGCCCCTCCGCTGCGCGAACGACGGCAGCGCCTGCGCCGCCACCAGCCTGCCGCGGAAGAAGAGCTCGACGCTGCCGGAGTGGAACGCCACGCCCATCTTCTGGTTTGGGTTGGAGACGTTGGCGACCAGGACCATGTCGCCGTTGAAGTAGGCCGAGGGGGAGCCGACGTAGATGCTGTTGAGCGCGGCGTTGGCGACGTCGAAGGAGGGCGTCCTGGGCTTCACCGCCAGGAAGACGATGAGGATGACGAGGCCCGCGATGATGAGGATGACGCTGAAGGCGAAGCAGACGATGGCGGCGCACCACATCGCCGGCGTGGTCGTGTGCCGCGGCTGCAGGATGAGCTTGGACGCCTCCGACTCCGGCAGGTCGGGCGCCTGCTGCTTCATGCTGATGATCTTGGTGACGATGGTCCTCGGGGACTGGAGGTGGTAAGGAGTACCCATGGATCCCGGCCACCGGCAATAGACAGCAGAAGCAACAATCGGTCACCAACCTCCGGCCGCCGAGAAGACGGGTGAGGATGGGAGGAGAGTATAGTGTGTGTCCGATCGAACGGGGAGGGAAAGCAAAAGCGGAGCAAGAAGGAGAGCAAGGGAATGAAGTAATGGGGTTAAAAGGAGGCTACGACGCTAATAGTGGCGGGGTCCCGAAATAAAGAGGCAATGCGAAAGGAGAAGCTTTTGAAAATAGTGGGAGCGGGCCCGGCCTGCCATTGCCTTGCCCCTCTGCGTCGTTTTCTTTCTTTTCCGCCATTGAAAATCCGGAGGCGCTTCGAGCAAAGGCAGTGTGGCCGCCTGCGGTTGGTTGGGGGCCTGCTTTACCGACGAGAAAGCATAATTCTTGAGCTGGGGGGAAATAAAGCCTCGTTTATTGGTGTGATGCTGCCTCCCTTGATGTTCTCTGGAATGTGCTCTTCCACTCAATTAAGAAGAATAGATTAGAAATTCTGATTTTGATCTAGTACAATACCATGTGTCGTTGTCGAGTGTCAATACAGATTTCTCCAACCTTTTGCATAAAGCTCGGTTAGAAGTTCAAATCATTTGGGAAAATTGTTATTAGCAGATGAGTGAGAAGGGTCGTTAGTAACTCTACTTTTAACATAGCCGGGAGCAGAGCTGGGAGAGAAGCCGGCGCAAGTTGCTTAACCTCGAAAAAGGCAAAGCACGCCCCAGCGCCGACCTGTGTTTTGTTCGTTTCAAAATAAAGACAGACAGAGGAGAATGGAATTGGGCGGTTAATTCGTGGCTAAGGAACAAGGAACGTTCTTCAGGGGTCGCCGGTACGTGGCTTTATTTATCTAGTGCCCTTCTTCGTCAGAGACGATGCGGAAAGCTCGCACTGCACGCCTTTACAGGAGAGCACCAGTGTATCTATTGACCTGACCGACCGAATCGCTGCTACTACCACTGATTTAAGTGGCTGATTAAGCACAGGGATCTCTTAATTCGATTTGCCAATATAATTTAGTCAGTATGAGTTCTGAGCTCTAAAAGATCTCGTATAACTGAAACCGTAAAAACGCAAGTTCAATATATCTCATATAACTGAAACCGTAAGAAGTCAAGTTCAGTTTTTCAGTTCGAAACTTGTCAATAGAAACCGTTAACACGAACTAAACTTTTTAAAATTAAGCAAACAATGCCTTTGTAGCAAAATTCAGACGATGAAGATAAACTCATCATACATAGGATCATTTCGAGATCTCTGTACATCCGACCATACATAAAAGAACATCTGCCACAACGCTAACCCTAAAAAGAATCAAAAATCGACTCGGATCCCCCACCGGAGCCCGCGGGCTGAGGCGACGTGGCACTCACTCCTCGTCGTAGTCGAGGATGATGACCTCCCACTAGACAAGCTCGAGCTTGACGCGGCGCGTTGCCGCCTCCAGCTCCCTCGCATGTAGTGCCGCAACCGCTTGGATGGCTGCGCGCTTCTCCTCTCGCTTGGCCACCTACTTCGCCTCCATTGCCGATGTCGTGAGCATGATGCTCGTGGCAGCCTCTAGCTCGCTATCATCGTCGACAAAGTTGGTGGGGACCACTCCGTGCCCGCCGTAGTCCTCCTCTTCCTCCTCCTGAACTGGTGGGTGAATACCGCGCTCCGCTCAAGCTCCTCGCATCGGCGTCCTCGAAATTCCACCATTGAACTATTGAAGCGACGACGACGACATATCGTTGTGGTTGAGCTCCTCTGCGGGTGCCCGCCGCCACCTGCTTCCTATCAAGCTCCTTCGCGGCTGCCTGCTTCCTCGCCCCGAGCGACGCGCGTGCTGCTTCCGCTCGAGCTCCTCTGCGGTGGGGGTGCAGAACGGCCCAACCCGCCGGCCCCAACTGCGGTGGACGACCTCCTCAGCATCTCCGCTGGGCTGATTGGGTGGATCTGTGTGGAGGGCGGAGGATTGCTCACCGGAGGGAGGCCGAGAAAGAGGAGTGAGGGCGGCGGTGGTGAGAGCTCCGGTCAGTTTACGACCAATATCGGCCCCCTTGCGAAGTAGATATAGCGCTCACATGGGCTGATTTTAGGTGAACCGTAAAGTTTTTACGGGGCCGAGCTAAAGTAGGGTTTCTACTTGGGTAAAGAAAAACAAGGTCCAAACCGCAAAACCATCGGAAATTTACGGTTATGGGCTTGTTTTTCCCTGACGGATGTGTGCGTCGACACCATCTGACTTTCTTGCGACACTACTCATGCACCCCCATTAGCTAAGTAACAAAGAAACAATCGAGTTATTGCTCCCGTTAAAAAAAGGGGAGTCTATTATTGCCTTTTGGTTCTGGTGTGCTACCACTAATCCGCTATAGGTATATAGTTTAGTTGATGATCTCGATCATCATGGTGACATGGTTAGTTCATGTGGTTCTCACTGCTCAGGATGCTCATCTCAGCTCTCATCAGGCGATGTTGGGTGGTGGCACGGCGCCGCTGTCGTACGCCATGACGGGCGTGCCGGTGTCGTCGCTGGTGGGCATGTTGTAGGAGCAGCTGGCCGACGCCTCCACCTGGTCCTGCGGCGCCGGCGCCGGCACCATCTCGGACTGCAGCGCCGGCATGTACTGGTCGTCGGGCCCCAGGCAGTGCTGCATGAGAGGGAAGGGCGTGTTGGGGATGAGCGTGGACAGCAGCTCCGTGCAGGTGTACGCCTGCCGCCACGCGTCCGCCTGGCTGCTGCTGCCCGCGACGTCGCTCCCGCCGCACGGGTCGCCGCCGCCGCCACCGCCGCCGTGCAGCCCGGCCACCTGCGAGTTGGCGTCGTACACATCCTGGTCCCTGCCAGAACAAAACGAAATGACCGTGTCTCACACCGCTAGTAGTGACGTGTCAGGTTCCCGTGTACCGGCGTGTGCAAATGTAGTACGTACGGTACCTGAGGTAGATCATGGGGTCGGTTGCGCCGAAGATATGGTGGCCGGCGTTGGGCCCGCCCTCCGTGGCCCAGAGCGCGGCGTCACCGGCGAACGAGCCCATGCCTTCCGCCTGGGCCGGGTGCACGTACATCGGCGTGCCGTTCGCCCCCTGCATTGCATCGCATCGCCATTCCATTCGTATCGTGAGAATCAATGGTAGTATCCTCTCCGAATCAACACATTGATTGGTGATACTAACGTGAGATCCTAGGCATTTCAGCCTGAGATCCTACGTAGAATCTCAATGCGATTTCAGTGATGGCAAATCTCCGTGGCATCAATCAATTTACCTGCATCCCGGGCGCCGTTGGGTCGAACGGGGCCATGTGATTGCTCAGCAGGTAGTTCTGCGACTCGGTCGTACGTTGGAGAAATCGAACTCTTGTTAATTCGTGGATGACGAGATCGAGAAGGGAATCTGCAACAATTGATTCAGAGACGATCGTTTCTGTACCTTCCTCTCGACGACGCGGGTGAGCATGTCCATCAGGAACTTCTCGCACCCGTCGATCTCGCTCGTGGAGCCGAACGCCGCCGGATCAGGCTCGAACAGCCTGCACAGGAAAGAAGCGCGAATTAAGTGTCACGGGATTGAGGTGTACCTACGTATATGTATGTAATGTATCCACGAAAGGAAATTACCGTGTACCTGAGTCGTTCCTCGGAGATTTGCAGCTGCTGCTGCGAGGCGTATATCTCTTGCTGAATCTCCTGCAACTCGCACAAGAAATTCAGGTTAATTGGTTCAGATGCACCATGATAAGCAGGGTCTACTTACGTATGGAGGTTGCAATGCAGGAGGTCTCAACTTTCCTCACCTCTATCTTCTCGTTCAGTGCCCCTGGGCTGAAAATTTCCCAACAAAGAAACATTTGTCGAACTAATCAGGATGTGAAAATTCAGAACCGGAATGGCATGAATAAGAAGAGATGGAATTGGAGCAACGATTACTACGCACTTTGCTAGCTGCGTGGCCATGTCGCTCTCGCGCTTGAGCCTCTGGAGCATGGTGATGAGGTACTGCATTGGATTTGTTACACGAATGGTGGTGAAAAAAGGAATGACGAAATTACTTGTTGACGAGGGAGGCAGTAGCTGGACTTTCTTCTCACCTCCCGATTCTGGATTGGTCTGCGCGCGTTGGCAAATCAAGAAAACAAAATCACGTCAGTCACATTGTTACGGCAAGGATCCTCGAAATTGTCAGTGTGGCACTCACTCGCCCCTGTCGTGGTCCGACATGTTGAGGTACCGGAGAAGCACGTCCTCCACCCTGACGGACGAACGCATGCACACACGCAGCCAAGAATCAGAAAAAAAAAAGAGAAAGAAGGGAAAAAAAAAAGACGATGAGAAACGGCGGGCGGAACGAACCCGTGGCGGCCGGAGAAGGGGCATAGGCGGCGTGACGGGGAGAACATGAGGAGGGCGATGTCGATGTCGCAGAGGACGGAGAGCTCGTAGGCCTTCTTGATGAGGCCGTTCCGGCGCTTGGAGAAGGTGACGTGCCGGTTCGTGTTGTTCTCGATCCGCTTGATCGGCAGCTTCACGCGGCCCATCGTCGTCGCACCAGCACCAGGGCGAAGCGGCGCGCGATCTGCGACGGGAGGAAATAACAACAAGGTCGGAACGGCAGTGAGGCGAGGTTTATATACGTGCAGCCGATGCGAGGCGCGCGCGCGCGAGAGAGAGAGATAGGGGGGCTGCGGGTGTGGGTGCGGTGCCGGCAGGACGAGGAGGAGGGGAGAATGGAGATGGCGATCGATCGAGCCGAACCTGGTCAATCAGGTCAAGGCGTGGGTGGGTGGGAGCGGTCGTAGGAGCGGCAAAGACGGGGCGAGGTTGAGCCAGGTGGAGTACGCGTCTGGTCCATGTGCGGCGTGTGTCTTGTAGAGTATACATCCCCCCTCGGGTACACGACGCCGTACAGATTCTGGCGCATGCTATCCCAGTCCACCCTCCCGATTCCCGAACCTCCCGGGGCCTGCCGATCCGTTTCCGAGTTTAGGGCGTCGGCTTCACGCGGCGACGGCGGCTCCCGTTCCCGCAACTCTGCTTCCGCGTGACACTGCTTCTTGTGTCAAAACTGGCAGGTTTACACTTTGAGACCATTTTCAAGAAGAAAGTAAAGTACACACAAGTAAAAAACTAGATGACGAAGCAAAAAAAGAGAGTAAAAAACTAGATACAAAGACACCAGATGTATCCCAAAGATCAAGTCGGTTGGCAATGACTCATTTTCACTATGTCCTGTCCCTTCTTTTAACAACGAAATATATCACAAAGATATCAATTACACCTAGCGTCTACACCAAGATACCAAAAACATTAGCATGCACATAGCCAAGAACAAAATAAAAAGGAGAGAAAAGAAAACAAAAACCCCATCGTGGTGTTCAACCACTTGCGACAGAGGCACTCTAACCACCACCTTTTACAACACCTATACTCTAAACAAGGCTCTCCAAAATCAACGCCTCTAAAAAGGGAACAATGCACAAGCGTTGTTGTCTCCTCGAATATGGAGAAATTTCAAATTTTCAAAACAATGACTTCACCAAGACCATTGCCAGGTACAACCAATGAAGGCCAGACCTTGGGTTCTCACCCTAGAAATCGTGGCTCGGTACTCAAAAAGCAACACTAAAAATACAGTCTACCTATGTTGCTAGCCCCACTTGCCAAGGTTGTTGCTGCAAATCTCTGAACGCACGACACATAGAGAGAATTTGTGTCACATTGTGACATAGGTATGATTACTCGGGTTCTTATGATTGGTTACCTAGATACATAAAGGCTCACATCCCACGAAGCCCATGAAGAAGGCCCAAGAAGCATCCGATGGAAGATATAGTTTGCTAGATAAGAAAATAGAAACCAGATCGATGTTGTAATCATA
This sequence comes from Avena eriantha, assembly GCA_910589775.1. Taxonomy (NCBI): domain Eukaryota; kingdom Viridiplantae; phylum Streptophyta; class Magnoliopsida; order Poales; family Poaceae; genus Avena; species Avena eriantha. Next base: position 192,278,593 of record OU342744.1, read on the forward strand.
GTATGTAACCTATCCGTATACGGCTTCAGGACCCAACCTATTATATATAGGCTAGGAGGATCCAACGGAGAGGCACAGAAAAAGCCTTGCGCAATCTGTAATCGATCTATTCATAATCAACCAGACGACTTTGACTCCCTTGTTTGTCTGATCAAGCCGACGAAATCCCCAGTGTTCTCTTTTCCTCGAAACCCTAAGTCCATAATCATGGGCATTGCCGAGGTTATCCCTCGTCAATTGGCGCCGTCTGTGGAAAACCTGAACGCTCGAGTCATGGATTTGGCGACCCCCCTTTCATCAAGCAGCAATCCGACAAAAGCTGCACCACGCCCGCCCACCCCTGTCTCGGTTCCTGTCGTGGTGGTGGCACGAAAAATACCATGGGTAGGCTAAAGATGGGACCAATATGTACTAGTGGTATCCAGGGAGGGATATCGTAGTGATTCTACAAACGAAAGATAAAACAAGACATACACGATAAACTGCTCGCAGATCTTGTATTATGATCCAAAAGCTATTACAGATGCTCCTTGAGCTGTATTGTAGAGAGGAAGGAGATGAAGTGCTCATTCTCTCTACTCTCTCTAGGGTTCTTCCCTTACGCAAAAAGACCGACCCCTCCATTGGAGGCCCTGGCTCACCTTATAAAGGGGTGGCCAGGGTACATCTAGGGCCGACGTGGCCTGGTATATGCTTGGAATATGCTCGTCCCAAAGTGGTAACTTGGCGCACTCCTTTCCCTTGTGCACAACCTCTGCAAGGCAGTGGCACAGAGCCCACGCACTATGACCGTAGCCGCCATTGACTGTCACGTCCGTGACGTTCCCTTCTATCGCTGACCCTCTGACTCTAGTCGCTTGCGCTTGTCTCTTCCTAGATTTCCTTAGGAGAGAGAAAAGCGCTAACCTTGATCTCCTTCTTGAGTAAGCTAACTGCAGACTCGGCCCAGGTATGGTTAACCTGACCAGGTTCGTACTTGCAAAGGGAAAATGATCCTCTCCTCGTGCCGACATACCTTTTATGTCGGCCGAGTCTTGCCAGTGCTTCCTGGCTCAGGGTGACCCGGCCATAACCCGGCCGACCTGTCAGGGGGATGACCTCTGGATACCCCAACCGGACGAGAAATATGCCAGTCGGATCGCGTCTGGCTGGTCAAGCGCAGCCGGACAGGGCAAGTCAAGCCGACTACTATGAGGTAGCCGGAGCAGCGAGAAGTAGCCGGAACCAATCAAGGAGACAGGGCGACGTGCGGAACAGTGCGCGGTACGCCCTGTACGACGACAAAACTGGCAACCACTCAGCCATACCAAAGGCTTTGCGGGGATGACGCGGGAACAGTGGCCCGATGCTGACGACATGCTCGCACGGCGTTCACTGTGCCCACGATAGCCATACCGCTCGTACTATGATGGGACATGGTTGTATCGGATACTGTAGATGACCAGTCCGCTGGGACCCACTTGTGGGGACCACCAGTCGGACTGGCCAGTGAGATCGTTGCCTCTCTGCCTATATAAGGAGAGGCAAGGCCTCAGTAGAAAGGGTTGGTCTCAGTGCATTTAAGACAGTAGCTAGAGAATACAACTCAAGGAGCCCTTGTAGCTCGTATATCGCCCATAGTCAGATCGGCGAGAGTAGGAGTTTTACCTCACCACAAGGGCTCCGAACCTGGGTACTTCCCGTGTCCAGCTACGCTTGCTTCTATCCAATCCCGCCTGCGGACACCGTCGATAGCTTTCCTGCTAGTCCCCACACCTCTATCTAACCTTCTTAGGCACTACCGTTCACAATACAATGACAGTTGGCGCCCTCTATGGGGCAAATGGCTTCGACCGGAGTCACGTTCCGCACGGGACCCTGCACTTCAGCCGGTGAGCGCGTGGCCTCTGGCCTGGTGCTCACGCTCGGCAAGTTTGACTGCGTCATCGACAACGCTTCCTGCTTCGTCGGAACCACCTTCCCGGCGAACGACTTCATCCTGCTTTTCGGTGACCTCCTCGTCTACGTCGCCACCGTGCCGAAGCGTTTCCCTAGGGAGATCGTCTCCGTCGTGGAGCTGCCGCATTTGGGCAGCAACGCCTCCGTTGCTTCCCGTGGCGTCGAGGTCATGATGGCCGGCTCTAGTTCTCACCCCCGCCAGCCGCGGGAGCGGGGCATGGATGAGGGCGGAACCTCCATACCTCCGCAGCCTCGGAATCCGGTAGAGGAGGCCATTGATCGGCTCCTGACGTCGGTCAACCTTGGGGACAACCTGGAGGAGGCGGAAGCCAACTTCGCCATGGAGAGACAGATTCTCTTCTAGGAGGCCATGGAGCTGGCGGCAACCCGCAAGCAACTCGAGATCACCCGGTGCGAGTACGACCATGCGCACGGCTTCATTCCGGCTACCGCGGAGCCAAGCTAGCGCGTCCAGGTGCGACGCCAGGGTGGCGAGCTGGGCGGAAGGATGTAAAAGGACGGGGAACCGGATCCCGTGCCCGCCCTCATCCGGCCCACCTACAGCACGCCCATCAAGAACCTGCGTGTGGCGCAAGCCGCAGCAGAAGAGTTGCCCAACTTGGAGGGCGAGGAGCGAGCTCTCCAGCACGCTCGGGTGCAGGAGCTCCTCCGGATCGCGGACGAGCAGGCTGACGCCAACCGGTAGATGTAGGAGGACCCCAGCTACTCCAAGGGGAGCAGGCCACCCGCCAACAGCAAGGGCGCGCCTCGCGACACCCAACAGGCGTCCTCCCATCAGCCGGCTAAGGCCCGCAGCAAGCACCGCAGCTCTGGCAACAAGGGCCAGCCGTGCCAGGAGCAAACGGTGAACAACAACCCACCGCCTCCCCCTCCACCAACCGGAGCACCAAGACCCGCCGGTTCCCGTCTCTCGGGCCGGGTGGGAGCGCCCAACCCGGATCGTCCGGATGCCCGTGACCGCATCGAGCTCCTCGCTCAAGCGCGTGTCACGGAGGAAGAATATTCCACCGGACCAGTTTGTTTCGGACCCCGCATCCGGAACGAACCGTTTCCGGATAAGTTTACCCTGCCCAGGGACACCCCCAAGTACGACAGCAGTATGAAGCCGGAAGACTGGCTGACCGACTATGCTACGACAGTCGGCATCGCCCATGGGAACAAGCGCACAGCTATGTGCTACGTCCCCCTTATGCTAACCGGGTCGGCAAGGACATGGCTCAACAGCCTTGCGCCCAACAACATCAATGCCTGGCCAGACTTCGAGAAGGTGTTCGTCCACAACTTCAATGGCACGTACAAGCGTCCGGGACGCCCACGCGACCTGGCCTTGTGCGTCTAGGGCGACCGCGAGACCGACCGCAAGTACCTCGCCAAGTGGATGGAGCTGCACAACACTTGCGAGGGCATCCTGGAGAGCCAGGCCATCAACTTCTTCATTGAGGGATGCCGAGAAGGCACCATGCTTCGCCACTGGCTACTGTGTGACGAGCCGAAAACCATGGCGGAGCTCATGACGGTAGCGGACCAGTATGCCACGGCGGATGCCGCCATGAAGAAGCCCCTCCGAGTAAATGCTGACAGGCGTCCGAATCCTACGGAGTCGGCTCGCGATCGTCCGAGCAATCCGGCTGGAGAAGTCGGATCCTCCAGGCGCCACGACAACGACAACCGGTTCCATGGGGATCGCCAAGCCGGACAACAGAAGCCTCGCTACCACGCGCGACAGGTCAATGCTATGGAGGGTGCGCCCGACGCACCGGCTAACGATACAAGAATGCAGAAGCCCCGGCTCACCTTCGACCAGATGTTTGACGGCCTGTGCAAGTGGCATAGCGGTCCCTTCAAACCGGCTACGCACACCACCCGGAACTGCAGCTGGACTCGCCAGCTAAAAGACCAAGGCAGCCAGCAACGTCTCCCCCGCCCCCTCCTGGTGGACCACCACCACCGGCTAGGGGAGCCGACAATGATGGTAACGGGGGCAACGACGGGAACAACAACAACGGCTACCCCTAGCCGCACGCCGCCTACCACATCTTCGAGACAGAGCTGGACGACAAGCACAGCCGCAGGCGACGCTCCAAGGAGGTCAACGCTATCGTCTCTCCGGTCCCCCAGTACCTAAACTGGTCGGAAACCCCCATCACCTGGAGCCGAGAAGACCAGCCGGAGCAGCTGCCGACTCCCGGGGGCTACGCCATGGTACTCGACCCCCTCATCATCTCAAACGAGCGCACCTGCCGTTTCTCGCGCGTCCTCATCGACGGAGGCAGCAGCCTCAACCTCCTCTACCGGTCTTCGCTGGAGAAACTGGGCATTCGCGAATGCGACCTGCACCCGACTACCACAACGTTCCACGGCGTACTGCCGGGACCGGCTTGCGCCCCGCTGGGTAAAATCCAGCTGGACGTCATCTTCGGGACCGAGCAGAACTTCCACCGCGAACCAATCTGGTTCGAGGTGGTAAACCTAACAGGCTCCTACCACGCTCTCCTCGGGCGCCCCGCCCTCGCCAAATTCATGGCCATCCCCCACTACACATACCTCAAGACGAAGATGCTGGGACCTAATGGCGTGATCACCGTCGCTGGCTGCTTCAGGCGGTCAATGGAGTGCACCTCAGCCGGTTCCAAACTGGCAGAGGCCCTCATCATAGCCGAGGAGAAGCGCGTGATCATGCACAATGTGCCATGACCCAGCAAGACATATCGGCTAGCAGCAAGCCGGCTGGAGAAGGAGCTTTCCAGCCAGCAAAGGAGACGAAGAGGATCCTGCTCGACCCCTCCGACCCGACCAAGTTCGTCACCATTGGTGCCAACTTGGACAGCAAATAGGAAGGCGCGCTCGTCGACTTCCTCCGTGAGAATCGGGACATATTTGCATGGTCACCCAAGGACATGCCAGGTGTACCGAGGGAGTTCGCCGAGCACTAACTCCATGTGCGGCCGGATGCCAAGCCGGTCAAGCAACCTCTGCGCCGGTTCGCAGAGGAGAAGAGGAAGATTATCGGTGACGAGATCACCCGGCTCCTTACAGCCGGGTTCATCATGGAAGTGTACCACCCGGACTGGCTGGCGAACCCAGTCCTAGTGTTGAAGAAGAACAAGACATGGCGCATGTGTATCGACTACACCAGCCTGAACAAGGCGTGCCCGAAAGATCCATTCGCATTGCCCCGTATCGATCAAGTCATCGATTCCACGGCCGGCTGCGATTTGTTGTCTTTTTTAGATTGCTATTCCGGCTACAATTAGATCCGGTTAAACCCGGATGACCAGATTAAGACATCATTTATCACCCCCTACGGAGCTTTCTGCTATGTAACCATGCCTTTCGGTCTGAAGAATGCAGGCGCTATCTATCAGCGCTGCATGCAGAAATTCTTGGACTCACAGATCGGCCGAAACATGCATGCCTATGTGGATGATGTGGTCATCAAGACCAAGGAGAAGCGCACCCTCCTCAGAGATCTAGGAGAAACATTTGGCAACCTCCGACAGTACCAGATGAAGCTGAACCCGGAGAAATGCGTCTTTGGAGTCCCATCCGGCCAACTACTCGGTTTCCTCGTATCACAAGGAGGGATCGAGGCGAATCCGGAGAAGATCATGGCCATCGAGAGGATGCAGCCACCCAGGAGCCTACTTGGAGTCCAGAAGTTCACCGGATGCCTAGCCTCCTCAGCCGTTTCGTCAGCCGGTTGGGAGAGAAGGTACTCCCGTCGTACCAACTGATGAAGAAGACGGATAATTTCTCCTGGACCTCGCAAGCTGACGCCGCATTTCATGACCTCAAGCGCATGCTGTCCACAACACCGGTTCTAGCCACGCCGGCTAGCAAGGAGCCGATGTTGCTCTATATAGCAGCCATCGGCCGGGTCATCAGCGTCGTCCTGGTGGTGGAGCGCCCTGAGGAAGGCAAGGCTCGGCCGGTTCAGAGGCCCGTCTACTACCTCAGCGAAGTTCTCTCCCTCTCCAAGCAGAACTACCCCCACTACCAGAAGATGTGTTATGGCGTGTACCTGGCATGCAAGAAGCTCAAGCACTACTTCCAAGAGCATCCAATTAAGGTCGTGTGCACGGCACCCTTTTCGGAAATCATCGGCAACAAAGAAGCCACCGGCCGATTCGCCAAGTGGGCTATCGAGATCGCCGCTTACTCCATCCAGTACGAACCCCGGCTCACGATCAAGTCGCAGGCACTGGCGGACTTCCTCGTCGACTGGGCCGAGACCCAATACCTCCCACCGGTTCCGGATTCGGACCACTAGAGGATGCATTTCGACGGATCGAAGATGCTCGGGGGCTTGGGAGCCAGCATCATGCTCACCTCGCCCAAGGGAGACCGGATGGAGTACGTCCTGGAGATCCACTTCAAGGCCTCCAACAACGTAGCCGAATACGAGGCACTGGCACACGGCCTCCGACTAGCCAGAGAAATTGGTGTCAATCGGATCCTTTGCTTCGGCGATTCAGATCTGGTGGTGCAGCAGGTATCCGGAGAGTGGGACGCCCGCGATGCAAACATGGCTCTCTACCGGTTCCACATACAGAAGCTCAACGCCTCCTTCGACGGATGTGAATTTCATCACGCCCCCCGCACCAACAATGAGGCAGCCGACTCGCTCGCACGAATCGGATCCACCCGGCAGGCGATCCCGCCTGGGGTCTCCTTGGAGCACCTGCGCAAGCCCTCCATCAACTCGTCACCCGAGTCGGATTCCATCATATGGGCAGGGAGCGCTCCGGTTGACGGGGCGGCAGATGCAGAGCCGACATAACCTCCAAAGAAGAAGAAGTCTCGTGCCAACTCCGGCAAGTCTGTACCCTCCGGCTCGCAAGACCCGGGGGCTGCCGGCTCATCAAGTGGCTCGAGGGCTGCCGTTCCGGGTACCTCATCCGGACGACCCCCCGACGACCATCAACCGGAAAGCGGAAGCCGTCATCCAGGAAATACCATCCTGGGCACAACCCTTCATAAACTACATCGCCAACGGGGAGCTTCCGGATGACGAGGTGGAGGCCAGGAAAATCCGGCGCCGCGCGCACATGTACACCATCATCAACAAAGAGCTGTACAAGTGCAGCATATCTGGCATCTTCCAAAGATGTGTCGATGTGGACACAGGCTACCGGCTACTCAAGGACATCCACCAGGGCGGGTGCGGGCACCACGCTTCGTCAAGGGCGATAGTCGCCAAGGCATTTCGCCATGGTTTCTATTGGCCCACCGCCCTCGAGGACGCTGAACAGCTAGTCCGCGCGTGCAATGGGTGCTAGCGCTTCGGACAGCTCAGGCATATGCTAACATCGGTGCTCAAGACCATACCGATCACCTGGCCCTTCGCTGTTTGGGGCCTCCACATGGTCGGTCCCTTCAAGCGGGTGCGCGCAGGCATGACCCATTTGCTGGTGGCGGTGGACAAATTTACAAAGTGGATCGAGGCCAAGCCCATCCGGAAGCTGGACGGGGCGACAGTCGTCACCTTCTTCACCGACGTCATCAACCGGTTCGGCTACCCCAACAGCATCATCACCGACAACGGCACGAACTTCGCCAAGGGGGCCTTCGCCCGATTCTGTAGCAACAAGGGCATCCGGCTGGACCTCGCTTCCGTCGTGCACCCGCAGTCCAACGGCAAGTCGAAAGGGAAAACGACTTAGTGTTAGCCGGCATCAAGCCACGCCTCATCGAGCCTTTGGAGCGGTCGCCCGGATGCTAGATCGAGGAGCTTTCGGCTGTTCTATGGAGCCTCCGCACCACACCGAATAGATCAACCGGCTACACCCCATTCTTCCTGGTCTACGGATCGGAAGCCGTCCTCTCCGCGGATATCAAGTTCGACTCTCCGTGCAAGCTCCTCTATGATGAAAAGGCCAACCAAGAGGCACGGGAAGATGGTGTGGACCTCCTCAAGGAGGCCCACGAGCTGGCATTGTCCAGATCGGCCATGTACCAGCAACGACTATGCCGCTACCATTCAGGCCGGATCCGCCCAGTCGCGTTCTGCGAGGGCGACCTGGTCCTCTGGCTGGTGTAGGACACGAAGGGCATGCACAAGTTGTCGCCACCCTGGGAGGGTCCCTTCATCGTCAGTCGGGCGCTGCCCAACAACTCCTACTACCTCATCGACGCGCAGTAGCCGCGCAAGAAAAAGATGGACAAGTCGGACGAGGAGACCGAGCGTCCCTGGAACGCGGCCTTGCTGCGCCCGTTTTACACCTAGTCACCAGACAATGTATGTATCCTGCAAACTCTATGAATGAAAATGCGGACCCCTACGATATGCTCGGGGGCTCCTTGCTAGAAATGTGTATGCATCTGTTTTCCGGTTCAGATTTTCTGGCTCCGGCAACCCCTACCCGGGGGCTTGCCGGTTGGCCCGACCTGCTAAGTCAACAATCCGGCTGAGTAGTGTGCGATGATGTCAGAGGCCCACTTTTTGTCTCATCTATAGACTACAACCCGGCTGTCCGGCTAGCAAGAGCAAAAGCCCGAGGCATCCCACATGAAAAACGGGGAGGAGATGCGACAGATCGGGCGTCCCGACCTCGCAACTAGCTTAAGACAATCCGGCTGCTAAGCCATTAGTACCGTGCCCAATGTACTATCAACTCCCTTCGATTCCGGCTGCAGACCGCAACCCGGTTGCCCGACAAGGACGCAGCGAAAACAATAGAGCACACGGGAAAACGACTAGGTGTCCAGAAAGGCACAAGCTAGTTTTCAAAAAACAAATCTGCCTTCTGGCTACAGTTTAGCAGACTAACCTATTAACGGGTGAGAATGGATGTGTATGTATATATTTTTGTGCGACTACTTAGAGTCGGAATTCAGGAAGAAAAGAAGAGGAAGATTCAAAGTCCTTGCCTTCACTAAGCGCTCCGAATCTCAGGGGCTACACCCACTAGGTGCGCTTGCGCGCCAGTTTCCTGACCGGCTAAGGGCGTTTAGCCGGATACTTGGAGCCCAGGTGAGGGCAAGGGCAGGAGCAAGAGAAGAGGAAGATTCGAAGTACCTGGCTACGCCAGCTACTCCGAATCTCGGGGGCTACACCCAGTGGGTGCGCTTGCGCGCCCCCACTGGAATGTTAGTTCCCCGGCTAAAGGCGTTCAGCCAACAGAAGCAACCGACTAAGATGCGTCTAGTTGGACGAAGCTAGAAGACTTAAAGAAAAGAAGGAAGATTTGAAGTACCTGGCTACGTCAGATACTCCGAATCTCGGGGGCTACACCCAGTGGGTGCGCTGACGCGCCCCCACTAGAATTGCAGTTCCCTTGCCTAAAGGCGTTTAGCCGGATAAAGTCAGCCGGAATAATATTGAAAAGACATGCAAAAACACAAGTTGAAGGCAAACCAAATTTGTCCAGATTGACATTAAAAGGAAAGGGGAGACGAAGCTCCCATAAGTTTACCTGGTGCCAGAAGCAGCCGGTACAGGCACACAAGTTTTGAACAAGACAGAATAAACAAATACACCCAACATCCCGGGGTGATAGCTAAACGGCGGGGCCCTTGCCGTGCGGAGCGCCTTGGCTGGCAGCAGTCTCGGGCGGTGGAGGAGGCGCTACGGTTGCTCCGGTCCCGGCATCGCCAGCCGGCTGCGTCGAGGCTTCCGCATCCGGAGTACCGACGGACTCCGAGTCGGTGAGCACCTCGTCGGGATCCACATAGTTAGCAATCTTGACGATGGAGGCCTAGAGCTCCGGATGGTCCTGGCGGATGGCGGCAAGGTCGGCGCCGGCGCGGAAACCTCCGTCGATCTTCTCGACACGGGCGTCCTTGTACCATGAGAGCATGAGGGCCAGAGCCATCTCAGCTCCGGCTCGTGCCGCTAAGTCTCGTAGCCGGTCCACGGCAGCCGGCACCTCCCCCACCTTCGCGGCTAGCTGTGCCATCGTCTCTGGGACTGGAGCGTCCGGCCACAGAAAGGAGAAGATGGCCTGCACCGCCTAACGAAGCTTGGCAGCTTCCTCGCCAAGAAGGATGACGAGCTCTTGGGCTGTCAGCTACGCTCTCGACCAGTTCTCCTGCAGCCGGTTGTACGCCAGCATGTCTATGCCGGGGTAAAATGCTGTCACAAAAAAGATAGTCAGATCCGGCTACCGGATCCGGAAAGACAAAGGAGACGGAAAAGGGAGCTTACCCTTAGCCGTATGCCCGACTTGCATCAGCTCCTCCACCAAGGCCTTCTCCTTCATCGCCAGCCGCTTGATTTCCTTCTCTCAGTCCTTGTTCTGGGCCTCATGAAGGTTGAAGGCGTCGATCCGGCTGGCGAGCGAGGAGTCGTGCTCCTTGACGGTGGCCTCCAGACCGTCCACCTTTGCGTGCCAGTCCTTGTTCTGCAGCCGCACCGTGGAGTTGGACTTGCTCAGCCGGTCGTTCGCCTTCTTCAAGCGATCGATCTCGCGATGAGCGCACACAACGATAGCTGCGACAAAACCGGCTATCGTAAAAAAAGGGACGATTCCAGATGAAGCAAACTTACTCTAGGAGGTTCCGTTGGCAGTAGCGAGCTTCTGCTCCAAGGACCGGTTCCCGACGGCTGCGGCCTCGAGCAGCCGGATCTCCTTCACCGCCAGCTCAAGAGTGGCAGTGAGATCCGTCAGCGAGGCAGCAGAGGAGGCGTCATCATCCATGGCATTGGTGGCCAGAGACTCCTTCACCGCAACCACCACCGTCCTCCATTCCTAGCTCGTCCTCGGAGTTGTCGTTGCCGACAACCACGAGGTCTTTGCCGGTGGCCGCCCTCCGTGTCCCCACGGAGGAGCCGTCCCCGCTTCGCGAGGTAGTCTCAACCGTCTCCGGCTAGACCACCGTGGTCGATTGGGGACCCCCCGCTCCGGCTGAGGTAGCCGGTTCAGCTCGAGGCGGCGGCGGAGGTGGTGCCTCAGAGGAAGGAGGGGCGGAGGCAGACGTGGCCGATGCGCGGGGTGGCGACCCAGTCGGCGCCCGTGCCGGGCTCACGGCCCCAAAGGAGACCAGCGTGCTGAAGCAACAAAAGGGAAGAAAAGAGAGAAAGAAGCAAATAAGCCAAAGGCAAATAGAAGAAAACGAAAGAAACAAAAGATGGTAAAAGCACCCGGAGAAAGACGTACCCCTGTACCACCGGGGGCAGCCCTTTCTTCCGGCCAAGGCAGCTCGGTGGAAGGGCACCGGTCCGGCTCCTCTTAGGAGTTGGCTCCTCCACGGCAGGCCGGCTGGCGCTAGAACGGCTGGAGCCACTCCCTCCAGCGCCAGACTGGCTGGAGTCGCCGTCCGTCGCGAGGCGCCATGCCGGATCAGGGGCCGGTGCGGCCTCTTCCTCCTCGTCAACCTCCGCGTGGGGATCGGCGGCCGGCTCGTTGTTCCGGCTGGGGAAGGCGTCCCTGTCCCCGTCCGACTCCTCGCCAGACCGCCGAGTGCGCGGCTCGGGCAAGTCAGGCGTGAACGTCCGAAGAGGGGCGTCGCCCTCCTCACGAAGGATGCAAGGGAAGATCTGCCAAGTACGAAATATTAGTCGGACAAAATAAAAAGAAGGGCAAGGAATACAAAGGAAAATTCCGGCTAGAAGGACTTACCTGGGGCGCGCGGTTGTCTCGGCTATAGGGTGCCAGCCCGAAGGCCCAGCCTTCTAGCAGCCGCTCCTTGGTGATGGTCCACACCCACTCCTTCAGGTTGTGGTAGCGAGGGTCGCGGCGAGACAGTTGGGTCAGGTCTAGCCTGCCGGAGTAGAAGCACATGTTGTGCGCTCGCTGCTGCAGCGGCATCATCAGCCTGGACATCCAACTAAGGGTGATGTCCAGGCTGGTTAGACCGGCAGTGACGAGGGCGCACATGCGTTTCAGCATCTCGTCCGACTCTGCCTTCTCGCCGTAGATCTTCAAGTCCCAGTGCTGTCGGCTAGACTCCACATCCTAGATTGCCGGAAGGTTGATCCGGTCCACGTCGGTGAGGTTCCGGACATAGAAGTACGACTGCTGCCACAGTCATACCGTGTCGTGTAGTCGGAACTTCGGGTAGCCGGTCTGCACGCGGGAGTAGATGGAGGCGCCGCCGCAGACGACCAGCGGCCCCTTTGTGAACTAGGCCTGCGGCCGGACTCAGAAGAGCCGACAGAAGAGCTCGAGATCCGGCTGGATCCTGAGGTAGCTCTCGCAGAACACGATGAAGTGCGCCAGCGTGCCGATTGCGTTGGCGCCGAGATGGTGGAGGCGGATGTCGAAGAAGGCGAGGAAGTTGTGGAAGAACGGGTGCACCGACAGCGCGAACCCGCGCGCCAGGTGCGAGAGGAAGATCACCTGTTCTCCCTCCGCCGGATGCAGCGACACCTCTCCCGCCGGCGTGAGCCGCACCTCCACTCCCTCCTCCGACGGAAGGACGTGGGTGGCGCGATACTTCTCGATATGGTCCCCCGTGACGGAGGAACCACACCAGGCTCCGCGCTCGGCAGCCATTTCCGGCTCGCTGGGAGACGCGGCGACGGATGAGTGGCGGTGGCCCGTACCGCCGACGATGACAAATAGGCGGCGCGACGGGCTATAGCGGCAACAGCGACGAGGTGTGGAAGGCAGGAGCGCAGAGGAGAAAGGAAGGCAACTGGGAGCGGGGGAAGCAAAGGAGAGGAACTTCCCTCCCCAGGCGCCCCTTTAAAGGCCTAGAAGGGCAACCGTCCGTGGCGCCACGCGGCACCCATCGAGGCGATCCCCACCCCAACCGCCGCCTAGATCCCGTGTGCAGACGTAGGGTGCGCAGCAGATCCCGGAGCGAGAACCGAAGCGTCAAGCGGTAGTTTCCCGAGGCGACGTGCGACGGGACGTTCCACTGCCCGCCGCAGAGCAATGATGGCGTGTGTGCATGTGGCCGGCGTCAGCACTGACGTCATGGGTAGCGCAACCGCCAGGCGTAGCCGGCAAAAAATTCAAAACGAAGAAGGAGCACGCGCACATTTCACCTAAGGGCAAAATCCACACGCGCTCGGGGGCTAGTGTCGGGGGGATGACCTCCGGATAGCCCAACCGGACGAGAGATATGGCAGTCAGATCGCGTCTGGCTGGTCAAGCGCAGCCGGACAGGGAAAGTCAAGCCGGCTACTGTGAGGTAGCCGGAGCAGCGAGAAGTAGCCGGCTACAGCAGCGTAGCCGGAACCAATCAAGGAGACAGGGCGACGTGCGGAACAGTGCGCAATACGCCCTATACGACAACAAGACTGGCAACTACTCGGCCATACCAAAGACTTTGCAGGGATGACGCAGGAACAATGGCCCGGTGCTGAAGACATGCTCGCACGGCGTTCACTGTGCCCACGACAGCCATACCGCTCATACTCTGATGGGACATGGTTGTACCGGATACTGTAGATGACCAGTCGGCTGGGACCCACTTGTAGGGACCACCAGTTGGACTGGCCAGTGAGACTGTTGCCTCTTTGCCTATATAAGGAGAGGCAAGGCCTCAGTAGAAAGGGTTGGTCTCAGTGCATTTAAGACAGTAGCTAGAGAATACAGCTCAAGGAGCCCTTGTAGCTCGTATATCGCCCATAGTCAGATCGGCAGGAGTAGGAGTTTTACCTCACCACGAGGGCTCCGAACCTGAGTACTTCCCGCGTCCAGCTACGCTTGCTTGTATCCAATCCCGCCTGCGGCCGCCGTTGATAGCTTCCCTGCTAGTCCCCACACCTCTATCTAACCTTCTTAGGTACTGTCGTTCCCAATACAATGACATCGACGGTTTACAATCTTGAAGGTTCCAATATATCTGGGAGCTAACTTTCCTTTCAGACTAAAACGTTGTGTTCCCTTCAATGGCGAAACCTTGAGATACACAAAATCTCTGACATTGAAAGTCAGGTCTCTCCTTCTCTTGTCAGCATAACTCTTCTGTCTAGATTGGGCGGTCTTGAGGTGCTCACGGACTTTGTGAACCTTCTCTTCGGCTTCTCGGAGAATGTCGGGTCCGAAAATCTGACTCTCTCCTACTTGCGACCAATTCAAAGGGGTACGACACTTTCTTCCATATAGGAACTCAAATGGTGCCATTTGCAAACTGGCTTGATAACTATTGTTATATGAGAATTCTGCGAAAGGCAGGAAATCTTCCCATTTTGATCCATATTCTAACACACAAGCTCTCAACATATCTTCTAAGATTTGGTTGACTCTTAGTCTGTCCATCGGTTTGCGGGTGATAAGCTATGCTGAAATTCAACTTGGTTCCTAATCCTTCTTGGACTTTCTGCCAAAATCTCGAGGTAAATTGGGTTCCTCGATCCAATACTATGGTCTTGGGGGTTCCATGCACACTAACAATTCTGGAAATGTACAGTTCTGCTAGCTTCGAACTCTAGTAGGTTGTCTTAACAGGTATAAAATGAGCTACCTTGGACAGTCTATCAACGATGACCCAGATCGAGTCATTTCCCCTACTAGAAGTAGGCAAACCGGTGATAAAGTCCATTCTGATGGAATCCCATTTCCATTCCGGAATCTGCAATGGTTGCAACAGTCCCGCGGGTCTCTGATGTTCCACTTTGACTCTTTGACAGATATCACACTTGGCGATGTAGCCTCCGATTTCTCTCTTCATCTTGTGCCACCATAATTGCTCCTTCATCCTGATACATCTTCGTTCCTCCGGGGTGGATCAAATAAAGAGTATCATGAGCTTCTTGCATGATAACTTGCTTCAGCTCCAAATCTGTTGGCACACAGATACGTCCTTTGTACCACAGAACTCCTTCTTCGTCTTCGGTGAATCCAGGTACCTTTCCTGTACAAATACGATGTTTGATTCCGTCGATACTTTCATTTCCCTTTTGGGCTTCCTTGATTTGGTTAATCAAAGTGGATTGGAGTTCAATGATAGCTAAAAGTCCTTTGCTAACTAGCTCAGTTCTAAACTGCTCCAACTCCTCATGCAAACTTGGTTGCTTCTCCTTGATCATAGTGTTTAACCTACACGGTAATCTGCTAAGAGCATCCGCTACCACATTGGCTTTGTCGGGGTGATAGTGAATGTCCAGGTCATAATCCTTGATTAACTCTATCCATCTCCTTTGCCTCATATTCAGCTCCTTCTGAGTGAAAATATACTTCAAGCTTTTGTGATCTGAGTAAATCTCACAGCGATTACCCATAAGGTAATAACGCCATGTCTTCAAGGCCAAAACTACGGCTGCTAACTCAAGATCATGGGTGGGGTAGTTTTGCTCATGCTGCTTCAATTGTCGAGATAGATATGCGATGAATTTGCCTTCTTGCATCAATACACATCCGTGACCAATCTTGGATGCATCACAATACACATCAAATGGCTTCTTGATATCTGGCATGATCAATATTGGGGCTGGAATCAATCTCTTCTTGAGTTCCTAGAAACTGGCTTCACATTTGTCAGTCCATTCAAACTTCTTGTCTTTCTTCAACAATTGGGTCATGGGTCTTGCGATGCTCGAAAATCCTTCTACGAACTTGCGGTAATATCCCACTAATCCGAGAAATGCATGGACTTGGGTTTTGGTGGTTGGGGCTTCCCATTCTTCGACATCTTTGATCTTGGTGGGATCAACAGCAACTCCTCCGGTAGACACAATATGTCCTAGGAATCCTACTTCTTTCAGCCAAAACTCACATTTGCTGAACTTGGCATACAACCGGTGCTCTCTAAGGGTTTCAAGAATGATTATTAGATGTTGCTCGTGCTCTTCTTCTGACTTGGAGTAGATAAGTATATCGTCGATAAACACAACGACAAACTTATCTAGAAAATTCATAAAGATCTTATTCATGAGATTCATGAAATAAGCAGGGGCATTGGTTAATCCAAAAGACATGATCGTATACTCGTATAATCCATAACGAGTAGTAAAGGCGGTCTTCTGAATATCCGTTGCATGAATCTTAAGTTGGTGATAACCAGTCCTCAGATCGATCTTAGAGAACACATTAGCACCAGCCAACTGATCAAATAGATCCTCTATCTTTGGCAATGGGTACTTGTTCTTGATTGTGACGTCATTCATCTTCCTGTAATCTGTGGACAAACGGTTGCCTCCATCTTTCTTGTCGACGAATAACACTAGCGATCTCCATGGCGATGCACTTGGTTGAATCAAGCATGTTGCCAACATAGCATCCAACTGCTTCTTCAGCTCTACTAACTATGATGGGTTCATGCTATAGGGTCTCTGAGCTATGGGTCCGGTTCCGAGGATTAGTTCAATAATGAACTCAATATCCCTATCCGGGGCATACCGGGCAATTCATCTGGGAATACGTCGGGGTATTCACAGACTACTCTGACTTGGTCTATGGTGGGTAGGGCTAGACTCTTATTACACTTGAATTGACGGGGCATGGTTTCAGATATATGCTCTACTGATACTCTAGAGCTACTGGTCATGGTGATGGCTTTCTTGGCACAGTCAATCAATCCTGTATGCTTTGACATCCAATCCATCCCTAGTACTACTTCCAAACCTTTGGTCCCAAGTACTATTAGATTGGCATAAAAATCTATCCCATGTATTCTGATAGGCACAACTTTGCAAATTTTTCTAGCTTTTGTAGTTGATCGGGATTTGAACTATCATGACATGCTTCAGGTTGGTTGGGTGAATCTTACTAGTGCATGCAAATTCTTCGGTGAAAAATGAGTGTGATGCTCCAGAATCAAACAACACTCTTGCTAAAACTGAGTTGATAGAAAACATACCCAGCACTACATCTGGCGCTTCTTGGGCTTCTTCGACATTCATGTGGAAGAGACGACCGTTGCGGTTGTGAGGGTTCCCTGGGGCAAATCTTCTTCCTGGTTGAACACGACACTGTTGTTGAGCTGGGGCATTCACATTGGCAGTGGCGGCAATCTTCTTGGGACACTCATTCGAGTAGTGACCCTTCACTCCACACTCAAAACAAGTAATCTCAGACTTGTCTTTTGTTGCCATGGGCACAACATTGCTTCCAGTTCTGGGTGCAGTGTTGTTGTTGTTGTGCTTGGGAGGTTGATACATTGCAAATGTATCTATAATTTTTGATGCTCCATGCTTGGTTTTATCCACTTTCTTGTGTTTTGTCCACACTTTGGAGTACTTTTCATATGATTTCTTGGACTAACCTATTAACAAGAGCCACAGTGCCAGCTGCCTGTTTTCTGCTGTTTTTGGTTCCAGGAAAGTCAGAAAATGAATATTCTCGGAATTGGACGGGACAAAAGCCAAAGTGCCTATTTTTCTAGAAGACTCTAGGAGCCAGAATACGAGACGGAGGAGGGCCAGGGGCTGGCCACACCGCCTCCCAGGCACGGGCTAGGCCTGGCCGCGCTAGGGCCTGGTGTGGTGGCCCCAGGCACCCCCTCGGTCTCCCTCTTCGCCTATAAGAAGCCTTCTGACCTAAAAACTTAAGGGGGTTCGACGTTTTTCCACGAAAAGTTCCGCTGCGCCGCCACCACCGAAGGGGAGATTTGGGGACAGAAAGTCTCTGTTCCGGCACCCTGCCGGGACGGGGAAGTGCCCCCGGAGCCATCTCCATCGATCTTCACCATCATCTTCATCGACCATCCATGTTTCTTCCATCTATGAGTGAGTAATCCCCCGCTGTAGGCTATGGGGATGGTAGGGATTGGATGAGATCGTTCATGTAATGGCATCAGATTGTTAGGGCATAGTGCCTAGTATCTCTTATTAGTGCTTTATGACTTTGTTGCGACTTGTTGTGCTTAATGCTTGTCACTAGGGCCCGAGTGCCATGATTTCAGATCTGAACTTATTATTGATTCATCATGATAGTATTGTTTTGGGTCTTATCTACAAGTTGTACACACACGTCGTTGTCCGGAACTACCTATGGTCCCAAAGTGACAGAAATCGGGGTAGCCGGAAGGGAAAGGCTTTGATGTGACGATCACATGTGTTCACGGAGTGTTAATGCTTTGCTCCGGTGCTCTATTAAAAGGAGCACCTTAATTGCTAGTAGTTCCCTAGAGGCCCCGCTGCAAACGGGCTGGCAGGACAAAAGATGTTGTGCAAGTTCTCATTGCGAGCACGTATGACTATATATGGAACACATGCCTAGGATTGTCTAGTACTTGGATGCTTTATCTTCTTTATCTGCAATTGCCCTATGTTCTGATTGCTATGTGAATTGTCTTGTCCATGCAACGCCCGTCCATCTATCCCTATGCCTACCGCACTCGAATCCCACTGTTTACTTTTGTTACTACTGTCTTTGTTTTGCTGCTACTGTTACTTTACTATTCCTACTACAAAATGGTTGCTACTGATAAACTGCTATGTGCAAGATTGTTTCCAGGTGCAGCTGAATTGACAACTCAGTTGTTAAGGCTGATAAGTATTCTTTGGCTCCCCCTTGTGTCGAATCAATAAATTGGGTTTCACTTCCCTCGAAAATACTACGATACACCCCCTATACTTGTGGGTCATCAGAGGTGCACGGTTGAAATTGCTGGAATTTCCGGGGTGATTATTGTTTCCTCTGGACTTCACATTTTCTTCGCTACAGTTGGGGTAGCTTGGGCGAGACATTGGGGGTCAATTGTTCCGCGGTGCATATCCGGCAGACGGGTTGGGACGGTACTTCGGGTGGCTGCTTGATCCAGTTTGGTGCATCATCCGACGTTTGCAGTTGTCGTTTGCTTGATTAATCTTCCCTTCCATCTAAATGGCAGAGTCGACTAGCACTTCGAGATTCTCGAAACGGATGTTGACGAGGACTGTCTGCATCTCATCATGTAGTCCGTTCAGGAATCTCTCCTTCTTCTTGGCCTCCATGTTGATCTCATCAGGTGCATACCTGGCGAGGGACAAGAATCTGTCATGGTACTCCACTACAGTCATTCTGCCTTGCTTTAGCTCTCTGAATTCATCTCTCATTCGGGTGACTAGACCCTGCGGCACGTGGGTGCGGCTAAACTTGATCTTGAAGGCTTCCCATTGTGCGGGTGCTATTCCACCATGCTCTTGCATCTCCTGCCAAATAGTGGGTGGCAAAAATAACTTTCTCATTGGCATCCACTCCGGCTACTTCTAAGTTGTTTTCCATTGTCTACAACCAGTCATCAACATCCAATGGGTCTTCAGACTTGCTAAAGATTGGGGGATTGGTATTCTGGAAGTTTTTGAGTTTGGATCCATGATGATCCTGATTCCCATGGTTCTGATTATTGTGAGCCATCTGGGCGGTCTGCTGTAGGGTTGCTAGATTAGCTTGGCGCTCTGCCCTACTAGCTTCAGGTCTACAATGAGCGTCTGCAGAATCTGCAGCATTGGGTCTTGTGATGAGCTGCTCCCTCCTTGGTTTCCACGAGTCATCTGAAGATTGAGGTAGATAAAGGGGTAAGAGGGAAAGTTCTAAGGTTCATGGTTTTGGTTTCAAAGCTAAAACTTTGAGTTTGACTCAGGTTTTGCAACTAACTTATTTTCATTCATTCAAGCAAAGCACACGATACAAACACACACACCACAACATCAAAGGAAAACAGATGGTTTTAAGAACCATTCTGCAAGCTAAGATACAATGGGACCGATACTCATCACTCTACGATAGTGCTCTAGTGCATCTACTCATCATCGATGAAGTTGGAGTCATCATCGTCGGTGTAGAAGTCCATGGCATCATCCTCCAGATAGTCATCATCATTGCTGAGGTATGATTCAATATCCCCTTGGATGTCTTCATCTTCCTCTTCTTCTTTTGCTACAAGCTGAGCTTCTTGCTCCTTGATGGTCTTCTCGAGGTCGGCTACCTTCTTGCAAAGACGGTCGATGGTGCGATCCTTCTTTGCATGTTGACGGCGAAGAGACTGACGATCCTTGACGAGCAGTGAGAAAGTCTGTGCCTTCTGGGTGGCAATGGCTAGGTTGTGGTTGGCGAACTCTCTAGCATTGTCCAACTCCTTATGTCTGTCATACAATAGGAAGTCAAGGTTCTGCACTTGACGCTTCAGCACCGGGTGACTTGGCATCTCTAGCGGCATTCCCATAGAATCACGCCTTGCATAGTGAACAAAGCGGGTTCCTTGGATGAGGTTGACACTCTGGGCACAAAGACGAGTGAGAGCTTCATGCATTACTCTGGCTAATCCATCTAGCTAGTTGTTCTCTCTCACGGAGAACTGAATCCTCTCGGACATCGGTGCTTCTAACTTGCCTCGAAGATCAGCAACTACTATCCATTGTAATCTCCTCCTAGGGGACCATTGAGTTGAGCTCCAAGAAATTCCGGATGAGGACGCTCCAAGTACTCCGACAGTGAATCAAGGTCCCTCTCGAATATCAGTTGGCCTCCGTTTCCCAACTGGTAGAACTTGCTGTACTAAACTTCCATCTATAAGAATTTAGGATGAGAAAGTTAGTGAAGTGATTAAGTGTGTCAAAGTTTTATGTAGTAATGTAAGAATTTGGAGGAACATGAATTTTCTTGAGAGAAGGAATCCCAAGGGTAAGGGAGGAAATAGTTTTCACAAATACTCACTTTGGTTTTTGAAACTAAGTTTTTGTTTCGGACGCCCATTCTAACTAGGGTCTCCTATGGTTAGGATGGCTTTGATACCAACTTGTCAACACCCGGATTTTTAATCCTAGATGCATGTTATGCCATACATCGCAATCCCAGGATTACCATTTTTGCGAGACATAACAGATTGGATATCACAGTACATCATCCATTACACACCATAATAAGGCCTTACACAAATAGAGGATCTCATGATCTAGTCTTAGTACAATCAAGTAGCGGAATAAATAGCGTAGCGGTGGGGTCCATGTTCAGTGTCATAGGCAATGTTGACGATGAGAGATGATCCTAGTTGTCGTAGCCGTCCTGCTGTCCTCCTTTAGCGTAGTCCTCCTCATAGTCTGGCCATAAGAATAGCTAGGGATAAAAGCCACGAGTACTCTTTAAGTACTCGCAAACTATCACTAACAATTAAGGTAGGTCTAGTAGGAATGCTAAGCTCTAAGCTTATTTGCAAAGTTAAGTTTCAAACTTAAGCTGAGTTTAGAAGCAAAGAAAGATAAAATAAAGTTTGATATCACCTAAGTGGGAACTTAATTGTCATAGTCACAACCATGTTGTGGTCAAGTCAAGTCACAATTCATTTCATAAGTCATTTTGAAAACATCTAACAACGGAACAGTATGGCCACTCCAACTGTCCATAACCGCAGACGCGGCTATTCAAATAGTTTGACACTATGCAGAGGTGGTACACTTTCACCACAAAATTCGATACATCTGTCAGGGATAACCTTGAATCATCATACTTAGTATGCAGATAATCAAACATAACCTTTCCTTTACACACTCTAGTATAAGCACCTCTCCTATGAGCTTGGTCTCCCAGCCATGACCATCTTTCATCCTGGGCACTGCATAGGTGGACAACATTGAGAGGTAGCCTCAGCTCAAACCTCTCCCTCGAGGGAACTAATAATAATGCATATAAACTTTTCGCTAAGCCTTACCCAATTCAGGTATTGTGGTGGTACGATAAATTGGAATGGTATCGCATCCGAACCCAACCATCAGTTTTTATAAAAGGGCTAAGGCTCATGCCTCAGCATTTTCATCATCATAAACCATTTTTGTTTCTCAACCCATGTCAAAACATCTCAATAGAATGACTCATCATTCCAAGGTTTTCACAAGTCATTTTCACCAAGTATTTACATCTAAAGTGAATCAAGTTTTTGGTATAACTCTAAGCTACTAAGTTAAGAGTGTTCACTAATGTGGGATGCTAAGATCAATCTCATGCCATAGAATGACATCTAAGTCTAACTAGATAGGCCAAGTTTTATACTCTTTATGTTATCTATGAACAAAGTAAAAGAAGTTTGGTAAAGTAACGAAAGTAAAGTTTGTAAATAAAACTTGGACTAGGTATAAGTCAAAAAGTATAACCAAAGCATGCCTAATGCATCTTGCTTAGGTTATCTAGCTTGCAAGGGTTAGCTTGCATTGTTAATGATGGCTTGCAGATAATCACTTGCATGGTTAACTTGTATAATGCTAGCTTGCCTTGGTTGGTGTAGTGGTTGAAATTCTCTTCCTCCTCTTCTTGGTATAACTCCTCCTCCTCGTAGACTTGGTCGGTACTATCGTCTATAAATACATACGGAATACACAATCACCAAACAATACTTAACTAGTCTACTTAGCACACTAAGTCACACATTTGATGATCTAGTATCATCACAAACGTCACAAGGTTTAATGAACTAAGTTCATTTATTTTATTTGAGAAAAGTAATTTCTATTCATCGAAATTAACTAAGATTTAATATTCTCCAATTAAAATATGGGATCATGTGGACACATGTCATCACCACATATTCTAATATATGGGAATGTGATTTAAAGGTTGGATCACATTTTAATAAGTTTAAGTTTAATAATTAATGATTTAAAGTGACTAGAAATGCCTATATAGCATTATTTTGGTACTAGTCCAAAGTCACTATATGCAAACCTTAATATTATTATATATTCAGATAGGTATAGTTAAATGTGATTTTTTAGAGTTGGAATCAACTCAAAAGCTAATATGGTTGATTTTATAAAAATGTTTGAATGTGCAAAAGCTCATGTCTTGTTATTTTAGCCAGGAGAGATCTATAACCCTAAATGATTTAAATCCAACGGGATTGGATAGAGATTTTAATTAGCTTTCCAACAAAATTGGAATCACTAAATTTGGATTTGTAGAACTCACTGAATTGATTTTCAAACTAAAAGACAGAACTAAGTCTAAGTCTAAAAAAGAAAAAGCTAAATTTGAATCAAATGGGTCGCGCGGGAAATAAATGGGCCGGCCCAGTTTACTCCACACAGTGCCCGGGCTGGTTTTAAGTGGGGGCCCCACCTATCAGTGGGACAGGGGTTGCCGAATCGGTATGGGAGGACGGTGTCCACAGGATTAGATCCTAGATCAACGGCTCACATCTATCGTCCTCGCCGGAACAGTTCACGACGGGGACAAACCCTAGCACGGTCGATGAGGGTGCAGTGGGGGCGTACCGGGGCTCCAGCAAGTGCGGCAAGGCGGGCAAATGGACGAGATGATGAGGGCGGTTCTCCTGGTACCGACGGCGACCCGGGAGATGGCTTGGATCACTGGCGCCCTTCTCCTCCTTCTGTGGCAGACTCTGGCGAAATTCCGGCGCTACGGGTTGTGGCTTGCTACGGTGGGGCTCTGGGAGTGCTCTGAGGGGTAGTGGATGGATATGGTGTGAGGAATCGGTGCTGGGAGGTGCTCTATTTATAGAGGGGCGAGGGGTGCAAAGAGGCATGGGCGGAGCTCACCGGTGACGACGGCACAACGGGCTAGAGGCTGGGGTGGTGGGCTAGGACGGTGGGTGGTGCCCTGGCGAGTGTAACGGAGGTGTGTGTGTAGTGCGAGGTGGTCGGGAGACGTGAGCGGCGCGGCGAGCACGATGTCTCTGTCGATCGCGAACTTTGCGGTGGCCGGCGACTATGGGGCATGGTTAGGGAAATGGGCATGTCTAGTAGCTTCATGGGGCGGTGGTGATCATGTAGGTGGGCGGCGAAAGCGAGGCGGGGTCTGGCTGATAGGGACCGGGCGTGCTCTGCGGGCGGCGTCAGCATGGCAGGCATGTTCTGGGCGCGGCGGTTCCTAGCTTCTCCTCGCTCTGTCCTCGAGCTGGGGCTGGCCTGGAGGGGGAAGTGGACCACGAGTGACGCGTTGGGGAAGCTGGGCGAGGCTAGCGGCGCTAGGGGCATGCTGTCGCCGGTGAGGGTACGCAAGGTGCTCGGCATTAATGGCCATGCCCATTTGGTCGTGGGCACAGTGGTTGGCCGGGCTAGAAAAGGGTAGGGGATGCACTGGAGAGGTTTTGGTGGCAATGTGGGCGACAAGTTTGGCCAGAGCACTGCTCACACTAGTGTTTTTGATTTTTATCTGATCTGTGCACTCCAAGTGTTTGACAAAATGGCCGAAAGAAAACAAGTTTGGAATTTTGAGATGAAATTTGGTGGAGTTGTTAGTCACATGCTTAAGCATCTCTGGTTGCTAGGATTTGTTAAATGGAATTCATTTGGATGGTTTTTGAAAAAGGGTGATCTATACATATGAACTAGATTCCATTTTCAAATGTATTTTAAATTTAGAGTTTGAATGTTTTTGGAAGATCACAAAGTGGGCCTTGGTACATCACTACTTGTACTAGCAAGGGGTGCAAAGATCCACAATTGTTTCTGTTGGGAATTGAGTGCTAGGAATACCCAAAGTGGGCTAGGTGATTAAAATGGCAAAAGTGACCATTTCCATTATTAATTGTATTTGATTTCTTTTTCTTGGGCTTTTGCTTGGGATTGATCTAGATGATGTGGCATTCATCTTAGAATTATTTTACACCCATTAGAACAAACAAACATGGCATTTCAAATCAACTCCTATTTAATGCAACACACATATGCATGCTTAAATAATTTAAATGGGAAAAAGTTTTTGTTAACCCTAAATTGGGTAGTTTTAATCTTGATCACTTGGATTAAAGTTTTGTGATGTTACAGGCATGATGACATGAGCATGATATCATGATGATGCAATAAATAACAAGCATATGCTAGTGTTGATCTATATTTCTTATGCAGCATTCCAATGTAAGACAATTGGGATGATACAACTCTCCTCCACTAAACTAGAATCTCGCCCCGAGGTTCCTAGGAAAAGAAATCTTCACGTTCCCATGTAGCTTTCTCAAGGGTATGGTGTGACCACTGTACCTTGCAAAACTTGTCAAGAGAACACTCTGGAGAAACGAATGTAGAAGTAAAGGTCTCAAAAGATAAGGCCAACTCTAACTTCGATGGAAGGCGAAAGGAACACCTTAATCTAATTCAATGTACAAGAGAGAATAGAAAGATTAGTCGGTATGAGGGATAATCCATCACACACCCAAACTATTACTCCGTACATGAATAAGAAAATTGTGTAACCCATTCCCGAATTCAGACTGAAGGTCTTGACAGGAGATGTTTGGAAAAACTTCGGAAAACAAAGGAGTGATGCAAGCTCTTTATCAGATCTGGCATAGATGATGTCGTTGTGTTGGAAAACACCGGAAGGTATAAAAAAAATTAGTGAATTTTGGGTCCAAAGAAAAGTACAACAGATGAAAGATTCTTCAGATAGCATGAAGACCCGATGTAGAAACACTATTACAAGAGGAAGGAATCAAAACCCTGAATATACGACGGAAACCCAACCATGAGAAATCCTGGACTTGAATAATGGTAAGAGAGCAGATTCAAAACATGCAAAGGTAAGAGGAGAATAGTATATACGTAAGGAGTAAAATCATACCTAATCAGATCTATCCAACCGGTTTTTTGCAAAATAGCTTTGCCTCTCTACATCGTCTATTAATGAGGTTATCCTATAGGTTGGACTAGTGGGGTATCGTAAACAAGGATCTAATACCACTTGTAACACCCTCGAATCAGCCCTATGTATATTTTAGCGCTTCCCGCAAAATCCGCATAGAAATGATTCAAAGATGCCCACCGGGCACTTGTGTGCGGGTGGAAAAAAAGTAATACCATTACACAATAGTTCACAATGGGACCCACAAGAACATATATATACAACAACGAATCAGCGAGTCAAGAATATAGATATACATTACAAAGATCCAAATAATATTGAAAATGATACAACATCCGAGTACAGATAAGGTGTAAATTGGACTAAGAGACCTGAAGAATAACCAATGGAGTCCATAACCCTACCTGGTCCAAGCCGGAAGGGTAACCTTGCTAACGTCAAACTCATACCTGTCAATTCAAAGTGGTGCCGGCAAAGGGCAAAGGAAAAAGGGAGCGGTTAATACTAAGACTAGTATATGGCTAGTCTTAGAATTCGGCGACTCTCACCTAAATAGGTATGGTGGGTTCAGCGGTAGCAAATCATGTACTAAGAACAACCTATAGAGACACCATACAACTATTGGCTAATAGAGAGGGGTAAGAAAGACCTATTCGCAACCAACCTAATACTAACACCAAATAGAACCCATCCTAAAGTTTCCCCATGAGGAAGTCCTTCTGAGGAACTCACATAGTTGGCAGTTTTATTAACCATTCCATTATAGTTGCAGAACTTACTAGTCATATATGGATAGTATAAGACATTCCAATATCACCAGTTGTTGGCACTTTTAATTAACCATTCCATTATAGTGGAGTTAATTACTAGTCATGCCAATGTCAAATTTATAACACTACTTTAGTTTGAGTTGTCTATGGTCGAGACATTATGCTCCAAGTAGTCCATAACCGCGGACACGACTTTTTAAAAAAGATTTACCCTACAGGTGTGCACAAAAGCAACACACGCACGATCAACCTCAGGAAAAAACAAATAAAAAGCAATGAGGCATCACGACAAAGCATTCACAAGATTCAAAAATGATTTCGGGGGGGGGGCACTAAGCTACCCGTCACAAAGTCGGACGGGCTCCGAGATGGACCAAGGGGTTTGCAACGACGGCTGAGAAAGACTGGGAACCCAAAAGTGTGCTCGTGTTTGTCCAAACAGCGTAAACGTGGCGCGAGGTTCCAAAACAGTACAGTAGTAAACCGCTCTCCTCGAGCAATAGTAGTAAATAAAGCAATAAATCATGGCATAAGTAAAGGATAGTAATAAAGCCCCAAACTAGTTTGTGTCCCCCAAAAATAAGATGTGAATCAAGATCAGGCAAAGGAGGGTCCATAAAGTCTCCCACATGTGGATAGTGCGATAGTCAAGGAACAGGTGTCAAGTACTCGGGTCTTAGGTGGACACAAGTGGGCGGGATAAAAGCCAAATCTCAACTATTTCCCACTGGTGCCTCTTTATTAGTTATATCTATTCCCATCATTTTAATTATCAAGTTGTAAGTAGATCCATGATCATCTCCACCATTATGATTTATGCATGTGCCAACCCCCCAACTATGGAACTCGACAACTCGAACCAACACCTAAGCGAGCAACTACGACTCGCAAGGCCAACTATCTACCAAAACAACAAGCAATAGGAAGTTTCCAAGGCAATATAGGCTGTCGGGATTATAAATGGTACAGAAACTAAAGCATCACAACACAGATAGCAATAGAGAGAAGTAAAGCCATAAAGCGAAAATAGGTAGAAGGGGGAGGATGCTTGCCTAAGAACCATTGCCGAAGATATATCCAATAACTTGTCGAAGCTCACAACATCTCATCGTCCTATCCGGGAAGAAGCAAAGCACTAAAAGGACAAGTGATGCAACAATTACAACTAATATGGAAGAACCGGCGTGATCATGATATCACCACAACGCGGAGCTTGGGCGCTGGCGCTTATAGATGCCGAGGCACATCCTTAGTCACCGCGCTTGCGCTGGCATGGCAAAAAAGCCGTCACGGATAACTGCGTCGGGGATTCACAAACGATAGAGGATTTTTTGCGTGGCACAACGTGATGCGCCAAACTATCACTTCCGCGACAGCAAGGGGTTACACTGCGACCCTTGTAGGGAGGCACTGCCTTAGGTGCCATGGCAGTTGTGAAGATGGCATAAAGATTCTGCCTAGTCTAACATATCTCGACGGATACGTTGGTGCATAGCAATATAATTAAATTGATAATTAATCCAGAACGTTTAGTATATAGATCACATATAGAAAATCATAGAAACTTGTAATATACAGAAAATCTGATCACACAATAGAGTGATACACATATATAGTTCAGATGCAAGTTTTTCACCCAATCTAGTTCACACACATCTCTAAAAAACTAACTAACAAATTCATAACAATTGACTTAGATTTTATGCACTATGACGACCAAATAGCCCTCCTTAGCTTTAAACTTGAAGGCACAAACATTTCCTTCCTGTAGCTTCTTCTAAACAACACATTCTGCCCAATTTGAAGTCAAGATGGCAATGTTGTCATTTCCATGCTTCAAAAGAACTTCTTCGATGGTCTCATTGCCACCGTGATCTTCATGAATGTGAGGAATGAGAAACATGCAGAAAAAAGGGCATGAAAAGTACTGCATATAAATAAAGAAATAGTTACTGGTTGTGGTAAGTATGAACACCAATAGGAAGAAAGAAACAATTGCTGGTTTTTGTAAGAAAGCTACCATATTTCCTTTGGAGATGTTGTTCTTATTCATGGTGCAATGTAGTAAGCGATTGTTGGCTTGTATCTTCCGACTATCCACCGGAGGTTTTGTCCTTCTTAATCTAGTCATGTAGATAGCATGCCAAACCTATAGTGAAGGTCGTATTTATCTACAACTCGGACATCTGATCCTGAAATGAACTTATATTAATTCACACACATACATACATGCATTTTATTGATCTAGTCTCACCACTATACCTCGCATGGTAGAGGGCATGGTCAGATAAGAGCTAGGTACCTTGTTCTCAGCATTATACATTCCTAACCTACAGAGTCCAACAATGCTACCTTATTCTCTTAGAACAAAACTTCCTAACATACAAATACCATTTAGATCAATGAGAGGTACCAGGGAGCGGTTCGTGCAGCCGCGGTCGAGGGCACCGGAGCAGTTCGTGCATCTGCGGTCAACGAGAATGAGGGACGAAATGAGGGACGAATTACCTCCATCATCTGGCCAGCCAGGGAGATAACCTTGGTAGCGGAGTTCATCTGGGCGCTGAACTCGGCTGGGCCAAACTTTTCTAGGAGATCATCTTGGGGGTTGATGAATTCAGTGTTGTTCCAGTTTTTCACATACTCAAGGAGTAGTGGACTGTAACTTTCGCCACTCGGAGAATAGCTCGTCATAAGGCCCTTCATGTGGGCCTCCCGCCTGGCGGATTGAGCTGCAGCGGGGCTGGTATGCAAAACCAGCTATTGGCTGCCTTTTGATCCGGAAGCGGTAGACCCGTATGAAGTTATTTTGGCTGACCCAGAGGTCTTCTTGGCTTTGCTGGATGAAGGTGGAGGAATTGACTGAAAAATATCTGCCACGGAAGGGGTAGACCCGGAGGGAGCCGATGGAGCTTTTCCCTTGGGAGGCTTGGAGGCTTTTGCTGTTGTTGATGTTGTTGGTGCTGCTATTGGTGTTACTGGTGCTGGTGCTGGTGCTAGTGCTGGTGCTGTTGCTGCTGGTGCTGGCGCTGGCGCTAGTGCTGGTGCTGGAGGCGGCGCCGATGAAGCTGGCACCTCAAGATTTGGCGCTGAGGCCGAGGAGCTGGGGAGATCCGGCATCGCCGTATCCTGATTCGACCCACTACCCCCACGCTGACATTGCCCTCCTCTTAGCGAGGTTGGCTCTGGTCAGGCGCAGTCGCGGAGCCCTCTTGAATAGGGCTGAGCGGGCGATAATCATCGTTGTGGGAGGCAGAGGAACTGCTCCGGAGTGGGGAAGCAATGCCGGGGCCGCTCTGAGGGATGTCCCTAGGAGCTCCGAGAAAGAAAAAGCACCAAGTCAAAAAGAAGAATCAATAAGAAACAAAGGCAAGCAAAGGAAAAAAAATCCCAGGAAGCAGTATTAAAGAACTTACTCATCCGCGGTAGGAGGAGCCCGGGGTTTGGGCGGCTTCCGAACCATGCTCTTGGCGGCAGGCTTGGCCGAGGGTTTAACCCCGGACTTCTTTTGCCTCTTCTAAAGGCAAACGGAAATAAAGATGGCAGCAAGCAAGCATGTAACAGATCTAATTGCAAACGGTGTTTCAATGCTTAGAAACAAGGCCTAGGGATCATACTTTCACTAGTGAACACTCTCATATAAATATACTCTCTTTATGATACTACTCTTAACTACTCTCCGGTTGGACACTCTAATCGATGGTAGGGCTATAACAACACTCCTCAAAGTTCACTTTCCCCATATAGATAACCCCACACTGTCACCTTGAGCTCTAGATGAGTCCAACAAACACCACAATTTCATAAGGATGTCCAACTCCAAATATAACTCATAACAATTATTTGTAATCTCTAGCCTAAGTGCCACCATGGTGTGCACACTGTCACTTTAAAACACATAGGGAGAGCAGAGATCTATTAAAGCACTTGAGTAGCAAGGTAGATCTATAGATTACAAGCTCATGATCTCAATAAGATCATGCATAGAGAGAGAGATGAACACATAGCTACCGGTAGAACCCTTAGCCTCGAGAGAGAACTACTCCCTCCTCGTCATGGGAATCAGCAATGGTGATGGTGATGGCGGTGGAGATCGATGGAGATGGCTCCGAGGGCACTTCCCCGTCTCGGCAGGATGCCGGAATAGAGACTTTCTGTCCCCCGAATCTCCCCTTCGGTGGCGGTGGCGCTGCGGAACTTTTCGTGGATTTCTGATTGACGATCTAGGATTTTGGTATCAGGAGGCTCTTATAGGCGAAGGAGGCAAGGTCAGTGGCCAGCCAGGGGGCCCACACCATGCCCTAGCGTGGCCTAGGCCGGCCCGCGCCAAGGGGGGGTGTGGCCACCCTGTGGCCCCTCTCCGACTCTCCTTTTGGCTCCGTGAGTCTTCCGGGAAAATAGTAACTTTGGCTTTTGTCCCGTCCAATTCCGAGAATATTCATTTTTTGACTTCCTGGAACCAAAAACAGCATAAAATAGGCAACTGGCACTGTGGCACCTTGTTAATTGGTTAGTCCAAGAAATCATATGAAAATTACTCCAAAGTGTGGACAAAACACAAGAAAGTAGATAAAACCAAGCATGGAACATCAAAAATTATAGATACATTTGCGATGTATCACTGCCCATTCCCCCTATCAGTAATGGTGGTCGGGGTGCTTCATTTCTAGGTGCTTCGTTTCGAGGTGCCTGAGCATTCCCTAAACTTTCTTGTTCTAATTTCCTCATCCATTCACACTGCTGGGTTGTATGATTCGTCGGGCTATTCGGGCTTGGCGTATGGAACTTG
Source organism: Avena eriantha (assembly GCA_910589775.1). Taxonomy (NCBI): domain Eukaryota; kingdom Viridiplantae; phylum Streptophyta; class Magnoliopsida; order Poales; family Poaceae; genus Avena; species Avena eriantha. The sequence goes on from OU342744.1 coordinate 192,309,456, forward strand.
CAAGGTTGATCCAGCATAGACTCAAATGTATACCTCGGTCTATCCTTTTGTTCTTGCCATTGCTTTTTCTGCTCTGGGGTCCAAGATTTTTTCCCCTCATTTTTCTGCTACCAGTTTTGCCCTCCAGTTTTTTGGTGTTGGCTTGCTCCGGCATTGGACTGATCTCGGTCCACTGCTGCGACCTACTGCGAGTTATACCGATAATCCGGATGCTCATCCCTTCTTTTTCCTCGAAAATCATTCCTTCTTGATGACCCGGAGATATCTCGGTTGAATACTCTTCGTTTGCTTCACTAGTCATTAACCGGGGTTGCGTTGGGTCTCCCAAGGCATACGAATCTGCGATCCGGATTGTCTCAGCCAAGATAGTTGGCATATCTCGCTGTAATCTTCGCCACAACATACTTCCATATCTGCATCCCTAAGCGAACCACGCAATAGCTTGTGATTCAATTACTCCTTCGCACGAGTTTCGCACATTGCACCACCGAGTCTGGAAATCTCTATCTGGCTCATTCGGTCTCTGCCGGCATAACACAAGGGTTTGTGGTCTGTTAGTCCTCTTGCAAGTGCTTGAGAAATTACTAACAAATAGCTCCTGGAAATCCAACCAACAGTTAACACTTCCTGGTGGCAAATTGTTCAACCAAACTCGCGCTGGTCCTTCTAGCATCTGTGGTACATAACTCACCGCCCATCTCAAATTTCCTATTGCGATCTTGATTGTTGTGGCATAGCCAATCAGCCAATCCTCTGGCCTGCTACTACCATCATAAGTTCGGGTTCCTCTAGCCAGCTGAAAGTTCGGCACTGGTGGCTCGTTCATGATCCGGGGCCCAAAACATGCTGAACCCGGTGGACCTTGTATCTCGATTTGCTCCGACCTATAAATCCTATCCAACTTTAACCTTGCATCATCTGGCTGCAAGTTCCTGCTTCCCAGCCATGATCCAATTACGTGGTGATCCGGTCTGGGGTATCCATCGTTGACCATAGCCGAATAACCATCATTGTATCTTTCTTTATCCGGATGTGCATGATGTTGTGCTGCTTGTCCCGGACTCCCCTATTGTCGAGGTACGCGTTGCTGCTGTGTCCGAGGTACGTTTTGCCCTGCTCCCACGGGATCGCGCTGTCCGGCATTGCCGTTTGCAGCATTTCTTTGACCTGCATTGCCTTGGTCACGGTTACCTCGGGCAGCCACACCTCGGCTGGTACTGTGCTGGTCCTCATCAACTTGCACTGCTTTGCCTTTTCCAGCCCTTACCGGGTCATAAGGAACCATTTGCTTGTCTCTTCTTCCGGAGTCCACTACCTCTTCTCTCCTGGGATTGTGACCCGGAGACGACGCGGCTCCTCTAGATCTTGCCGGGTTATTTCTGGCCGAATGTACCACCTGTGAGGCCCTTGGTGGTGCCGGGTTAGCCTTGTTTATTTCTTCATTCTGTTGGCATGCAACTCTTAACAAGTGATTTACCCTCTCTTGTTGCCTTTGTCGGGCCTCTCCGGTTAAACCTTCTATCTCGGATGCGGCCGCATTTGCTGCCCTGAGGTTCTTCGCCGGGGTACTGTACCGATCCAACCCTCCTGTTACTATCGTGGCTGTCTAATTCGGCCTGGACTCGTACTCCTTGTGAATCTCAGTGATCAGGTTCCTGCCCCGGATTTTCACTCCGTCGATACGGTTTGCCTTAGCATACTCTCTCAAGGTGATGTTCAACGACTGATGCAACTCTGCTACTTTCTTTGCTCCAGCTAACATTTTCCGCCTAGTTTCCTCTAACTCAACTTGTGCCTGAGCCGGATCTGCCACTGGTGCTATTGGCGTTGCTAAGATATCTATCGCTTGCTGGAGCACATTCTCTGGACTCTCTACCGGAGGAAACCTAGACCTAGTCTGCTTTGGCATTACCTCTGGCTCTGGCGCCGGATCTTTGCTCGGTCCCGCGTCTGGCGCGGTCATCAGGACCTCAACGCTGCTAGTGGAGCGAGTGATACGCACTCCACAGGTTGCGCTAAGAGGTGGCTTGCCTCCCTCGACGATGTGCCGCGGGTGAACGCAGGACTCGTCCACGCCGATGTAGATCTTGTGCATGCCAAGCTTGAGGAAGACGCCGTTGCGCGGTGGAGGGTGCGTGCCGAAGCTTCCCGCGTTGTCGCTGACGTAGTCCAGCGCTCCAAAGCGCTGAACCAAGCCTAAGATGATACGCTCGCTGGTGCTTGAGAAGTTTCCCATCTGAATTTTCACCCCTACTAGCACCGCTAGCCCCATGGTGGGCGCCAACTGTCGTGGTGGTGGCACGGCAGATGCCATGGATAGGCTAAACATGGGGCCAGTGAGTGCTAGGGGAATCCATGGAGGGAGAGCATGGTGATTCCATGCACGGAAGTTCTTGTATATTCTCTTTCAATGGTGTTTACAAGTGCTCCTCAGGCTCTCAGCTAGAAGGATACGATGTCTCTTACTCCCTACTATCTAGCCCTAGAGTTCAACCTTAGACAGAGAATGATTGATCGATTGGTCGTCCCTCTCTATGGAGGCCCCGGTGCTCCTTATATAGGGAAGCCCGGGTTACAATTCTAGGGCACAGGTGGCAGCATATTCTACGAATATGCTCCTTTCCTAAAGCAGATGCTTCTTTATTCCCTTTAACGGCTCGTCCGGGCTTTGGACATAACCCATGGCGTAATCCTTGTCTTTTGGCATCACCAGACACGGGCTACGTCATTCAGCTTTGCCCGCGTCATGTTGGTCCCCCCTGACCCGCTGGTCCTCTTCTTTACTTTACTTTGCTCATGCTTCAGCTAATAAAGCCACCTTTTGACCAGCGGGGGATTCCTTCTCTTGGAAGCTAAGATAATCCGGCTAGCATATAGCTAACCCGGCTTACCCAGTTACCTGCAAAACAGATAGACATGGCCGGCATAAATCTTATGTCGGCCGGACCATAGTCAAGGAGGCGCCCCATGAGCCAGGGCACACCGTGATTCGGCCTGCCTTGAGGTGACCCGGTCAGCACTTGCTTTGACCACGCCATACCCCGGCTAACTCGGCCCTTATACCCCGGTGTTACCCTACCCGGGGGTATCCCCCCAACACCGAGATTCGTAGGAAAAGAAATCTTCATGTTCCCATGTAGCTTTCTCCAGGGGATGGTGTGACCACTGTATATTGCAAAACTTGTCAAGAGAACACTCCAGAGAAACGAAGGTAGAAGTAAAGGTCTCAAAAGTTAAGGCCAACTCTAACTTCAATGGAAGGCGAAATGAACACATTAATCTAATTCAATGTACAACAGCGAATAGAAAGAGTAGTCGGTATGAGCGATAATCCATCACACACCCAAACTATTACTCCGTACATGAATAAGAAAATTGTGCAACCCATTCCCGAATTCAGACTAAAGATCTTGACCAGAGATGTTTAGAAAAACTTCGGAAAACAAAGGAGTGATGCAAGCTCTTTATCGGATCTGGCATAGATGATGTCGTCGTGTTGAAAAACACCGGAAGGTCTAAAGATTGTTTTAGTGAATTCAAAGAAAAGTACAACAAATGAAAGATTCTTCAGATAGCATGAAGACCGGATGTAGAAACACCGTTACAAGAGGATGGAATCAAAAACCTGAAGATACGACGGAAACCCAACCATGAGAAATCATGGACTTGAATAATGGTAAGAGAGTATATTCAAAACACGCAAAGGTAAGAGGAGAATAGTATATACGTAAGGAGTAAAAGCATACCTAATCAGATCTATCTAACCGGTTTTTGCAAAATAGCTTCGCCTCTCTACATCATCTGTTAACGAGGTTATCCTACAGGCTGGACAAGTGGGGTATCATAAACAAGGCTCTGATACCACTTGTAACACCCTCGAATCAGCCCTATGCATATTTTAGCGCTTCCCGCAAAACCCGCATATAAACGATTAAAACATGCCCATCGGGCACTTGCGTGCGGGTGGAAAACAAAGTAATACCATTACAAAATAGTCCACAATGCGACCCACAAGAACATATATATACAACAATGAATCAACGAGTCAAGAATACAGATATACATTACAAAGTTCCAAATCATATTGAAAATGATATAACATCCGAGTATGGATAAGATGCAAATTGGACTAAGAGTCCTGAAGAATAACCAATGGCATCCATAACCCTGCCCAGGCCAAGCTAGAAGGGTAACCTTGCTAACATCATTGAACTCATACCTGTTAATTCAAAAGGGTGCTGACAAAGGGCAAAGGAAAAAAGGGAGCGGTCCGTACTGAGGTTAGTACATTGCGAGTCTTAGAATTCGGCGGCTCTCGCCTACATAGGTATGGTGGGTTTAGCGGCAGCAAAGCACGCACTAAGAACAACCTATAAAGACATAATACAACTATCGGCTAATAGAGAGGGTTAAGAGAGACCTATTCGGAACCAACCTGATACTAACACCAAACAGAACCCATCCTGGAGTTTCCCCCTCGAGACCAAACGAGGAAGTCCTTCCGAGGAACTCACACATTTGGTAGTTTTATTAACCATTCCATTAAAGTTGTATCACTTACTAGTCAGATATGGATAGTATAAGATATTCCAATATCACCAGCTATTGGCACTTTTAATAAACCATTCCATAGTAGTGGAGATAATTACTAGTAATGCCTAAGTCAAATTTATAGCACTACTTTAGTTTGTGTTGTTTATGGTCGAGACATTGTGCTCCAAGTAGTCCATAACCACGGACACGACTTTTCGAAAAGATTTACCCTACATGGGTGCACAAATAGCAACACATGGATGATCAACCTCGGGAAAAACCAAAGAAAAAGCAACGAGGCATCATGACAAAGCATTCACAAGATTCAAAAATGAATTCGGGAGGCCACCCCACTAAGCTACCCACTACAAAGTCGGCCAGGCTCCGAGAAGGATCAAGGGGTTTGTGACGACGACTGAGAAAGACTAGGAACCTGAAAGTGTGACTAGGCTTGTCCAAACAGCGTAAATGTGGCGCGGAGTTCCAAAACAGTATAGTAGTAAACCGCTCTCCTCGAGCAACAATAGTAAATAAAGCGGTAAAGCATGGCATAAGAACAGGATAGTAATAAAGCTCCAAACTAGTTTATGGCTCCCAAAAATAAGATGTGGATCATGCTTAGGCGAAGAGGGATCCATAAAGTCTCCCACATGTGGGTAGTGCGATAGTCAAGGAACACGTGTCAAGTACTCAAGCCTTAGGTGGACACAAGTGGGCAGGATAAAAGTCAAATCTCAACTATTGTCCACCGATGCCTCTTTATTAGTTATATCTATTCCCATCATTTTAATTATGAAGTTGTAAGTAGATCCATGATCATCTCCACCATTAAGCATGTGCGAACCCTCCAACAATTGTGGAACTCGACAACTCGAACCAACACCTTAGCAAGCAATTACGACTCGTAAGGCCAACTATCTACCAAAACAATGGGCAATAGGAAGTGACCAACGCAATATAGGCTACAGGGACTATAAATGGTATGGAAACTAAAGCATCGCAACACAAATAGCAATAGAGAGATGTAAAGCCATAAAGCGATAATAGGTAGAAAAGGGAGGATGCTCGCCTGAGAACTATTGCCAAATATTTATCCGATGAACTTGTCGAATCTCACAACATCTCATCGTCCTATCCAGGAAGAAGCAGAGCACTAAAAGGACAAGCGATGCAACAATTATAACTAATGCGAAAGAACCGGTATGATCACGGTATGATGCATGACATGACAAGTTAATAATGCAAAACATGTTGAAAAGATGTCATTTTCATAGCACATTGATGATACAACATTAGTGAGGCAGTAGTAACAATAAGGAATTAATTTCAATTTTATTTGTTCATTTTATTAATGAATTTCCGTATAGTAACGTATCATAAATGCATGAAACGGAATGAAAAAGCATGTATGGATAACATAGTTAGAATGGCTCGTCACACTAATCGATTTAGACATATTATTTGTCGAATTCCAATATACGTTTTTAAATATATGGATTTATTAAGAAAATGGCCTTTAATAGCATTTAAATAATTTTGAAATTTTATTTGCCCAAAAAATATTTTCGATGGCATACTATTAATCCTTGCATTTTTCTGATAACAAAACATATATTATTTGTATTATTTTAAAATAGTGGTTAAAAGATATAATAATTACATTTTATATAAAAATAGGGCAAAATTGTCATTTCTGTGAATAGTAAGAGGCAATTCTAGAATTTTATAAAATTGTATTTGAATTCATATGTGAAAAATATTCACTTTTCATTTTGGAAGTTTTTACAAATTCAAATTATTTAAAAAGATATGAATTTATTTGTATATAAATCATTTCCTGGAAATTTTATTATTTAGACAAGGTTTCTCAAACTTTTTTTACCGTGGCAAACCTGATGTGTGGGCCAATGTTGCTGACTGGAACGCTGACTGGGCGTGCTGGTGAGGTGGCTGTGGTGAGCTGGCATGGACATGTTCATGATGGAAAGAAAACAACATGGGGGTTTCTACCAAATTGACGACCGGTGCTAACTGAACCTGACAAAATTGTTTGCCCGTGACTGAAACTCGAAAGATTAGCAGCGCGGCGGAGCTACCTTGCGGTCAAGATTGTGGTACTACGAGGCACCGTTTGAAGTGTGGTTGGGCTCTATGAACATCTGGGACATCAAACTACCTCTTTGGTTCAACTAGGGTGGCGGGCGTGGGCTGAGAGCGATCAGAGCAAGCGACGAAAACAACATGTATGCGGCAGCACAGAACGGGTCCTAGCGGTGATGATCTTGTGCTAGGTGGTGATGGAGGGCTGGTCAGGGAGGTAGAGGGTAACCTGGTGCAGCTCTAGGTACTCATGGGAATGTAAGGGGGGCGGTCGATGGGTGTACTGAGAGGTGCAGTAGGTGGCGGCGGCGCACACGAAAGCTAACCGATGGATGGTTCTGGTGATCTAGGAGGCAGTGTTGCTTAGGACCATGACAGGGACGTGCAAGAGCTCGCCGGGGAGGTGTCAGCACGCTCAAGGGAGCCAGCGGTAGCGTGTGGGCAGCGAGGAGGTTGGCATTAGGGACGGCTCGAAGCGACAGGGGCAATTCAAACTGAATCACACGTCGAGTCCTCTAAAGCTTGTCGCTACACATGCCAGATAGGGTAGACACTTTGGCCTCATAGCACGAAACAGGTCGTGGAGGAAGGGGATAGAACCAGGAACTTACCAGGAAGATGAAGGTGGTGTCCGATTGGATGGAGGAGAAGCAGAGCCACCAGAAATTTGACCGGAGGTCGACCATTAGATGGATGAAATTGAACATAGATTAAACACAGAGGATCTATGTGAATATATCAAGATGTTTAATAAACGTTATAAGTAAAAATACTTGGAGTATTCTGAAAGAAGTTCAGAATGGCCCTGAAAACAATATAGAATGGATTCAAGTGAAGAATTGGTTCTTACTTGAGCAAATATGATAAGTATTGAGTAGTGCCTTAGTATTCATGACAATGGTTAAAAGGAAAGAGAGATGCATCGCATCGCCTGTGCCATAGCCATAGGTTTTCCAGAAAAAACCCATGTTATTTATACTTAACATAATGTGACCCAAGTTCTTAAAATGCAAGAACAATTTTCTAAGTGAACAAAGGTTAATCACTGAAATAGAGTTAAGTTTGGCGCAAAGGAAGCATGGTCAGGGATCATAGTTGCAAATATTGCACTTTGATCAAAGTCTATATAGATATAGAAGTATTAGAAATTTAGAGTAAGCATAAGTGGTTCCGGTTTAAGAAAGTTTAACTTTCGACTAAGGGTGTTTATAGATACACATGACATCTTGAAAGTCCAAATGATTGATAGATCATCATTGTATAGTAAAAAACACATGTCTCACTTTGTCACCAAAACGAAATGTTGTAAATGTCAAATAGGTGACATTAATGATTTGCAAATAAGCTGGTAAAACATATTTAGAACAGGAAATCCTCCATGAGCAAGCATGATCAGTAAACATATATGAGATATGGTTTATGATTAGTAGCAATGTAGCTAGATTATTTGTACTATAGTGCAAGTGGGTGACTGAAGGAGATATTCCCTAGAGGCAAATAATAAAGAGGTTTATTATCATATCTCATTAGTTCATAATAGTTTTATATCATGCTATAACTGTTTCAAGTGGAAACATTAGTAAAGGTGTGGTATATAAACAAACCCAAGTCCCTAGTAGCTTCTATTCAACTAGTTCATTGGGCAGCCGATGATCAAGGTTTCCTAATCATGGTGATACTATAGCCAACTGACAATGAAGTCATATCATCTGAGACGGTGTGATGGACATTTCCCACCAATGATTGTTGCAACATAATCATGTCACATAGTTCACAGTTGCAATTGTCTGGAATGGAATGTCCTAGTCCTTAGACCGTGAGATTATATTAATCACTGTTACCTAAGGATTGCTTTGACTGCATCAACTGTCATGTCCGTAAATGGGCGACTATAAAGATGCATGTTGGGTAATCTGAAGGGGCCCGTTGAGGCCTATGCATCAAGATCGGGATTTGTTCTCATGTGTGAGAGGAAGATACACTGGGCCCACTCGGTGAATTATATCCATAAGCTGCACAACATATGACTAGGTCATGGGGATGATATTTCACATGAACGAGTAAAATAGTACTTGTTGGAAACAATATTGAACAATGTATCATGATACCAATGATCAGATCTCGGACAAGTCCAGTATCGAGTAATAAAGAGAATTGGATATATCGTTTAAGATTTGACACGAAGGTGATTCGTGGAGTGCACATAGGTCAATATGGGCATCCCGGTCCTGCTATTGATCATTGATTGAGATCATGTCTCTGACCTTCCCGAACCGCAGGGAAACACGCTTAAGGGCACTACGACGCTTAGAGATCTTCCTGTGAGATGGAATCACAGAAGAGAGAACTCAGAATCATTCTAGGAGAGATCCAAAGTTGTTCAGACAAAGAAGGAAAGAAAAAACACTTAAAGGTGTTTCGGATAATGGCAATTTATAATATGTATTTATTATATGTTAATTGTGAATGAACATATACTAAATAAATATCTAAATTAATTTTTGAGGGAAACTTCCTCAACTTGGCCAAAACTCCATAGGGAATTGGCCTAGGAGAAAGTCACCCGAAAAGCCACAGAAAAGACAGCAAAAAGGGCAGTCAAACGCGTCTGGGCCGCATTGACGGGACCACAGGCGGCAGATACTGCGTGCCGCGCGCAGCAAGAGCTGCTGGCTACCGCCGCTTGCCTGCTCAACCCCGGCCCCACACGGGCACACGGGGGATCTGGGTGGGCGTGGCAAGCCGACCAAGCCAACGGGTCGCAGGAGTTGAGCGGCCCACCCGGGTTGTCGGCCGCTGCCGTTGCGGTGTAGTTGTGTCGCCCGGGGGTATGCCGGCCCACCCGGGTCACCTAGCCGTTGCCGCGCAAGGCGCGAGGCCAGCCTGCCTGGCTGGCCGCTGCTGCTCTTTGTTGTTGCTAGGCCGAGATCAGGGTGGCCCACCCGGCTGCCCCAATGGCCCAGCCGGTTGGCAGCCCTAGTTTTTCCCTTTTCCTTTATGTTTTTAGTCCCACATGGCTAAGCCTTTTGGAAGAGTATCCCTCTTCCACCTATATAAAGGGGTGCCCATGGGAGGGACTAAAAACACATCAATCAAGATATTCTCTAAGGCATTTTTCTTAGAGAAAATCCCCCCTCTCTCAGTTGCCTTTGCGGTGGCACTGTCTCGGAGAAGGACTATACACGCAAAGTCAACACCACTGTGGCACGCTGTTGGTCTGTAGGGATTCTAGCCAGATGATATGCTTCCGCAACCTCGACAAGGATCAGAGCCCGGAAGTCGTTGTCTTGCATCGTATGTGTGCGATAACTTGAGGGGAGCTACCAATAGTAGCGACCTGACCGTCGTACAAGGACCTAGACAAGAGGTGGAGAGCGAGGAGTTTCACGACCTTGAGGTCGGACGTGTATGACTACATCATCCACGCTCATGCATGAACGTAATGCTCTCTCGGTCTTGAAGGGTATGTTACCACTTTCTTCCTCCATTACTGCATTACTTCCTAGATAGATCCTAGGCTTTCGGGCATTCCAATGTAGATTTTTTTGTTTTCTGCCACGAAACCCCTTAGAAAGATGGGTGATCTGAGGCAAAGTTAAGTTGATTCCACCCAGACCTTCTGATGTGGACCCCCTCTTGATAGTATGGTTTTCCTACGACTCAAAGTAGAAGACTTAGGAAAAACGATATCTTGCTATTGATCTTTAGAGGGGTATCGAATGACTTGCAACATAGAGAGCCTATAAAGCACTTAGCAAATGATTAGTCTGACATGTGTGTTATCATCAAACATCAAAAACACTTAGGGAGGGAAGTGACCTTTCAGTGGTTCCATCCGTGACTCTAAAGAATGGCATGAAAGGAATATGCCCGAGAGGCAATAAAAAAGTGGTTATTCTCTTATTCCATGTTTATGATAAATGTTTATTTTTTATGATATAATTTTTTTAATAGGAAACATTAATACATGTGTGACTTATAAATAGAAAAGGTTCCTAGTAATGCCTCTCTTAATACTAGCTTGTTGATTAATAGATGGTCAAGGTTTCCTGATCATGAACATTGGATGTTGTTAATAACATGGTCATATCATTGGAGAATGATATGATGAACAATCACCCAAAGTAGATGTAGCAATACAATCATGTCCTCAAGTTTATATTGCTATCACATTCGTAGTAACTCAATGTCCTTAGACCATGAGATCACGTCAATCACTTTCACTGGAAAGGTACTTTGATTCCATCAAACGTCACACTATAACAAGGTGATTATAAAGGTGTCGTCGGGTACTTGGAAAGTGTTAGATGAGGCTCGTGGATCAAGAGTGGGATTTATCCATCCAGATGATAGACATATATACTAAGAGCCCTCTCAGTGATATCACATTGACATAGCTTGCAAGCAAGTGATTTGATCACTAGAATGTTATATCACAGGAATGATAAAAAGAGTACTTGTCGGGAACGATATTGAACAAGGTATGGATGATATCGAGTGATCGAATCTCGGACAAGTAAAATATTGCGAGACAAAAGGAATTTGATTATAGCGAAAAAGGTTCAGACGATCATTCGATATTCGTGGAACTAGTGGGAGTCATTATGGATCTCCAGATCCCGCTAATGATTATTGATCGGAGAAAGTATCGATCATGTTTAAATAGTTCTCAGACCCATAGGGAGACACACTTAAGGTTAGTCGACGCAACTGAGTGGATAGGGAACGCAGGAGAAGATACTGGACATCGCAGGAATTGTTATGTCGAATCTGCCAGGATGGTTTCGGTGTATCAAAACAAAGCAAGGAAACAAAATGTTAATGTGTTCATTAAATGAAGAGTTCATTAAATTGATTTGCATTAAATCAAGAGAATTAAAGTGATTTAATGGAAAGACCTTTGATTTTTGAGTGGAAATTAAATGGGAGAAAGTGGCTCTTGATTTTTGTGAGTGGAGAGTCCACTAGCCATCAACAGGGGAGATGTGAGGGCACCACTAGGGGATGGTGCATGCCTCTTGCACGCAGCCCCTCTCTCCTATAAAAGGAGGAGGTGGAGACCCCCCTCTACACACACTCATTCACCATTCCTCTCATATGCCCTTTGGATGGCATCTTCCTCCCTCTTGCTAGCTTTGTCCATTGCCAAGATAAAGGTGCTTAGGTGAAGCCCTACTCGAGATCTTCCCCTCCACCACCTCTACCATGCCGTAGAGCCACTGGAGTTATCGAGGATCCACTACTTCCGCTGCCCAAAATGGAGCAAGAGACGTGAGTCGTCGGCACACCATATGTGTGACCGATTACGGAGGCGCTGCCTTCTTGTGGTGCTGATTGTCTACACGTCCTTGAGGACGGTTGTGTACAGTCTACAACAGTCACCTTTTTTTGCGGGAATGTTATCCCTCTTTATGGTCTTCGAGGGTGAGTCCATCTGAAACTGTTACAAGTATCGCCTAGATTCGATCTTGTAGTTGCAAACTGTAGGAATTTTTTGTTTTCTATGCAAAGAACCCCATCAATGGTATCAGAGTCGTGTTTATGCGTAGATACTTTGTACGGTTAGAACACATATGAATATGTGGGCGTTGATGATCATGTTATTACATTCTTCGTGTATTTTGGATATTGGCGGCATAGTGGGATGAAGCGGCCCGAAAAACTTTACATGTCCTCGCACATGAGATTTGTTCCACGCTTGACATGCAACTAGTTTTGCATAAGTGGATAGCGGGTGTCTTTCTCTCCCACTATAGTTGATATCTGATTTACAACAGGTTGCTAATAATTTGATTATCATTGTTGTGGTTTCATGTTCGTAGGTAAGATCGATTCTATCTTTGAAAGCCCAAAGCCACGTAAAATATGCAAAAGATAAATTAGAAGCGTCTAGTTTTATTTTTGTTGGGCATGTGCCATGATATGGTAAATGTTATAATTTTAGTATGGTGAGATACTCTCGATAATTATAACAAAGTGGGAGCGCCATAGACCTTAGCGCTACACAAATGGAATAATAGAGATCATACCATGATGCACAAGATAGTGATCAAGTGCAAGAACCATATCATATCACTTCTACATATGATATTTGTTTGCATCTTATTTATGCTCATGTCTACCTTAGAACTTGGCGGTAGCATTATAAGATGATCCCTCCTACTAAATATCAAGATAATTATATGTTCTTCCTTAGTACGCACTGTTAAGAAAGTTTGTCATTTCGAAGCACCACGTGATGATCGGGTGTGATAGACTCTATGTTCGCATACAACGGGTGTAAGACAGTTTTACACACGCGAGTACTAAGGTTCTTACTTGGCGAGCCTAGCATGTACATACATGGCCTCGGAACATGAGCCGAAAGGTAAAGCACGAGTCATATGGATGATATAATGCCCATACGATGCTCGCCATTGGAGTTGCACCACCACTCGTGATGATCGGTCGTGGCGTAGTGAATTTGGTTCTTGTAATCACTAAAAATGACAAGAGGGATGTCGTTTTTGAGTGGGAGTTCAATTTAGTAATTTGGATTAATTTGAACTCAATTTATCATAAACTAAATCGAAGTGAATTTGCATAGTTCGTTGCAGTTACTGGCATTCGTTTACTACCTTGTGTTTAGATGTGATTGAGATAATATAACTATAGGAATCTGGAATTTTACTTTACGAACTGGTATCGTGTTGTTTTATGAGTGTCAATATAAAGTTTAAAGTACTATTGCAAACTTTTAGAAAAACCTCACTTACTTCATGAAATTCAATAAGTTGTATTGAATCAAGAGTAACAAATTCCATCATTAGTATCTAAGTATCATTCTTACCTCTATGATTCTTGATATTGAAAATTTGTTTTAATATCAACATTATCTAGGAGCTGAAAATTGTTTCAGAAACCATCATTTGTAGAAAATATTCTGATATCTGAAACAATGTCTTGGTTGCAATATGATAGAATATAATTTTTAGTAAGATACATATTCTCATATAGTATGAGAATTTGTGAAGGTTGGAGATGCTAGGCGTCCTAATCTCCCAAAAAGGTTTTGGGAACTGATATTATATTCACGATTCACCTTTATAAGCTATAGTATCTTGATCATGAAAATTGTCATGATAAGGATGGATAAAAGATGTAGGTAAAATGTTTACTACATTAAAAGGATTACTAAAAGGAATGAAATTTGAAAGAACGCCAAACATTTGATGATGGTGATCAACTTTAAAGTGCAAGTCCAAAGGTATTAGTATTCGACTATACACGCTTTGCACTATGTGTCATATGCATGAAACCACTATTGATGTTGATAAATTCTTTTAAGAAGGAAACATAATGCTTAAAGAGAATCTGGTAAATATTTGGCAGAAAATAAAAAGACTGGAAAAGTCTAGCTTAGGTATATAGATGATATACACATTGTGGTCATATTCTTTGATTGTTAAACAATGTGGTTCTTAGGTATAGTATACTGAATTTGTTGGTATGGAGTGTCATATAGAACAACACAATTCATGAACTACAATGGCCTAAGTAACTAGCAAAAGAATATGTGATGATGTCCATCAACAACAAATAAAGTGTTATTGTGTTTCTCGTTGACATCAAAGCTTGCCTTCAAGATTTGTATTAATAATTGTTATTTTGTTCCGGTATTATGAGAATGATGATCGTACAAATAATTATTGTATTCCATAGAAGATGAATGGACTTTTACAAATCTAGTTGGATAAATCACGTCCATAAACACTGATGCTAAAAAGTCGCAAGACGAATGATTGGAATATCACTTTTGAGTGACATCACCGTTTAAATTATATTGGAAAGAAAACAAGAAGAAAACTCCACGTTAATGGATTTTTGGAGTCTTTTGATTTTGATCAATTGACACTTGTGAAACTTTCCTAGAGACAATTAAAACCTCGTTCATGGGCCAAAGAAGAACGAACGACAAAGCTATTGGACATAATGCATGTTGATGTACATTGTCCATTATGTTTAGTCGTGAGCGATGGATTTAAGCTTCATATGCTTTCTCCAAAATTTGAGTAAATCCATGTGTATATTTACTTAATAAGGGAGAAGTATGAAATATTTGAAAATGTTCAAATGATTTCAAGATGAAGTGGAAAATCATTGTAACAATAAAATAAAGAATTTATGATTGGATCATAAAGGAAGAGATTTGAGTTACAAGTTTAGCAAAAAACCTATGATTTGAGGAATCGTTCCATTAACTTGTGTTTCTTGAAACACCATAGGAGTATGGAGTGTTCGTGAAATGTGATCAAACCGTGTTTGACATGGTAGGATCAACGGTGTTATTTATAAAATTGCCATTATATTTAAATATTTAGCTTTAGTGACTACCGCTTTTACACTGAAAATAGCTCCATCATGATCCGTTGAAATGACACCATATGAGTTATGGATTAGGATAAAACCCAAGTTTTCTTTTCTTAAATTTTGGTATCTCAGGTGTTGGGGATATACTTTCTGGGTATCCTCACTGTGCCTCACTGCCAGGGTGGCCCACTTCGGGTTAGACCTTTGCTTCACGGGTAGCCCAGTCAGGGAGAAGAGATGAAGTCAGTCTGGCTACGGGAAGACCCAGAAGACTTACAAACATAGGCCTGTAGTGTTACTTGTAGTTCAAGATGTACTTTGTAACCGACTCTTAGTCGTAGCCGGATAGGTCTCTCCTGTAAACCCTAGGCTGGATATCTATATAAGTCATCCTAGGACAAGCCTTTAGTGCACCCCACAATAGTTTACAATCTCAACTCGCACAGGCGAAACCCTTGTAACCCATATTCTGGCTCTGCCGTATTACTGGATTGCTAACAGGAGTAGGATCCGTCCAAAGCCGGCGGATTCGAACCTGGGTAAAGTTGTGTGCTCACCGTCCCGGGATATCCTACGTCTCACACCCCTCTCTTCCGCACGCCTCGAGGACCCCCTCATGGCGTACTTGTCATCAATCCGATGACATCAGTCATAAGTAAAATGTTTACAATCAAAATTGGATGAGCATGTCTTTGTAGGTTATTCGAAATAAATGTTGGGCATTCCTCCATGACACTGAAGACAAAAGTGTTTGTCGCTTAGAATGTCAAGTTTCTTGAGAAGAAATTTTTCATGAAAAATTAAGTGGGAGGACAATAGAACATTGATAAGGTTATTAAACCTAAGCTATGTTTGCTGAGTTGCGTAGCACCGGTTAGCATCCCGGAGGCAGCCATAATGCTCATAGCTCTCGTGCCTCAAAGGTTGTGGTCATGGAGATCTAAGTTCCTATTGAACCGCGTAGGTCGGGTAAATAATCAAATAGTAAGATTTGAGATTGAATCATTATTGTTTGACAATAATGAACCGACTACATGCAAAGAAGTGATGATGGGCCCTGACTCCATCAAATGGCTTGAAGCCATAAAATTCGTGATAGTTCCATGCACGAGAAACCAAGTTACTAAACTTGGAAGACCCTCTAGAAGGCATGAAGCCTATTGGTTGTATTTGGATCTATAAAGAAACAAATATGGATGTTTCACATCTATGAAATAGTCGACATGTCAGTAAATAGTTTACGACATTGTTCAAGGAGTTGAATACGACAATATTCAATCTTTTGTAACGATATTTAGTCTGGACGGATTAATGTACCAACCACGACATATTTCAATTGTTGTATATGCTAGTTAAACAAACAAAACAACATTCTTCTAAAATAATGGTTACCGAGGACGTGTACGTGACACGATCCGAAGGGTTTTGTTAAATCAAAGGATGCTAAAAGGGCATGCAAACTTCAATAGTTGAAGTAATCATAGTGGAGTTGGAATCTTCACCGTGATGAAAATGTTAAAATGTTTAATTTCATCAAGGACGATGAAGATGCTCGCATTTGCAAGAAATTAAGTGGGAGCACTGAGACATATTTCTAATACATTGTTTATAAGACATATTATTGATTGGAAATGATGTATCTTTTATTTGACACAAGTTAAGAATTTCATTGAAATTAGATTTGCATGAAAGACTTAGGCAAAACCCGGATATTAGGCATCAATGTCTATATTGATAGATTGAGACACTAATATGTTTATGCCAAATGTACATAGATGAAATATTGAATGATTTCAATATGGAAACGACGAGAAAGGTTCTTGCCACATGGAAAAAGGTTGTATCAAGATTCGAGTGTTTTGACACTTGGTGAGTAAAATGACATGGATATCTTGATAATCAAGATTCGAGTGTTTTTTATACTTGGTGAGTAAAATCACATGGATATCTTGATAAACGAGATTCAACTGCTTTGACACTTGGTGAAGTGAATTCACATGAATATCTTAATCAATCATTTCGTGATATGTACATATCTAGATATGTCCTATGCTCTAAATGTTATGAGCATATACTAGGGTGACTCATAAGATGATCACTGGATGATAGTAAGGATATTCTTATGATCTTTGGAAGAACTAATAATATATTTTGTATATAGAAGTGAAAGATAGTTCATTGTAAAGTGTTACATTGACACTATATAGATAGTACATTGTAAAGTGTTACATTGGAACTAAACAAATAGTTCATTGTAAGTGTTACATTGATACTAGTTTTGTCAACAGATACAAACTAAGTTTATCCCAATTTAGGCTATAGGTTAAGGTGGCACAATGTAATGGAAGGAAGTTCCATGATGGAATTGGATCAGTTCCAAAGTTATAGACATCGTGACGAATACTGCAACGAAAGGCTAAGTATGAGACTGCTAGGGTAGCAGCAGAGGAACTAGGTGTGGTTCGATGTGATAGTACTATCAAGATATATTGTATGAGAATTATATCAACATGTTTTAAACCCCAAGGAACTAAGGTCTCACCAAATTTATACAAAGCCACCTCATTTGAGAATGATTGATGCGTAGAGACGCAAAGACATGTAACACACATACCTGAAAGTGTCAGATCTAGGATTATGTTTACCACTAGCAAATGCATATATACAACACCAAAGTGCCATAGGTGTTGAATGCGCAAGTTTTTTCAAACTATATTATTGACTCTCGTGCAAGTGGGAGACTGAAAGGAATATGCCTGAGAGGCAATAATAAATTAGCTATCATCTTATTCAATGTTTGTGATAAATGTTTATTTTTCATGCTATAATTGTGTTAATAGGAAACAATAATACATGTGTGATTTATAAACAGAAAAGGTTCCTAGTAATGCATCTCTTAATACTAGCTTGTTGATTAACAGATGATCAAGGTTACCTAAACATGAACATTGGATGTTGTTAATAACAAGGTCATATCATTAGAGAATGATATGATGAACAATCACCCGAAGTAGATGTAGCAATACAATCATGTCCTCAAGTTTATATTGCTATCACATTCGTAGTAACTAAATATCTTTAGACCATGAGATCACGTCAATCACTTTCACCGGAAAGATGCTTTGATTCTATCAAACGTCACACCATAACAGGGTGATTATAAAGGTGTCCTCGGGTACTTGGAAAGTATTAGTTGAGGCTCGTGGATCAAGAGTGGGATTTGTCCATCCAGATGACGGAGATATATACTCAGGGTCCTCTCGGTGATATCACATGACATAGCTTGCAAGCAAGTGATTTCATCACTAGAATGTTATATCACAAGAACGAGAAAAAGAATACTTGTAGGGAACGAGATTAAACAGGGTATGATGATACCGAGTGATCGAATGTCAGACAAGTAAAATATCGCGAGACAAAAGGAATTTGATTATAGCGAAAAAGGTTCAGACGATCATTGGATTTTCGTGGAACTAGTGGGAGTCATTATGGATCTCCAGATCCCGCTAATGATTATTGATCGGAGAAATTCTCAATCATGTCTACATAGTTATCAAACCCATAGGGAGACACACTTAAGGTTAGTCTACACAATTGAGTGATAGGGAACGCATGAGAAGATACTAGACATCTAGGAATTGTTCTATTGAATCTGCCAGAAAGGTTTTGGTCTGTCGAAACAAAGCAAGGAAACAAAATGTTAATGTGTTCATTAAATGAAGTACTCATTAAATGAAGTGTTCATTAAATTGAGTTGCATTAAACCAAGAGAATTAAAGTGCTTTAATGGAAAGACCTTTGATTTTTGAGTGGAAGTTAAATGGGAGAAAGTGGCTATTGATTTTTGTGAGTGGAGAGTCCACTAGTCATCAAGAGGGGAGATGTGGGGGCACTGATGTCTACGCACTTCTATTCTTGTAGACAGTTGTTGGGCCTCCAAGTGCAGAGGTTTGTAGAACAGCAACAAGTTTTCCTTTAAGTGGATTATCCAAGGTTTATCGAACTCAGGGAGGAAGTGGTCAAAGGTATTCCTTCTCAAGCAATCCTGCAATCAAGATACAAGAAGTCTCTTGTGTCCCCAACACACCCAATACACTTCTCAGGTGTATAGGTGCACTAGTTCAGCGAAGAGATAGTGAAATACAAGTGGTATAGGTAATTATAAGTAGTAACGGTGCCAGAAAATAGCTTGATGGCGTGGAAGAGACTAAAGGCAAACTGAAATAAAGATGGAAGCAAGCAAACATGTAACAGATCTAGTTGCAAACAGTGTTTCAATGCTTAGAAACAAGGCCTAGGGATCATACTTTTACTAGTGAACAACCTCATATAAATATCTTCTCTTTATGATACTACTCTGAGCTACTCTCTGGTTGGACACTCTAATCCATGGTAGGGCTATAACAACACACCTGAAAGTTCGCTTTTCCCATCTAGATAACCCCACACTGTCACCTTGAGCACTAGATGGTTCCAACAAACACCACAATTTCATAGAGACATCCAACTCCAAATATAACTCATAACAAGTATTTGTAATCTCTAGCCTAAGTGCCACCATGGTGTGCACACTGTCACTTTCACACACATGGGGAGAGCAGAGATCTATTAAAGCACTTGAGTAGCAAGGTAGATCTACTTGATTACAAAGCTCATGATCACAATATGATCATGCATAGAGAGAGAGAGATGAACACATAGCTACTGGTAGAACCCTTAGCCTAGAGGAAGAAATACTCCCTCATCATCATGGGAATCAGCAACGGTGATGGAGATGGTGGTGGAGATCGATGGAGATGGCTCCGGGGGCACTTCCCCATCCCGGTAGGGTACCGGAATAGAGACTTTCTGTCCCCCGAATCTCCCCTTCGGTGGCGGCGGTGCTGCGGAACTTTTCGTGGCTAGAGGCATGTCGATTTAGGGTTTTTGCATCGGGAGGCATCTTATAGGCGAAGATGCAAGGTCGGTGGGCGGCCAGGGGGCCCACACCACTTGGTGGCTGATGACCCACAAGTATAGGGGGTGTACTCAGTATTTTTGAGGGAAGTGAAACCCAATTTATTAATTCGACACAAGGGGAGCCAAAGAATATTTATCAGCCTTAACAACTGAGTTGTCAATTCAGCTGCACCTGGAAACAATCTTGCTCACAGCAGTTTATCAGTAGCAATAGTTTTGTAGTAGGAATAGCAAAGTAACAGCAGTAGCAAAGCAAAGATAGTAGTAACGAAAGCAGTAAACAGTGGGATTCGAGTGCGGTAGGCATAGGGATGGATGGACGGCCGTTGCATGGACAAGACAATTCACATAGCAATCAGAACATAGGGCAATTGCAGATAAATAAGATAAAGCACCCAAGTACTAGACAATCCTAGGCATGTGTTCCATATATAGTCATACGTGCTCGCAATAAGAACTTGCACAACATCTTTTGTCCTGCCAGCCCGTTTGCAGCGGGGCCTCTAGGGAACTACTAGCAATTAAGGTGATCCTTTTAATAGAGCACCGGAGCAAAGCATTAACACTCCGTGAAACATGTGATCCTCACATCAAAGCCTTTCCCTTCCGGTTATCCCGATTTCTGTCACTTCGGGGCCATAGGTTCCGGACAATAACGTGTGTATACAACTTGTAGATAAGACCAGAAACAATACTATCATAATGAATCAATAATAAGTTTAGATCTGAAATCATGTCACTCGGGCCCTAGTGACAAGCATTAAGCACAACAAGTCACAACAAAGTCATAAAGCACTAATAAAAGATACTAGGCACCAAGCCCTAACAATCTGATGCCATTACATGAACAATCTCATCCAATCCCTACCATCCCCATAGCCTACAGCGGGGGATTACTCACTCATAGATGGGGGAAACATGGATGGTCGATGGAGAAGCGATGGGTGATGATGATGGCGATGATCTCCTCCAATTCCCCGTCCCGGTAGTGTGCCAGAACGGAGTTTCTGGTGCTGTTTCATGGAATCTGGTGGTGGCGGCGGAGCAGAACTCCTTCTGGAAAAACGTCGAACCCCCCGAAGTTTTTAGGTCAGAAAGCTCCTTATAGGCGAAGAGGGAGGCCGAGGGGGTGCCTGGGGGGCCCACACCACCCCCTGGGGTGGCCTGGCCTGGCCCACGCCACCAGGTGGTGTGGCCACCCCCTGGCTCTTCTCCGTCTCGTATTATGGCTCCTGGAGTCTTCGGGTGAAATAGGATTTTTGGCATATTTTCCGGGATTTTTCGTGATAGTTGATTTTCTGCACAAAAAATAGACACCAAGGAAATTCTGCTGAAAACAGCGTTAGTTTGCATTAGTTGCATCCAAATCACACAAGTATAGAGGAGAAACAATAGCAAAAGTGTTCGGGAAAGTAGATACGTTTTGGACGTATCAACTCCCCCCCAAGCTTAGCTTATTGCTTGTCCTCAAGCAATTCAGTTGAAAACTGAGTGCGATAAAAGAATTTTCACGAACACATTTGCTTCATATGATGTAAATATTCTCAGCAATGTGATCAACTACTTAGACAGTTCATAATAAAGAGTATGCAATTGAGTCTACTTAATAGTCATTGCAAGCTATGAAGAGATTCCAACTCAAGAATAATAAGTAGCATGAAGCATAAACATAAGCAACATTACAATGCTCATAGAAAGGTATGAGAGAGTGGTATCTCGCTTGCCTTTGATTATCAATGCCAAGGCACCTCTGAAGTTCAAGTGATGACTAGAAGTAAAGATATCAAAGATACAAGCATCAAAGTCATAACACAAATAATCAAGTAATGGAACAAACACAAAGAATGACAACTATGCTCTCAAGAAGGTGCTCAAAGAATATGTGGAGACTCAACAAGTATAAGAAAAAGGTTTTGAATAATTTTGAAAGGCTTCCAAATGCTGAAAGTATGGTACTCATTAGCTTTGAGCTCTCATTGCCCCTATCATAAGCATCTTTAATGTGGTTAAGGTGAAAGTGAGGTCCAATCTGAGTTATATGCTTGACAGACTATAAAATGGAAATCCCAAGTCCCTTGAGTACGAGTGCCGCTCCTCATGCTACTCAACTTTAGTTACCGATAAGTTCTTGTCATCGGAAGTATGTGCGTATCACTGAGAACCGCCAACGGGGTACCCCTTGCCCGATGATACGGAAGAATCCCCATATCAAAATGACAAGGCAAGCAGACAATGAGTATCTCAACAATCTTCTTATTTACCATGGGAAAATGGTGCTTTTTTCTCTCTTTCCTCTTTTCATAAAACTCTTTTTTTTCTATTAGCTATCTCTCTTTTTTTTATAAGAAGAATGCTTCATAGATATCATTATGGTTACGCTGCGGGATTCCACCATGTAAGCATGGATTAGACCAGCGGCCCAGACGTTTCTCTGACACACATACATAACTCCATGGACTTACAAGCTCCCCTTTTATTTCACACCGATGACATCCGCAAACAAAAGAGCAAGGTATCAACTATATTTACAAGTGTTGAAAGTGTTCCCCATGACAGCACGGTTCTGCTAATCCCCAGCCTATAATTGGAAGCATATAACTTTCATGGAGAGTTCACAATGGTTCAGGTTTATTAAGTGCGGAAAATAAAGTGTGCCATCAAGTTTGGGAGAGCTTTACTAACTAATTTTCCCATAACAAGCAAACATTTTATTCGGAAGAAAACAAGGCATATTGAATATGCACGAAAGTAGCAAATGATGCTAATAGGTAGGTATGGTGGACACTTTGGAAATATTTGGTTTAGGGAGTTGGAAACATGAGTAAAACACTCAGTGGAAGTGAAGGTTAGCAATAGTAAGGGAGCGACAAACGAGAGAACAATAGTTGTCATTATCATGCTTGCAACAAAATCAAGACTACTCATGGCATGAAAGTGATTCAAGATCCTCAAGGCAAAATAATTCATCGAGGCTTAACTGATTATTACAGTCATGTGCATGCATGAGCATGTGCCAAGTCAATTCAAATGAAACATTCAGAGGAGGATACCACGGTGTCATACCAATTTATGAATAGAGTAATGCAAGCAAACATTCAAGAGACATGCTACAAACTATTAGCGAGCTGGAGCTAATCATAAGAAAGCAAGAACTATTAAGCATCCAAAGAAAACATACACTCTACATGAACGGACTAAGCATGCCCACAGTGATGAGTATATGTACAAAAATGAAAACAAATAGAGTTCGTTACCAGCCTCTTACCACGCCTCAAGTTGTCATTAATCCTCATTATTGCTCTTCACTTGTGTGGCTTGAATAATAATATGAAACCAATATTCCACTTAGAACTGCCGAACCCTGTAGCAAACTCACAAAAACCAAAGAAGAACGACCAATATTTTTGGTGTTTTCGATTTTTAAACAAGAACCAAAAAGGGAAAAACAAAGCAAAATATTTTTGGATTTTTCGAATAGTTCAATAAAGCAAAAAGGAAAAAACAAACCAAGGAAAAAAGAAGAAGCAAACCAAAGAGAAACAACAAAAATATTTTTGGTCTTTTTGTGTTTTTTAGAAAGCAAAAGCAAAGAAGAACGAAAACTAAAAAGAGAACGAAAACATGAATATACAAAGTACTGACGCAACATGATATGGAGATGAGTGCGGTGTCGGCGTACCTCCCCCCAAGCTTAGGCTTTTGGCCTAAGTGGGTATCAATCCTAGGCTGGCCAGGATGAAGTGTCACCATGGTACGACGAGGAGGTACCCTCGTCTTGGTGCGAGCTCGAGTACGTCTCTCCGTAATGCGCGGAGTAATCATAGGAGGGCACATCCTCCTAGTGCTGCTCGTGGAAACCCAGCAAGCGAAGCTGCTCGTCCACCTCCTCCTTGGAGCGCAACCACGGTCTCCTGTGATCACTAAACATAGCAGGCTATGGCAAAAGGATCTCCCTCTCATCCCCATCAGTGAAAAGAATCCTATATACTAGATTGTTCAAATCAGAGGTAGCAGTGACAAAGTGATGAGTTTTCATTGCAACAAGGTCAAGCCTCTGTGGTGCCAGCATAGCATCATCGGGATCCACTGAAAGACCTAATGCAATGACCATGCGCGATGCAATGATGCCCCATAGATAGGCCCCCTAGCAGCTAGGCGGCGAGCAATAAGCGAGCCAAGATTGTACCGAGTATCATTGTTGAGCGCAGCAGCAAGGAAAGCTAAGTGATAGTTGGAGATATTACTAGTGTTCTCTCTACCCAATACACTAGTGGCAAGATAATATGCAAAGTATCTAAGAGCAGGGAGTTGGATATTTCTTATCTTTCCGCGCTGCGCCACGCGGTCATCATCATTGGTCACCCCTCGGTAAAGCTCCAACAAATCAGCGGGTCGTCCTTGAATTTTCTTCATGGTCCCTGTCATACGCACACCTACAATACTGCAAAATCTCTCCAAAGGCATGGTGAAGGGCATATCATAGATTTTAAAAGAGACAGTAGATTGATAGGGTGTGTTAGTAAATGAGAAGCTCTCAACAAAAGTTTTGGTGAGCATATCGTATTGTGCACTCTCATCTTGCATATAAGAGGTCAAACCAACCCTCTCAATCAGTAGCAAGAAATCATCAAGAATACCTGCAGCTTGCAAGAAAGTAAAACAAGGGAAAAAGGATGGGTGAGCATCTCCATCATCCCTTTCACTTCCAATGCGTGTTGCAATGAGGTCTTCATTGTATGATGGCCTAGCTTGAGAGGTTGTTCTTGAGGGCCTTGACCTCCTAGGTACATCACTCTCAGATATCTCTCCAAAAGTATGGTTGTTCATGCTTGGTATTCTGAAATTTAAACACCTATTAAACAAGTGATTGCAAAGAAAATATAATGAAGGATTCTACTCATAGGGACTTGCAAGAGGCCTAAACATGCATCAAAACTATATCTCTAAGCATCAAACAAGCTTACAAGCTCTCAAAACCAGTCACCTACAGCAGCAAAATACTCAACATATAATCCACTAAACACAAATCTACTTGGACAAGGGGAGGAGTCACATACCAGGGAACAAATGCTCCAAATTTCAGCAAGAAATATGGGCTGAGATCGAAGAAATCGAGAGCAAGCACAGAAAGAACGCGATTTTGAGCTATGAACTGGAGCTTACTCGGGAGAGAGAAGAAAGTGGCACAGAAGAGAGTTAGTGGGGGCCAGGGGTGGCCCACACCAGGGCATGGCGCCACCCAGGGCTGGCCGCGCCACCACATGGTGTGCCTGCCTGGTGGGCCCCCCTGGTACCTACCAGGTACTCCTCTGCCCCTTTTTCACGTAAAAAAATTAATATAAATTTTCTGGAATTTTTTGAGACACTTTATTTTGGGGCATTTTTCAGAAATAGAAGAATGATTTTTCTGACAGACAGATTTTTTTTCTTTTGGAAACATGATGCAAGGACAAAACAAGGCTAGAACTACAGCAGTTCTAGCATGCAAGAAACTAACAACACAAAGAAATCTAAACGAAAGCAAAAACTAAAATGCAAAGGATAGAAATAAACGGAGATAATCATAATGAAAACATCGTTTTGTTTAATGGAATCCTTTTGTTAGCAAGGTTGATCAAGTCTTGCTACCAAAACAATTGCATATGATACAAAACTTTGTAATCCACTAATGATTATGTTACCTCAACCTTTATAGCAATGGTCCCGATCATAATAGTTTCAAATTTTTCTCTTGGTATGGGACAATATATTTCTCCAACTTGAATGCCTTCAACATGTTCAATTGAATTCAGACCATAAGTCCTTTCAATCTTCTTGGGGAAATAGACAGTATGTTCCTTGTCATTAACATTGAAGGTCACCTTTCCTTGATTACAATTAATAATAGCTCCTACAGTATTAAGAAAAGGTCTCCCAAGAATAATAGACATATTATCATCTTCAGGCATTTCAAGTACAACAAAATCAGTTAATATCAAGCAATTGTGAGCCACCTGAATAGGTACATCCTCACATATACCCACAGGAATAGTGGTAGATTTATCAGCCATTTGCAAAGATATATCAGTTGGTATCAATTTTTCAAGCTGGAGCCTCTTATAGAGAGAGAAAGGCATAACACTAACTCCAGCTCCCAAATCACACGAAGCAGTTCTAACATAACTATTCTTAATAGAGCAAGATAGTTGGAATCCCTGGGTCTCCAAGTTTCTTAGGAACCTTACCATTGAAAGAATAATTAGCAAGCAAAGTAGAGATTTCTTCATTAGGGATCTTCCTTTTATTCGAGACAATGTCCTTCATATACTTCGATTAAGGAGGCAATTTAATAGCATCAGTCAAAGGAATTTGCAAGAATAAAGGCTTCATCCACTCACAAAACTTATTATAGTGTTCATCTTCCTTTGACTTGTGTTTCTTATCAGGGAAAGGCATAGGTTTTTGGACCTAAGGTTCTCTTTCACTACCATGTTTCTTAGCAATAAAATATTCTTTGGTGTATTTAGTAGTCTTAGTATGGTTTTCAGGTTCTTCTTCAACTTTTTCTTCATTAGGAACTTCATTTTCTTCATTACCACTTTCAGTTTCAGCATCAGAGATAGATATACTATTAGGATCTATAGCAGGTTCAGAGGGTTCTACAACAGTTTTAGGTTTCCTTTTCCTTTTCTTACGAGTAGAACCACTATTTTCAGTTTGTTGAGAATCCTGCTCAATTGTTTTGGGATGCCCCTCAGGATATAGAGGATCCTGGGTAGCAGCTCCACTTCTAGTTCTAATTTCATAAGCATGTTTTTCTTTAGCAGCATTAACTAGCAAGTCGTTTTGCACTTTAACGAGTTGATCTATTTGAGTTTGAACCATTTGAAAGTGTTTAACAATCATTTTAACATCATTAGAGGTTCTTTCCACAATATCTTTCAACTCAACAATAGCTCTAGTGTTTTCCATTAGATGATTTTGCACCCTTTTATTAAAGTTATCTTGCTTAACAATAAAGATATCAAATTCTTCTAAGCATTGATCAGGAGGTTTAGCGTAAGGGATATCACCTTCATCAAAGTGTTGGAGAGAGTGTACCTCAATAGTGGGTGAGTAGGGAATAAGCTTACATAATTCTTCTATAGGAGGTAAATTCTTGACATCTGCAGCTTTAATTCCCTTCTCCTTAAGACTCTTAGCTTCCTTCATCACTTCATCATTTAATTCAATAACTCCCCTCTTTTTTGATGTTGGAATAGGCACAGGAATAGATGGTTCAGGTACAATTACTTCAGGTATAGCTTGTTTAGGAGGAGTCCAATCTTCATAATTCTTGCTTATTTTAGCCATTAATTCCTCAGCTTCCTTAGGAGTCCTATTCCTGAAAACACAATCAGCACAACTATCTAGGTATGTCCTAGATTCCTCAGTTAGTCCATTATAAAATATATCAAGAAGCTCATTCTTAGGTAATGGACTTCTAGCCTGTGCATGAATCAAAGCACAAAACCTTGCCCAAGATTCAGGCAATACCTCTTTTTCTCCATGTTTAAAATCAAAAAGTTCCTGCAAAATAGCATGTCTAGCACTAGGAGGAAAATATTTCTGCAGGAAAGTACTAATCAAGCACTTAGGGCTATCAATATATCCAGGAGGTAAATTACTAAACTAAGTTTTAGCTTCAGTGAAAAGGGAAAAATCTTAGCAACAAAGTAAGTACGCATCTTAATATCATCAGAAAACAAGCCACTCATGGTAGAAAGTTCATTCATATGTGCTACTGCACTTTCATTCTTAGTCCACAAAAAGGTTCTTTCTCGACAATAGCTATGTAAGATAGATCGAGAGAGAAATCATAATCTTCATCTATAATGTTTATGGGAGAAGCAGCAAACTTAGCAGCAGGAGATAATTTGGGTCTAATAGTACGCCTCTCAAGGAGACTCTTAGCAGCGCTCCTATCATGGGTGTTCTTACATTCTTTAATAAACTCACTAGTCATCTCAACATAATCTTCTTCAGTATCATAACTCTCACTAAACTCATGTGAGCTAACAGGTGTGGTAGTGTCTTCATTAGGAGTTTCGGTATTTCAAGCTATAGTTCTAGCAATCGTAGCATCTAGGAAAGGACCTAATGAACCACTCTTATCAAGCACAGTAGAAATAGCATCATAAGCATCAGAAGTTTCAGATTTAGCAGTAGTAGCAAGTGTGTGTAGCATGTGTATGTGGTGGTGTAACGAGCTTACTTATAACAGATGGTGAATCAAGAGCAGCAGAGGTATTTAGAACCGTACCTCTTCTTGTAGTGGATGGTAAATTAGCAACCTTGCCATCACGAGACTTACCCATGATGGATGGATAGCAGCGAACAATAGAGAATCCAAGTGAACTTGATAAATAAAGCTATGCTCCCCAGCAACGGCGCCAGAAAATAGTCTTGATGACCCACAAGTATAGGGGGTGTATCGCAGTATTTTCGAGGGAAGTGAAACCCAATTTATTGATTCGACATAAGGGGAGCCAAAGGATATTTATAAGCCTTAAAAACTGAGTTGTCAATTCAGCTGCACCTGGAAACAATCTTGCTCACAACAGTTTATCAGTAGCAACAGTTTTGTAGTAGGAATAGCAAAGTAACAGCAGTAGCAAAGCAAAGACAGTAGTAACGAAAGCAGTAAACAGTGGGATTCGAGTGCGGTAGGCATATGGATGGATGGACGGGAGTTGCATGGACAAGACAATTCACATAGCAATCAGAACATAGGGAAATTGCAGATAAATAAGATAAAGCACCCAAGTACTAGACAATCCTAGGCATGTGTTCCATATATAGTCATACGTGCTCGCAATAAGAACTTGCACAACATCTTTTGTCCTGCCAGCCCGTTTGCAGCGGGGCCTCTAGGGAACTACTAGCAATTAAGGTGCTCCTTTTAATAGAGCACCGGAGCAAAGCATTAACACTCCGTGAACACATGTGATCCTCACATCAAAGCCTTTCCCTTCCGGTTATCCCGATTTCTGTCACTTCGGGGCCATAGGTTCCGGACAATAACGTGTGTATACAACTTGTAGATAAGACCAGAAACAATACTATCATAATGAATCAATAATAAGTTCAGATCTGAAATCATGGCACTCGGGCCCTAGTGACAAGCATTAAGCACAACAAGTCGCAACAAAGTCATAAAGCACTAATAAAAGATACTAGGCACCAAGCCCTAACAATCTGATGCCATTACATGAGCAATCTCATCAAATCCCTACCATCCCCATAGCCTACAGCATGGGATTACTCACTCATAGATGGGGGAAACATGGATGGTCGATGGAGAAGCGATGGTGATGATGATGGCGATGATCTCCTCCAATTCCCCATCCCGGCAGGGTGCCAGAACGGAGTTTCTGGTGCTGTTTCGTGGAATCTAGTGGTGGCGGCGGAGCGGAACTCCTTCTGGAAAAACGTCGAACCCCCCGAAGTTTTTAGGTCAGAAGGCTCCTTATAGGCGAAGAGGGAGGCCGAGGGGGTGCCTGGGGGGCCCACACCACCCCCTGGCGCGGCCTGGCCTGACCCGCGCCACCAAGTGGTGTGGCCACCCCCTGGCTCTTCTCCGTCTCGTATTCTGGATCCTGGAGTCTTCGGGTGAAATAGGATTTTTGGCATATTTTCTGGGATTTTTCCTGATAGTTGATTTTTTGCACAAAAAATAGACACCAAGGCAATTCTGCTGAAAACAGCGTCAGTTCGCATTAGTTGCATCCAAATCACACAAGTATAGAGGAGAAACAATAGCAAAAGTGTTCAGGAAAGTAGATACGTTTTGGACGTATCAGTGGCGCGGCCAGGGCTAGCCCGCGCCACCATATGGTGTGCCCACCCTAGTGCCCTACTCCGTCTCTGCTTCGTGTTTTCGTGTTGCTCCGGGAAAAATAGGCATATTGGCTTTTGTCCCGTCCAATTTCGATAATATTGATTTTCTGCCTTTTCTGGAACCAAAAACAGAAGAAAACAGGCAACTAGCACTGTGGCATCTTATTAATAGGTTAGTCACAGAAAACATATAAAAATACCTCAAAGTACTGACAAAGAAAAGCAAAGTAAATACTAAACAAGCATGGAACATCAAAAACTATAGATACGTTTGCAACTAAAATTATAGATATGTTTGCATGGAACAAACTATGGAGTATATGCTTGACAAGGTATAAGTTGGCAATCTCATGTCCCTTGAATACGAGGGCCGCTCGTCATGCTACTCATGTTTAGTTACCGATAAGTTCTTGTTATAGTAAGTACATGTGTATCATAGAGAACCGCCAACGGGGTACCCCTTGCCCAATGATACGGAAGAATCCCCATATCAAAATGACAAGGCAAGCAGACAACGAGCATCTCAGCAATCTTCTTATTTACCATGGGAAATGGTGTTTTTCTCTCTTTCCTCTTTTCTCATATCTCTTTTTTTCTTTTCTCTTTTTCTCAATATCTGACTCTTTTTTATAAGAAGAATGCTTCATAGACAGCTCATTATGGTTACGCTGCAGGTTTCCACCATGATTAGGCATGGATTAGACCAGCGGCCCAGGCGTTTCTCTAACACACATACATAACTCCATGGACTTACAAGCTCCCCTTTCATTTCACACCGACGACATCCATAGACAAAAGAGCATGATATCAACTAGGTACAAAGTACAAGTGCAATGTTGAAAGCATTCCCCATGACAGCATGGTTCTGCTAATTCCCAACGTATAAGTGCAAGCATATAAAGCATAGATGACACAATGGTTCAAGTTTATTAGGGGCAAGAAAAGTAAAGTGTGCCATCAAGTTCGTGAGAGCCGTAATCGCTAATTTCCACATCACAAGATCTAGACATGGTAGCACAAAGGAGAAGAACCAACCATCTAGCTACTACATAGACCCGTAGTCCAGAGATGAACTACTCATGCATCACACCGGAGGCAGGCATGGTGATGAAGAAGGCCTCCAGGGTGATCTCTCCCCTCCGGTAGGGTGCCGGGAAGAGCTTCAGATCCCTCCCGATCTAGGGATGGAGATGGCGGCGGCTACAGACTCTTTCATGGAATTTTGATCTGGTCCTTAGGGTTTTTGTATCAGAGGCTTCTTATAGGCGAAATGGGAAGTCGAGGGGGTGCCCGAGGCGGCTGCACCTCCTAGGCGCGGGCCAGGCCAGGCCGCGCGGCCAAGGGGAGTGCCCCCCTCAAGGCCCTTCTCCGTCTCGTCTTCTGGATCCGTGTTCCCCTCTGTGAAATATTGACTTTGGCTTTTGTCCCATCCAATTCCGAGAATATTCATTTTCTGGCTTTTCTGGAACCAAAAACAGCAGAAAACAAGCAACTGACACTATGGCATCTTGTTAATAGGTTAGTCTTAGAAAGTGTATAAAAATACTCCAAAGTGTGGACAAAACATAAGAAAGTAGATATAAAACAAGCATGGAACATAAAAAATTATAGATACGTTTGCAACGTATCAACATCACCAAGCTTAACTCCTGCTCATCCTCGAGTAGGTAAGTGATTAAAAAAGATAATTTTTTAGGTGACATGCACCATCATAATCTTGATCAAAGTATTTGTAGAACATTGATAGCTGGGATCATAGTACTTTACCATAGCATGAAAGATATGGTTATAACAATAAGACATAGCAACTATGTTGTAACATGAAAAGATACAAACAAAAGATTCATGAATAACAATGCTTTGAAAGACATTTGTTTGTTTCACATATAGAAAACATAATGAGAATGGCATTCAGCTTGTCCCTCATAGTGTAGCAAAACATAAATGCACAGGACACCTTCAAAGTTCATAAGGGTGACTAGATACAAATAGTTTAAGAACAAGCAATATCAAAGTTATGAATCAATCAACAAGTCTTGGGACAATGCACATTAAACTAAGAATGGCCAATATTCTCTCTCAATAGGTGCATAAAGATAGAAGATGGAGACTCAACATAAAAGTAAAAGAAAGGCTTTCATAGAAGGAAGCAGTGATTCAAGTCTCATAAAGAGCTTCCAAAAATTATGGTACTTATTAGCTTTCAGCTCTCATTGCCCCTATCATAAGCATCTTGAAGTGATTAAGGTTAAAGTGAACAAATTATGGAGTATATGCTTGACAAAGTATAAGTTGGCAATCTCATGTCCCTTGAATACGAGGGACGCTCCTCATGCTACTCAAGTTTAGTTATCGGTAAGTTCTTGTCATAGTAAGTACATGTGTATCATAGATAACCGCCAATAGGCTACCCCTTGCACATGATACAGGAGCTATCCCATAATCAAAATGACAAGGCAAGCAGACAATGAGCATCTCAACAATCTTCTTATTTACCATGGGAAATGGTGCTTTTTCTCTCTTTCCTATTTTCTCATCTTTTTTTTTCTTTTTCTCAATCTCTATGTCTTTTTTATAAGAAGAATGCTTCATAGATTGCTCACTATGGTGATGCTGCAAGTTTCCACCATGATTAGGCATGGCTTAGGCTAGCGGCCCAGGCGTTTCTCTGACACACATACATAACTCCATGGAATTACAAGCTCCCCTTTCATTTCACACCGATGACATCCATAAACAAAAGAGCATGATATCAACTGGGTACAATGTACAAGTGCAATGAAAGCGTTCCCCATGACAGCATGGTTCTGCTAATTCCCAACGTAGAAGTGCAACCATATACAACATAGATGACACAATGGTTCAAGTTTATTAGGGGCAAGAAAAGTAAAGTGTGCCATCAAGTTCGTGAGAGCTTTAATCACTAATTTTCACATAACAAGTGTAATTCGGAAGGTAGATAAAAACATGAATATACTTGAGATAGCAGATGCTAATAGGTAGGTATGGTGGACTCTTTGGAATAACTTGGTTTTATTTGGAGTTGGATGCATGAGTGGAACTCATACTTGGTATGGAGGCTAGCAAAAGACTGGGAGCGACCAATTAAGAGAGCAATAATAGCCATAATCATGCAAAGCGACAAAACATCATCAATTAAAGCATAAAGTGATATTACAAGTCAAAAACTAAAGGATCATAAAGGTTATGGTGACTTGAGATAGTCATAACATGGTGTGAGCATGCGCCAAGTCAACCCAAATAAAGCATCAAAGGAGAACACCACAATACTATGCTTTAATATGCTAAAACAACACATGATTCTTTCAAGGCACATTAAGCAATCTCAATTGTTTATAACATGTCATGCTACAGCAAAAATCACTAAGCATAAAGCCAAAACAATATCAAGAATGACATGATAAAGCCTAAGTCACAGTCAAAAACAAGCTCCTTTTATACCACTTAAGCATGAACTTTCCTACTCTTTTTCAACACCAATCGACTTATTCGGAACAACTCACAAATATAATCATCAATGAAGATCAGTGAGCTTGTCTCACAAATCCACAAAGAAGAACTAAAAATTTCTAAGCTGAAAGCACAAGAAAACTAAGGCTAAACAGAGTGCTAGCAAAAGAGAATACTCACAGAATAATAAGAATGAAAACTAGAGTGTTTTAGGCAATGAAAACGGAGCGTGTCTCTCTCCAAAAGAAGTGTGTTGGGATATAACCAACTTATTCAAGCAAACTAAGAAAACCAAGCAAACAAAAACAAAAAACAAAGACACTGCAAGAACAACACAACTGTGCATGAAATAATAAAAATGAAGTGTTTGGAAGAAACCTGAGATTTTTATTGATGAAGAAGGGGATGCCTTGGGCATCCCAAAGCTTTGACGCTTGTACTTCTTGTATATTTCTTAGGGTGACACGCGTGGCATCCATAAGCTTGAGCTTTAATCCATTCTTCATCTCATTACATCATTCTCTCCATACACCTGAAATTTTTCCTTCATACAAAACTTCACACGATCTTTATTAGCAACATTAGTGCACTTAAGATAATAAGTCTTTGGGTTCAGTTTCAACACCAATAGAACTTCCATTAAAACACAAGCTACTGTAGCACTTCCCTTGAAAATCTCAATTCCCCAAAAAGGAACCAACAAGAAGCAAATGCAAATAATGGCAGAAATTTGTCAAAACAGACCAGCAAGTAAAAACCAATTTTTTCGAAGACCTTCTGTTGCTCAAATCAAAAAGTGTTGAACTAACGAAAGTTAGATAACAAACTGGGTCAGAAGCAAAAAAATTCACGCCTCAAAACGACATACAGAGATTTTACATGAATTTTTACGGTGAAGCACAAAAATCTGTTTCGAGACAACAACTTTCCCAAGCATTACTTCTCTTTCATTAGAGGTTACTCTTCGCACAAAAAGCAAATAAAAAGGATAAGGAACGGTTATTACTGAAGCAATAACTTCCAAGACTCATCTAAAACTTTTGGGTTATCTCCAAATAAGTATTTTTCTTTAACGCCTTTAAGTTAGGCATGACAGTTTGAGAAGATGCTCACATAAGAAATATGAATTGAAGTAAAAGAGAGCATCAAGAAGCAAATACAAAGCACATTTAAGTCTAACCCACTTCCTATGCATAGGAATCTTGTAAAGAAACAAGTCATGAAAGCACAGAGCAACAAGCATAGTAAAGCAAAACAAGTGCAACTTCAAGACTTTCAACATAAAGAGAGGAAACTTAATATTGTTGAGACACATAAAACCATGTTTCCCTCTCTCATAATAACTTTTAGTAGCATCATGAGTAAAATTAACAATATAACTATCACATGAAACATTCTTATCATGAGCCACATGCATATAATAATTATTACTCTCCACGTAAGCATAGTCATTCTTATTAGTTGTAGTGGGAGCAAATTCAACAAAATAGCTATCATTATTATTCTCATCACCATAATCATCAAATATAGGAGGCATATTGTAATCATAATTAATTTTCTCCTCAATAGTAGGTGAACTGAAAATATCATACTCATCATTGTAATCATCATATATCGGAGGTATAGTGTCATCAAAGTAAATTTTCTCCTCCGTGCTTGGGGGACTAAAAAGATCATCTTCACAAAAACTAGCTTCCCCAAGCTTAGACTTTTCCATAGCATTAGCAATAATGGTGTTCAAAGATTTCATACTAATAACATTGCTATTAGCATGCAAATAAAGTTCCATAGGTTTTTTAATTTTCTCTTTAAACACTTCATGTCCTAACTCAAGATAAATACTATAAAGCTCTCTAATTTTGTTGTTGTTTTCCATTAAGCCTAACTAGTGAAAATAAAAACAAGAATCAAAAAGATATAATTGTAGAATCTAAAGGAATTAACTTCGAGTACTCACACACTAGCAACAATACTAGAAGATAGCTTAGTAGCCAGAAGATGTGAGTACCTTTTACCTTACCTCCCCGGCAACAGCGCCAAAAAATAGCTTGATGTCTACGCACTTCTATTCTTGTAGACAGTTGTTGGGCCTCCAAGTGTAGAGGTTTGTAGAACAACAGCAAGTTTTCCCTTAAGTGGATTACCCAAGGTTTATCGAACTTAGGGAGGAAGTGGTCAAAGGTATTCCCTCTCAAGCAATCCTGCAATCAAGATACAAGAAGTCTCTTGTGTCCCCAACACACCCAATACACTTATTAGGTGTATAGGTGCACTAGTTCCGCGAAGAGATAGTGAAATACAAGTGGTACAGATAATTATAAGTAGTAACGGTGCCAGAAAATAGCTTGATGGCATGGAAGAGACTAAAGGCAAACTGAAATAAAGATGGAAGCAAGCAAACATGTAACAGATCTAGTTGCAAACGGTGTTTCAATGCTTAGAAACAAGGCCTAGGGATCATACTTTCACTAGTGAACACTCTCATATAAATATCTTCTCTTTATGATACTACTCTGAACTACTCTCCGGTTGGACACTCTAATCCATGGCAGGGCTATAACAACACACCTCAGAGTTCGCTTTTCCCATCTAGATAACCCCACACTGTCACCTTCAGCACTAGATGGTTCCAACAAACACCACAATTTCATAGAGACATCCAACTCCAAATATAACTCATAACAAGTATTTGTAATCTCTAGCCTAAGTGCCACCATGGTGTGCACGTTGTCACTTTCACACACATGGGGAGAGCAAAGATCTATTAAAGCACTTGAGTAGCAAGGTAGATCTACTTGATTACAAAGCTCATGATCACAATATGATCATGCATATAGAGAGATGAACACATAGCTACCGGTAGAACCATGATCATGCATAGAGAGATATGAACACATAGCTACCGGTAGAACCCTTAGCCTCGAGGAAGAACTACTGACTCATCATCATGGGAATCAACAACGACGATGGAGATGGTGGTGGAGATCGATGGAGATGGCTCCGGGGGCACTTCCCCGTCCCAGCAGGGTGCCAGAATAGAGACTTTCTGTCCCCCGAATCTCCCCTTCGGTGCCGGCAGCGCTGCGGAACTTTTCGTGGCTAGAGGCTTGTCGATTTAGGGTTTTTGCATCGGGAGGCATCTTATAGGCGAAGAGGCAAGGTCGGTGGGTGGCCAGGGGGCCCACACCACCCGGTGGCATGGCCAGGGCTAGCCCGCGCCACCATATGGTGTGCCCACCCTGGTGCCCTACTCCGTCTCTGCTTCGTGTTTCCGTGTTGCTCCGGAAAAAATAGGCATATTGGCTTTTGTCCCGTCCAATTCCGAGAATATTGATTTTCTGCCTTTTCTGGAACCAAAAACAGAAGAAAATAGGCAACTCGCACTATGGCATCTTGTTAATAGGTTAGTCCCAGAAAACATATAAAAATACCTCAAAGTGTTGACAAAGCAAAGCAAAGTAAATACTAAACAAGCATGGAACATCAAAAAATTTAGATACGTTTGCAACGTATCAGGCACCACTAGGGGATGGTGCATGCCTCTTAGGCGCAACCCCCCTCTCCTATAAAAGGAGGAGGTGAAGACCCCCTCTACATACACTCATTCACCATTCCTCTCATATGCCCTTTGGATGGCATCTTCCCACCTTGCTAGCTTTGTCCATTGCCAAGAGAAGGGTGCTTAGACGAATCCCTACTCGAGATCTTCCCCTCCACCACCTCCACCATGCCGTAGTGCTGCTGGAGTTCCCGGGGATCCACTACTTCTGCTGCCCCACATGGAGCAAGGGACGAGAGTCGGCGGCACACCGTATGTGTGACCAATTACGGAGGCGCTGCCCTCTTCTGGTGCTGATCGTCTGCACCTCCTTGAGGATGGTCGTTTACACTCTACAACAGCCACATTTGTTTGCGGGAACGCTATCCCGCTTTACGGTCTTCGAGGGTGAGTTCATATGAAACTATTACAAGTATTGCCTAGATTCGATCTTGGTAGTTGCAAATAGTAGGATTTTTTTGTTTTCTATGCAACGAACCCCATCATGGAATGGTAGGCATCAACCGGTCATATGGCACTTGTTGCTTGACGAACGTCTTGGTGGAGATCACGTTCAATCCGGCATCATCATCGATGAGCATCTTGGCCACAGCGATATTATTGATGGTGGGGGGTACCCACGACTCTAGTGGAGGTGGGGTGGTTGTTGGCGTCGAAGGTGATGGCTTACTAGGAGCACTTGAGCTTTGGGGAGGGAGTCCCTGGTTGAGCGCCAACGACTTCACAAGTGAGCTGCTTGAAGTGTCGGTTGGATGCAGGTGCTTGGGAGCCGTCGAGGATGCAGGCGATGGCATCCTTTGGATCCTGGTATCCCCCGGTGTTTTCTTCGGCGATGCCCCTTTCTGTGGCGCCATGATGCTGATGGGAAGCGTTAGCCTGATGGCTTTGCTGCTGGCCGCCACCACCTTTGTGGTTGTTGTTCCAATGACCT
The DNA here is from genome assembly GCA_910589775.1 of Avena eriantha. Lineage (NCBI taxonomy): Eukaryota > Viridiplantae > Streptophyta > Magnoliopsida > Poales > Poaceae > Avena > Avena eriantha. Next base: position 192,347,216 of record OU342744.1, read on the forward strand.
CCTCCTTGGTGGCCTCCACAGACTTTGTTCCGCCCGCCACCTTACTTCTTCTTCCTCTGGCTGCTGCACATGTCGTGTAGATTTTTGAGCTCGTAGTAGTCATTAGTATTGTGCCCATGCCTTTTGTGGAATATGTAGTACGAGCGGTCATCTTGCTCTCCTTCTCCCTCACCTCCACGAGGGCTCTTGTGCTCATGCTTCGCCACGAGAACAGCTAGATACTTGCGTTTGGCCTCTTTATCCTTGATCTTTGAGGCACTTGTGGGTTTGGGTGTAGTCTCGCCCTCCTCGAGGCTAAACATGTGTCTGGCCTCCGCCTTGGTGCATTTATCCACCATGGTGAAGAGTTCCGCCACCATGGTGATGTTCTCCTCGTGGATGCCGATTTTCTCTCGCATCCTAACATACTTGACACCCTCGGAGAAGGTCGTGATGATACTGGAGTTGGAGATCTTGGGTATTTTGTTACGGACTTGGCTGAACCACTGCAAGAACTTGAAGAGGGTCTCGCCATACTACTAGCGGAGGCTGTAGTAGACGAGAGGGCGCTCGTAGGTACCCTTGAAGTTGGCGATGAAGAGCACATAGAGAATGGACCATGAGTCGATAGAATCCCCGGGGAGGTTCATCAGGCAGGTGCGAGCCATGTCCTTTAGGCCCATGGGGAACCAGTTGGCCATGCCGCGGTCGTCACCACCAGTAGCCTCGATGCATGTGGTGTAGAGTTGTAGGAACTCATAGGGATTGGTGGAGCCATCATAGCACGGTGGCATCTCTGGCCTGAATTTGTGTGGACACACCATGTGGCACAACTCCTTGGTGAAAACGAGGCACCCGTTGGTGTGCACCTCCTTGCCGTTGGTGAGGGCAACTCGGTTCTGCCAGCCGGCTGAAGCGATCTCCTCGACAATGTGATCCTCTCGTCCCAAATGAGGCAGTGCGGCCACGGGAGTGACGTCTGGCGCCGGGATGATCTGACAGCTGTTTTCGGGGGTGGCGTGATGACCTGGGGCTAGAGGGTATCCCTGGTCCTTCATTGGAGGTGGAGGCAGGGTCACAACCCCTGGGGATACCTCATCGGCCCAAGCCCCCGGTGCTACCCAGGGCAGAGAGACGACGTAGACAAGCTCGACGAGACGCACGCGCCATTCCTCCTGCCAGGACTCGGTAGGTGGGTACCGAAGGAGCTCTTGCGCCATAAGATTGGCAGCCTCCAGCATGGGTGGGGCGCCCTTGTCACACGAGGATGCGATGCAAGAGAGCGACGTGTTTCCGCGTGTGGAGAGTTGCTGCTCCTGCAACGAACAGAAAGATGAGCCTTGTTAATCCTCCATCCACTAGGTTTGCTCAGAGACGACACGTCGGGGAGAAGGCTCAGTTTGGGCCCTGCTCGCTGCGTGGTGGAGGGCACGTTCGGCCCGAGTCTCACTGCGGGATGCCATATCAACGAGGTTGAAGTAGACCTCCGAAGCACGCCTCAGTCCCCTACCTGGCATGCCAAATGTTAGAGAATAAATGTCCCGCAAAAGAACAAGGGCACCGACGAGCCCTGAATTCGTGAGGGGACTGAACACGCGCCTAGATCTTCAACACGACGATAGGGGCGATGAAGCTCGCACACTATAGAGAATAAACACAAGTTTTTTATACCTAGGTTCGAGACCCTTGTGAGGAGGTAAAGTGTCGTGGTTTTGTCGACACGTATGCCATAGGGGTATCCCAATGACGAGTTTAGAGATGTGGGGTAAGGCGGAGAGCGTCCTAGACGACGTGACATAGCTTACCCATGTTTAGATCTCACGACGGTAGCGAGATCCTACTCCTACGGTGTACGAGTGGACAAAACCACGACAGTTGGCGCCCCAACTGTCGTGGTTTTGTCGACTCGTACGCCGTAGGAGTAGGATGCCAACTCTCGTGGTATTGCCGACTAGTACGCCATGGAGGGGTCCTCATAGAGCATGTTTAGAGAGGTGTGGGAAGGCGGTGAGTTGGTGGGTACAAGGTAACACATCTTACCCAGGTTCAAGTCCCACAACGATGGCGGAACTCTACTCATGCTATAAAGCACTATAATGGCAATACGTCGAGTTACAGGGATTGGTTCGCTGTGCGAGGGTGTTATGAATCGTGCCCTAAAGGCTCCCATAAGGTCGGCTTATAAAGGCACTAGAATCTAGGGTTACAGGGAAAAGACCTTGCCGGACAGGTTATAGAGTCCTACAATAACTAGTGTTCGTGTCTTGTACTCCAAGGCTCCGAGTAGGTCAGTGACTTCAACGTAGCCTTCCTTTATCCGGCATGGGCCTCCCTTCTGGATCTGTCTAACTGGGACGCCAAGCATGCCATGGGCCGTGCAACCAACTGTGGGCCATCCAGCTTAGTCGGATTAGAGACATGCAATGGTGATACTCATTTAGCATATCCCCAACAGTAGCCCCCGAAGGACTTTGAGATCTAGCGCCGTCTTTGCCTTTTAATCTTGAATGCTCCGTCTAGGTGATGTTGGCAATTCGTCAAGCAATATCCCGAAGTTCTTCCAAAGAACCCTGCAATCCTCTCCATCTTCATTCTGTAAGCCGGAGATTCTTCAAGTCCTTTCTTGTAGAGTCAGATAGTTTTCTGCCTTCCATGGAATCTTTGGATGTGACTCTTCCACTTCAACGGTCAGAAGGATGACATAGGCTACAACCTACACTACCTCGAAACTCACATATAGCAGTGAATTAATCATTAACTATTTTAGTGCGCGCAAAATCCGAAACGTTGAGCGGAAAATCAGGGGACATGGTGAAATTACCGTGCATGTTCATCCACATGTTGTCAACGCTATAACCGTTAGATATTTCATGCATGAATCTTGACGTCCGGGTCTATAAATATTTACTACGGCTAGAACATTTTCTTTTACCTGCATTTTCCCTTGCGTCTTCTTCTTTCTCTCGCCGCGTGACTGTTTGAGCTCTCCATCGGAAAACCCTAGACCAACTCTTCTTTCCTTCCCAACCTTCCTCCATCTACGCAATGGCCTCCAGTAGCAGCACTCCCTCGATGGTGGCGGCTCCTGAGGCTACGATTGAGCCATCGCGGGGAGTTTCTGTCCCGTCGGAAGGGGTGGTGATCCTAGTCTCCGCCGTGGTGGAATCTACCGGCGGCGACCAGAAAAGGGCGGCGCCAGACGCTACGAAGGAGGACGCTAACTCCCACAAGGGAATGTGGAGGGGTTCCGACCTCTTCGCCGAGCAGCTTCAACAACTCATCATAGAAGGGTATCTCCCTGCGATGGAGGGCTTGGTCTGGCGGCCGGCGCCGGCCGGCGAGGTGGTCCCTTCTCCCCAAGCTAGAGAGAAGGTCTACCTCAAGTCCCAGCTGGTACGTGGCATTAGCTTGCCAGTCTCCAACTTCTTCCTCAAGATCCTACGACACTTCCGGGTACTTCCCCACAACCTCTCTCCCAACAACATCCTCATACTCAACAATTTCATAGCTTTGTGCAAAGGATACCTAGGAATTAAGCCTAGGTTAGACCCGTTCATCTATTTTTTCACTGTCAAGAGAGAGTCCGTAGAATCCAAGGATGAGTTGTGGATTTGCGGAACCATTAGTTTTAAGATCCGTCCTTACCAACGATTCCCCGACATCATTGGTCATGAGTCTTGTAAGAACTAGCAATGATCGTATTTTTATGGCCCAGATATCCCTTTGGCCGACTGCCAAGACTCATATCCTAACTTTGTCGATGGAGCCGCCGCCAAAGCCACCACCTAGAGATCCCAAGGCCCCCTCCTGTCCAACAACGAATCCCGCGCCGTAAGGCGGATCGAGTGGCTGGTAGACGGTGGGATGACCGGCTTGGACCTAGCCATGTGCTGGTTCACAAGGCGGATCCAACCTTTGCAGCACCGCGCCGAGCTGATGCACAAGTACTCCAAAGAGAGGGGCGATCCTATGCGGATTTCCAAAGACAACTTCTCCAACGACTCCATAAAGCTCTAGCTAAAATACATCGTCAAAGTGAAGGACATGAAGCGTGGATTCAAGATCATCTTTGACATGTTCGAATGCGGCAAATGCCCAGAGGTAACTATGTTTCCTTTGTTGCTCATTATATATATACTCTAAGGCTTTCCGTCTTGAATGCATTACTCATTTGACTCGTTGTTTGATCTATCAGCTGGCGACCTTGGTGGCAGATCAGATGGTCTCACAAGTATATGATCCAAAGCTGAAAGATATCCATGTTGTGTCTGATGATGATGCTCTGACAGCAAAAGTGGAAGAGATCCACCTCTAAAGTTGTTGTCGAGGGCAAGAAGAAGAAAATGGAGAGTAGAGCATCTGAAATATCCACTACCACCCTAGAGGCGGAGAAGAAAAATCCACCGGCATCCCCTTAGCTAAGGCATCTGCCATAGTGTAAGTATATTCATTCTTCGACTTTATTTTGCTTTGCACCTATGCAACTCCTGTACTTATACTGTGTACATTTTAGGAAAAAAATCCAGTGTTGGTTTGACTTTGGAGGTTCCAAGAATATTCACGATATGTTCTCCAAGTCATCTCCCGCTGCTGCTCCCCTGGCCCCTACTGCCAAACCCACAACAGGCTCCACTAGGGCCTCGTCCCCCTTCATTCCTGAGACCTGCATCATGGAGATAGACATCAATCTGACTCCGGATGTCTCAGGCTCTACAGGCATGGACCTTGCTCCTGGCGGCCAGGCGACGCAAGATAGTACCTCCTCCAAAGTGGCTGAAGCTCTGGCTGAGGATGCCACCGAGAAATGGAAGCATCCATCAGAAGGAGAAGAAGCAGTAGCAGCAACAACAATGGACAAGCCGGGAGCCACTTCACCTTCAACTGATATTATTGCACAAGAGGTAACCAGGGCTTCATCCATGCCTTTGGCTTCCACGACTCCTCTGCCTCTGACTCCTCCGACATTGAACTTGGACGACCTTATAAAGAAGGAAGATGTTGTTTATAACAATGCCTAGACTTTCCATAATGCATACGCTAACTTGGCCAACAATCTGAAGGTTATTGCCATTGTAAGTATCTGAACTTTACTCTTTTACTTTGTAATATACTCCACTATAGCCCCCGAGCTCTTAGGCGGAAAACCAATTGAGTGCTCCAAAGAACTAAGTGTAGAACTTGATAGTGTAACCCCCGAGTCTCTAGTTAGAATAAATAATTCTGACTAGATACTCTAAGAGAGAACACATCTGACTTAAAAATCTGGAACTGTAGCCCCCCGAGCGTTTAGTTAGAACTGAGAAGTTCCGACTAGATTCTCTAGAGAAACTAAGCACTTTATCTCTTCGCAGAATAAGAATGCCCGGAGATAGGCCGCCAACGAGAAATATGCCAAGCTGCAGGAAGCGCTGGACATTGAAAAGGGTAAAACAACCTTTCTAAAGGAACCGATCAAAAATAGCAAGCATCTGTTTTCCTCCAACGTCTCCTAATTTTCAATTGTACCATTTCATCTGAATTCTCACAATGTTGTCTTTGTTCCATCTTACAGAGACCATCGCCAAGGCCAAGTTTTCCACCTAAATCCTACATAAGTTTTTCCGCATAAGCATTGCATGGATACATTTAATACAACAAATGTTTTTTATGGATCTGCTGTAAGGGACTTCACAACTACAACATCAGCAGCATGAGAGCTAGGCCTGGAAAGATCATCAAACTCGGAGGATCGCGAGCTAGACTCTGCAGATGCTGGCTCATCGTCCATCTCCTCGGCAGGCACGTAGACATCCGCCTTGACCATCTTGGCAACCTTGGTGTCATAGCTGGTGAGGGAATTCCATATAGCATCACTATCAATTTCATTTCCCTCCTCGTCTAGCTTCGGCATGCTGGAAGTCACCAGGTCCATGTCGGCGTCGTCATAGTGTGCTTTGACCAAGGACAAGGCCATCCTTGCACCAGCCTAGACGCAAGAGGCTTTCAAGCTCTTGACTTTCTCGGGGGCTCGGTGCAGGATCTCCGAGTACCTGGCCACAAAATCTGCCTGTCGAGGAGATATAGATTGGTTGTATTGCTCGCATTGCTTCGCGAGGGTATGATGACCAGAGGATGTTTAGGGTTTCTCATCCTAAGGATCCACCCCTTCCAAGGTTGGGGTAGCTCTCCTTTTATAGAGGTGTCAGACCTCTTCCCCCAATTGGGACGGGCTACCACATTGCCGCCCAGGGAGAGCTGGTCTACATGACTGCTTTAGACAGACTAGGTATAGGGTCTTCGGGGCCGCCGGTCCATCGTAAAAGTTGTGATCGCCACTGACATCTCCTCCGCAGCGTGGTGCTGTCCCCCGTCCTCTTGCATAAAAGTGGCAAAGAGGGAGTGGGGCTGACGTTGTTGCCATCATCCCTTTTTTATCATCGAAGGGGCCAGACAGTGTGTCTTCTTTCCCGAACAGACCACATAGTCTGTACGTCCGCTGACTACCCATTAGGTTTGCCGTCTTCCTACCTTTCCAGTGAGATTACGAGCGTGCCCTCGGGACGCGTTGGGAGATGATCCAAGACCCTTGTGGAGGGAGGCTGCCTCTTCATGAGGCCTTCCTCCCAGAGGCGGCTTGGAGGAGGCCTAGTCCTAGTAGAGCGGGCCTCACGAAGGGCTGCTCGTTCCTCCTTCGGCTCTTGAGCGGGCATGTCGAGGAGGGCTAGCCTCGCGAGGCTGCTACTGCAGCGGTGGTATGCCTAGCGTCCAGTGGGTCAAGGTACCCCGGTTGCCAGTGACCCAACAGTCACATATAAGAATACACACTTGATCTTGTCCTCTTGCTACATAGAGGACTGAGCTTTCTCTTATTAAGATCATCTATTTACCACAATTTACTGTCAGTAATTTATATTATTGCAAACTATAAACCCAAAACCCAAAACCACTTCATCTTTTATTGCTTTATTTGTCAAACTTTCTGATCAATACCTTCAGCTCCTCGTGGGTTCGATAACCTTTTCTTATTGAAAGATACTACAATTTATCTCCTACACTTGAGAGTCATCAGATGCGTGCCCCGAGATTGTTGTAAAGGTTTCGTTTTTTGTCTTGAAGGATACCGATAGTGGAGAGTCAATCAGGCCTTTCGTGGCGAGGTTCACAGGAGAATATGTTGAGGCCTCTCGTGGCACTGGGTATCATCCACACCCCTCCAACATAGACGTACTTCCCCTCAAACAAAAGGGTTATGAGAATAATACCCTGCGCCTCGCGTGCCTCACCTTCGGTTACTTCTATCTTTTACCAGCTTTACTTGTATCTTGTATCCTATGTAGTTGGTTGTTTCTATCTTGGCATATAGGTAAATTCATCTTAGTTGCATACAAGGGCGTACCCACCTTATGCCAATAGGGGTCCAAGGACACCCGGTAAAAAAATATTTTCTTTGGTATGTTTCTTTCATTTGAGGTGTGTGACACCCCCAAATTTAAGTGAAAAATTGTGTAACATAGACCGTGACACCGGGTCAATTTTGTTCTAGGTCCGCCCCTAGTTGCATATATAGATAATTTAACTTTCGTGTCAAGTTTAAATTGAAAAGACCTAAAATCTGAAGTAACACCTATTCACCCCCTCTAGTTGTCCATACGATTCTTTCAGTTGCCCCATGCTTGTACAAGTTTGATGACAATCCTAGAGTGTCCAATAGTGGATAGGATTCCCGCCTTGGTGGTTTGCACTCGGGAGAATAAAGTAAACCTTTGTGGCTTTGGTAGGCCTTGTCTGGCACCACATCTCTCTAACGAAGACATACTTCACTTAACAAGGAAGTAACTTTAGGAATATATCTTCATGTCTCCATTGCGGTTATCTCTATACTCGAGCTATTAACTTATACACTTTAGATTATGATATCCTTCGTGTTTGAAGTAATATATATTATTATCACCATGTTGATTGTCTTGTTTAGTATAAGTTGTTGGTGCACATGGTTAAACCTTAGAATTTTTACGCTTTGTGCTTGATAATTTTCTCCACATTTATTAGATCCAAAAACATAGTAGTTTTAGAACTTGTATCCAGTCCCTCTAGGCGACACCCGTTTCCTTTCAACAACATTGCGACATAAAGCATCATATAAACACCATCTAAATGAAAAATATCCACCTGCTTAAGGTGTGATCATGCATCAGATAGTGGCAAAGGAACACAAAGACATATAACATCATGTAAATCTTAGTAATAAAAATAGGCATCACCCAGCCAAGCGAGTGTGGAATCGCTTACGAAATAGTGACACAATAGTGTGATGACCCAACATTGTGTGAATCTCGACCGATGAAAACTAGCACTAGTCCATCCTGGCATGATCGTGACTAATGGACAAGAACACCCTAATGGTTGGGTGATGAAAAACTAGCACAACACGATGGTGATAGTTAACAACGGTACGCATATACAATACTAACAGAACCAGTGATTATGTTAGTCAAGAAGAAAAGTACTATAAAACACATGAATGTCAACACACTTTTTAACCATCAAGAGACATAAATATTTCTCAAGAACAAGCACCAACAACCAAGATTCTGCTGTTATTAACAAAAGCATGCAAAGAAAAACTAGTCTTGAGTCCTACAAAAATAGCTCATACATATCCTTCTAGATACACATCCTACAAAACACCGTCTCGAAATAAATTTAGATATATTCAGTACTTAATAGTGTCGATACATCCAAAATTAGACAAATTTATGACATCTATTCTAATATCGGAGGAAGTATAATAATTTTATAGGAATATTTTTGTTTGTGTTTTACCGGCGTCTTTTGAGTGCTTTTTTTAATCCTTTTGAGTGTTTTTTCCGAGAGGGGATGTTGCCGTTGAAGCTTGCGTGGCCCAATCCCCCACCCCACCGAACCGCTGGGCCTAAATGCGAGCAGGAAACGGCCCTGGCAGCAAGCGGCGCCCGTCTTCCTCCCAGTGAATTTCGAATGCCCCTTCTCCGACGAAAACCCTAGTTCAGTTCGGTAGGGTAAGGGGAGCTAGGAGGAGGGGAAGACATGGCGGCCGCGGCGGCGACACTCGGTGGGCACGGCAGCAGGGCCATCGGCGGGCGTATCCATCGGCTGGAGGTGGAGAATTTCAAGTCGTACAAGGGGACGCAGACAATCGGGCCCTTCTACGATTTCACGGCCATCATCGGCCCCAACGGCGCCGGCAAGTCCAACCTCATGGACGCCATCAGTTTTGTGCTCGGCGTCCGGTCCGCACACCTCCGTGGCGCCCAGCTCAAGGACCTCATCTACGCCCTCGACGACCGCGACAAGGAGGAAAGGGGCCGCAGGGCCTCCGTCCGCCTCGTCTACAACCTCCCCGGCACCGGCGCCGAGCTCCAGTTCACCCGCGCCATCACCGGCGCCGGCGGCAGCGAGTACCGCATCGACGGCCGAGTCGTCACGTGGGACGACTACAACGCCAAGCTCAGATCCCTTGGCATCCTCGTCAAGGCCCGCAACTTCCTCGTTTTCCAGGTCCTCACTAATTCTTTCCTACTCGATTAGCAGCAATTCTGGTTTTCTGACACGAGCATTCACACTGCAGGGTGACGTGGAATCCATTGCCTCAAAAAATCCCAAGGAACTCACCGCACTTCTGGAGCAGATTGCGGCCTCTGACGAGCTCAAGAGGGAGTACGAGGAATTGGAGAAGCAGAAAACCACTGCCGAAGAGAAATCTGCACTTGTCTATCAAGAGAAAAGGACCATCGTCATGGAGAGGAAGCAGAAGAAAGCGCAGAAGGAAGAGGCAGAGAAGCATCTACGCTTACAGCAGGATCTGGTGCATTTTTCGCACATATTTCTTTTGTTACAAAAAGCCTGAAGTTTGGGTTGTATACTCTTATCTAATATTCACATTATACACACCCTTAATGTCCTTTATTGTTTTCAGAAACTGTTAAAAACAGAGCATCTCTTATGGCAACTCTACACCATTGAAAAAGACATGGAGAAAATAGAAGCTGAACTTGAGGAGGAAAGAGGTTCTCTTCAGCAAGCGCGGGAAGAGAATCAATCCTCTGAAAATGAACTTGCTGCAAAAAAGAAGGAGCAAAGTGCATTCCTCAAGAAAATTACCTTGTGCGAGAAGAATATGGCCAAGAAAAAGCTTGATATTGACAAGAAGGTATGTACCTATTCTTTTTTACTCTTGTGGGAGAAGAATATGGCCAAGAAAGAGGTTCTATGCTATTCACGAGTTTATGCACATGCACATACACTAGCGCTCCCCCCTATTTTTCCTCATACCCGATATCCCTATAATGTTTCTGCATTGATGGATAATTGTCGTTTTTACATAGTACTGAATACTGATAACTCTCTTTTAGCTGGTCATTCTTCTTTTTTTAATCAATGACTTGTATGATCTTAAGGCATCACATTTATCTGTGAAACTGCCGTTCGTTCTATTTGGTTTTATTTTATTTAATCCATAGGTTGCAATTCAGAATTTATATCAGAACCCTTAATAGCTGAAACATGTTTTTTTGTGGGTAGCTGAAACATGGCTTGTCTTCTAGACATCTAGAGTGAAGCGCCAATGTCGTTGAACTTATGAACTGGACATGTTAATTACATCCTAATTACTATATTTCTTCTTCAGCAACCTGAGCTTCTTAAATTGAAAGAGCAAATATCCCGGCTCAAATCAAAAATCAAAAGCTGCAACAAAGAGATTGACAAAAAGAAGGATGATAACAAGAAACATTTGGAAGAGATGAAAAGGCTGCAGAGTGCTTTGGCTGATGTTACAAGTGCCATTGAGGAGTTGAATGAGCAAGGCCAAGATAAAGGAGTGAAACTGCAATTAGCTGATCACCAAGTTCAGGAATATCATAGAATGTGAGTCTGAATTTCTGATCTCCACATGTACTGTTTAAGGAGAGGGAAATCATTTCCTCTTTAAGGAAAGGGACATCATTTGCTCTCTTATTTATGTTTCTAGGAATAAGATATATTTAAGAGTTGAATCAGCGGCGTCACAATTTTAAAGTCTTAAAATTGTAGAATGATATGTATCTCTGAAGAAACTTCGAATGCTAAAACAGTGTGTATTTGTGAACAGAGAGAGAGAGAGAGTATTTAACAACTGCTCCGCAGGTAGATACAGATGCAATGGACACATACTATATGATTTGATTTTATAACGTTAGAATGAACCTTTTTTAACCTCAGAAAAATCTGTTAGCCTTTTTGAGTAGGTTTTTTTAGTTAATTATTATATGGATAACTGTGGCAAAAATGCATGAATTTAATTTTTTAATCAATGTCTTCCCATTCTTTTGATAATTGTGATTGCATCCCTATGAAGGCTCCACCGGACCTTAACTTCTGTTTCAGTAAGGAAGATGCAGGAATGAGGACAGCAAAGCTGAGAGATGAGAAGGAAGTATTAGACAAAGAGCTAAATGCTGATATTGAAGCCAAAAAGAATTTAGAGGAGAATATGCAGCAGCTGCGTAGCCGTGTTGATGAGATATCATCACAGGAGAGTGAATTGCAGACAAAGCTCAATAAGATTCTTCAATCTATCCCCAAGCATGAAGAAGAGCTCACACATTTACGCGAGGACCATAACAAAATTTCGAAGGAACGCCAGTCTTCAGGGTTAGTCTACACCAAAGTCCTTTTATCTTGATATGGTACTTGATGGAATTATTCAGCATACCAAATTTTGCTCCACGGTAATGTTATTTTATCAAACATTATGCAGATCTAAGTATCAAACACTGAAGCAGAGGCTTGATGAGATAGATACGCAATTACGAGAACTCAAAGCTGATAAGAATGAAAGTGAGCGCGATGCTAAATTTTCAGAAACTGCTAAGAGTCTTAAGCGGCTATTTCCTGGAGTCCATGGTCGCATGACTGAACTTTGTCGCCCCTCGCAAAAGAAATACAACCTTGCTGTCACTGTTGCCATGGGAAAATTCATGGATGCAGTAGTTGTGGAAGATGAAAGTACAGGAAAGGAATGCATTAAGGTGCTATTTTCATGTTTTTTAGTTAGCTTATTCTTCTATACTTTGTTTATACTCCCTCCGTTTCAAAATATAAGATGTTTTAGCTTTGTGAAAGGAGTGTATCTAGACCCCTTTTAGTGTCTAGATTCACTCCAAACATAGATGAATCTAGACACTAAAAGAGGTCTAGATACACTTCATTCACAAAACTAAAACATCTTATATTTTGAAACGGAGGGAGTATATGATATCTGTATTAGTGAATCAATATCTTTATAAGAATAATTCACTGTACATTTTGTAGAAACACAAAGCACCTTTTAAATGAAATCAAACGACCAGCATGCCACTTGCTTTCTTGCATGGTTACGAAATAGATATGTTTATACTGAACAAACTTAGTATATGTTTATACTGAACAAATTTAGTGCAAACGTATATATTGGTGGAAGCTTTCACACGAAGCATTTAAAAGAAACTTGAAAGGTTTGTAACTTTTTAAATGGACATGAGGGTCACATGGATGTACAGTTGCTGTTTGGATTGCACCTGACACATTTGAACTGCCAGTTCGCACCACTTTCTAAGGAGTGGGAGCATTGATGTGTAGCACCCTAAGGATGCAAGCACATGATATACTCTCATTCAAGACATATGACTACTGTAGTTCCTTATCCACCGTCGTGATGTGCGGCATGTGCCGCACTTTCTTAGCTACATTGCCCACTATTGACACAGTTGTGGCAAAAATTTCATTCGCAAAAATAAAATAAAATGGCTAGCTACATTCTGCGACAGTGTTTCTGGCAAAACAAGGATACCAACAAAATAGCAATAGCCCAGCAACCACATTTTTCATTGTTAAATTATATATAATTTTGTGATTTAAGTTGGCTCTTTAGTTTTCGTACCATCTCCCAGATTGCGCTCACTTATATACATGTGCTACAGTATTTGAAGGAACAACGTCTTCCTCCTCAAACATTTATCCCCTTACAATCAGTCCGTGTGAAGCCAATAATTGAGAGGTTGCGTACCCTTGGGGGATCTGCACAGTTGATCTTTGACGTGATACAATATCCTTTTTTCTATATCTTACTGATGTTTGCTGCTTGCTCCCTTTTTCCCCTTCATTTATTCTTTCAAGTGATCAAATCAAATGTTTATCTACTTGTTGATTCTATCGACTTAATGAATAATATTGCTTTTGCAGTTTTACTTGTTGTACCAATTTGTGATGTATTATTCCATGGAGTGAGAAGAGCTGTTGACATTTTGATCATCTCACTTGATAGGTTCCGTCAAGTCTGTTATCTGTCTTTGCTACATGTAGATATGCACTTTTTACAAAGATATATGTTCTGCCTCCCCTCAGAAAACTGTAAAGGCCCTTTCACTTAGTTACTTTTGGACCCACAGTATTAATTTTTAATTTTTTTGTGCACACTTGCCTGCTCACTTGTGGTTTTGCTACATAGAATTAGTTTGTACAAACAGTATTTTGCTTTGATTGTCAGTTGTCCATGAGATACACTTCAATGAATTTGCATTGTCAAATGTGGAAAAATTATTTGTGCCAATTCTTTTAGTTTTTGCTTATCATTTGTGTCTTAACATTATACATTCGATCGAGCTTTGGAGAAAGCAGTTCTGTATGCTGTTGGGAATACACTTGTCTGTGATAAACTTGATGAAGCTAAAACTCTAAGTTGGAGCGGTGAAAGGTACAAGGGTAAGTGCACGTACTTATACTTCTGCATGTTCTGAAATGTCACCTTGTTTGGTTATTTTTTATGCTTACTTTGCTCTCACATCTATGTATTTAGTTGTTACCGTCGATGGGATTCTTCTGACCAAATCCGGCACGATGACCGGTGGAGTAAGTGGTGGAATGGAAGCTAGATCAAATAAATGGGAGGACAGCAGAATAGAATGTCTGTATGATCCTTTTTACAATATTACCAGTAGACGTGCAAATCATTTTGCAATTTTCCTTACTGGATATTCATGCAATTTGTGCTGTAGCTTTGAAGAAGAAGAAAAATCAGCTGGAGTCTGAAATGGCAGAACTTGGTTCCCCCAGAGAGTTACAGAGAAAGGAGCTTGCTGTATCTGAGAAAATAACTGGACTCGAGAAAAAGTTACATTACTCGAATGTCGAACAGGTTGATACATGATTTTGACTTTGAGACTAATACCCTAACTCTACCTTAAACCCTCGTAGAACATCGCTATTTCCTTGTTGTTTCTAATATATTTCTTGTGTGCAGAAAAACCTCAAGGAGAAGCTAAACAAATTGGCATCTGAGAAGCGTAATATTGAGAAAGAAATCGATCGTCTGGAGCCAGGAAAGGACGAGGTATATTGATGTGTTCATCTGTCAGGTCATGTGTTAGACTGTTAGTTATGCATCAATTACTAATATAATTTTCTTAGTTGGAGAGCCGTCTTGCTAAAAACGAACGGGAATTAAGAAAGCGGGAGAAAAAAATAAATGAGATCGTGGACAAGATTTACAAAGATTTTAGCACGTCAGTGGGTGTGAAGAACATCCGTGAGTATGAAGAAAAGCAACTGAAAGACGCTCAAGCACTACAGGAGAGGAAGCTAAGTCTGAGTAATCAATTGTCAAAATTGAAATACCAGTAAGTAATCGTTCATTTATTGGCATCTCGTGAATCAACTGGCTAAGTCTACATCGCGTGCATACCTGATAGTGTGTTTGGAGCATAAAGAACATTTTGTTCTGCAGGCTGCAATATGAACAAAAGAGAGATATGCATGCACCGATTGCGAAGTTACAGGATACAATTGATTCCCTAGAGAAGGAGCTGAAGGGCTTACAGGAGAGAGAATCTGGTGCTAAGGCTGCCACTGAACAGATTTCGAATCAGATGGAAGAGCTGAAAGCTGAGGCTGAAGGTACACGTGCGAAGCATATTGATGTTTTCCTGTTGTCCTTTGTAACTTAGGGAGCCAAGTAGGAGACTCTTGTTTAGGGATGCATGTGGGCTGATCCACAACCCATTTCATTTAAATTATTCATTGCTACTTAATACAAGCAATAAGGCAAGATAACTTGTTAGGTGGGCCGAACCCAGCAAATTTGTATCACTACCCTTTTTCAATATTAACAGGCCTAATAATTGTTCCTTAGCTTGATTTACCAACTCTACCAGAAGTTAAGTCATTATGCATTCTTTCTAGTATCAATACCTGAATATCTATTGGTTGTTTTCCTTTCCCTAGGGGCATACTAGTTCATCAGTGCTTTGTGTGTAAAGATTCACTTATAAGGCTCTGTTTGTTGTTACTGATTGGTTTTTAAAAATTTAAACTGAGCTCCTACCATGAAAATCCAGCATACATCTAGTAGCGTTCTTATGAATATAGTAGTCTTATGAATTTGTACTGAGCTCTTGTGAATTTTGAACTGAGCTCGTCTGAATATAGCTGTCTTATGAGTGCTAAACTGAGCTCCCCATAACAAACATCAGCTTGTCCAAAGTTTTAAATACATCTTGTTCATCATTCGTGAAACTCTTCCTTAATACAGACTGGAAGTTGAAGTCAGATGAATGTGAGACAGCTATTGATGAACTAAAGAAGCAGCATGATATTGCTGCTGCTGCATTGGCAAAGCTGGATCGTCAACTGAAGTTAAAGGTAGTTTTCTCTACAGTACAACCGCTCAGCAATTACCATTGGACGATATTCATATTTTTATGGCCGAAGTCTGTTAAAAGACTGGTTGCTTCGTCGTGTTTGTGTGTATATGATATAGCTTTTGTTGATTGATAGCGTTTTCATACTTGCTTAAGTCAGCTACTGTAATGAAACACTACTTGTTCTTTTAGGAGGGGCAACTAGTGCAACTTAGATCACGCCAGCGGGAGATTCATGAGAAGTGTGAACTGGAGCAGTTGAAGCTTCCTACAGTTAATGATCCAATGGATACCGGATCATCCTCACAAGAACTTGTCCTTGATTACAGCCAGCTTAGTGAAATATACCTGCAAGATATGCGGCTGTCTGAACGTGACAAACTTGAGGCAGAGTTCAATAAAAAAATTGGTACAATAATAGCTGAGATTGAGCGCACTGCTCCAAACTTGAAAGCACTGGACCAATATGAAGTACTTCAAACGAAGGAAAAGGAGGTCTCTGAAAAGTTTGAAGCAGCTAGAAAAGAAGAGCGAGAGGTAGCTGACAAATATAACGCTGTCAAGCAAAGAAGGTATTGCCACCTGTTTTTCTCTATACTATATGACACCTTTACTTGTTCCCTTTTTGGAATACAAACATGCATTCTAATCAGCTGTGGAAGTTGGCGACTTAAATTAAGTTTCCTTGGATGATTGGCATGTAGGTCTAGCAAAATTCTTAGCACTTGTACTCTGCTATTCTAATTTGCAATCTATAGACTTGTTGATATAGTTATGGTGGCAAGCTAGGTGAATACGCAATATTTATGTTCTTCAGTTGGTGCTTAGTCTTCACATGCATTGTTATGGCACTAAATTGTGCAGTTACTCATTTTTGGTAATATTACACCAAAAACATATCACAGAATGGTATTGAGCTCACAATATAACCTCCAATACAGCCAAAGTTATATGTAATCGAATTACATGACCTCCCTCTGTTCTAAGAAGAATCATTCTATTTACGGGTTTGCATTTTGGACCAAAAACTTATAATTAATCTCTTATGTTAATATTCTGCCTGTTTGGGAAGCATTCCATTTTGGAAGACCACCTAGGATATTTTTGCCTGGCCTCTGTTCTAAGAAGAAATCATTTTATCTATGGGTTTGCATTTTTGGACCAAAAACTTATAGTTGCATTTTGAAGATTTATGAGATCTTACTCATGCTATCTGTTGAAAACATGATAATAACATTATTTGAAAAGCATGTGCTGCATTCTGAATCGAATAAAGTTTCATGTATCTTTTGGATAATAACATTATTTGAAAAGCATGCGCTGCATTTTGGAAGACCACCTAGGATATTTTTGCCTGACCTCTGTTCTAAGAAGAAATCATTTTATTTATGGGTTTGCATTTTTGGACCAAAAACTTATAATTGCATTTTGAAGATTTACGAGATCTTACTCATGCTTTCTGTTGAAAACATGATAATAACATTATTTGAAAAGCATGCGCTGCATTCTGAATCGAATAAAGTTTCATGTATCTTTTGGATTTTATGTTCACATATAGACCACCCAGGATATATTTTTGCCTCTGACTCGTTGTTCTTATTGCTAAGGTATGAACTGTTCATGGAAGCCTTTGATCACATATCTAGAGGCATAGACAAAATTTATAAGCAGTTAACAAAAAGTCACACCCACCCACTCGGAGGAACAGCGTATTTGAATCTAGAAAACGAAGATGAACCATTTCTACATGGTATCAAGTACACAGCTATGCCACCTACGAAACGCTTTAGAGATATGGAACAGTTATCCGGTGGAGAGAAGACTGTTGCAGCTCTGGCATTGCTCTTTGCCATTCACAGGTAAAATGTTTCTGGTAAACCTGGCACTCTATATCCTTTATCATGTTACCCATAATTGAAAAAAAAAACTGTCTGGTTCATGAGCTAGTAGCATCAATAGTTGGGAATGACTCAACTATGTACAAACATCGCGCTTAGTGGTCACATGCTCTCTTCAGGTGTCAGTTTTGCTTCTAGTATATATCTTAATGTTTTCATGCCCCATGATTTTTGAGTAGGTGCGATTATCATTACATGGAACCTGAAGTTTATTGGCTTTCAACTACAGTTTGGTAGGGTGAAGTGCTCTTTGTGAGCACTTACCTATTTGTTGTGGGATGTGCCGCATGCGAGTTTTCTTGGACGTCTATTAAGACATCAGTTAGTTTGCCTTTTGTCCAAACCAAATTTCTTAATATATTGTGTGGCAACTGTGCAGTTTCAGGCCTTCACCATTCTTCATATTGGATGAAGTTGATGCAGCTCTGGATAATTTAAATGTTGCCAAGGTTGCTGGGTTTATCCGATCAAAGTCATGCGATCGTGCTGGCGGAGAACAAGATGGGGATGGAGGATGTGGGTTTCAGAGTATTGTCATATCGCTGAAGGACAGTTTCTACGACAAAGCTGAAGCACTGGTTGGTGTTTACAGGGACTCAGAGCGAAGGTAAAAAGCACTTCTGTCACTACCTTCCCCTCATATTTTGCATGCAGGCTGACCCCTTCAACTCTTCAAATCTTTCTGCAGTTGCTCTAGAACCCTCACCTTCGACCTTACCAAGTACAAAGAAGCATGAAATCCTCTTCGGTTGGAGTCTTCCGACTTGTTAATCTGTGATAGTAAACCGTTCTTAGCTGATCCTGTGTATTTTAACTTTGTATATAAAAGACTAGTAGCACGTAGTTATTGTAGAAAAAACGGAATCTGATAACAGTATCAGCTGCAAGTGTGTGTTTGTGTGCTTGTGTTTTGTTTTTGTACGAAATTACTTGGGCATGTATATCACTAGAATGAGCATATGGGAACCCACCGTGTTTCTCACCTCCGCAGGCTTTGTTACAAAACTTGGTGATTAATTTGCTAGGAGGTGGATTTCCCAAGGCTTTAAATTACAACAACATTTTACTCAGGGATTTTTGTCCAGACTGCAAGTTATGATTGACGATAATATTGAGGATGAAGCTCGATTTTCCCTGATATTACAACTGTATTAGACTTGATCAACCCCTGGACACCATGCACATCTAGATCAAGTGGATTATCGTTTCAGCGGAAAAGGTGAAATTTCCTTCCCATAGAAAGCGCCGGTGCTTCCTCAATTTTTAGGCCCAGTGAGTAAAATAAGCTCTGTTTTTATACGTAGTAGTATCAATAAAATTATTTCTGCGTGTCATCATCAGTATGAAAAAAGCGTAGTACGGACTGGAATAAGCTCTGTTTTGGCTTAGCTGATTAGCTCACTCCCGCGCTGCGGTTTCCTCCGGGCCTCGCGATCTGTCTCGACATTGTTGTGCCTGTGCTGAGTGCTGGACCTGCTCCATCCAGTCAGTCTTAACGCTCTCCTCTTCATCTCCTCGGTGCCCTCGTCCTTCTCCTCTCCTTTCCTGGCCCCATGGTTGGCTATCTCGATCGCTGGAATGAGTACACGTGCCGGCAGCTAAGCTTGAGTACACGTGCCGGCAGCTAAGCTGTTCGACGAAATGTCACAATTTTTTCCATCCTTACTCCTCCGTCCGATCGTGGCCTCGCCTCAGCGTGGTCTCCCTCCATCCACACTCCCCGTCTCCCTCATCACCCTTGAAGCCGTACATGTCCTCCTCATCTCCTTCCTCCACCGATCCATCCTGCAGATTGGTACAATGATTTATGCCATAATGCTATTTGAACTTGATTACAAGTAATCTCCTAGTAGTTAGTTGATGTTGCAGCTAACATGCATGCCATTGCAACAGCCGGCAAGCCACGACATTACCTCTGTGACGCCTTGCCTGTCGCTGCCGATGTGCATGCCATTGTGCCATTCCGCATGCCATCGTGGCATTCCAAGGAGGCGGTGGCAAGTCAATCCTGTCATCACGAGCAAAGCCGACGTGCAGAGAAGCCATGGACATGTAGGTGACACTGAGCATGTTGGGGATATTTCAAGACTCCTATAAATATCATTTTTTTTCTATGCAGATCGTTGCTCACTATAAATATCAGAGCCATGTATGTCTTTCAATGCTATGTAAACAAACAGTGGTGTAAGCAGTGTTGGGATACAACAACGCGTTGGGGACCTGGGGTTTAACCGATGTTACGTAGCACATGGATTCTAGGGGAAGAGAAAAGTGAGGATTTGGGTGACAGAGGGGGTTCACCCAAACCCCTGGGCGGTTTGTTTCCTAGTGGGTTTGGTTCCATAGCAACCGAACAAGGCCTTCAGTATTTCTGGCTCACGCTTCGACCATGTTCTGACGTTTGGCAAAAACATTAAGAATCGAGGTCTTCGGGACGATGATGGTCCTACTTCCTTTCCTCTATTGATGTGAATGCCATTTGTAGACTGCAGTAGCATTGTTATTACTTGGAAGAATGACCAAAGTTGTTTGCCAACGCTGCTCAACTATTTGTCCCATTTGGCTCTATGTATCTTCTCACGCAAGCCCACACAGACATTGATATTTGGGATCATTTCAGTATGCTAAGTTTGCGTGTCATATGTTTTATATTATTCCTTAAAAAAGCCAGTGTAACTTATATATGTACCAATTGCACGTAGTTTTGGTTCTCTAATCTATAACAAGGTCTAGGGACTGGATATATTAACCAGTAACAAAACTTTTCACCTTGGAAACAACAACCTCTATGCTTATGGTAGTTTGGTTGCAGTTGGAAGACACATACAGTTGCGGTTGCTATTTGTTGCTAAAACTCATAACCCACACCTTTTTTCTTCAGCGTGACTATGGTGCTCTATTTGTATTTCTAACGGAGATAAATGTTCCATGTTTCATATACAGTATATTATTTTGCTCTTAGAGATGTATAAATTTATCGCTTTAGATATCCATCATTCATATAATACATCATTTTAAACCCCCTTTTCCCTTGTTGTAGCACTACTATTTAGAAATTGGTTGTGCCTAGAAATTGCTATTTTAGCAATTTATTTATTTGTAATACTACTGAGTTAATTTTCTAGATATCCATGCCCATGATTTATTTCTATAATTCTAAATATTTATTTACGATAACTATAGCAAAAGATTGACTCCATGTAGATCTAAAACAAAGAGTTTTATGGAGGCCCTGATAGTAATTTTTATTAAAGATAAACAATATACTCCCTCCGTTTCATAATATAAGATGTTTTAACTTTGTGAAAGGAGTGTATCTAGACCTCCTTTAGTACGCACTAAAAGAGGTCTAGATACACTCCTTTCATAAAGCTAAAACATCTTATATTATGAAACAAATGGAGTATACAAGATGGGAGGGAGGGAATGTACATAAGGGTCTAGCCCTGCCTAAGAAAGATTACAAGGTGTCTAGCCAGGTTATAAGAGGGGTTTTCAGATTATTCTTCATTCCGTAAGAGAGAAGAAGAGGTCTCTTTGAAAAGGACCAACCTCTAATAGTGGGAGACATTATAAAAAATGAGAGCATTTCTTTGTTTCTATATGTTCTAGGAGGTAGTGGCAAAATCTTCAAAGAAGAAAGACCTTCCATAGTTTCACTTGCTCATGGCAATCATCTGTTGAAGATTGTCTTCAAGGTGTGATGTTGATGGATTGCCAACAATGCCTACTGAGATCACAACTCCAAAAAATATGGTCCCTGGTTTCTAACAAACGTCATCACAGAGGCAGCAAAGGCCGTTGTCATTGAGCATAAAGCTTTTTCTTATGAGCATATCCTTCGAGTTTAGGCGGTTTTTAGCGGGGCACCAGAAAAATATTTGATCTTAGGTGTGTATTTTGACTTCGATATCCAAGAAGAAAAGATGGGAGCCTCAATGTGTTCAAAGTTCAACTTGTAGATCTTGATGGCAGAGAAATGGGTGCCCCATCTATAAGACCAAAAGTCATTTTCCTCGACATTTTGAGTGGATCTGGTTTGGCTTACAAGGTGATTGAATTCCTTAAATTCCTTGGAATCTTGGATGGACAAAGCAAGATGAAAATCATCAATGGGGTCTTCCAGGTCGAGGATATTCTTCAATGAGACTAACTTGTCGATAGCAAAAGAGTGAAGCTTGGGGGAACTTAGTCATGAATAGGTCTGTAGACCAAGTGTCTCTCCAAAAGAGGATATCATCGCCTGAAGAAATAGAGCAACAAGCAATTCTTTTGAACTTTGATCATAGTTTTAACAATGTCTCTCCACCAAAAAGAACTAAAGATATTGGTGGCTTGTGGTGTAGAATTATTGTAACCTCTCCAAATTATATGGACTCATGGGATGTTCTCCTTATTGAAAAATTTATGCAAGAACTTGATAAGAAGGGCATCATTCTGAACCGCGAGATTAGTGAAGCCTAGACCACCTTTGGATTTGACCTGCAAACTAAGTCCCATGCCACCAAGGATTTGGGTCCGCCAAAATTTTACAATTTACCCCACACTCCAATTATTTAACCTTTATCCATGATACTGATGGATCCATTTGCAAGTTTAAGAGTGTAGAGGTAGAAAGTGAGTAGAGAGCTAAGAATCGCCATAGCCACCATGATTCTTTCATCAAGATAAAAGGAGGTAGTGGTTGCGAGATGGTAGTTGATTCTGGAATATAGTGGACCAAGGTCCAGGCCACGCGGGAGGCCAAGATAACTTTCTTGTTTGAAATATTTATGGGGAGATGGTAGTGCTTGCATCCAAAAAGACATGCTAGGAGAGTCACTTTCTCGTTTGAAATATTTATGGGGAGTAGGAAGGACCTTGAACTTACACTATGACCCGTAGAATGGGCGAAGGTTTCAAGCATGCCTTTAAAGTAGAGAAGTTGGCAAGGGCAAGCTTGCATGATTAGAAGAGTTTCATTCGTGTATTCAATTTTTGGAAATCACCATTAAGCAACATGATGGGGTAATAGAGTAGATTGATTTGACAAGCCTTGTTGATGACTGTTTGAGGAGATTGGCCTTAAGACATAAAGGAAGAGGTGAGAGGGGGTCACCTTGTCTTAGCCCCTTCAGTAGTGGAATTTTTTTCGTGGAACACCATTGAGGAGGACCAACGATGTGCCATGCTCAATCATGTCAAAGTACTTCGCAAAGTCAAGTTTGAGAATAATTATTTCTCTCTTAAACTAATGAAATTTGTGAATAAATTCAAAACTCCAAGCAACATGGTCCTACTTTTGATGAAATCATATTGGTTTTGATTTTTTTGACAAAGAAAATACATTAATATCAAGAGCGTACCAATTACACCTAGTATCTGTACCAACATAATGTCAAGAACTAGTAAGAAAAGTTGCCATCCGCAATGGATTGCTCCGCCGAGCGTGATAGAAGATGCACCTTTTGTTTGTTGTCGAGACACCCTACTGCCATGAAATCGTTAGAAATGTGGCAGAAGTTTGTATGGGCCATGATAGATGTTAGATTTTCGGTTCCTCGTGCGATTTTGACTCTGGTCGATGCCACCGAAGACTTTTGAAGCATGTGGGGCCACGATGCCAGTGTCTCTAGCGGATCAATTTTTTGGGTCGCGCCTCCCTGTTTTAAAATTGATAATATTGCTCAATGCAACAACCGTTTAGTTAGGATGTTGGGTCCCAGAGGTCAGTCTCTCTGTATTTTTCGATCGTGCCTCTCTGTTTTGGACTTGACAATGTTTGCTTGATGCAGCAGCCGTTTAGTTAGGCTGATGGGTACGAAATGTCAGCCTCTTTGTAAATGAAACGTGTATATGGTGGAATTTCTTTTTCTGGTCGCGCCTCTCTGTTCTAGAATTGATAATGTTTGCTTGATGCATCAACTGTTTACTCACACTGTTGGGTCCCAAATATTAGCCTCTCATCAGAAGAAATGTGTGCATGATGGACTTTTTTATCCCGCTCGCGTGTCCCTGTTTAGAACTTGATAACATTGTTCGGCGTATAGCCATTTAGTCTCGCTGTTGGGTCCCACATATTAGCCTCTCTTTAAAAGAAATGTGTGCATGATGGACTTTTTTTGGTCGTGTCCGTTGTTCTGACCTTGGCAACGTTGCTCCATGCATTAGCCATGTAGGGTCTAGATGTTGGCTCTCACATGTAAGCCTCTCTTTAAAAGAAACGTGTGGATGATGGAATTTTTTGGTCGTGTCCGCTGTTCTGACCTTGGCAATGTTGCTCCATGCATTAGCCGTGTAGGGTCCAGATGTTGGGTCCCAGATGTCAGTCTCGTATTGGAAGAAACATATGCATGATGGACTTTCTTGTTCCCCTCGTGCCTACCTATTTATAAGTTTATAATGTTGCTCGATGTATTAGACATTTAGTCTCCCTGATGGGTCCCACATGCCAACCTCCCTTTACAAGAAATGTGTGCTTGATGGAATTTTTTTCATCCACGCCTTCCTGTTTAGAACCTGGCAATCTTTGCTCGATGCATTATCCGTGTAGGGTCTAACTTCTGGGTCCCAGATGTCAGCCTCTCTTTAGAAAAAATGTTTGTTATCTGTTGATTTTTTCGATCATGCCTCCTTATTCTGTTTAGAACTTGGCAACGTTACTCGATGTGGAAACCATGTAGGGTCTAGCTTCTTAGCCTAGGATGTTAGCCTCTCTATTAAAAAACCATGCCAATGTTGGATTTTTTCTGATCGTGATGGCTGTTGTTGCTCGATGGGGCAGATGTGTATGGTCTCTGGCTGCTGGATCCCCGATCCCAGCCTCTCTATACAAGGAACATCCCACTCTTCGACCTTCTTTTACCGTCGTGATAGTTGTTTTAATCTTTCCAATGTTGCCCAATGCAGCAGGGCATGGTTTGCCTACTTGGTCCTGGTGACATCCTCTATGTACAAGTATGTTGCAAAATTTGTTATGTGTGAATAATAACTTTTATTTTCAAACCCGCCCATTAATGTTGACCTTGTTAAGGTTGAGGGGTGCTGCATGCATGTGGGTCGGTGATGCCAGTCTTTAGAGTACAAAAATATTGCTGTAAGAAAAAAATGTAATCGACATACTATACATACACGCCTAGGATTCGAATTTGAGACTTTTGGCATAGGTGAACTAGGTGCCTTGCCACTAGGCCAAGAACAATATTTTCTAGTTAGTGGTAACAAAGTTATACAAACTATAATTTGCATATTTATCTCCTTGCAAAAAATGCACATAAATACTTATCAAGTTCAAAAAGGAAAAAACTGCACCCCTGATGGATTCTCAATAAGCAAATGATACATGATATAGTGTACATAACTTGGGTAGGTAGAAGTTTTTTTAGGGATAGCGGCAATGCACCCAAAGGGCAAAATTAAGAAGATTTTGGGCCAATTGGGCATGGAAATGGGATATTTATCATGGACTCTGTACAGAAAAACAATGTTTTAGGAAACAAAGGTCCTAACCCAGAAAGTTGAATTTAGAATGTTTTGAGCCAAAATAGTAGAGGAATGAGGATATGTTCATGGTCTCTTTAGTAAAAATTGGACGAGGTGCTAAAAAAGTAAAAATTCAATGTAAATTTAAAAAAGGGTGAAAATTTCGATGTGTTGGGGGTCGGCGGATGCCGTGACCTTTTTTTTGTGATGCCTTTACCTATCTGTAGGATGTAGACCTTTCAACAAGCAAGAAAAAAATCATCTATGAAAAACTAGGAATACAAAAAGATAACTAAAAGGGTGACACATTGACAGGAGACACACCCTCACGTAGAAGAGGGACATAAAGTGGCCCATTGTATTCATCATGTATGATGAACCCAGTCTCAAATCATGACTTGAGTTTAATCTGCTATTTTCCCAGCGGCCCGTGGCGAAAATGTAGATTAATACGAAGACCATAATAGTTGATCATATATATATATATAAACTCGTACCCTACAACTACTCATTGCTCTAATCTAGCAAAATGTTATCACAATTTTACCACCTATATATGACCAGCGAAGATAACATAACTACATAATTAATTACAATAGCATGTAACCAAAGAACTAGACAACTTAGAACTTCATGACCAACATGCGGCAGTAAGGACAACAAGATACATCAACATTGACCACTGTTCCAATGGCAAGATTGCTTGCTTTCAGGAACTTGATCCACCTAGAAGTAGCTGCCAAACTCCCATCAGTCTGGTTAATGACATAGAGTTCCTAGACTAACACTCCTTCCCTCTACATCTTGAAGGCTATGTCGCCCTTTCGACTAGCCTAGAGTTGATTTGTGGCACTCCTGGGCAATTTCTGAGGCAAAGTAAGAGATAGACACACAATTAATAAGATCAATGCACTGAATCTTTTGAAACTTAGGAGGAAGACATTCATAGTAGTTTATATGGCGCCATATACTCACAAACATGATCCTATGATGCGACCTGGTGATCACACAACTATAAGATGCTACGATCGGAACATGTGCAGGAGCTGGTGCCGGTGTTGGAACAGGGGCTGGTGTAGGAGCCAATGTCAATGCAATTTGTGGAGGGGCTGGTGCAGGAGCCGGTGCCATTGTCAGCAACTTGATGTTAGATTCCTTCTAGGGTAGGTAAGCCGACTGCAGAAGTGGTCAAAAGCATATGATGAGTACAAGCAAATGGTATAGAACAATTACTCGTATGACAGTGATTAGAGGATATGATGAGTATACAATAAAATTAAGTTACTACCTCTATTCCTTGTACTTAGGTCAACAGGTGTCGATGCATGAAGTGGGGCTAGAGCAAGAGCCAGTGCCAGTGCTAGAAGCTTGATACTGAATTCCTTCTCAGAGGAAGAAAAACGGACTATAGTAGTGGTCAAAGGCATATGATGAATATAAGCGAATGGTGAAGAACAATTACTCGCAAGACAGTGATCAGAGGATATGATGAGTATACAATAAAATTGATTTACTACCTATATTCTTTCTCCTTAGGTCAAAATGTCTAAGTTGAGTAACAAGCATCTGCCTAGGATTGCTATAGTCAAGGAGCACCTTATCCCCGTGCTTCAGATCGTGCTTACGCACGTATTTTTCCAAACCTTGTCCATCGAAATAGGTGGTGGCCATGGTTTTGGAGACATCCACATCATACAATTGCCGCGTGCCTTTAGGGTCCACACTATCAGAGTCAGAGTCTTCTTGTTTCTACACAACTTGTTTATTACATGGTGAGCGACACAAGGGACAACCTTCATGAGAAAATTGATAAAGTAAGACGACATCATGAAAAGTGAGATATGGTATCTTATATCAAGTCGTTCTAAACCACTTGGAATCCATATCTAATACATTGGGTACCCTTCACGAACAGGGAAATGCAACATTTTTGTTCCCTCTTCTTTTGAGATGCCACACAGGGCCCCCTTTCACCCCATAAGCTTGACAAGAGGATGGTATAAGAAAGGCTGAGCAGCTGGTGCATGATACTGAATGTAATTAAGTGGAAGGCTTAAGTTATGTAAAGAGCATGGAAATTCCATAATACCATAAAAACATTGCATGTAAAGCAAGCATATTTAGTGTTTGTGAACTTTTGTTAAGCATAAAGACAAAGTTGATAACAATATCACACAAAATCGTGGTATGTGGATTTGTGGATTTTTCAAATTATACCCTTTATTTGAGAGGTCACTTCCCAGCTGGGTACTGTGTTTGCACTTTCTCGACGTGTAGATAATGTCCCCTTTGGGTGGGGGCATTAGCAATTTAACAGCATCTACATCAGCCGTAACCTTTGCAATAGCAGTTTCATTCTACATAAATAGCAATAGAGATCAAAGTTTTTAATATAGTAGTAGTCATATGACTGTATGAGACAACCAGACAGGAAAATCTAGTTCCAGCTTCATATAAACACAGTGCCAACATTAATAAAATCACACATATGATTCTAAACATCTAATAAGCATGCATGACACATGGCGGATAATAGTATCAGACTACAACATGGTAACTGGATTAAGAAAATTACCTTTAACTTTAAGCTAGCCCGCTGGCCAGTGGCCTTGCACTTCTTTGGTGAGTAGTACTGGCTAGATTCTGCATCATGTGGGGGTCTCATCCGCTTATTTTTATTTGTTGCAGCAGGAGCGCACGTTCTTAGGTATTTACCGTCCTACTAGAGTAATAAAGAAGATTATGTCACTGAGGCTACACACGAATAGATGGAGTTATGGAGGATGTAGACAAAGATAACCTTTAGCATCTTACACAAGCACATCGATACATCTAGGTTACAGACATACACTTTTAGCATGGAAAAGATTGGAGGAACAAAATGAACATATGACTAAAGTACATTTTTAGGCAATTGACGAGACCATCCATATCAGTGTGGCCCTTGCGCGCCACTGACCCATAGCTCTCCATACAGAATCTAACACAAAATGCATTGAACATTACAAGAAACTAAGGGTTACAGAAGTCAGTAAAGAGAGAAAGAACACCCAAATAGAAGCAGACCAAATGCCACAATCAGAGCAGAGGTGGCCATACCTCGATCCCCAATACAAGCATACCAACAAAAACCAATGGCCCAATCAGAGCAGAGGAGGAAAAATACTATAATTGCAAGGTACCTCCCCAATATAAGCAAGAATTCTCCAATCCAAGCATACATAATACCCCCCTGAAAGGGCATTTCCTGCCTTAATGATGTTTTGGTGTTTGTTGTCAACACAAGTAAGTTTTTACCATGTGCTAAGTATATTGCAGGTTTTATCCTTGTAAAGGCACAAGACGGTGTTCTTTCTAGCAATGGAGAAGGGTTCAAACTTTAATCAAGAAAAGGATACTTGGAACGGAAGATGTGGCATGTTGCCTCCCTGGGTCCGAAGACTCTAGGGTCTAGGACCAGAGACTTCGGTGTGCCTGACCGGAGACTTCAGCCTAGTCTCTCGGGCAGTCTCTACCCCCCCAGGAAAACTCTCGGTGTCCCTGGAGTGTGGCCCAGAGTCTAGCTCCACCCCGGAGACTCTGGTGTAGGGGGGCGGAGACTCCGGGCAGGTCTCTGGCCAAGTCTCTGGGGTTCCCCAAGATGCATTGCCACCCCTGGAGACTTTGGCCAGGGTCGGAGACTCCTTCCCTATAGACCAGAGACTCCGAGGTTAGTGAAGTGCAACGACTCTAATTTGGGGTGGGGGCTATAAATACCCCCTTATTTCCCAAGTGCAAGTTGTGGCTTCTACTCTCTCCTCCATTGTTGTTGAGCTCCAACCTCCTAGATCTCCCTCCCTAGCCACTAGAACTTGATGCCCCTTGGGGAATCAAGGGAGGAGACCTATACCTAGCTTTACACCAAAGGGATTTGTGTTTCCCCACCATTTGTGTAAAAAGTTTTTGCTCTAGGGTTTAAGGAAACCCTAACTTGAAGAAGTCACCCTCCATAGCTCATCTTCATGTGTAAGACCTTTGGGGTCGTCCTGAGAGCTTCCAATTCAGTTATGGAGAAGTGCCCCAATGTTTTGTACAAGGTTTTGGTCGCCGCCTTCAAGGCCACTGTATAGTGGATCGTGTGCTTGCCATGAGGCGGGTGCGCGAGAGAATAGGGTGAGGCCTTTTGTGGCACTGGTGGTCCCACTACTAGGAAAATGCTTATCCATGGATTGATATCTACTGGCTCATGGAAAGGGTGGTGCGCCATAGGTAAATGACCTATGGCATACATGGTAAAGATGCGCCAGAGATAATGAAAATAGTCGTGGCGCATGGGCACTAGGTGCGCTACAGATAAGTCTGGGCATCCATATCTGCCACTTATGGATGGCCCCTGACATATCCGTGGGGCATGTGATGGTTGTGCGCCACGAATATTTTCATTACCTGTGGCGCACCGCATGGGCATGTGCCACGGATATGTCAGGGGCATCCATAAGTGGAACATATAGATGGTGTCTAACATTCCATAGTGCACGGCATGGTCATGCGCCACTGATAGTCCTGTTATCCGTGGCACATCTTGTGGCCATGCGCCACAGATATGTGAGCCACCATTTATATCAGCTAGCCACCACGTTTTCTACTTGGTGCACTTTTTCCTCCAGTAAATTTCTCCTCTAGCCTAAGACCAGATCTGGTCATGTTCTTCCTCCTCCCCACCTCATTTCTCCCATGAATTCACTCATTTTAGCCATCTAAAACTATTTTGGATGGCAGATTTGTAAAAGCAAGACTCTCCAAACTTGTAGATCTACTAAACCATTAATTTGCTTTCCTCCTCCTCCTCCATTGTTTACTAGGTGAGTAGATGCATGGAAGGACATGCATGTTTGTGTATGCGATGAAGCTTGTGATGATTGCGTGGGCGAGATGTTGTTGTTGCGTGTTGTATGAGTATTTGTGTATGTGACAAAGTTTGTGGTGTGTGTTGGCGTGGTGTATGCATGTTTTCTGAAATGTTGATTCATTTCTGTTTTGGCAAATCTTTTGCACTACGCGTATGTCCTATTTTTAGGAGAGGTCATGCCGAATTTTTCTGGCGACCATGCATGCATGTGTGTGCATGTTCTAAAATATTCTCCTGCTCTATACCACGCAGGCGATCATGGTCATCAAGATGAGCGAAAGCCTCGTGGCTTGATATTTGAAAGGTGCCGGCCGAAATGATCCAGAACAACGAGACCGAGATAAGATGTCTGTGTCACAAATGCAAACTCAGGGGCTTGATGGACCCTTATTCCAAAGTATTGCAGAACCACCTGCTCGAGCATGGTCTCATGTCTGGCTTTACTCGTTGGATCAGTGATGAACATGATGTTAATGGGACTACCGGAAATGAGGAAGGGCGTCAGGACAATAACGGATATGATCATCACGAAGGAGATGCCTAGCATGATCATGAAGAAGGAGATGCCAGACATGATCATCACAAAGGAGATGCGGGGTAAAATGATGGAGAAGACGTGAACACGCAGACATTGCAAACAGCCTTGAGGGACCCTCATGTTCAAGAATTGATCCTTAAGGAAACGAGCAACACCAAAGCTGTCGCTAGAGAGAAATCCAAGCTGGCGCAACTGGAGATAGACGGGAGTACTCCATTGTATGAAGGATGTCGGCTTGAATGTAATGCTCAAGGCTCTGGAGATGAAGACGAAACACAACTGGACCGACACAAGCTTAAACAATATGATTAGATTCTAGCATGACCGTCTTCCCAAGGGGAACACTTGTCCAACAAGTATCGAGGAGGCAAAGAAAGTTGTGTGCCCTCTTGATCTACCGCATGTTAAATACCACGCATGCATCAATGATTACATCATTTATTGGAACGAGTATGTGGAGAGAACCACATGTCTGGTGTGCGGCCATGCATGATACAAGAGAGGGAACAAAGCTCCACTAAAAGTGGTATGGTACTTTCCGATCACTCCTTGTCTATAGAGGTATTTTATAGACCTTAAGGAAGCAACACTCATGTGCTGGCACGCGGAAAGGCAGAAGCCTAAAGATGATCCGGATAAGGAGAAGATGCTAACACACCCTTTGGATGCTTGCCAGTGGAATGCAATGGACATCGAGTTCCCTTTTTAGGGATGATCCAAGGAACATCAGACTGGGTATGAGCATCGATGGATTAAATCCATTTGGCAACCAGAGCAGCACACACAACACATGGCCCGTGTTTGTATGGTCATACAACCTCCCTCCATGGTTGTGCACGAAGAGGAGGTACGTATACATGAGTATATTATTCAGGGGCTGAAACAACTAGGTATTGACATCCATCTGTATCTCGGGCTATTAAAAGGGGAGCTAGCCACGTTGTGGGAGACTCCAGCGAATACATGGGATGCCCTTTCGAGAGAATATTTTCCTCTTAGAGCCTCGTTGCTCACAACGGTGCAAGACTATCCTGGTTACACGTATGTCTCGTGCCAGGTGGGCCACGAACACTATGCATGTGTCAAGTGCATGGAGCATATGCCGCATCTCCAACTAGAAAAGGATCCTAGGTCTTTGAAAACCGTGTACCCAGGGACTCAAAGGTGGCTTCACAAAGATGACCCATGGAGAAAACACGGAGATCTGTCCTATGGTAAAATCGAGCACAGAATAGTCCCATGTACTAGGAGAGGGGAAGAAATCGAGGAATTGCTGAATAATTGGGAAGAGTGCCCCGCGTGGGGAAATAAGAGAAAGAGGCCAAAACCGCTAATGAATGTATGGAAAGCAAGGTCTGTTTTCTAGGACCTGTCGTATTGGAATATCCTCCACACGCCCATAGCCTTGATGTCATGCACATCACTAATAATGTGTTTGAGAGTCTAGTTGGCACCCTGCTCAACATGCTAGAGAGGACCAAAGATGGGTCGAAAGCAAGAAGTGACTTGAAACATCTAGGAATCTGGGAAGATCTTCAGGGAGGACGCCTCGACACTGACGACGATGATGATCAGATGGAGGAGACCGAAGGCCGCCGCGGGAGGAAAAGCGCCAAGAAGTCCGACTATTACTGCCCCCTTCCTGCTTCACTTTAAGTCAGCAGGAGATCGAATAGTTTATCAAGTGCCTCCTAGGAGTGAAAGTTCCTTACAGTTACTCAGGGAAGATAAGCAGATATATAGACATAGTAAAGCAGAGGTTCATCGTGATGAAGTCTCACGACTGTCACGTGCAGATGACGTAGATACTTCTTGTCGCAATCCGAGGGATAATGGACAAGCATGTCCATGAGATGTTGTTTGGCCTCTGCAACTTTTTTGACATCATCTCTCGAAAGTAGATCGGCGTCCAGCAGCTTGCAAGGCTACAGGAAGAGATTGTGGTGATACTATGCAAACTTGAGATTTACTTCCCGCCCGCATTCTTCGACATCATGGTGCATCTGCTGGTCCATGTTGTGTATGGTATCATCCACCTCGAACCGACATTCCTTCACAACATGATGCCGTTCGAAAGGATGAATGGAATCATCAAAGGCTTCGTCCACAACATGACTCATCTAGATGCAAGCATAGCCAAGGGCTTTTTGACCTAAGAGTGCATCTCTTTCTACTAGAATTATATAGGCACTGACGAGGACCCTGTTGGTATGGCAGGCAACAACAAGCACCTCGGCGGGCTTGCTAGATGTGGTCACCATGAGGGTCACCACGATATTCATGTCAACCACACTGGTCGACATGCCAACTTTGACAGGGCAAACCTAGTTGTGCTAAAACACATAGAATTGGTCGACCCTTGGTGCGCAGAGCACAAAAGCTTTATTGAGAAGAAGTACAACGACCTAGGCCGATGAGGACTCAAGGAGAAATAATAAGACAGCTGATGGCTCTGAAATAAAGCCATCTACGTCCACATTTAAACTGGATATTAATCATATTTTTGATGAAATATCTCTCTAACCCTACCACTAATGCTAATATTCAGAGGGGTATGCAATCCTTTCTTCTTGTATTTTTCCTGCGTAGATAATGTCGTTTAAAGGAGGGAATCACTATATAAAGTCAAAGATACGAG
Source organism: Avena eriantha (assembly GCA_910589775.1). Taxonomy (NCBI): domain Eukaryota; kingdom Viridiplantae; phylum Streptophyta; class Magnoliopsida; order Poales; family Poaceae; genus Avena; species Avena eriantha. The sequence goes on from OU342744.1 coordinate 192,380,289, forward strand.
ATTTCCAACAACAAGAAGAAACAAGGAGCCGAACAATGGTGGAAGACGCCGTAACGACCAACTATACGGTCGGAGCAAAAATTCCGACCATATAGCTCCGGTCGTATAGTTGGCGCCACCACCGTTAGGTCAAACAGAACAACTTTCGTGAAAGGACGCCTATAAAAAGAAGCCTCAAGCGATGGGAAAATTGCTCTCGCTATGCCCCAAAGAAGCCAGACTCCGCCAAAAATCCGCCTCAGATCTCCAAACCCTTCTCCATCTCCATAGCCATATTCCACCACTTGTAATAGTAGATCTATTCTCCGACTGGCGACATTGTAATACTATTGCTATTGATCTTATGATTTTCATTACAATGTTTGTGATTGTTGATCTCATCTCTATGTATGAGTAATTCTCCTTGGGCTAAGGGCTTCGTCCTAGCCATGTGGCAATTGTGCATGTTATTTATCATAGATGGGAGGCAATAGAAATTATGGATGCACTGCCCACATATAATTTATCTTGCTCTAACAAGTACACGCATACTTTATTTCTAACTTTTATTTCTATCAGATGTTTTTGCATAGCTACATGTGAAACCGAACACCCTAGGCCCTCTCTCTCCATCATCGACAACAACAAAAAGACGCAAGCTACTGGTCCGGTAAAAACACAAAAGGAATTCCAAAACTCCCGAAGGTCCATTAAAGTAACTTCACTATGCATTCGCTTCTCGTGGATTCGATAACCTAGGTCTACTAGGGAAAAAGAGCTATACTACATCCATAATCCAGATCGAAGGTATCAAGAGCACAACTCCACCTTCACGCAGTGGCTCAAGGAGAAGCTACTAAAAAATCCCCCGCGGAGTCCTCGTATGGAAGAGGAAAACTCATATTCACCTTATCACAAGGCCCCACACACAACCTTAGGACCTACTAGGCGTATGACATCAACAGCTACACATTCTACACCAAGGAAAAGGACAAGAACAATGAATATCATAACTCAGGTGCAACTATGGAATGCTTCATGGATGAGTCGAGTACCGTCAAGGAAAGATACCATGGAAGGATCGAGGAGATATGGGATCTCGACTACTGCGGAGAAAAGGTGTCGATGTTCTGTGTTAGATGGGTCAAGAACATCAAAAAAGAATATCGGTATTTCACAACCACGGTTATACCCAAAGCCAAAACAATAACTATCGGTGCAAATGCCACCGCTATAAATGAGCCATGGGTATTGGCTAGCCAAGTGGACCAATGTTTTTTCATTACCGACCCGGAAAAGCCTAGCCGTGTTATTGTGAGGAGGGGAAAAAGGAGCATCATCAGAATGGATGGAGTATCCAATGAGCAAGAATTCAACAACTATGGCGACCCAAAGATGGAAGAGGACATCGACATACTTACTACTTTGACAACAAGAAGTAGGACCACCCTACCGGCTAAAGGTTGTCCGTTCATGAGAAGAAGTCAACAGATTCCCGGGCTAAATTATTCAATTGTGATGAACAAGAGCAAGAAGATTGTGAAGGGCAAGAAGATTGTCAAACACGAGCACCATGTGTGTGAATGCATTCGATAAGAATATTATGATATTCATGTGTTAATTAGTTGGTTGATCAGAAATGTGTAACAGATAAAACATAAATTATATTATACTTGCAAATGTGTATGGATATAACATACTTGTATGGATAGAAGATTGTCGAGCACTAGCGCCGTGTGTGTGTGAATGCATTCCCGACAAGACTATTATGATATATTCGTGGTTGTTCTTGCAAATTATAATATCCAAAATATTTGTTCTTGTTAATTAGTTGGTTGTTCTCGCATATTATAATATACAAATTTTGTACTAAACTTTGTAAGTAAAATATACTTTAAAAAATAGAGACACCCAGGCTGGATGCCTCAGGTTTTAGTTAAGGCCAAGGTCAGCTACCAATGCAGCTGTGTGGTGTTGTTGTCAACCACGCATCACATGGCTTTTTTGTACTAAGGGGACCAATATCTGTGGCGCACCGCACAGATGTGCGCCATAGATATTTGTGGAACCTTTGCCAGTGTGTCTCCCCCTTTGCCAGCATGTCTAGGACAACTAATATCCGTGGCACACATCGCAGGGATGCGCCACAGATACTCTACACTTAGCAAATTTGTCATATCGGCCAGCTCTGTTACCCTTTGTGTCTTCTCCCATCTGGATGCCCTTCTCTAGCACCAACGTTGATTGGAGGAGAAGGGCACAAGAAGGAGGAAAAGGGCACCGGCGGCTCGGAGGAGAAGCAGGCGAGGTGTTCATTAAGTAGCAGAGAATCCATTTGACTAGTGCTTGGACATTGTTGCGTTTCAGACATGTTAGCACTTCTATTTGTGGTAACTGCTGGTAGTTGAATTTGTGACAATTCTAACTGAAAGGGTGTGGTCCATGCCTGTTCTAGATAAAATTGTGCTTCTAAACATTTTGTACATTGTGTTCCAGCTAGAATTCCATCATGCTCTGCATGTTATTTTGTCTGCCTGACTATCTGAGTGTCTTGATAAACGAATTAGTCCTAAGTCTTAACTGGAGTTATCAGAACAAAAGGCAAAATCCACAGTAGTCCTATTTGCTATTTGCCTATTTTTATCCGACGGGTGATGCATGATGTTAGTATGTATCCTACTTTCAGTTACTTAAGTTCTACCTCATGAATGAACATGTTAGCTCTAAATGGGACTTAGTTTAGGGTTATTTAAGTAGCTAGTTAATATCGTTTGATAACTTTTCAGTTCTGGTAGGTAAGGTGTTGCTAGTTCTATTTGAGGGAGCATGTAATTATTCCCTATTTGGTTGCAGTGCTTGCTTGCTTAGTAGCAGTAGGTTCTTAGTTCTTAGTGTAATAGGTTCTTTATTCCTGATTTGACTTGCTTGCTTGCATGCTTTCTTAGTGTAGTAGGTTAGTGGTAGTTGCTTAGTGCAGTAGCTTAGTAGTAGTTGCTTAGTGCAGTAGGTTCAGTAGTTGTAGTAGCTTAGTGCAGTAGCTTTAGTAGGTTCAGTAGTTGCAGTAGCTTAGTAGCTTAGTGTAGTAGGTTTAGTAGGTTTAGTAGTTGCAGTAGTATCTTAGGTTCAGTAGTTGCTTAGTGTAATAGCTTAGTCATATTATTAGTGCAATAGCTTAGGTTTAGTAGTTGCTTAGTGCAGTAGCTTAGCTTAATTGCTTAGTGCAGTAGCTTAGGTTTAGTAGTTACTTCCTGGCATATATATGCTTTTCTCAAGAAGCCAAAGGCCCATGCTGCACACCTTTATGTGTTTCTAGTCATATTTTCTTTCTTCTTGGTCTTATCCTTTAAACAAATCTAGCACCAAACTGTTTTGATATTGTCTGTTGTATATATACAAGTAAAACTTTCACTACTAACTGTATATATTCAAGTGCTTGCCTTCCTACAACTTATTGTGGTTCTCTTATGTCTTTTTTGCTTGAGTTCCAGTGCTTAGCATGCTCTCATTAATAATTCATCACATTATTACTTGGAAATTTGTAGTTGTAGCTTGACTCTCATTTGTAGCTGCAGATTTGGTTCTGTTTGGAGCAAAGTACCAGTGACATGCATGTTTTCTGGAATGGTTGTTTTCTAGAATAGTAATGTGCACTAAAGTAAATTCTGGTTAAAATGGTAGCCTCTTGTGAAGTGCTTCTCCTCTATGTATGTGTATGATATGCATGGATTTCAACCCTTTAAGGGTTTTGAAGATTTCAACCCATTAATGGTTGTGAACATCTGGTTGTGCCTATGTAGGCATTTTTATTGTGCAGGGAATTTATTTGAGTTGCCTGTTTTCGCCGAAATGTTGATTCATTTCTGTTTCGGTAAAAAATGGGCACTCCTAGGTCCATAAATTAGCAAAGGTCATATCAGATTTTCCCATGGGTTTTTGTACTAACTAGTTGCATCTTTGTATGTAGTATTAACCATGTCGAGCGGACACAACAACTACGGGGCCATCACATCTCGGCCTAAATGTTTTAGAAGAAGCCCGGGAAGTAATAAGGAGTTTTGGGAGTTTAACCGAGACATAGAGCGGGCGGAGGTAGCTAGGGCAGAATGTCAGGGCGACGACAAGATGCATGACCCAGGGCAAGACGATGATGCCGCCGCCAACGACGAAACCACTGATAGTGGTGGTTGCCAGGATGAAGCCACCATCGGTAGTGGCGCCGAGGGTGAGACCACTGCCGACGAACACACGGATGGCGGTAGCCAACCTAATCGCACCAAGAAGCAAAGGAAGGATCGGCAACCGCCAGTGCTCCTCACCATCCGAGAGGATTTTACCAAAGTGAGCCCTTCTGGCATACCCTTGGCGCTTGAAGACCTTGTCAAAGGGTACGACATACAAATCGGGTGCATCATCCGAGACACCTTCTTGATCAACATGGGAAACCTAAGGGCACCTAAGCAAGCGCATCTGACTGATCTCCTCATCCAGAAGCTTCACCAATGATACAAGTTCCCACATTCGTTTGACAACTTAAATCTCAAAGGGAATAAGGCAAACCAGGTTGCCCTCAAGAAGATGAGAGCAACACCTTGAGCAGCTGGAGAACCCGAGTGAAGGCACGAATTGATAAGGGTAAAAGCTACGAGGATATCAAGAAGGATGAGCCGAGGCTCAACGAATAAGAGTTTAACCTTTTCAAGGAGAAGGTGGCTTCTGACTTAGACGTATGGTGGACTGCGTGGGGGAAAAACATGCGGGAACAGAACATAGGCAACCATCATTGTGGAAGCGGTGGTTATAGAGGAGTCAAGCCCATTTGGGACAAGGAGGATGCCGAGATACGTCATCTGGGTAAAGAAAACCCATGGCACAAATTCACGGACATGCAGACGAGGAACTTTGTCCGAGCCTGCTACTATCTACACCCAATAACGAAGGAATTTGTTACCAACAATGAGGATGTGAGGGGATTCGAGAAACATGTGGTGATGAATTTTCCTTGCGGATCTCAAGTTATAATTAAGAATGAAGCCTAATTTCTAAACATGTTCAACTCTTCCTTCTACAGAAAGCAGAAATAGAAGCAGCCGCAGGCTCCTCCCAGGGGTCGAAGGAGCCGTGGGACAGTCCTTTCAATAGGGCGACGGACCTTTTCGAGAAGAGGGACAAGTGGAAGCCGCCGGTGTTAGGTGGAGATGTGTCCATATTTGGCACGACCACAAAAATTAGATGCCAAGGCTAGAAGGGAGAAAAAGTTGCAAAGGAGGCGGAGGACCGTCGCGATCTTGAAGAGATCAAGAGAAGAATGAATAATATGCTACAGATGATCGATGACCGAGTGGGACAGAAGATGATAGATATCATTCCTTCTTTGTTGGATGGGCTTGATACTTGGAACCTGGTAGGTCGAGAGGGGCTGATACCTCTGCCCAGCTTGACCGACAACAACGCGACCAACCAGATATCGGTGCAGTTTACATTGGTGACCCCGCCCGCGGACGCCATGGGGCAGTCGGCCTTCACGGCGGTGATGACCTTGGCCGCCAACAACATGGTGATGATGCCACCCAACAAATACATAGTGCAACCAGTCACACCGGTGACGACGCATCGCAACAACACTGCGATGCAGCGGGTGCTTCATCCTAGTGAACCCTAGCTAGAGGCGGGTCATTTGCCTTTGATGATGGCCATATCTCCGATACCCAACATGCATGTTTCTTCACAGGACGTTGCTTGCACCCTCCTATAGTATGTGGAGGGCAAGTTGAAGGATGTTGCCAAGGGCACTATCATTCCACCGAAGAACCGCATGTTCCATAACAAGCCCATGCCTGATGGCATGTTTAGGGTTTCCATGGATCGGGTGTTGTCAGGCTGCAACGACGTCGACCCCCCATTCAACCCGAAGGAGGTGACGAACACTTGAACCTCAAAGGATGCCACGGTTGGCCCTTGGTATGGCCGAAGACCTAGATTCGTATCAGGGGTGAGGCACCATCCCAAGGACAACACCGCCAACACCACCAGTCATCGCCACCCGCATAAGCCATGCAAGGCCGTCGCATGGCCATCATCGCCACCACCACCAGTGGATATGCCACATGAAGACATCGATGATGACAACATGGATGCATTCCTCAATACTAGCGCTGATGATGGCATTTACATGCCTTCTATTGAACCCTTCGGCTGCGCTCACGACAATCTAGCTGGTCCCAGTATGACGTGCACGCAGCGTCTGGTCTTTGGCAGTTCTCAAGAGACGCCTACACCTATCACCGATGCTCCACAAGCCCATCATGGAATTGTTTTCAGCCCTAACACACTACACCATGTGGCTGGTGAGGAGTTAGTGGTCCCTAGTCAATAGAAGAAGGGTCGAAAAAGAAGTAAGAACCGAAGGCTGCGAGTCAGCCGACTTCGAAGGTGGCGAGGACTATCCGGGCTCAGTACGGCGTGCCATATGAACCCAAGGATGTCTTGTGGAACATGCATATAGTAGGTAAGACGATGCTGGAATCGAGGATGCTCAAAGCGGCAAGTCCACCTATGCAGAGTCTGCATAAAAGTATTCTGTTTCTAGAGACTCAACTTCTGAAAGAAAAAAAATCCGTCGCACCCTGTTTTTGTGGTCAAGGTGCCAGAGGGCATGGTCTCCGTCCATACAGCCCCTGCGGATCTATTCTTCTTGCCGTTCGAAGACATCTTCAATTTGTTTCACTCGAAAGGGCTACACTATACCCTAGTCCACCTATACTCGCTCAACATGGCGATGAAGGTCGAGAGAGAGAGAGAGAATAGAGGGCGTCGCGATAGCGGACCCCTTCTACATGCCTGAAAGGATCTTGTTGAACTCTAGGGACCGGTCACTCATGCGGGATTACCTCAAAGACTTCATGCTGAAGAACAGAAAGAAATATTACCTTCTCGTGCCTTTCTTTCCCGAGTAAGTACAGTACTTATTTGATGGCCACCCGTAACATGTTTTCCTGGATTTGCATTGTTCATTTCCAATACATTTCCATTTGATTGTTTTTCACAAAGACAAATACTACACACTCATCAACATTTGCCCGAAGCTTTCTCAATCCACGTATTTCGACTCAGGAAGCTTTATAAAGAAGAAAGAGTATGGCAACATAAAGAGTGTTCTGGATGATGCTCTCGATGCCTACGCCTTAGATGGAGGCTACTTCGGGAAGGGGGCAAATGTCAGTGAAGGCAAACATGTGTTTACCCACGTAACGGAATTCCCTTGCGTCAAGCAGCCGACAAGTAGTCAAAAGGAGGCCTTCTACATTCTCTATCACATGAGCGGGTTCGTCTAGGATCAACAGCTACTTAATCTGCCATCACATCTCCGGAAGTGGGCCCAAAATATGTCGACCATCACGGATGACGATCTTAGAGAACAATTCTTTTGCATCCAGACTCAGTTGTCGGAAATCATCAATCGCAATGTCCTCAGAAGTGGGGGGGAGGGTATTGCACTACACCGGCATTGCGAAATGTCGAGATAGAAGAACGCATCGAAATGCAGGGTGACGATAGGAAGTTCATGACGAAAGACGACATACTATCGTTCCCTGAGCCAAGTCAGAATCCTTAACATTTGCATTTACTAGTTGGATGTAGTTTTAAACTATCATTGTATGTATCTGTCGTTGTAAACTTATTAGTAACTTGGCTAGCTCGAAACTACACGGTTGTTGAACTTAATTATTGTGATCGATGATGTGGCTAGTTCTCTATGTATATTTTTTCAACAGTCATTATACTTACTTATATAATCGTGATCGATGGTATTTTTGTGTCAACATAAAGTATGAGGCCCTTAGTACTTGATGTTCATATTTTTTGGTTCTTGCTTGTTGCAATGGTCGATGATTAAAATGCTAGGGCACCAGGTGTGCCTTCATTTCGGATGTGATCCTGGGAGCGGTGTGAGCGAGCCTTGTGATATGCACAAATACATATCTTGTGCATCCTACTTGGCTCGCTTACACCGTCCCTGTGATTTTCATGTCCAACATAAGTATGAGGCCCTATAGTACTTGATGTTCATAGTTTTGGTTCTTATTGTTGCAATAACCAATGATTAAAATGTTAGGGAACCACTACAGATGTGCCTTGATTTCGGATGTGATCCTAGGGGTGGTGTGAGTGAGCTTTGTGATATGCACATATACATATCTTGCATCCTACATGGCTCACTCACTACATCCCTATGATTTATGTGTCCAACATAAGTATGAGGCCATATAGTACCTAATGTTCATAGTTTTAGTTCTTATGTTTGTTGCAACAACCGATGATTAAAATGCTAGGGCACCACTACAGGTGTGCCTTGATTTTGGATGTGATCCTAGGGGTGGTGTCAGTGAGTTTTGTGATATGCAAATATACATATCTTGTGCATCCTACATGGCTCGCTGACACCATCCCTATGATTTTCTATGTCCAACATAAGTATGAGGCCCTATAGTACTTGATGTTCATAGTTTTGGAGCTTATTTTTTTGCAATGGCCGATGATTAAAATGCTAGGGCACCACTACAGGTGTGCCTTGATTTCGTATGTGATCCAGGGGGTAGTGTGAGTGAGCTTTGTGATATGCACATATACATATCTTGTGCATCCTACATGGCTCACTCATGTTGTCCCTATGATTTTCTATGTCCACTATAAGTATGATGATGCCCTAGTTCATATTTGTTGCAATGGCTCGATCTGCATGATGTTCATTTTGTTGTTTTGTAGCTTTTGTGAACATGCATCATGTCAACCATTGGCTTTTCATTGCATAATATTGTAGCTGTCTTATGTACACAGATGGAAAAGTGGTACATGGTGTACAAGGGTGTAGTTCTAGGAGTCTACAGTGAGTGGAAGGACTATCTGAAACAAGTGAACAGTTTCAGAGGCAAGCTACAAAGGGTACAAGACTAGAGAGATGGCGGAAGCTAGGTGGAGGAACCACCTGCGAGAGGAAGCTAGGTGTAAGAACTAGATGAAGGCCTTGGTCATGGTCCCTGTCCTGCTCATCGTCGTTGCAGTTCTACTGTATTTGATCATAGTTTAATTTAGATGAACACTTGATATGTAATATGATGACCAACTTGCTACTTGATCGGTCTCGGGACCTCAACTTGTGTGACAATCCATTTCTTACTCGACCGGTCTTGGATTCTAATTAGTGTTATTAAGTATTATTATTGTCATTATGTGTACATATGCATGTATAATACCTGTACAATACCTATGCAAATATGAGGGCAGCGTATAAAAAACGATAACATATCAGTGGCACACCTTTGAGCTGTTAGTGGCACACCAGATCAGTGGTGCATGTCTGTGGGGTGCACCACAGATAAATCCCCTGTATTCATGGGATGTAGACTATCTGTGGCGCACGGCTGGGGATGCGCCACTGAAATGTGCACTATCTGTGGCGCATTTCAAGTGCGCCACTAATAAAAATACCAGCGGTATGACGACAGTGGCACACAGCCTGTGCGCCACTGACCTGATATTCCGTGCGCCACTCATAGACAAATCTGTAGTAGTGTCCTAGTACCACCCACCCCTACAACAGAGACGTACTTCCCCTCAAAAGGAAGGAACTTCGGGAAAACATCTTTGTGTCTTCTATCGGTTATTTCTATCCTTACTCTCTACTGTTGTTGTTTGATTGCTTGCTTGTCATATAGGTTCTCTCACCTAGTTGCATATCTAGAGAACTTACTTTGTGTCAAGCCTTAATTTGAAAAGAAGCTAAAAATTGAGTAGCGCCTATTCACCCCCTCTAGTCGCTTATATTGATCTTTCAATTGGTATCAGAGCAAGGTGCTCTTCTTTGGCTTAACTGCCTAACAGAAGTATGAGAGACGCGAAGGGGAGTGAAACCACTCCCGATGAAGCACCCATCTCTAAGAGAGATCTTGTCGAATCGATGGATACTATCCGACAAGAGATGAGAGCCATGTTTGAGTTATATCTTGGTAAAAGGAAGTTGTTGTTGCCAATACCATTGATAACCAATCAAGTGGTACCAAACCGGCAGAATATACCCTCAAGGACCCTTCCACCGGTGAAGGTAGCAAAAATGATATAGGTAACCCTATGGGAAGCATGCCACCACCACCTAGTTACAATGCCACTCCCATTCCCACACCTCATATAAACCATCGTGGTCCACCACCTAAGCTTGATGAATCAAATTTCTCCAATTGGCAATATCTAATGCGCTCTCACTTCAAAAGTTCTAGTGTTCATCTTTGGAAGGTTCTAGAGTTTGGCTACAATCCGCATAACCCCTACAACATGACGCCCACCGAGGAAATCAACAATCAACTCAGTGCCACCGCCATGGCCATTCTCCAAGATGCTTTGACTCATGAGAAAATAACCCACATTCTTTCTTATGACACCGCCAAGAAGCTTGGAATGCCCTCCAAAGAGTCTATCTTGGCAATGAAAGCATCCAAAGCTCCAAGTTTGAAGAAATGCATTATGGAGCCAATGAATTAATTAGAAAGGAAGACGAGACTCCCGTAGACCTCTATCGAAGGGTCATGGCCCTTTCAATTAGGATGAATGACCATGGAAGTAGGGAAGTGGATAATAAGTGGATCAAGCACAAGCTCATGCAAGCCATCTTGCCCTTCCAAAGATAAATGGCCAACAATATTTTCTCAAGGGCAGACTTCTATGCCATGTCCTCCAGTGAAGTGTTAAGTGAGTTTGTGGCTCTTGGAATCATGAACAAGACCGCCGATGATGCTCTCGCTCATGCTCAGAGAATAGACTCTCCAAATCTTGCTTTGAAGGCTAAGGCTCATGTTTATGAAGAAGAAGTTGACTCTTTGGGAGTGATAGAAGGTGATGAAAAATACATCAAGTGTGCCTTACATGAGCAATTGTCTTTTGTCTCAAGAAGGTTTTGGAAGAATCAAGGAAAGGGTAATCCATCAAAGATCACCACAAGTAGTTAAAGACCCAAGTTGAGATCATGCTACAATTGTGGATAAAACAATCACTTTGTCGCCCAGTGCCCTTATGAGAAGAGAGAAGACCATGGATGAAGGCTTATTTTGAAGTCCAAGTTCAAGCCTACTCCAAACAAGAACTTTGTCAAGAAAGTCCAAAACAATAACTTCGGCAACAAGAACTACCCCAACAAGAAGGAGCCATAAAAAAATATTTTGGTGGATCATGAAGAATACAAAGAGAACAATGAGAATGAGAGTGATGATGAAGATGATGGAGAGATTGTGGGCGTGGCCACCATTTCCACCGCTTTCGCTACTACTACCTCAACCTATTCACCGACATCTCTCTTCGACTCTCCCAATGAGAACAAGTGCATCACCAACCCTAAATGTCTCATGGCTAAAGCCTTCGTGGACTATGCTTTCGATGGAAGAAAATGGGTGGTTGATAGTGGTGCCATGATTCATATGACCAGAAGCAAGGAGATTCTTGATGAGACGAGACCTAATACTTCCGACATGTGTGTAACTTATGGAGATGTATCTACCTCTAAGGTATTAGGTTTGGTTAAGTTAGTGGTCACACCGGATATATCCATTGTGGACATAATGCTTGTAAAACCCCTTTCATACAATTTACTTTCCGTTCATCAACTCACGCTTATGAGCTTTGCAGCTCACTTTACCCCTAAGGTTGTGGTTCTCATGTGGAGAAAGACCCTCTCTATAGCCTTTGTTGGGCATGACGATAACGGTTTGTATGTGGTATATTTCGATAAGAAGCCCACACCTACCGCGGCTTGCCTAATGTCTAAAGGTGACGTGGGATGGCTTTGGCATCACCGTCTTGCCCACGTCAACATGAGGTATTGGAAAATCCTTCACAAGGGAGGTCACATCCTTGGACTAAAATATAAAGTGTGTTTTGTCAAAGATCATGTGGGTAGGGCGTGTGTTGAAGGGAAGCTCCATGAGACGACTCACCCCCACAACAACAACCATCTATTCTAATGGGATCTTGGAGGTTCTTCACATGGACCTCTTTGGTCCTCCATCCTTTGATAACCTCAGGGGAAAGAAGTATTGTTTGGTTATTATGGATGACTACTCAAGATACACTTGGGTATATTTCTTCAAGAAAAAGAGTGAGACTCAACAAACCTTCATAGACTTTGCCAATGAAGTGCAACATCAACATAACAAGAAGATCTTGGCCATTAGAAGTGACAATGGCACCGAGTTAACTACACCTTAGATGAGTTTCTTGATGATGAGGGGATCAAGCATCGATATTCCGCTCCATAAACCCCTCAACAAAATGGTGTGGCGGAAAGGAAGAACTGGACTCTTATGGATATGGCAAGACCAATGATTGCAGAGTTCAACTCTTCGTATAATTTTTGGGCCGAAGCTATCTCAACCGCTTGTCATATTGCCAACTGGGTTTGTATTTGCAAGCACTTGGACATGACTCCCATGATATCCTCATCGGCAAGAAGCCAAGTATACACAATCTTCAAGTGTTTGGGTGTAAATGCTATATTATCAAGAAAGGTAACTGGTTATCTAAATTCGAGTCTCGAGATATTGAAGGTATATTTGTTGGCTATGCATCGGACTCTCATGCTTATAGATTATATAACAAGTCCACCAGGCAAGTTATAGTACCTTCTAATGTGAAGTTCGATGAGAATCAAGGCTCCCAAGTGGTGCAAATTGATCTTGGTGATGTAGGTGATGAAATTCCTCCTCAAGCGATAAGAAGAATGGGTGTGGGATTTTCCGCCCCGTTGAGGAACCCCTTATGGTGGAAGGAGAAGGGAAATGCTTTACTCAAGTGGAGCCCTCACCTACTCAAGATCTACATCAACCCCATAGCCATCAAGATACCATGGTTGAAGAGATAGTTCATGATCAAGGTCAAGCTCAAGTAAATGATGGGTGTGCATCACCCCATATCAAGTCCATGAACATGGACAAGCCAAAATTTCTAGCAAGCTCAAGGAGAGGAGCACGCTTAATAGCAAGGTCAAGACGAGGAACAAAATTGTGGTGATGACCAAGTAGCTTCTCAAGAATCCATTGAGGAAGCTCAAGCTCGTCGCGAAGCAAGAAGGATCTCCAAGCTCGTCCGAGAAGGACTTACCCTTGAATTTTTTTTTGGTGATCTTGAAAGGGGTATTACTACTCGTAATCAAGTGGCTAACTTTGTGGGCCACAACAGTTTCATTTATTGTGTAGAGCCCCAAAAGGTGTATGAAGCACTTAAGACCTGGATTGGCTTGAGGCCATGCATGAAGAGCTTCACAACTTCGAGCGTAGCAAAGTGTGGTCATTGGTGGAGAGACCCAAGGATTGTCGTAATGTCATTGGGACAAAGTGGATCTTTAAGAACAAGCAAGATGCAAATGGGATGGTCAATCGCAACAAGGTAATATTGGTGGCTCAAGGCTTCTCCCAAGTCAAGGGTATCTACTATGGTGAAACTTTTTCCCATGTTGCCTTGAATCCATTCGTATCTTGCTTGAATATGCATCTCATCATAACTTCAGGTTGCAACAAATGGATGTTAAAAGTGCATTTCTTAATGGTCCGCTTAATGAGTTGGTGTATGTCAAGCAACCTCTAGGTTTTGAGGATCCCAAGTTTCCAAACCACGTCTATAAACTTGATAAGGCACTCTATGGACTTAAACAAGCTCCGCGTGCGTGGTATGAGCACCTTAGAAAGTTGTTGGTACCCCGTGGTTTCGAAGTTGGGCTAATCGGCCCCCACTCTCTTTACTAAGAGAGTTGGAGGAAACTTGTTCATATGTCAAATTTATGTTGATGATATTATGTTTGGTTCTCCTAACAAAGCTTTCAATGATGTTTTTGCTAAGCTAATGACCGATGAGTTTGAAATGTCTATGATGGCCGAATTGCAATTCTTTCTTGGATTCGAAGTGAAGCAATTGTTTGGAGGTATCTTCATTAATCAAGCGAAATACATTAAAGATATGCTCAAGAGATTCAAGTTGACGGATTTAAATAGATCCAAGAATCCCCTGCCTCTCACATGTGATCTCACTCTTGATACTAAGGGTAAAGATGTGGATCAAAAGGTATTCCGTTCTATGATTGGTTGTTTACCCTATCTTTGTGCATCTAGATCAGATATCATGTTGAGTATGGGTATTTGTGCACGGTTTCAAGATGCACCAAAACAAATCCACCTTGTGGTGGTCAAGAGAATCTTTTGCTATTTATTTGATACCCAAAACTTTGGCTTATGGTATCCCAAGGGCTCAAGCTTTGTACTTCATGGTTTCACGGACTCAGTTTGGGCGGGAGACGAAGTTGGAAGGAAATCAACCTCCGGGGCTTGCCAATTCCTTGGTAGGTCCTTGGTGTGTTGGTCATCTAAGAAGAAAAATTGTGTCTCCTTGTCATCCACTAAGGCCGAGTATATTGCGGCTGATGACTGCAAGTTCACAGATCGTTTATATCTAGTTTCGAAATAAATATATCGATCCCACATGGAGCAGTAGGCAAAAGACTAAAATGCTTTTAACTAAAACTAAACGAAGTACTTAAGGAATAATTTTGAGATACAAGAAAAGTAGAATTATTTTTGGGTTTTTGATTGAATGAAGCAATGAAAGCAAAGTAAAACTTAATGCAGACAGTAAGAATCACGTGTGTAAAAGAGCTTGGAACAGCAATAGGGAAAAAGGCGTTTTCTCAGGGAGTGGTGGATACACCTCTAGCCTCTAGCAATTTAAACTAATCAATCAAGATTATTATAACAAATATTCTCATGATATGTATTATGTGGGAGGAGCTCCATATATGGACAAATAGGCAGCAACCATTGCTCACATCATCCTTCATAACCATAGCTGACAGATAAACGACATCAATAGTGTTATCCCACTATTAAGGGATTTCTCCCGTGGCATGGACATGGCTTTATGAGTTTCCTTGTTTCCCCAAGTTAGTACGTAAAGAATGACAACAGCTTTATAGTCACACTAAGTGCTATCATCCCTCCGTCTACCAACAAGTAATCCCCTTCATCGTGTCCCCATAAGAGGCAAATATTAAGGAGGTGCACAACTCCCAACATCAAGATGAAGACAATTAACGCATACACATAATGATGTATAACATAATAATCTCTATCTTATCTCAATCATATGCTAGGGTTTCTCCATCTCCCCAAGAACTAATGATCTACTCAGACATGGAGGCAATCAACATCATGGCAATGGTAATGGAGACAATTGTAAATGAATAGTTCTTGTATAAATCCACACCGAGTACGAAAATTACAACAAGATCTAGATGGGGTGAAGATGGGATGGATGGAGGTGATGGTGGTGCAGTGGTTGATGAAGATGAAGATCGATGCCTTGGCCTCCTAGGTCTGTGTAGGGCAAAGATGGATCCCTTGGGCAAGTTCCCCCTCCAGATTCCTTCTAGAGGTGAGGTTTTCGGTGATTTCTCGGTGTTCTGTATGTCGTCTCCCAATCCAGTTGCACGGGGTGAAACTATTTGAGGAGGCGGTGGCGGCGCCAACTATACGGCCGAAACTATACGACTGGAAAATTAATTCCCACCGTATAGTTGGTCATTAAACCTTCTGGATGCCTCGATCGCTTCGGGTTTTCTTCTGGTGTTATTGATATTTCCCAAATAAGCGATTTACGTTGTTTTTTACTCCTTTTGTCCCCAATACAACTGCTCCAAGAATTGTGTCTAGTGTATCCATCATCTGTCCTGATCCTGGTGAAAATAGACATAAAATGTGCGTGTGAACACCGTAAAATACCAAGATCCTACCACTATAATGCAAAGCAATAATATAAAACATGATGCAAATATGCACTCATCAGCGGCCGCTAGTTGTTGTGCACAATTGTTGTGGATGAGGCAAACTTTGAAGGACTACGGTGTCACATGTGACAAAGTGCCTCTTATTTGTGATAATGAAAGTGCAATCAAAATCGCCTACAACCCAGTGCAACACACGAGAACGAAGCATATTGATATTTGTCATCACTTCATCCAGGAGCATGTGAATAATTGAGATATTGACTTCTCTTATGTTTGCACCGAGAAGAATCTTGCGGATTTATTCACCAAACCCCTTGATGAGAATATATTTTGGGAGTTAAGGAATGAGCTAAATATCATTGATTCAAGCAATGTGGCTTGAGACCATGCACCCTCACTCATGCATTCATATATTATCCTATCTAGATGTAGGCATGGATATAGGGGAGTGTGTTCCTAATTGATTGGGCTATCCCTCCCCCCATTAGGCCCAAAGTAAGAAACTCATCCTATTAATATAATTTTGTGATATGTGAGCTTCAATGACGAGTTCTGGTAATGCACCCAAGATATATCTTCATGGTTCCAAGCCAAGTATACTCAAACATGGTGGCCTCGGCCACTGACCCACACCTTGTTGAGGGTTTGGATCTTCTTTGCATATTTGTGGTTCTTATTTTGGATCTTATGGTTGTTTCTCTCATGCTTGGCTTCTCACCAGTTTCATGCTCTATCCCAAGCCTTCTTCCACCCCTTGACCATGCTCCTTGCTTGTACTGCTTATTTCTGGCGTTTTATGGCTGAGGAGGCCTGCGACTCCGGGGTCTAACCCTGGAGACTCTGGCCCTACGGCCAGGAGACTCCGGCCTGGACGGTTTCTCTATGGTCAGTTAAGGGAAGTCGGGGTGGGGGTAACCCCCTATTACTCCTATCCACCCCGACTCCCCTTCTCTCCTCCCTCCCGTTCCATCCTCCACCTACTGCTGTCAGGGCCACCCTTCACCCCGGATCCGCCGCTGCCGCCGGCCAGGCGCTCCCCTCCGCTGTTGGGCGTCCTCCCAACTGGCAGGGCCTTCCCACCATGGAGCAAGGTGCCCTATATCACTCCCTCTCTAGGGTTCCCCCTAGATGCTTTGTGAGAATTGGGCTCTTTTACTCCATGGGTTTCGTTGTTTAGCGGCAATGTCTATCATATTGGGGAGTTTGAGACCCTGATCTATTGCAAGAATCACTCCCCGAGTCGCCTACCTCTCGCAAGGTTTCAGGGACGGAGACTCTGGTGGGGCGGAGACTCTAGCCAGGCCAGAAACTCCGGGATTTTTCTTCGTGATTGGTCTAGATTTCTCTCTTCTTCCACCATATGTTCTAGGACAAGCAAACTTATCCCCTACTTTTCTTTCATGCTATTTTGTTTGTTTTCGCAGGTGGTTTTGGTAGCTCTCGTCCTCGTCATACCAAAAGTCCAAGACTCTGAACTATGGGGGAAATCCTCGCAGGATTGCTGGTCGCATCTGTATGACAGTCGTGAGGAACATGCTGCAAGGACACAGGGCAAGAAAGCCATGTCACTTCAAAGCTGAGTCGATAAAATAAATGAGGCAATTGCATCATGTATTTATCTTATAATATACATAGGAATGAGTTCATGATTAGTACCTTACTCAGACCATCTGAATAATATTAGGAGGCTTCCACACCTTAGTGATCAATAGTTCACAAAATATGAATCTCAACATTATTTAGAAGTATTTGGTTCGACCGAATGAGTTAGCGAGGTAGTCCCAAGTGTTTTAGGATTAACATATTCACTTGGGATTCAAAACCTCAAAGCATATCTTTGTCTTACTACAATATAGTGGTATATGCCTATTTTCTCTTTGCACATTCGCTCTTTTCTTCTCTCTTTTCTTCCCCTTATATATATATATATGCTCACACTTTTGTTTAAGTGATGTGCAAAGGAGCTATCCATAAATTCCACTTTATGTAGGAATTCAAAGTTTAACAATCTCAATTACCAAACTCCAATTGTATATGAAGCATCTTTATGACTTGAAGACTCTACCTCGACTTGTTCTCACTCTATTTTGATAGCACTTTTAAATTTTTTCTCTGTTCGAGGTTTCTTTCTCAACTTGACTAATCAAATTATTTTTACTTTTGTAAATCAAACCATGAACTTACAACATATCGATTTAAGTTATCTTTATATGTTCCATTAATACCAATGGTGTGGAAGACTCCTATTGCTATCATCAAGTGCAAGTAAAATTATACTCAAGCCATTCATATATCCAATAAGATAAGCACAAACTCAATAACGCTCCATATATGATAATATACTCGGAATTTCACAAATGGGATTGACTATTCCTTAAGGGAATTCAAATGATGCAAATTTTATTTCTAAGCTCGAACTAATGCAAAACTAAAATAGTAATATAAAACTTATAAGATAGATTACAAGGTCTTAAAGATCTCCCCAAGCTTGGAATCAAGCTGGGCGGGATCAAATAACTCCTTGTTGGTACCTATTCCTCCTCCTAGGTAGGAAGAGTATTGCTTTCTTACCCTCTGTTGCAAACTTTAGCTATGCTTGTGAGTTGGATGCTGAGCTCGGCCATGTCGTACTGAAGCTTCAAAATTTTCTTTTGGACGAATTTCTTCTCATCTATCAACTCAAAAACAGTTTTAATGAAGAAACCAACTCTACCATCGATGTCATTGACCTTTTTCTCAAGGTATTTTCTCATCATTTAGTAGGAGTCAATCCCTTCTCCAATTGTTTCAACACATGCTTTCAAAGGTTTTTCCAACTGATAGATCTTATCATGAATGTCATCTTGCCGCACCTTCTTAGGCTTAAGAGGTGACGAACCGAGAGGAGGTTTATAATAGGATCCTATGTTGTGACGATCAGGATTAGGGAGATACTCATCCTTGCTCTTTCCTCGCTCTACTTGCCTCATCATCTCCATCCTTTGCGGGAACATGTCCTCCCAGTTTGGTAGAGGCTTGATCTCCGGGCTGGATGATGATGATCCTTTAGGTTCTACTTCTTCGATCCTCTTCACGGGCTTCTTTTCTTCCTTCCTCCAAATCTTGTTGACATGGAAGGGCTGCATGACTTTGCTGCACGAATATTGTTAGAAGGGGCTTGTATAGGGATGTCGAGGATTATTCGAGGCTAGAGGCTGTAGCTCTATGTAAACTTAATGAAAAAGGTTAGATGCGACCATCTTTAAAAGGGGAGGTCGAAAACCCTAGCCGCAGTTCGTAACGAGCAACTATACGAGCGCGGACCGTATAGGTCCCGCCATATAGTTACGAACCGATTATAGATTTTTGTTCTATGGTGGAACCAACTATACGGCCGGAACTATAAGGGCGGGAATTTTTTCCTGTCGTATAGTTGGTCGTTAAACCTCCTGTACTCCAAATAAATATTTTGGAGACGGGTTGATATCTATACGATGGCAACTATACGGGAAGAATTTTTATTCCCACCATATAGTTGGTCGTTAAACCTTCAGTACCCTAGAAAAGAATTCTGACGAAGGCATTGATATCTATATGAAGGCAACTATACAGCTAAAATTTGTATTCTCGCTATATAGTTGGTCGTTAAACTTTTAGTACCCTTCATGAATGGAAGGGGTGATGTCGAAACAACTATACAACCGCAACTATATGACCGGAATTTTATTCCCGCCGTATAGTTGGTCGTTGGACCTTCTGGATCCACCAAAAAATTACGTGCTTCTCCTAGAATTCTTTATTAATCTGAAACTTAATGAAATATCAAGTTTTGACAGAAAAATGACAACTTAAATTTTCGACCAATATTAGCATCCCTTGAACGGGATTTTAGCATTATCAATCTTCTTTTTCTTTGGTAGAGCTTTAAATGTTCCTTATTTAACACAAGCTCAATTAAAACTTAATTGAAAATTTAAAAACTTACTCAAACCTTTATTTGGCATGGGTAGCCTTCCATGAAGCACTCTTTTATGGTCAATAGCATGACCATAGTGTTGCTCATTTCGTCTCGATAACACAAAAGTTTTAGATGAGTCTTGGAAGTTATTACCTCTGTAATAACCGCTCCTTATCCTTTTTATTTGCTTTTTGTGACAAGAATAACCTCTAATGAGAGAGAAGTAATGATTGGGAAAGTTGCTGTCCCGAAACAGATTTCTGTGCTTCACCGTAAATATTCGTGTAAATCTCTGTACGTCCTTTTGAGGCGTGAATTTTTGTGCTTCTGCCCCAGGTTGTTATCTAACTTTCGTTAGTTCAACACTTTTTTATTTGAGCAACAGAATGTCTTCGAAAAAATTCGTCTTTACCTGCTGTTCTGTTTTAACAGATTTCTGCCATTATTTGCATTTGCTTCTTGTTGGTTCCTTTTTGAGTTCTTTTGGGGAACTGGGCTTTTTGAGGGAAGTGCTACAGTAGCTAGTGTTTTAATGGAAGTTTTATTTGGTGTTAGAACTGAACCTTAAGACTTATTATCTTGAGTGCACTAATGTTGCTAATAAAGATTGTGTGAAGTTTTGTATGAAGGAAAAATTTCAGGTGTATGGAAGGAATGAGTAATGAGATGAAGGATGGACTAAAGCTCAAGCTTGGGGATGCCACGTGTGTCACCCCAAGAAATATCCAGGAAGTACAAGCATCAAATCTTGGAGATGCCCAAGGTATCCCCTTCTTCATCAATAAAAATCTCAGGTTTCTTCCAAACACTTCATTTTTATTGTTTTATGCACAGTTGTGTTGTTCTTGGAGCGTCTTTGTTTTCGTTTTTAGTTTTAGTTTGCTTGGTTTGCTTAGTTTTCTTGAATAAGTTGGTTGGATCCCAACACACTTCTTTTGGAGAGAGACACGCTCCGTTTTTATTGCCTAGAACACTCTAGTTTTCATTCTTATTGTTCTGTGAGTGTTCTCTTTTGCTAGCACCGTGTTTAGCCTTAGTTTTCTCGTGCTTTCAGCTTAGAACTTTTTAGTTCTTCTTTGTGGATTTGTGAGACAAGCTCACTGATCTTTATTTATTATCATCTTTGTGAGTTGTTTCAAATAGTTTGGTTTGGATTGGAAAAGAGTAGGAAAGTTCATGCTTATGTGGTAAAAAGAGCTTGTTTTTGACTGTGGCCTATGCTTTGTCATGCCACGCTTGATATTGTTTTGGCTTTATGCTTAGTATTCTTTTATGTAGCATGACTTGTTATAAACAATTGAGATTGCTTAATGTGCCTTGGATGAATCATGCGTTGTTTTAGCATATTAAAGCATAGTATAGTGGTATTCTCCTTTGATGCTTTATTTGGGTTGACTTGGCGCATGCTCACACCATGTTATGACTATCTCAAGTCACCATAGCCTTTATGATCCTTTAGTTTTCAACTTGTAGTATCACTTTATGCTTTGATCAATGATGTTTTGTCGCTCTGCATGATTATGGCCATTATTGCTCTCTTAGTTTGTCGCTCCCAGTATTTTGCTAGCCTCCAAAACAAAGTATGAGTTCCACTCATGCATCCAACTCCCTAAACAAAGTTATTCCAAAGAGTCCACCATACCTACCTACTAGCTTATGCTATTCCAAGTACATTCATGCTTTTGTTTACCTTCCACTTGTTATGAGAAAACTAGTGATTAAAGCTCTCACGAACTTGATGGCACACTTTACTTTACTTGCCCTTAATAAACTTGAACCATTGTGTCTTCTATGTTGTATATGCTTGCACTTTATTGTCGGGAATTAGCAGAACCATGCTTTCATGGGGAACGCTTTCAACATTGCACTTGGTACTTGTACCTAGTTGATATCATGCTCTTTTGTAGATGGATGTCGTCGGTGTGAAATGAAAGGGGAGCTTGTAAGTACATGGAGTTATGTATATGTGTTAGAGAAACGCCTGGGCCGCTGGTCTAATCCATGCTGACATGGTGGAAACCTGCAGCGTAACAATAATGAGCTGTCTATGAAGCATTTTTCTTATAAAAAAAGAGTTCTATATTGAGAAAAAAAAGAGAAAAGTGAAAAAAAAGATACTATGAAAAGGGGAAAGAGAGAAAAAAGCACCATATTCCCATGGTAAATAAGAAGAATGCTGAGATGCTCGTTGTCTGCTTGCCTTGTCATTTTGATATGGGGATTCTTCCGTATCATCGGGCAAGGGGTACCCCGTTGGCGGTTCTCTATGATACACATGTACTTACGATGACAAGAACTTACCGGTGACTAGACTTGAGTAGCATGAGGAGCGGCCTTCATATACAAGGCACATGAGATTTCTGACTTATACTTTGTCAAGCATGTACACCATAGTTTGTTCACTTTAACCTTAAGCACTTCAAGATGCTTATGATAGGGGCAATGAGAGCTGAAAGCTATAAGTACCATAATTTTTGGAAGCTCTTTATGAGACTTGAATCCCTACTTCCTTTTACAAAAGGCTTTTCTTCCACCATTATATTGAGTCTCCACCTTCTATCTTTATGGACCTACTTTGAGAGCATAGTGGCCATTCTTAGTTCTATGTGCATTATCCCAAGACTAGTTGATTGATGCATAACTTGTTATTGCTTGCTTTAAACTATTTGTATCTAGTCACTCTTATAAACTTTGAATGTGTCCTATGCATTTATGTTTGCTACTCTATGAGGGACAAGCTGGATGCCACTATGCTATGTTTTCTTTATGTCAAACAAACAAACGTCTTGCAAAGCATTGTTATTCATGAATCTTTTGTTTGTGCCTTTTCATGTTGCATCTTAGTTTCTTTGCTTATTGCTAGACCTTTTTCTTTCATGTTATGATTGAAGTACTATGATCCCAGCTTTGAATGTTTTACAAATACTTTGATCAAGTCTTTGATGGTGCATGTCACCTCAAAAATTATTCTTTCTTTTTTTCACTTACCTACTCGAGGACGAGCAGGAGTTAAGCTTGGGGATGTTGATACATTGCAAATGTATCTATAATTTTTGATGTTCCATGTTTGGTTCTATCTACTTTCTTATGTTTTGTCCACACTTTGGAGTACTTTTCATATGATTTCTTGGACTAACCTATTAACAAGATGCCATAGTGCCAGTTGCCTGTTTTCTGCTGTTTTTGGTTTCAGAAGTCAGAAAATGAATATTCTCGAAATTGGATGGGACAAAAGCCAAAGTTACTATTTTCCCGGAAGACTCACGGAGCCAGAAGGAGAGTCGGAGAGGGGCCATAGGGTGGCCACACCACCCCTAGGCGCGGTCCACCTAGGCCACGCCAGGGCATGGTGTGGGCCCCCTGGCCGCCCACCGACCTTTCCCTCTGGCCTATAAGAAGCCTCCCGAAGCCAAAACCCTAAATCGTCAAGCCTCCAGCCACGAAAAGTTCCGCAGCGCCGCCGCCATCGAAAAGGAGATTCGGGGGATAGAAAGTCTCTATTCCGGCACCCTGTCGGGACGAGGAAGTGCCCCCAGAGCCATCTCCATCGATCTCCACCACAATCTCCATCACCATTGTTGATTCCCATGATGAGGAGGGAGTAGTTCTCTCTTGAGGCTAAGGGTTCTACCGGTAGCTATGTGTTCATCTCTCTCTCTATGCATGATCATA
This sequence comes from Avena eriantha, assembly GCA_910589775.1. NCBI lineage: Eukaryota > Viridiplantae > Streptophyta > Magnoliopsida > Poales > Poaceae > Avena > Avena eriantha. The sequence continues at coordinate 192,403,688 of OU342744.1, forward strand.
TTGTGATCATGAGCTTTGTAATCAAGTAGATCTACCTTGCTACTCAAGTGCTTTATTAGATCTCTGCTCTCCCCATGTGTGTGAAAGTGACCGCGTGCTCACCATGGTGGCACTTAGGCTAGAGATTACAAATACTTGTTATGAGTTATATTTGGAGTTGGATGTCTTTATGAAATTGTGGTGTTTGTTGGAACCATCTAGTGCTCAAGGTGACAGTGTGGGGTTTTCTAGATGGGAAAGGCTTACTTTGAGGTGTGCTATTATAGCCCTACCATCGATTAGAGTGTCCAACCGGGGAGTAGTTAAGAGTAGTATCATGAAGATATTTATATGAGAGTGTTCACTAGTGAAAGTATGGTCCCTAGGCCTTGTTTCTAAGCATTGATACACCGTTTGCAATTAGATCTGTTACATGTTTGCTTGCTTCCATCTTTATTTCAGTTTGCCTTTAGTCTTTTCCACGCCATCAAGTTATTTTCTATCATCGTTACCACTTATAATTATCCATACCACTTGTATTTCACTATCTCTTGGCCGAACTAGTGCACCTATACACCTGACAAGTGTATTGGGTGTGTTGGGGACACAAGAGACTTCTTGTATCTTGATTTCAGGGTTGCTTGAGAGGGGATACCTTTGACCACTTCCTCCCTGAGTTCGATAAACCTTGGGTGATCCACTTAAGGGAAAACTTGCTGCTGTTCTACAAACCTCTGCACTTGGAGGCCCAACAACTATCTACAAGAATAGAAGTGCATAGACACCGAGTTGCTAATAACTTGGTTATCCTCGTTGTGGCTCATGTTCGTAGGTGAGAACGGTTCTATCTCCGAAAGCCCTAAGCCATGTAAAACTTGCAATTGATAAATTAGAGGCGTCTAGTTTAGATCGTTGCTGGGATAGTGTATTGATATGGTATTGTTGTAAGTAGATATATGATAGATACTCTTACAACACATTCAACGTGTTAGTTCCATAGACCTTGGCCTTACACACAAAGTAATGATAGAGATCATACCACAATGCAAATGCTAGAGATCAAATGCATGGACCATATCATCTCACTTTACACATTAGATGTTAGCATCTTATACTGCTAGTTTGGCGCTTTTGGTAGCATTGTAAGATGATCCCTCACTTAGATATCAAGATAAAATGTGTTCTTCCTTAAGTATGCACCGTTCTATGGATCGTGTTTCGAGACATCACGTGATGATCGGGTGTACTGGACTCTACGCTTTCATACAACGGGTGTAAGACAGTTTTACACACGCGAGTACTAAGGTTCTTACTTGGCGAGCCTAGCATGTACAGACATGGCCTCGGAACATGGACCGAAAGGTTAAGCATGAGTCATATATATGATGCCCATATTGATGCTCGCCTTTGAAGCTACACTGACTCACATGATGATCGGACTTGGTGTAGTGGATTTGGTTCATGTAATCAGCAAAAAGGCACGAGGGATGTCTTTTTTGAGTGGGAGTTCATTTATAATTTGGATTAGCCGAACTCAATTTGTCATAAACTAAATCAAAGTGAATTTGCATAATTTGTTGTAGTCATTGGCGTCTGTTCACTACCTTATGCTTAGTTTTAATTGAGATAATAGAAATATAGAATTCTAGATATTTACTTTACGAATTGGTATCGTATTGTTTTGAATGTCAATTTAAAGTTTATAAGTCCTATTGCAAACTTTCAACAAACTCTATTTACTCCATGTAGTTTAATAAGTAGTATTAAATCAAGAGTAAGAATTCCAATGTTAGTATCTAAAGTATCATGTTTGCCTCCATGATTATTGATATTCAAAAGTTGTTTTTATATCAAGATTATATAGGAGCTGAAAATTGTTTCAGAAACCATCATGTGTGAAAGATATTGGGATATCTGAAACAATGTTTTTGGTTGCATTATGATAGAGTATAATTTAGCAAAATACATGTTCTCATATTGTATGAGAATTTGTGAAGGATGGAGATGCTAAGCATCCGGATCTCCCAAAAAGGTTTTGGGAACTAACATTATACTCGCGATTCTTCCTTATAGGCTATAGTAGCTTAATCATGAAAGTTGTCATGATAAGGGTGAATAGAAGATGTAAGTAAAATGTTTACTACACTAAAAGATTACTAAAGAATGGATTTTTGAAAGAATACCAAACATTTGATCATGGTGATCCACTTCAAAGTGCAAGTCCAAAGGTATTAGTATTTGAATATATACGCTTTGTACTATGTGTCATGTGAATGACACCACAATTGATGTTGATAGATTATTTTAAAAGGAAAAGGAATTGCTGAAAGAGAATCTATAAAATATTTCGCAGAAAAGAAAAAGTTGGAAATGTCCAACTTAGGTATATAGAAGATATACATGTTATGGTTGTATTCCTTGCTTGTTAAACAATGTGGTTCTTAGGTATTGGATACCGGTATTGGATACCAGTATTGGATACTGGTATTGGATACCGAATTGGTTGGTATGAAGTGTCATGCAGGACAACGCAATTCATGAACTGCAATGGCCTAAGTAACTAGCAAGAGAATAAGTGATGATGTTCATCAAAAACAAATAAAGTGTTATTGTGTTCTTCGTTGTCGTCAAACCTAGCCTTCAAGATTTGTTTTAATAATTGTTACTTTGTTCCGGTATTACGAGAACAATGGTTGTTCAAATAATTACCGTATTCCATAAAGGATGGATGTACTTTTACAAGTCTAGTGGGAGAAATCACATCCATAAACACTATTGCTAAAATGTCACAAGACAAATGATTGAAAGATCACTTATGAAGTGACATCGCTGTTTAAATTATATTGGAAAAAGAACATGAAGAAACTCCATGTTGATGGATTTTTGGAGTCTTTTGATTTTGATCAATTGACGCTGGTGAGACTTTCCTCGAGATAATTGAAACTCCGTCCATAGGCCAAAGAGGAACGGATGACTAATTTATTGGACATTATGCATGTAGATGTATATAGTCCATTATGTGTAGCCATATGCGATGGATCTTTTTGCTTCATATGCTTTCTCCAGAAATTTAAGTGAATATATCTATATATTTACTTAATAAGGAAGAAGTATGAAACATTTGAAAATTGTTCAAAGACTTTCAAGATGAAGTGAAAAATCATTGTAACGAGAAAATAAAAGAGTTTATGATTTGATCATAAAGGAAGATATTTGAGTTACATGTTTAGCAAAACACCTAAGATTTGAGGAATTGTTCCATGATTTGTGTTTCCCGATAAACCATAGAAGTATGGCATATTCGAGAGATGAAATCAAACCATGTTTGACATGGTAAGATCAAAGGTGTCATTTATAAAACTGCCATTATGTTTTAAGGATTGAAGCTTTAGAGACTACCGCTTTTACACTGAAAAGAGCACCATCGTGATCTGTTGAAATGACACCATATAAGTTATGGCTTGGGATAAAACCCGAATTGTCTTTTCTTAAATTTTGGTATGCTATGCATAAGTAAAATGTTTACAACCAAAGTCGGATAAGCACGTCTTTGTAGGTTATCCCAAAGAATTTGTTGGGAATTTCTCCATAACACCGAGGACAAAAGAGTTTGTTACTTGGAACGTCAAGTTTCTTGAGAAGGAATTTTTTCGCGAAAAGTTAAGTGGACAATAGAACTTTGATAAGGTTGTTGAACCTTAGCTATATGTGCTAAGTAGCGCCGTGCCGGAAAGTGTCCCGGTGCGGCCACAATGCTCATGGCTCCCGTGATTACAAAGGGTGTGATCTCGGAGATTAGAGTTCCTATTGAATCGTGTGGGTCGGTAAGAATCAAATAGTGTGATTTGATAAGCAAGCCGTTATTGTTTTGACAATGATGAACCGACTACATGCAAAGAAGCGATGATGGGCCCTGACTCCATAAAATGACTAGAAGTCATAGAATCCGTGATAGTATCCATACACGAGAAATCAAGTTTCTGAACTTGGAAGACCCTCCGGAAAGGCGTGAAGCCTATCGGTCGTGTTTGGATCTATAAAGAAATAGACATGGATGTTTAACATCTATGAAATAGTCGACATGTCGGAAAGAAGTTTACGACAATGTTCAAGGAGTTAACTATGACAAGATTTGATCTTTCATACCGATATTTAGTCTTGACGGATTAATGTAGCAACCACTACATATAATTTGATGTATGGTAGTTGAATAAACAAAACAAGGTTCTTCTAATAGAATGGTTACCTAGGATGTGTACATGACGCAGTCCGAAAGGTTTTTGTTAATTCAAAGGGTGCTAAAAGGGCATGCAAACTTCAATAGTTGAAGTAAGCATAGCGGAGTTGGAATCTTCACCGTGATGAAACTGTTAAAATAGTTTAAATTCATCAGAGATGATGAAGATGCTTGCATTTGCAAGAAATTAAGTGGGAGCACTGAGACATATTTCTAATACATTATGTAGAGGGCATATTGTTGATTGGAAATGATGTATCTTGTATTGACACAAGTTAAGAATTTCATTAAAATGAGATTTCGATGAAAGACTTGGGCAAACCTAGAATATTTGGCATCAATATCTATATGGATAGATTGAGGCGCTAATATGGTTGTGCCAGACATACATATATGAGATATTGAAAGGGTTCAATATGGAAAACAACAAGAAAGGTTCTTGCTGCATGGAAAGGATTGTATCAAAATTCAAGTGTTTCAACACTTGATGAGTAAAATCACATGAAGATTTTGATTGATTATACCATGATATGTATATATCGAAAATGTCCTATGCTCTAAATGTTATGAGCACATACCAGAATGATTCATAAGATGATCATTGGACGATAGTAAAGATATTCTTATGAGCTTTGGAAGAACTAAGAATATATCATGTATAAGTGACAAATAGTTAAAGGCAGTTCATTGTAAAGTGTTACATTGATACTAGTTTTGTCACAAGATACAAATTAAATATATCTCAATTTAGACTATGGGTGGCACAATGTAATGGAAAGGATGTTCCATGATGGATTTAGATGAGTTCCAAAGTTGAGACATTGTGACGAATACTACAACAAAAAGGCTAAGTATATAACTGCTATAGTAGCAGCAAAGGAGGGCATTTGTGTTAAGTAGTTTGTTATCAAACTAGGTGTGGTTCAAAGTGGGCTAATACTATGAAGATATATTGTGTGACAATAATATCAACATATTTTAACCGGAACGAACTAAAGGTCTCACCAAAGGACCAAATTTATACAATGCCATCTCATTTGAGAATGAGTGATGCGTAGAGACGCAAAGACATGCAAATACACACGGACCTGAAACTGTCAGATCCGGATATTATGTTGACCACTAGAAATCGCGTATATGCAACACTAGAAAGCCATAGGTGTTCAATACGCAAAGTTTTTTCAAACTAGATTATTGACTCTAGTGCAAGTGGGAGACTGATGGGAATATGCCCGAGAGGCAATAATAAAGTGGTTATTATCTTATTCCATGTTTATGATAAATGTTTATTTTGCATGCTATAATTGTATTGATCGGAAACGTCAATACATGTGTGTTTAATAAACAAAAAGGGTTCCTAGTTATGCCTCTCTTATAGACTAGCTCGTTGATTAACAAGATGATCAAGGTTTCCTGATCATGGACATTGGATGTTGTTAATAACAAGGTCACAACATTGGTGGAATGATGTGATGAACATTCATCTGAAGTATAGCATTACGATCAAAGTCATTATGTTTATATTGCTATAACATCATACGAAGTAATCTTAGTCCTTAGACCATGAGATCATGTTAATTGTTAACACCAGAAGAGTATCTTGATAACACCAAACATCACACCGTAACAGGGTGACTATAAAGGTGGGTTCAGTACTACGAAGGTGTTATGTCGAGGCTCATGGATCAAGGGTGAAATTTGTCAATCCCGATGACGGATAGATATACTCTGGGCCCTCTCGGTGATATCACATTAAGATAGCTTGCAAGCAAGTGATGTGATCACTAGAATGTTATATCACGGGAACGAGAAAAGAGTGCATGTCGGCAACGAGATCAAACTAGGTATGGAGATACCAATGATCGAATCTCGGACATGTAATATATCGCGATACAAAGGGATTTAGTTACTAGCGTTAATGGTTCTCACGATCACAGAAGTCATCGTTGAATGTGTAGGAATCAGTATGGATCTCCAGGTCCCGCTTCTGATTATTGATCTGAGAGGAGTCTCAATCATGTCTGCATTATTCGTGAACCATAGGGTGACACACTTAAGAGTTACCGGACACCATTTTTGGAGCACATATGTTTCAGACAAAAGAATTGCAAAGCGCAGGAATTGTTTCGATAGAAACCGGAAATTGTTTCGGGTGAAATTGCAGAAAGTGGTTCTGCATGTGATATTGAAATATTGCAAGGGGTTATATGTGAATGTTTGTTAATTAAAGTAATTAACAAAATTCTGAATAAATTTAATAAAAGAGTTTTATTAAATGAGAGAGCATTAAACTTGGAGAATTTTAATGTATTTAAAGTAGGGACTTTAAAGGGGAATGTGAACAGGCATTTTAATGTGGAGGGGTTACCACCACATGAATGCGGGAGGTGAGGAGTCACCCCCCATGCGCCGGCCATGAAGGAGGGGCACCCCCTCCTCCTATAAAAGGCCACCCTCTTCCTCCTTCTTCCACACACCTCCTTGTGAAGGATCTCTCTCCCCCTCTACAATTATTCCCCCATGGTCTCGGATTAGCGAGATACATGTTCCCGGTGGCATTTCATCTGGAAGGAGTTGCTGCTTCCCCTGGATCGCTGGAGCGAGGAGGTGGAGGTTGTCCGGTGGCTTGAACGTGTGTGTGAGTACGGATGCGCTGCTGAGTTGAGGCGCTCGGACTTCCTCACGATCTTGAGATCAGCAAGTGTACGACTACATCAACCACGAGTTCCTACTCGTTAACAAAACTCGTTGTCTTCGAGGGTAAGTTCTCGTTGGATGTATGTCCACCCGTTGCTTTGTACCTAGTAGATAGATCTTGGCGTGTAGTTCTCATCGTAGGAAATTTTTTGTTTTCTATGCTGCGAACCCCAACAAGGATTGCATACCCCTTTGATCATTAGGCATTAGTGGCAGGGTTTAGAGAGATATTTCATAAAAAATATGAATAATATCCAGTTTAAATGTGGACATAGATGGCTATATTTTAGATCCATCAACCTCCCCAAGCTTAAACTTGATTGTCCTCGAGCAAGAAAACCAAAATCAAAAAGGAACTCTGTCGTGGTGATGTCACGGCAGATGCCATGGATAGGCTAAAGGTGGGGCCAATATGCACTAGAGGAATCCAGGGAGGGATAGTGTGGTGATTCCACACACAGATGTTTTGTATTCTCCAAGTTCGCAAGGTCACAGATGCTCCTTGAGCTGTAGTGGGGAGAGGAGGAAGAAGAAGCTCTCTTACTCTCACCACTACCTATCTCCAAGGAACCAACTACTCAAATGCCAACCCCTACTATAGAGGCCCTAGTGCCCCTTATAAAGGGGAGGCTAGGTCTCCAGTTAGGGCATACGTGGAAGAATATTCCTAGGAATATGCTTCTTCCCAAAATAGCAAACCGACCGGGTCACCTTTTGCCATCGTAAGCCATGCCGAGGCTACGTAAGCCTCTACGGCACCAGCGTCATCCGACACAGGCTGCGTCACCCTTGTCGGCCACGCCTCGGTGGTCCTTCCCTCTGTCCGCTTCGCTCATGCTCCAGCGTACAGTGCCCACCTTTTGACTAGCGAGATACCTTCCTTCTCTTGCAAGCCTGATATAACCCGGATCATGCCTGGTTAATCCGGCCCCGCGGGTACCTGCATACAAGTTACATAAAACCATCCGGCATACGACATACGTCGGCCAGGACTCAGTTAGGTGGACATCCTCCGGTCCGGGTTACTCCGTAAGTCGGCCTGCCTTGAGGTGACTCGGCCAGCAGTTGCTTTGACCTTGCCGTACCTCGGCTAACTCGGCCTCTATACCCCGGCGTGACCCTACCCGGGGTATCCCCCCAACATTAGTCCCCGAAGCTGGTGCGGTCTTAGCAACTTCAGCTACTAAGGCCACAGCAGGTTCAATCTTTTTGCTCCTTTTCCGAGTTACTCCGTAACTCGGATCCCGTGGCGTAGCGTTCCCCTGGCACATTCCGAGTCATCACTCGCTGGCCGGGCTACCCTTCATTTTTCCGGGTTATCCTTCCTTCTTTCGTACGCTTCCCCATGTCCCACGTGGAGGGTAATCATTATCTTGCCTCATTTTAAGGGCCTGCGCCAGTTACTGCACTTATTGTCAGGTGTTGCTGTTGTACACGTCGTGTCGCAGCTGCCTCCTCGTTAACCGTATCATCATGTCGCGTCATGGGATCCCCTGTGCCCTGTGACCCTTCCTGTGGCTTGCCTCTGATTGGCTGACCCGACTCATACACGGCCACACCGTGTGGCCCTGACGCATTGCACGATCCCACTACCCTCCGATGGGGCGTGGTTAAATAGGGGAGGGGCGCGTCACTTGGGGGTTTTCCCCTTCTCGCTCCCCTGTGCCTCTCTGTCTCTTCTTCTTCCTAGCGATAGCGTCACCGCTGCCGCATATGCTTAGCAGCGCCGCCACCGCACCGTGTTCTGTCGCGCTAGCCTCGCCGCCGCTCCCGCACTGCTTCATCGCCACGGGTCCGCGCCAATCCAAGCCTCTGCCTCCCACCTCCGATAGGGCCGGTGAGGACAGTGACTTGTAGATGACCGAAGAGGAGCTCGCCGTCGCTGAAGCAGAGATGGAGGAGGGGGGGAATCCATGGAGCGCGATGCCTAGGCCTGTTCCTGGGTGTGCCAAGATGATTTGGACTGGCTCTGCTGCACCCGCCGCATCCTCGAGGGAGTGATTGCCCTCCTTGCTTCCAAGGAGCTCGCTCCCTCACCCAATCCGGGCGAGTTCGTCGTGTTCCTATCCCACTTCCAGCGCGGCTTCGGCCTGCCCGTGAGTGATTTCTTCCATGACTTCCTCAACATCTACGAACTCCAACCTCACCATCTTCAGGCAAACGCCAGTACGTCCCTTTCTTCATTCGCCTCCACCGTAGAAGGATACGTCGGCCTATGGCCCACCAAAGAGCTTTGGATCTGGTTCTTCGGTCTGCGAAGGAACGTGATTCTAGATAAGCCGCGTACCCCAGAGGACAAACATCTGACTCAATTTGGTGCCGCCTCCATCTCTCCCTGGAAACAATCTGTCTTCCCTCGAGTCACGGGGCTTGACTCTTGCAAGGGCTGGGCCCGGACCTTCTTCTACGTGAGGAATGGCATGGATGAGGATCTGATCCGGCTGCGCCCCTATGCTCCAGGTCCTCCTAATCCGGATTTGTGGGACCGGGTTTCCAAGAAACCAACTGTCTTGGCGAATCAAGTCAACAAGCGGTTCCAGGAGCTGAAGGATTTGGGGCTGCACAACGAGGACGCGATGATCACATTTGTCCATAGCCAGATCTCCCCTCTCCAGAAGCGCACACACAAACTTTGCCACATGAGCTGGCGACTGGACCCCAACCGGACTTCCTCCTTCGAATTGAATAATACTGAGATATTTCGCCGGGTCAAGGCCCTCTTGACGACCGACAAGGACTTCTCCGCTGATTGGGAGTGGGGGTTGGAGCATTACTGCCGGGACAAGCCTCCTCCTACGGTAAATCTCGTGATTCAATCACTTTCCGAGTTATATCCTATGCCGGAGTATGTCATTTATTTGATCCCTTTGCATTTTCTTTTTAGTTTTTTCTTCAGCAAACCCTTGAAGATGGCACCGAGCCTTCCCTCAAATGGGTGAAGGATCGACTTGTCTCAGACGAGGAGGAGCCAGATCAGGAAATGTTCCTGCGATTCCCGGATGCAACCAAGCGACCCACTGGTAACTTCTCTTCCTTAAGGGATTGGCCTGACGATGAAGATGATTCCGACGTTGAGGTGATGGAGGCATTTGACGGTGTACCCATTTCTTACGCATTTCCGGCTTCAGCTAACCTGGCTGGGCAGATTCATGAAGATCCTCCTCTCGCTATAGGTGAGCCGGTCCCAGCCGCGTCTAAGAAACGGGCTGCCACTTCCGCTGCTTCCTCCGGACCTCCTAAAACAACCAAGAGGTGAAAGAAGTCCGCTGACAAGTCCGCCACCAAGCCTCTGACTAAGGCCATAACTCAGAGAGCTCAGAAGCCCAAGGAGCCTCAGACTTCTGATGAGTAAGTCACTTTTTCCTTTGGTCCAGTTCTCTGCTTCACGCTTTTCTATCTATATGCCTTTCTTTTGTTATAACTTGTTATTCATCGTTTGATTCGATAGGGCTATGGTGGAGGTTCCCCAGAGCGGCTCCAGCATTGCTTCACCCCTCCGGCGTACCCCATCTCCCCCTCATGGTGACAACACACGCCCACTAAGCCCAATTCGTGAGGGTTCCGTGGCTGCTCCGGGTTCTAGCCCACCTCGTCTAGAGGAGGGCAACCTCGGAGCAGAGGGAAGTGGAACGGCCGAGGTAGCGGATGCTCCCAGCTCCTCATTGGCTCAGCTGCAACTCGCCACCTCTGAGGTACCAGCAGTAGCACCACCGCCAACACCAGCATCAGCACAAGCACCAGCGCCAGCACCAACAGCAGCAACACAAGCACCAGCACCAACTCCTTCTGACTCGTCCGAGTCTTCCAAGACTCGGCGAGAGGGCCCAGCTAGCACCAAGGCTGCACCCAAGTCCAAATCTGCAGCTCAAACCTCAGCCTCTCAGCAGCAGCCCAAGGCCAAGAAAAGTTCTGACGCCACGAGGGCAGCATCCATCGAGGCTGGACAGCACACACTCGCGTCCATGCTGTCGAAGAAAGATCTGCCGAAGAAAGATGCCTCCCCCAGATCAGCTAGCAAGCAACTCGCACTGCATACCAACCCTGCTGCTGCCCAAGTTGCAGGAGGGAGGCCCATGCCAAGGGTTTGGTTACGCCGCATATGCTCAGTGGAGAGAGTTATCCTCCGGCTCTGATCGAATATGTAGATAATTGGAACAGCGCGGAGTTCATCAATCTCAACGACGATCTCCCGGAGAAGTTCGGGCCCACCGAATTTAGTGCCCAAATGAACACCGCATCCAAGGCTATCAACCTTGCTGGCCGGATGATGAGGGTATGCTACTTTGTCCTTTCTTTAACGTGCACAAGTGCTTAGAGATATATCCATTAGTCCCCGAGCCTCCGGGGGGGGGGGTAACTTGTTACTCGGCCAGATGCTCCTTAGAGAGCTAGCGTAACTCCTTAGTAGCTTTGAATATGCACACACCTAGAGCCGGGTTAAGTTCCACTTGGCCCGGATTTTGTACACTTCGAATATGCACACACCTAGAGCCGGGTTAAGTTCCACTTGGCCAGGATCTTGTATACTTCGAATATGTACACACCTAGAGCCGGATTAAGTTCCACTTGGCCCGGATTTTGTACACTTTGAATATGCACACACCTAGAGCCGGGTTAAGTTCCACTTGGCCCGGATTTTGTACACTTCGAATATGCACACACCTAGAGCCGGGTTAAGTTCCACTTGGCCCGGATTTTGTACACTTTGAATATGCACACACCTAGAGCCGGGTTAAGTTCCACTTGGCCCGGATCTTGTACACTTCGAATATGTATATAACTAAGCCACCCTTTCTTTTTTCAGATCACTACCAATCGCTGGAGCGCTGAGTTTCAGCGCCTCTTGGACACACACAAGGTGCTGTGCTCGAAACATACAACGCTTCTTGCTGAGTTTGAGAAAAGAGGTAAGTTTTCTCTTTGACTTTTTTCCCATCTTTCTTTGTCTTTTCCCGCTGAACTATTCCGTCATTCCGATTTCATAGCCGGAGTGGAGGCCGTAAACAAAATTATGAGAAAAAACCTGGCCGAGATAAAAGGTAATTCGCTTTGATTACTCAATTTTAGTGCCCTCTCTCCTTTCTCCTGAGCTCGACAGATATTCATATCTCGGCTTTGCCGGGTCAACAAACTGTTTCAGCAGACCTTGAAGATAGTGTGCCCGTGCCTGATATGATGCTGCATTTTCTCGAACAAGCAGGGCAACACTAGGCCGAACTTAAAAAGAAGGATGATGAGCTCACCAAACTCTGAGCCAAAGATGATGAAATTGCCAAGCTCAAGGCTGAGATGAAAAAACTCAAAGAGCTCCACAAAATAGAGATGGACAAGGCTGGACAAGACTTCACCGAGGAGCGAGAACGTCTTAACCTCCAACTCGTAAAGGATCAAGAATTACTGAAGGAGGCTGACGTCAAGCTAGACTCGACAAATGCTGAACTTGAGCAGCTCCGGACGAGACGTGATAATTGCACCAAAGAGCTGACTCGAATCCATAGCGATATCTCCCGTAAACTCCTTTCCTTAAGCCAACATGTATTTTTCCGGGTTAAATTCTTTTGCTTATTTTACTTGTTTTGTCTTCAGATAAATTCCTAGAGGGCGATGCCATTGCATCAACTTCCGTTGCCAAGTTCCGCTAGCAGAGGGGTACTCCAACTGGTCTTGGCTCTGACCCCATTCCTTTTGACATGGAGTATCTGATAGTCAGCCTATCTTCCCGAGTTGAAATTATGAAGAACTATGGTTCGGGTCTCCTGGATTCAGCCGTCCAGATCTTCCGTGCCCTTTGGCCTAGTGAGGATGCTCCGGAGGGATCCACTACTCTGATCAACAAGCTGATGGATTGTGAGACCCAACTCGACCTCTAGAGAGAATTCGCCGCTCGTGCTGGAGCTGATACTGTCCTCCACTTCATTCTCACATGGTATGAAAAACTAAATCTGAAGCTTCTCGAGTGCTTGCGCACCGGATCAAGGTGGTCAAATGACCCGGATTGGGTAGCTCGGCGTAAGGCTTGTGCCTACAACCTCATTCAGTTTGCCCCCATCCATCAATGGAACGAGGGACCAAGCTTCCTTGACGCTGTTGACGATGAATACGTCGAAGATGGTTCAGGCGACGATGAAGAGGACGAAGCCTCGGATGTCGAAGAAAATGAAGATGATGATGAGGCTGAGGCCGGAGTTTCACCTGCTGGCGCCGAGTTACCTCCTCCTGCTACTCCTTGAGCACCAAAAAACACTTTGAAATTTATCAGATCCCCGGTATGCCGGGTGCAGATGTATTAAGCATACTGAGTATGTTTTGCTACTAAGTTGTTCACCCCGGATTAACTTGGGCGTAGTCCCCGAGTTTCCTTTTCTTGTTTCTCCAATTTCATGGCTTGGCTCGTGTCTACCTTGATTAGGTTTTGTGACTTACGAGACCGAGTTTCAAAAATTGACTTAACAATACTTGGAAACTTTAGGACTAGCTCAAAATAATCGAACATAGTAAAGGTAAAATAAACATGGGGTTAGTCCGAACAATAAACGTCTACTCGATTATGTTCCTTTCCTTAGTCGTTTTTCGTGTGCTGCGCATTTCCAAACTTGTTCTCTTGCTTGCCATGAAGCCAATTCTTGTTGGACAGTAGCAAGTCGAAGAGTTGAGTTTTTGGTGCTCACACACTACTAATCCGGCTTAGGTAGAAGCAACTTAAGCCAGCCGACATAAAAATAAATAACAAGCATAGAAGACAACAAATATTACTAAGGCAGTCCCCGAGTTACTGCTCGAGGTGCCAAGATTTCATTGATGAACTCATTGCCGGCACACATACCGACATATGAGAGACTCGGATACACACTTCTTTGTTAAGTGTAGAATGGACGAAGTAGAGCTACATTCCATGGACGCTTAGATTCCTCGCCGGAACCTGTCCGCCTTGTTCTTCTCCTGTGGTTTTACATCGATGAGATAATAAGAGTCATTGTGCAATGCTTTGCTCACAATGAATGGCCCTTCCCATGGGAGATAACTTATGCATGCCAGCAGTACGTTGTACCAGTCGGAGTACCAAATCACCTTCTCGGAAGACTCGGGGGTTTACTTTCCGGCTATGATAGCATCGGAGATTTTGTTGATATATGGCGGATCTGGACAATGCCAATTCTCTCGCTTCTTGCAGCAGATCAACATCATTTTGCCGGGCTTCTCGTACTTTGGCTTCTGTGTATTGGGCGACCCTAGGCGAATCATGCTCTATGTCGGCTGGTAATACAGCTTCTGCCCCATATACCAGAAAAAATGGCGTATAGCCCGTTGATCGATTCAGAGTTGTTCTTAAAGTCCACAGTACTACTGGTAGTTCTTCTATCCAGCACCCCGCTGATCTTTGGAGCGTCTCAATGAGCCAGGGTTTTATCCCGAATCACTAATCCGTTGGATCTTTCCACTTGTCCGTTCAATGCAGGGTGGGCTAATGAAGCAACGTCCAGCCGGATCTTCTTATCCCGGCAGAATCGCGCAAATGCTCCTTCAGAAAAATTAGTGCCGTTATCCGTTATGATACTGTGAGGGTAGCCATATCTCAGAATGATATCTTTGAGGAATGCCAGGTTATAGCTCCATCACATTTTCTTATTGGCTTTACTTCTATCCATTTTGTAAACTTGTCAACCATAACCAAGATATGGGTCATATTTCCTCTCGCCGGCTTAAATGGGTCAACCATATCTAAACACCATACGGCAAATGGCCGGGTAATTGGTATGGTCTTGAGCTCCGACATTGGCATGTGTGTCTTGGTAGCATACCTCTGACAACCATTGCATTTTCTTACTAGATCTTCTGCTTGTTCGAAGGCACTTGGCCAGTAGAATCCATGCCGGAAAGCTTTTGCTACCAAGGCTCTAGACGAGGCGTGATGCCCACATTCCCCTTGATGTATATCTCGGAGGATGTCGAGCCCTTCTTCCGGGTCAACACATCGTTGGAGGACATTTGTGACACTTCTCTTGTATAGCTCGGAATTGATAATCGTGTATGCCTTTGCCCTCCTCTGAATTTTCCTTGAAAGCACTTCTTCACTAGGCAAATTTCCATCCTTCAGGAATTGGAATATGGGTAGTGCCCAAGCTGGTATAGCTCGCACCGGAAACACTTCCTCGTCAATTTCCATTTGATCCACCGGCATAACCTCAGCCGGATCATGCTGCGCAGTCCCCGGGTTCTACAAAGCAGTCCCCAGGTTTGCCGAAGCAGTCCCCGGGTTTCGTGAACCACTTCCCACATCAATGTCCATGGGCACAGCTTTCGACTCCGGATTTGCCGGGATATAGATTGACTCGGACTTTGGGGAGGGCCTGATAGATGGTTTTCTGAGGTGCTCTAGTGCTACACCTGGCGGGATCGCTTGCCGGGTTGAACCGAGTTTTGATAGTACGTCGGCAACCTCATTTTCCAGCCGAGGTACATGATGAAATTCACATCCCTCGAAGTATCCTGATATCTTCTGCACATGAAATCTGTACAATGCCATGTTTGCATCCAAAGCATCCCATTGCCCTGAGACTTGCTGGACTACCAAATCCGAGTCACCAAAGCACTGGATCCGACGTATTCCAATTTCTTTTGCCACTTTGAGCCCATGCACAAGTGCTTCATATTCTGCAACATTGTTTGATGCTACGAAGTGGATCTGCAGCGCATACTTCAGCTGGTCCTTCTTGGGTGAGGTAAGCACAACTCCGGCGCCTAACCCGGTTTTTGTTTTTGATCCATAAAAATGCATCCTCCAGTAGTTCGGATCTAGCAATGGTGGCTCATATTGCATCTTGGCCCAATCCACGAAAAATTCAGCCACATCCTGAGACTTGATCGCGTCTCGCCTGTCGTACCGCGAAGCGTAAGTGGCTAACTCAATTGCCCATTTTGCGATCCGGACGCTTGCGTCCTTGTTGCTCATTATTTCAGATATGGGGGCTTCACATATCAATTTTATCGGGTGCTCTTCAAAATAGTGCTTCAGCTTCTTTGCTGCCATATACACGCCATATGCCATCTTCTGATAATGAGGATAGTTTTGCTTTGACGCTGATAATACCTCGCTCAGGTAATAGACTGGCCTTTGCACCGACTTACCCTCTTCGTCGGGCTCTACCACTACTACTGCACTTACAACTCGGTTGGTTGCGGCTATATAGAGCAACATTGGCTTTTTCGATAGTGGAGAGGCTAACACTGGTGCAGTGGTCAACCTTTTTTTTAACTGGATGAAGGCTTCATTGGCCTGCGGCGTCCATACAAACTTGTCTGACTTTTTCATCAGTTGATGGAGAGGTAATGCCTTTTCTCCCATCTGACATACAAACCGACTTAAAGATGCCAGAGAGCCAGTGAACTTCTGGACATTGTTAAGAGATTTTGGCAATTCCATTCGCTCTATGGCTCGGATTTTGGTTGGGTTAGCTTCGATACCTCGACTGGAGACCAGAAATCCAAGTAATTTTCCAGCCGGGACACCGAATGTACACTTCTCCAGGTTAAGCTTCATTCAGAACCTCCTTAGGTTCGCGAACGTTTGCCTGATATCATCAAGGAGCGTTTTGCTTTCCTTGGTTTTTATGACCACATCATCTAAATACACTTGCACATTTTGACCAATTTGATCGTGTAAACATTTTTGCATACATCTTTGGTACGTTGCCCCTGCATTACGTAAACCAAAAGGCATGGTGCGGTAGCAATAAGCCCTGTACGGGGTAATAAACACAGTCTTTATCTGATCATTCGGGTTCAGAGGTATCTGGTGGAAACCAGAATATGCGTCTATGAATGACAACAGTTCACACCCAGCAGTAGAATCTATGACCTAATCTATCCTTGGCAGTGGGAATGGATCTTTTGGGCACGCCTTATTCAGGTTCGTGTAATCGATGCACATACGCCAAACCACTGCCACATTCGGGTCATCTTTCTTCTTTTCCACCAGCACCGGATTAGATAGCCAATCCGGGTAAAGCACTTCCATGATGAACCCAGCTGCGAGGAGCCCAACTATCTCATCTCCAATGACCTTTCTCCTATCTTCGGCGAAGCGGCGGAGAGGTTGCTTCACCGGCTTTGCTCCGGGTCTCACATTTAAAGAGTGCTCGGCCAACTCCCTCGGAACACCTTGCAAGTCCTGTGTGGACCAAGCAAAGATATCCCGATTCTCACGGAGGAAGTTGACGAGCTCGCTTTCCTATTTCTCACTTAACCTGGCACCAATTGTTACGGTGCGCTCTGGGAACAGATCATCAACAGGCACTTTCTTCGTATCCTTTGTTGCTTGAAATGATACACTTCCATGCGGGTTACTCAACACCGACATATACTGCTGTGCGGACTGAGCCAATGCCGCCACTTCCTGGATCTTTCTCTTTTCTTGTGCGATTACGAGTGACTCGGCTAGGTTAGACCCGGCTGATGTGCACTCAATGGAACGTCAGAAATCTCCTACTATGGTAATTACTCCATTTGGCCCCGGTAGCTTCATCTTCAGGTAACTGATGTGACTACTTGCCATGAATTTGTTCAGGGCTGGCCTGCCGAGCAACGCGTGATATGCGCTTTCTAAGTTCACAACCTCAAACTCCAAATTCTTAGTTCGGCAGTTATCTCTTGTGCCGAATAACACGTCAACCCGGACTTTGCCAATGGTTTCATAGGAGATACCAGACACAATGCCGTGGAAAGTTGTCCTCGTGGCTTGGAGCATGTTCTCCGAGATACCCAACTTGCGCATTGTATCCACATACATGATATTAATGTTGCTGCCATTGTCGATCAGTACCTTTGAGAACCTCACATTGATATTTGGCCCGATGAACGTTGGGTCCAGCACTAGTGCATATGAACCAGGACTTGGCATGAGCTTGGGATGGTCCTTGATACTCCAGGTAATTTCCTGATCCGACCAAGGCATATACCTCGTCACCGCTGGCATAACTGCATTCACCTCCATATGTCGGCATTGCATGCTCTTTCTATCCATTTCCTCCGTGGTAAACACATAGTAACTCTGGTGATGCGCTCTGTATTCATTTGTCCCCTCATTGCCAGGATATCTTTGATCTGGCTGATGCTAATTTTCTACCTGATGCACTGCATCCCTTCTCTCATGGTTTTCATACCTCGGTGGAGGTGGTGGCAACATTAACTATTGCGTGTTCGCTCCAGAGAGCAATTGCTGCCGGGGTAACTCCTGTCGAGGTTGATCTCTCTGAGGTGCCTGAGCATTCCCCGAACCACTTTGTTCTATCTTCCTCATCCACTCGCATTGCCGAGTCGTATGACCCACCGGGTTACTCGGATTTGGCGTGTGAAATTTGCACGGCTGATCCAGCATTGCCTCATACGTATACCTTGGCCGGTCTTTCTTTTCTTGCCACTGCCTCTTTTGTTCGGGCGTCCAAGTTTTCTTGCCATCATTTCTCAGAGTCCATTGTTGCCCTCCAGTTTTCTGACGCTGATTACTCCCTGCTCCGGGTTGATCTTGATTCACAGCAGCAACTTGTTGCGAACTGTACCGGTAATCCGGTCTATCATCTCTTCTCTTACCCCGGTAATCATTTCGCCGGGATGATCCGGCTCCATCTCGCTGGTAGTACTCCTCATTTGACTCGTTTGACATAAGCCGGGGTTGAGTCGGATCACCCAAAGCATACGAATCAGCAATCCGGATTGTCTCCGCTAGTGTAGTTGGCATATCCCTATGTAACCTTTGCCACTGCATGCTCGCATATCTACAGCCTTGTGCAAACCAAGCTATGGCCTGAGACTCAATCACGCCCTCACATAGGGATGGCAATGGGGCCCCGAAACCCGCAAACCCGACGGGTACCCGCCTTATACGGGGAGGGTTTTGGTAAAAAATTAGACCCGCCAAGTCTAATGGGGCGGGTTTGGGGATGGCAAACCCGTACCCGCAGACCTGCATACCCGCTCTAAGCCTTAATCATATCCCTAATAATGCTATGTCTAACCAGACGTCCCACGTGACCACGCACGCACACAACAAACATCACATGCATGCGATGGAATATGGAGTCCTAGAGACAACACACGCATGCATGCGTCCATTTCCACCAACCCCATCCCAATATCCCATCGTTTTCTTCCCACAGTCGCTCCCATCACACGCCCTGGCGGGTACCCGTTGGGGCCCCGAACCCGGCCGGGTCACGGGTCTAGTAAAAAATTAGACCCGACTAATTAAACGGGGCTGGTATGGGGTGACGGACCCAGCCCCGAACCCGGCGGGTGCCATCCCTACCCTCACACGAGTTTCTCACGGTGCACCAGCGGGTTAGGAACTCCCGGTCTGTTTCATTTGGTCTCTCCTTGCACATTGCTAGGGTATGTGGCCTATTCGGCCTCTGATACGTGCTCGAGAAGTTACTGACGAACATTTCCTCGAAATCAATCCAGCAGTTGATACTACCGGGCAGTAAATTGTTTAGCCATACCCTCGCTGACCCCTCCAGCATCTGAGGTACGTATCTCACTGCCCATCTCAAATTGCCTATCGCAATCTTCATTGCCGTTGCGTAATTGATCAGCCAATCCTCTGGCTTGGTGCTGTCGTCATATGTTTTCGTGCCTCTAAGTAACTGGAAGTTAGGTACCGGAGGTTCTTTCATGATCCGGGGCCCAAAGCACGCTGGACCCGGAGGACCTTGCCCCTCAATCTTCTCCGACCTATAGAGCCGATCCAGTTTCAACCTGGCGTCATCAGGCATCAAGTTCCTGCTTCCCAACCTTGACCCTATCACGTGATAATCCGGCCTAGGGTATCCTGCGTTCACCATTTCCAAATCACCGTCGTTGTATCTATCTTGCTCTTATGGAGCGCCTCTCTGTTGCATACCTTGGCCGGCATTTCGCTCTTGCTGTGGTATATTCCGCTGCTGCGGTTGCCCTGCATTCGCCGAGTTACGCTGTCCGGCATTGCCATTTACAGTGTTTCCCTGACCAGCATTGCCTTGGTCACGGTTACCTCGGCCAGCTTCACCTCTGCTGACACTCCGTCGATCCTCATTTCCTTGCACTGCTTTTCCTTTCCCTGCCCTTGCCGGGTCATATGGGACTATCTGTTTGTTTCTCCTCGCCGAGGTTACTACCTCCTCTCATCTAGGGCCATCATGAGGGGATGATGCAGCTCCAGCAGATTTTTTCGGATTACCCACCGCTGAATAAACGACTTTGGAAGCCCCAAATCTTGCCGGGTTAGCTCTGAGCAACTCATCATTTTGTCTATTAGCAATCTGAACTAACTCGTTGACCCTCTCCTGCTGTCTTTGTCGGGCTTCACCCGTCAAACCTTCTAACTCGGATGCGGCTGCATCTGCTGCTCTGAGGTTCTTTGCCGGGGTGCTGTATTTCGGTAGCCCCATGGCAAAATGTTCTCTGATTCCTCAACCCTAGTATCACCCTCTTTGTTCATTTCACTGATGAGGTTTCTCCCTTTCACTTTTACAGCGTCTACCTTATTTGCTTTTGCGTACTCGTGCAACATCATGTTCAACGACTGTTGAGCCGCAGCTATCTTTTTTGCACCTTCTAGTATTTTCTGCCTAGTTTCCTCTAACTCGGCTTGTGCCTGAGACGGATCTACCATAGGTGCTATGGGGCTTGCCAAGCTATCTATTGCTTGCTGCAGCACATTTTCTAGCCTCTCTAGTGGAGGACCTCTACTTTTCCTTGGTGCCTTGGGTGTTACCTCCGGATCTGGTGCCGGATCCTTGCTCGCGCCAGCGCCAGGCGCTGTCATCATCACCTCGACGCGGTCTAGGGAGCGAGTGATACGCACCCTGTAAGCCGTGCTAAGGGCTGGCTCACCTCCTTCGACGACGTGCTGTGGGTGAACGCACGACACATTGACGCCGACGTAGATCTTGTGAGCACGAAGCTTGACGAAGAGGCCGTTGCACGGAAGAGGTTGCTTGCCGAAGCAACCAGCATTGTCGCTGACGTAGTCCAGCGCTCCGAAGCGCTGAACGAGCCCGGAGACGATGTGCTCGCCATTGCCGATGAGGTTTCCCGTCCGGATCTTCACTCCTGCTAGCGCTGCATGCCCCACGGTGGGCGCCAACTATCGTGGTGGTGTCACGGCAGATGCCATGGATAGGCTAAAGGTGGGGCCAATATGCACTAGAGGAATCCAGGGAGGGATAGTGTGGTGATTCCACACACAGACGTTTTGTATTCTCCAAGTTCGCAAGGTCACAGATGGCTGTATTGGGGAGAGGAGGAAGAAGAAGCTCTCTTACTCTCACCACTACCTATCTCCAAGGAACCTACTACTCAAATGCCAACCCCTACTATAGAGGCCCTAGTGCCCCTTATAAAGGGGAGGCTAGGTCTCCAGTTAGGGCATACGTGGAAGCATATTCCTCGGAATATGCTTCTTCCCAAAATAGCAATCCGACCGGGTCACCTTTTTCCATCGTAAGCCATGCCGAGGCTATGTAAGCCTCTGCGACGCCAGCATCATCCGACACATGCTGCGTCACCCTTGTCAGCCACGCCTCGGTGGTCCTTCCCTCTGTCCGCTTCGCTCATGCTCCAGCATACAGTGCCCACCTATTGACCATCGAGATACCTTCCTTCTCTTGCAAGCCTGATATAACCCGGATCATGCTTGGTTAATCCGGCCCCGCGAGTACCTGCATACAAGTTACATAAAACCAGCCGGCATACGACATACGTCGGCCGGGACTCAGTTAGGTGGACATCCTCCGGTCTGGGTTACTCCGTAAGTCGGCCTACCTTGAGGTGACTGATACATTGCAAATGTATCTATAATTTTTGATGTTCCATGCTTGGTTTTATCAACTTTCTTGTGTTTTGTTCCAACTTTGGAGTACTTTTCATATGATTTCTTGGACTAACCTATTAACAAGACCACAGTGCCAGCTGCCTGTTTTCTACTGTTTTTGGTTCCAGGAAAGTCAGAAAATGAATATTCTCGGAATTGGACGGGACAAAAGCCAAAGTGCCTATTTTTCCGGAAGTGATCAAGTGCTAGAATACGAGACGGAGAAGGGCCAGGGAGCCACCACCTGGCCGTGTGGCCAGGCCTGGCCCGCGCCAGGGGGTGGTGTGGCCGCTCCCAGCACCCCCTCGGCCTCTCCTTCCGCCTATATATTGCCCTCGGGATGAAAACCCTAAGTCCCCGATCAAAAATCCACGAAAGAGTCTGTAGCCGCCGTCATCTCCATCCCTAGATCGGGAGGGATCTGAAGCTCTTCCCGGCACCCTGTCGGAGAGGGGAATTCACCCTGGAGGCCTTCTTCATCACCATGCAAGCCTCCGGTGTGATGCGTGAGTAGTTCATCCTTGGACTATGGATCCATGTAGTAGCTAGATGGCTGGTTCTCCTCCTTTGTGCTTTCATGTCTAGATCTTGTGAGCTCCGTTCATGATCAAGATCATCTATTTGTAATTCTGCATGTTGTGTTTGCGGGGATCCGATGGATATTGAGATGCTATTTCAGATTGATTATTGATTTTATCATGTCTTTGTTATTTGTGATCTTGCATGCTTTCCGTTGTTAGTAGCTATCTTGGCCAAGTAGATGCTAGCAACTCCAAGAGTTAGTATTTATGCTCGATAGTGGGTTCATGCCTCTGGTAATCTGGGGAAGTGACAGAAATCTCTAAGGTACTAGATGTGCTGTTTCTACTAGGGAGAAAACAACAATCCTTTGTTCATAGAACAATCGTATTGTTTACTTTACACGCAGTTCGTAAAGCAATAATCTGTTGCTTGCAACTTAATACCGGAGGGGGTTCGGATGATAACCTGAAGGTGGATTATTAGTCATAGATGCAGTTGGATGGCGGTCTATGTATTATGTTGTAATGCCCAATCAAGTCTCAAAGGAGTCAAGATGATTAGTATATGCATGTATTGCTTTCTCGGTGTTTGTCAATTGCCTCGCTGTAATTTGTTCACCCAGCATGTTATCTATCTAAGGAGATCCACCTCTAGTGAACTATGGATCCCGGTCCTTGTCTTTTACATACAATCTACAATCTTTTACTGCTTTGTGTTTACTTTCTGCAAACTTTTACTTCTTTCCATTCGATACGTTTAATCCTTTGTTTTTCGCAAAACACGGTGAGATTGACAACCTCATCGCAAGTTGGGGACAAAGTTCTGTGGTTGTGTTGTGCAGGTCTCCACGTTGCTACTAGCACCGGTAGTGCGCCCTGCCAAAGCTCAGCTAGTAACACCTTTGGGGTGTTTCCTTGCTCCTACTGGTTCGATTAAACCTTGGTTTCATAACTGAGGGAAACTTGCTACTGTGCTCATCATACCTTCCTCTTGGGGTTCCCAACGAGCTCTACATCAACACCGCCATCAAGCAATTTTCTGGGCACCGTGCATTGAGCCATCAGTGACTCGGCCAACATTCGCTTTGACCTTGCCGTACCTCGGCTAACTCGGCCTCTATACCCCGGCGTGACCCTACCCGGGGGTATCCCCCCAACAAACTCAGCATTTAAACTGAAATAACGAGATGATGATCTTACTCATGATTGGTAGTCTCATGTTTCCTCCACTTCATTAATCTGAAAAACTTCAGCATAGATAGAGTAATGGCAAGCATATCATACGGGTTTTCTGCATCTTTATAGCGCAGCAAAAATATTGTTAACATGGATGATTCAAATGACTAAACTTTATTCCATGTAATGTAATCAACTCATAGGCTTGCCTTTGAACAATAAAGTATTATCATGTAAAATTGAGAGTGCGAGAGTTGTCATGAAAAGCATATACACTAGAGTATCTCAATTCTCGCACATCAATAAATCAAGACTTTTCAAGTACTACTTTGCCATTCATTGTCCTTTAAGAATTTCAGTTCTTAAGTAATTGAGAGCATGCCAAAAAAAATATTAGTTTATCGGGCTATGATGGACACTCGTGGCATTACTAAGGTTTTTGTTACTTTTGCACAATGATTACTCATATCAGCCAGAGGAGTGATTCCATCATGAACATAGCTACCCGGGAGTGCCAAGAATCTTACCCATTATAGCATTGCTGCTACATATGTTTAATCAACTCATAGCCGAAATCTAGGAGTTTCCTCTATGAAGATTGTTCGTAGGCTAGCGGAGTTGTTGGCATCCCATGAAGTTTGAAATGCATAAAGCTATATCATTCTTATGATTAACAAGTCAAACTTTGGCATGCTCACAAAAAACACTAAATATTAATTCAATCAAACAAATCCTTTTAAAGAGAGCTATCAAGTCAATCATTATTTTCCTTGGTGTTGAGTATCTCTAGAAATAAGCCTTCAAGACTAAACACTACAACACACAAGCCTTCAATTGTGAGACTTTTCTTATTGCAATTGTTTAGCAAATTTTTAGGCAAGACTTGGTTAACTACAAGAGCCGGAACAAAACATACCCAACTAAATACCCATGCAAACAAAACTTTACTACAATATAATGACTCACTCCACGAATATAATATCTCAACATTTACTACTAACTAGCATGGGTTTCTCAAACTTCAAAAGTGGGGAGTCATAAGGCATACCTCTCATGTTTGGTTCCACTTCTCTCTACCTTTTTGATTCATTTCTTGGAAACTCGAAGTCAATCACTCTTCCTGAAAATACATGAGAACCTCAAGGCAAAAGGAAAGAGGGAAAATAAAGATAAATGGAGAAATGTTTTTGTTGTGAGGGGGAATTAAAGAATAAAAAATTGGCGGCAAAGTTCGGCTAGAAAATCTCGAAAACAAATAGAAATAACTAAAGATAAAGTGTTGGGGAAACCAACACGAGGGCTTATAAGCTCGAATTAAAAACATAACCTTGAAATAAATAAAAGAAAATGAACGCCAAATAACGATAAATGAGGAAACTTCCCCAAGCTTAGGCTTTTGCAAGCCCTTCAATTCATTGTGGTGGCGAGAAAAAGTCGTTACTCCAGTTCGCAAATTGTGTTGATAAATTACTAGTTGTTCCTCAGAGTTTCAAGGAGAGGCTATGCATCCTATCCATAGTCCCTCCAAGTTATTGGAAGTCTTGGTATGTAGCGAACTGGGTTGGTGGCTGCTCCTCTTGATAAGGAACTTCTTGCTCCTCTTCTTGGTCCTCATCCTCATCCGGAATCTCCTCCTCGGGTTGGTGTTGCTCAACCTGCAAGTCATATAGCTAACATCCTTCCTCGATAGAGAAAAGACCATTAGGAACATGAGCGGGGTAGATACGCCCAGCTCCAGCAATATGCAAGTAATAAACACCACCTCTCCTAGTGAGCATACCACAAGCCTTTAAAGTAGAGAAACCAACATGTCGCTCACCTAGCACGGGTTGTAACTCACCTAGGTCGATGCCTAGGGCAATGGCAAGCACGGTGATGATGCCTCCACCTGTGATTGGTCCTTGGCTTTGGGAGGATTGGTGCTCTAGGTAGCGAAATAGGATTGCGCCCAAGTTGAGTGACAAGTCGCAGTTGTTGTAAGCAGCTTTTGCAAGGACTAAGATGTCCTCCTCGTTGAGTCTCGTGAACTCATTTTGTGCCTGCAAGGTGTTAGCAAAAACATAGAACAAATAGTGAATTGCAGGATGTTAAATATTCTTCCCCTTGCTCACTCTAGAAGTGAAGCTCATTCCATTATAATATTGTTCCAGGGAAGGGTCTAAGCCAGTAAAGGATGCACGCAAGTCATTGTCATTATTGTTTGGAAAATTAAAGCATGCGCAACATTCATCTAGTGATAAAGTGTAATTGTTGTTCATAAGTCAGAAAGAAATCGTGTCCTCTCCATGCCATAGTTTAACAGTGCTTTGAAAAACTTAGAAATTCAAGAGTTAACCGGCGATAAGTAGGCACATCATTGAGTACAAAGTTTTGAAGGCCAACCCTATTGCAAAGTAAATTGAAGTCATTATAAATACCGAGTTGGTTCAATATAGTGGGGCAAGCCCACTTGGTGCCCTTCACTTCTCGGTTCTTGATCTTATCGTAGCGATCACGTTGGAGCTCATTCCTGAACTATATCCCCATGCATTCTTGAGCGACAACCCAAGAAGCACTAGCGACGGCACGAGCATGAGTTTGGATCCTTGTGTTCATCCTCTAAAATAATAAAGAAAGACAAAAATAAAACTTTTTGATCCAACAATAATAAGTATAACATATTCCTCATCGTAGCACAGTAAAGAATCCCGTCAAAATAATAATCTAGGCAAGAGAATCATGGCAATTAGTTCATAGTAGGTCTCACCTAGATTGATAATGACAATAGATCAAAGATGAATTTGCAAAAAGTAATTGGAGGATCGGAGAAGAAACATACCATAGATCACTTGTGTGTAAGAAAATCGAACGAAATTGAGTAGAGATGAAGATCCCTTGAGGTTTTGAGAGAGTTTGGAGGTAGAAGAGAGAAAAAGGATTGAATTTTTGGGGTTGGAGGTACCTTCCGTGGCGTTTTTGTGGTCGGATGCAACTATACGGGCAAACTATATGGCTGGAACAATGTGTTCCCGTCGTATAGTTGGCCTGCTGTCAAAATTTTAGGGTTTCCACCTGGTGGCACAGCTATATGGCCAGAACTATACGGCCAGAACAATTTGTTCCTGCCGTATAGTTGGTCGTCAAACCCTCTGTACCTGGAAAAGAAATTGTACGAAAGCAACGATATCTATACGACTAGAACTATACAGCCAGAATTTTTATTCCCGCCGTATAGTTGGTCGTTAAACCTTCAGTATCTATGAAAGAAAAATTGTCGATAGCAAAAATATCTATACGGCCAGAACTATACGGCTGAAATTTTTATTCTTACCATATAGTTGGTCGTTAAACCTTCTGTATTCATCAAAAAATTTCTATTTCTTTGCGAATTATTTCTTATCCTAAAACTTAGTGAAATACCTTGTTTTTGACAGAAAAATGACAGTAAATATTGTTGACCAACATCAGCATGTATTAAGCAGGATTTTTAGTACTACTGAACTTCTTATCCTCAATTGGAGCTTTCTAGCACTCTTTATTGAACATAAACTCAAACTAAAACTTAAAAACTTAACTCAAACCTTTATTTCACATGGGTTGCCTTCCATGAAGCGCTCTTTTATGGTTAATAGCTGGACCTAAATGTTGCTCACTTAGGCCAGATGAGTGGAACACCCACTCCAAAATAGTTGGCCTTCAAAGTGATGGCCTCCTTTTCATCATGCTTGGCTTTCTTCTTCCTAGGGAAATGAATAACAAAAGGATCCCGCGAAGGCAATTGAAGCTTCACGTTCCCTTCATGTAGATTAATCAAAGCCTTAATAGTTCTTAAGAAAGGATGGCCTAATATAATAGGAGCAGAAGCATCTTTAGGCATGTCAACAATAACAAAATCAATAAGAGCAGGACATCCTTCAATGTATACTAAAGTATTCTCCTTAATTCCTACAGCTTGTTTGTAGGTAGAATCTGCTAGATGCAATTTTAACTCGATGATTTCAAAAGATCCAAGATTTAACTTATTAAAAAGACTTTTTGGAATTGTTGAGACGCTTGCACCTAGATCACAAAGTGCAACTATATCATTGGTCCCAATTTTAATCTTAATAGTAGGCTCAAATATATCATCAAGCTTCATAGGTAATTTTTCAGCAATTTTCTTATATTCTTCCTCAAGCTCACGTACCTTTATTACTACCTGATTAACGAAGTGTTGGTACATAGCTTCCTCATTTCCTTCACTTACCGGAATCTTGATATTCATCCTTTTTACAAGATCTTCAACGGTATAATTTGGTGAAGGAGCATTACTATAATCAAGATCTTCAGGCTACTCCCTTTGGATTCTTATCATCTTGAGGTCTTCAACAGGATTGGGCTCAGCTTTACCTACAAATTTAGCTAGAATGAGAGTTTGACTCTCGGTCATCTTACCTAGTTGTGCCTCAACAATCCTCGTTCTTTCTTGGAGGGCCTGCAAATCATTCCTAAAACTTACAGCTTGGTTAGATAATTTACCATGCATAGCATCATGGTTCTCTGTTATTTTAACAATAATATTGTTTTGCTCATTTTGTGAGTTATAAAAGACTTAAGTGTTTCTTGGAGACTACCATTACTAGTCCCCATATTATTATTAGATTTACCTACAGGACTAGAATAATGTTCCTAAAATTAGGATTACAATTCTTCTTCCAAGCAGGGTTATAATCATTACGAGCTATGAAGTCTATTTCTTCAATATTTGATTCAGGGATAGCACTTACCTAGTTTTCATTACCTTTTCTGGCTAATATGAGATCATCCATCTTAGCATTTAGTTCTTCATTTTCTTGTGGTGAGATGGAGTTCACCTTCTTTGTAATCGATCTATCCACATGCCATTGGGCATGGTTGTCTTGCATATAGTCTAGCAGCTGCTTTGCTTCGGTAATATGTTTACCCATAAATGTTCCTCCAGCTTTAGTATCAAGCATAGACTTAGACACAGGGTTAAGAGCATTATAAAATAAATGGAGAATTAACTAGTCTTCCATCCCATGATTGGGACAGTTTCTCATGCATTCTTTCATCCTCTCCCATGCAAGCGCTAGTGGCTCACGCTCTTCCTGTCTAAAACCAGTAATATTAGATCTTAGTTGCATAGTCTTTGCAGGTGGGAAAAATTTAGTCATAAATAAAGAAGTACATTCCACCCATGATGTAATAGTATTTCTAGGCAAAAATATCAACCATTCTTTTGCTCTTCCTCTAAAAGAGAAAGGAATTAAGCACAATTTGACCGCATCGGGGTCAACATATTTTATGCGCATCATATCACATATTTCAGTGAAAGTATTCAAGTGCATACCTATGCCCTCAACAACAGAGCCTCCAAATTGATTATGTTGAACCAAACTTAAATAGTGGGGCTTAATTTCATAATCCTCAGCAACAATTGCTGGCTGGCTAATAGGAGTACGCAAATAATCATTGTTGTGAGTTGCAAACTTCCCAAGCTTCTTTTCAGCCATATTTCCTATGTTTTTGTGTTTTCTTAAACAAAGACTTATGATAGTAAAAACAAGAAGTTAAAGACTAACTATTCTTTTTGTTTTTTCAAATAAAGACTAAAAGAAAACTAAAAATTAAAAACAATAATTAAAACTAGCAAGGTTCCTACTAACCTCACCAGGGTAGCTATTGCTTCCCAGGCAACAGCGCCAGAAAAAGGGTTGATACCTTCGATCCGGATTACGGATGTAGTATAGCTCTTTTTCCCTAGTAGACCTAGGTTTATCTAATCCTCAGGAAGCAGAAAGCATAGTGAAGTTACTTTAACGGACCTTTGGGAGTTTTAGAATTCCTTTAGTGTTTTTACCAGACCAAGAGTTTGCTATCTTTTGTTGTTGTCGATGATGGAGAGAGAGGGCCTAGGGCTTTCGGTTTCACCTGTAGCTATGCAAAACATCTAATGGGAATAAAAGATAATAATAAAGTATGCATGTAATTGTTAGAGCAAGATAAATTATATGTGGGCAGTGCATCCATAATTGTTATTGCCTCCGCAACCGCTTATAGCAATAACCTACTAGTCTCATCCATAGAAGAAAGAGAACTATTGATATGCATAGTGACGTCACCATTAATCCCAAGTAAATCCCTCACATACAGCCGTACTACCCCTTTTGTCACTGGGGTTCCCAACCTGCAGATTAGTCATTACTCATACTCCTTATACCTAGCTCAATTCTCGGAGTCTTGGGTACCTTACAAGTCCTTGGATGGAGGCAAGATAGGATATAATAATCATCATGTCATACAAACTAATACATGATCCCATCTATGATGAATAACATGCACAAAAGCTACATGGCTAGGCTGAAGCCCTTAGCCCAAGGAGGATTACTCACACATAGAGATGAAATCAACAATCATAAACATTGTAACGGGAATCATGAGATTGATAGAAAATAGTCTTACAATGTCACAAATCAAAGATGAGATCTACTATTACAAGTGGTGGAATATGGCTATGGTGGTGGAGAATGGTTTGGAGATTAGATCTAAGTCTATTCCTCTAGCAGCTCTTCGGTGTTGTGGATGCAGGGTCCATGTGGCGAGGGGGGCGAGGGAAAGCTCTTTTCTCGTTGCCCAAGGCCTCTTTATATAGGGGTCCCTTCATGAAACTTGTTCTGTTTGACCTAGCGGTGGCGGCGGCAACTATACAACCGCAACTATATGGCCAGAATTTTATTCCTGCCGTATAGTTGGTCATTAAAGTGTCTGTATCCACTTCACGATTCCTGGTTTCTCTGGGTTGTTGGAAATCTCGTATCTTTGACTTTAATGTAGTGATTCCCATCATCAAACGTCATTATCTGCGCATGGAAAAATAGAAAGAAAGGATTGCATACCCCTTTGATCATTAGGCATTAGTGGCAGGGTTTAGAGAGACATTTCATCAAAAATATAAATAATATCCAGTTTAAATGTGGACGTAGATGGCTATATTTCAGAGCCATCATATAACACCCTTGATCATCTTCACTGAGGCAGCTGCATCTGCATGGCTTGTTGTTATAGCTTCAACCCATTTAGTAACATAATTGACAACAACAAGAATATGAGTGTAACCATTTGATTCTATAAAAGGTCTCATGTAACCCATGCCCCATACATCAAAGGGTTCGATTATAGGACTATAATTCATTGCCATCTCTTGTATCCTACCTATATTACCCCTTCTTTGGCAAGCATCACAGTGTTCTGCATACATGTGTGCGTCCTTGAGCAAGGTGGGCCAATAGAATCCAGATTGAAGTACCTTTGCTGCAGTTCGCTTGCATGCATGATGTCCTCCATACGGGCTGTCATGATAAGCTTGCTAAATTGCATTCATTTCATGGTTAGGAACACACTTCCGAATCATTCCATTAGGTCCATGACGATAATGATACAGATCATCCCAAAAATAATATTTAAGATCATTAAAGAATTTCATTCTTTGATTTCTAGTCATACCAGAAGGTACACATTTTACTGCGAGATAGTTAGCATAATCCGCAAACCAAGGATCAGAAATTTCAAAGTTTGCTAAATATTCTTCTAGAAATGACTCATTTATAGGTACGGGGTTAGTAATTATTACCTCCATCCCAGAGAGATGATCTGCAACCGGATTATCCTTACCCCTCCTATCTACTATTTGCAAATCATAATCTTGCAGTAATAAAACCTGCCTAATCAATCTAGGCTTTGCATCCTTTTTCACAAGGAGGTGACACAAAGCTTGGTGATCCGTACGAACTATTACCTTAGAATTAATGATGTAAGATCTAAATTTGTCACAAGCAAAAATTATAGCTAGGAACTATTTTTTGTAGTAGCATAATTTTTCTGAATCTTATTAAGAGTTCTACTAGCATAATAAATAACATTTAAATTATTTCCATCTCGCTATCCTAACACAGCCCCTAAAGCATAATCACTAGCATCACACATGATTTCGAAAGGTTCGTCCCATTTTGGAGATTGCATGATGGGTGCTGAAACTAATTTGTTTTTAAGGTTCTCAAAAGCTGCAATGTAGTCATGATCTAAGTAGAATGGAGTTTCTCTCTCAAGAAGGTTGGTGAGAGGCATAACTATTTTAGAAAAATCTTTTATAAAACACTTATAAAAACTTGCATGTCCCAGAAACATTTTTGAGGTTTTATGTCCTGAGGTATTGGAAGATTTTCTATAGCATTTATATTAGTTTTATCTATTTCTATACCCTTCTCCAAAACCTTATGCCCCAAAACTTTACCTTCTCTTTCCATGAAACAACATAGTTCCCAATTCAAAACCAAATTTGATTGGTTGCATCTCTACAAAAGTTTGGTTAAATTGTAGAGGCAATTATCAAATGTTGTTCCACAAACAATAAAATCATTTGCTAGAACTTCCATAGTATTATCAACAATATCATCAAAGATTTTTAAAACACATTCTTGAAAAGTCGCAGCTGCATTACATAAGCCAAACAGAATTAATATATAAGCATATGTGCCATAAGGGCAAGTGAAATTTGTTTTCTCTTGATCTTCCGGTTGTATAGCAATTTGAGAATATCCAGAATAACCATCAAGAAAACATAAATAAGAATTATTACTAAGTCTTTCTGAAATTTTATCCACAAATGGTATAGGTTTATGATTTTTCTGTACCTCACGGTTTAGTTTCCTAAAATCAATGCACATGCGATATCCAACAATAGGTTTTACAGGAACTAGCTCACCATCCTCATTCATAGCAGCATCAAGACCCCCTTGTCTTGGTATGCAATGAGCTAGGTTAACCAACTTACTGTCCGAAATAGGATAGATTATGTCGCATCTAATAAGCATATAACCTCTTTTCTTACAACTTCCTTCATTTTCGGATTAAGCCTTCTTTGTGTATCAATTACAGGTTCAACATCATCAAGCATGGTAATCTTATGTGTTATTCCTTTAATATCACTTAGAGTATATCCAAAGGCTTCACGATGCTTAATCAAGATCAAAATGAGTTTATTTGTTTCATTTTCTGGTAGATTTTTACTAATAATAACAAGACATTTATTTTCATTATGTAAAAACTCATACCTCATATCGTTTGGAAGTTGTTTCAATTCAATTGGTGAAGGTTCTTCATCTCCTTTTCTTACCAGTTCTTCATAGTCATGTGGATTTTGTGCTTCCAGAACTGAATCAAGGTAATCATCCATGTCTTCTCTCTCCTCATCATTTGGTGCTTCCTCCCAATTAATTAGGCTCCTCTCTAATTCATCTTGTGGAGTACTGAAATGAATTGCGGCCATCTCGGCAATCGTTTTCTCTTCCTTGATATCTTCCACTTCATATTTCCTCTTCTTTAGTTTGGTGAAGTGGAATGTCATTTCCTCTTCTCCAAACATCATTGAAATAGTCTCATTATTATCAAATCGAGCTTTGGTTATGGAAACAAAAGGCCTGCCTAAAAGAATAGGACAAAAAGAATCTCGAGGCATATCCACAATATGAAAATCAAGGGGGTACATGAGTGATCCAATAAAGACATAGATATTTCTGATAACACCTTCTGGTTTTATATTAGTTCTATTAGACAATTTAATAGTAGTGCCTACCGGTTCCACATCTGGATTATTTAAATTATAGCGAAGTTCCTCATAAAGTGACGAAGGCATAATGTTTATAGTGGAAATCGGCTCACAAATTCCATATAAGAAAGTTTCTCCACAATATATAGGAGACATAGGTTTAGAAGTTTAGTAACCTCGTACCTTACCTTTGATGAATTCTGAGGTTTCAAAGGCTAGCATAACCACTTCATTATCCATTGTTCGTGCTTCCATAAGATCCTTTAGTATAACATTATTTATATTGGTAGCTTCGCGGTTCTTTTCTGGTTTCTTTAATCTTCTCTTTATTTGTTCTTCCTCTTTTTGCTTTTTCTTGATATTCTCTTGAATAGGTGCAGAGGAGAACCCTTCCATTAGCGCACTTTCTCTTGCACGCTTATTTTATTCAAGGGGTTTATTGGGTTCCCATTCTATAGGTACCTGTAAATGCCCTACATAATTCTCAATAATTTTCTTTACTGAGTAAGAATCAATACCAAGGGTTTTAATCATTGCACAAGTCCTTTCATCTGCAAGGAAATCGTTAACACAATCATATTCAGAAGAACTATTCGTAATGTTCTCCTCATTTTTAAGATTTTTCGTTGTCTTCCTATTTTTCATTATTAATTTCTAGGCTTCATCATAGGTATAAGATAGAAAACTACCATTAGAAGCGGTGTCTAGATTCGTTCTATTTTTATTATTAAGCCCTCCATAGAAATTGTGAGTGATTAACCAATCAGGCAAACGATGATGGGGGAAATT
Source organism: Avena eriantha (assembly GCA_910589775.1). Classification (NCBI taxonomy): domain Eukaryota; kingdom Viridiplantae; phylum Streptophyta; class Magnoliopsida; order Poales; family Poaceae; genus Avena; species Avena eriantha. Next base: position 192,437,515 of record OU342744.1, read on the forward strand.
ATCTAGATAGCTTTTGTACCTTAGATACCCTTCATACAAACTCTCATCAGGACTATTTTTGAAACTGGTAATAATACCTCTCATACTATGAACTTTGCTTTCTGAGTAATATTTTGATAGGAAATTGGTTGTCAATTTCGTCCAAGTCCTTGGCGCTTCTGCACAAAAAGATCTATACCAGTCGCAAACATTATTAGAGAGAGTTTGTCTAAACAACTGGGTTTTAACCATATCAAGATTACAGTTGTCGAATATAAAGGAACCAAGAACATCTTCAAAAAATAGTAAGTGTCCATATGAACTCTATTCATCGGTTCCTGCAAATTCCTTAAGAGTGTAGTAGTTCAAATAATAAAGGGTGGATCTCAATTCCATCCGGATTTATGCTTTTACTGGCAGTTATAAAAGCGTCCATGGGCGAACCCATTTTCCTTACTGCCTCAAGCTGGATTAAATGTTGAGTGTTGTTCATTGTTGCGGTCTTGCAACTTAAATTATAAATTAGTACAACGAAAGTAAATAACTAAAAGTAAAGTGACTTATAGCGCTAAGTTCCCCGGCAACAGCGTCAGAAAATAGCTTGATGACTGCAGGTGCACAGATTGTTTATAGCTAGTTTCGAAATAAAGATATCGATCCCACAGGGAGCAGTAGGCAAAAGACTAAAAATGCTTTTAACTAAAACTAAACGAAGTACTTAAGGAATAATTTTGAGATGCAAGAAAAGTAGAATTATTTTTGGATTTTTGATTGAATGAAGCAATTAAAGTAAAGTAAAACTTAATGCAGAAAGTAAGAACCACGTGTGTAAAAGAGCTTGGAACTACAATAGGTAAAAAGGCGTTCTCCGGGAGGGGTGGATACACCGCTAGAAATTTAAACTAATCAATCAAGATTATAATAACAAATATTCTCATGATATGTATGTATGTGGGAGGAGCTCCATATATGGGCAAATAGGCAGCAACCATTTCTCACATAATCCTTCATAACCACAGCTGACAGATAAACAACATGAATCGTGTTATCCCGCTATTAAGGGATTTCTCTCGTGGCATGGACATGGCTTTATGAGTTCTCCTTGTTTCCCCAATTTAGTATGTAAAGAATGACAACAGCTTTATAGTCACAGTAAGTGCTATCATCCCTCCATCTACCAACAAGTAATCCCCTTAATCGTGTCCCCATAAGAGGCAAATATTAAGGAGGTGCACAACTCCCAACATCAAGATGAAGACAATTAACGCATACACATAATGATGTATACCATAATAATCTCTATCTTATCTCAATCATATGCTAGGGGTTCTCCATCTCCCCAAGAACTAATGATCTACTTAGACATGGAGGCAATCAACATCATGGCAATGGTAATGGAGACAATTGTAAATGAATAGTTCTTGTATAAATCCAAAACGAGTATGGAAATTACAACAAGATCTAGATGGGGTGAAGATGGGATGGATGGAGGTGATGGTGGTGCAGTGGTTGATGAAGATGAAGATCGATGCCTTCGCCTCCCAGATCTGCGTAGGGCGAAGATGGATCCCTTGGGCAAGTTCCCCCCACATTCCTTCTGGAGGTGAGGTTTTCAGCGATTTCTCGGTGTTCTGTATGGCGTCTCCCCAATCCAGTTGCACGGGGTAAAACTATTTGAGGAGGCGGTGGCGGCACCAACTATACGGCTGGAACTATACGACCAAAAAATTAATTCCCGCCGTATAGTTGGTCGTTAAACCTTCTGGATGCCTCGATCACTTCGGGTTTTCGTCTGGTGTTATTGATATTTCCCAAATAAGCAATTTACATTGTTTTTTACTCCTTTTCTCCCCAATACAACTGATCCAAGAATTGTGTCTAGTGTATCCATCATTTGTCCTGATCCTGGTGAAAATAGACATAAAATGTGCACGCGAACACCGTAAAATACCAAGACCCTACCACTATAATGCAAAACAATAATATAAAACATGATGCAAATATGCACTCATCAGCGGCCGCTAGTTGTTGTGCATACTTTGAAGGACTACGGTGTCACATGTGACAAAGTGTCTCTGCTTTGTGATAATAAAAGTGCAATCAAAATCGCCTACAACCCAGTGCAACACACGAGAACGAAGCATATTGATATTCGTCGTCACTTTATCCAGGAGCATGTGAATAATGGAGATATTGACCTCTCTTATGTTTGCACTGAGAAGAATATTGCGGATTTATTCACCAAACCCCTTGATGAGAATATATTTTGGGAGTTAAGGAATGAGCTAAATATCATTGATTCAAGCAATGTGGCTTGAGACCATGCACCCTCACTCATGCATTCATATGTTATCCTATCTAGATGTAGGCATGGATATAGGGGGAGTGCGGTCCTAATTGATTGGGCTATCCCTCCCCCATTATGCCCAAAGTAAGAAACTCATCCAATTAATATCATTTTGTGATATGTGAGCTTCAGTGACGAGTTCTGGTAATAGACCCAAGATATATGTTCACGGTGCCAAGCAAAGTATACTCAAACATGGTGGGTCCAACGTCTGTGATAACCCGCGTCTGCCATGTAATTACGGAACCACATCGTCTCGGAGCGGACCCCGCCGCCCGGCGGGTGCGAAGGTGTGTCGCGGCCAAAATGCCTCTCACAGAGCGAGGTCCTGCATGCGTGTGCTAACGGCGGGCCTAGTTCGCACGCGCATCCCACCATCCTAGGACGCAGGGTAGGACGGCACACGCGGCAACCGACCGCGGTCTGGAATCTTTCTCCCTAGACCGTAGTGGGGCCTGCCTCCCAGGATAGAAGGGCTCCGTTGCGACGTCGCCGCGTATCCTTTTCGGCATCCATCCCACGGCCAAAAAGAATGGGAATGAAGTGGATAGCAGTTTGAGACGAAACAATCTAGTGTTATTATTTCCTCTCGATGGACATAACTCACATCCTAAAAAATACACGGCCTGTGCGCCAATGCACTTTGCTTTTCTTTTCTTTTTTCGGATGAAGGTCCAAGTAGTTCACCGTTAATAGGGAAATTTTTCTACATGACACTGCTATTCGTTGACATTTTTCAAAAGACATTGTCTGATTATATCTTTGCTAAGTACCACCATAATTTGTGACACATTTGCAAGAACACACTACATGGCTAAAAATGGAAAGTTTGGCATCGGTGTTTTCTAGCAAAGGGAAATGATTCACCCCTATTGTCTTGCAATCGTTTGGCTCTCCTCACACGATGCGTGTCTCTAACACAGCCAAAAAAGGAGGAGGCCCAATCATGTGTCTCCCATCCCCATCTTCTCTACCTTATCTTCATATTCCCCCTAATCCCTCATTCTATACGAGAGCACATGTCTTCTTTTCATGCGCGCCTCCACATGGTCCTCACTGCCTCTCTTGTCGTGCGCCCGCATCTATTTGGCTCCCCTTGCATCATCGGCCAGTGCCCCGTGTCTCAACTACACTATCATTGGTCTCTTGTGATGTGGCATCTCCTCTATAGCTTTCCAGCCCCACCTCCACTGGATTCCGCATCCCCGACCATCTTCGGCTTCCCCAGCACTACCACTGCCCCGTTCCCCTACCCCCACGACGCTGCATCTCCTCTCCATCGGCCTTGCCTCCACGGGATCCCGCAGACCAGCGTCAAGGATGCCAGGGGCACGCCTCTGACTGGGTCTCACCGTTGCTCTAAGCGATGACGGTTGCTACAAGCGATGATTATTGTTGCTACAAATGTTTTAGTTTTTGCTCCATATGTTTTATAAATTTGCATCATTAGATAATTTTTGTTGCAGTTGCTCTATGTTTTTTCATCCTAAGACATATTGGAGGATTAGAGATTTTTTGGTATGATGCTACAATAACATATTTTTTTCCTACAATTGTTTCATGATTTTGCTACAATAGTGTTAAGGAATTTTGTTATGACGTCTCAGACAAGAATCTCCGACGATGTCTCCGGCGGAGTCGGTTTTGCTATAATAGCACATTTTTTGTTTTGAGGTCTTCAGTGAAGTCCGTTTGTTACAATGGCATATTCTTTTTTGCTACGAGATTTTTGATGAGATCCGTCTTTTTCTTTTCTGTTTCTTGAGCGAACATTTTTTTGCTACATAATAGAAAAACCGTTTTTACATGGTAGCAAAAGTGGGATTCTGAGGCAAAGGTGGACACGCGAGGGTCTTTGTTTTTTTTTGAACAATCCAAGGGTGCAACACACCCAAAAATGTTGCTCCACGAAGAACATGTGGTAGGAACAATTACAGGGAGGCCCAAAACAACACTCGCTCAAAGGACTATAGGCCAAGATGTATCTACTAGATACAAGCAACGGGTGGATATACATCTATGGAGAACTTACCCTCGAAGACAACAAAGTTTTGTTGACGAGTAGAACTTGTGGATGATGTAGTCATACGCTTGCCGATCTCAAGATCGTGTGGAAGTCCTAGTGTCGCAAACCAGCAACGCATCCACACTCGCACACACGTTCAGGCCACTGAACAACCTCTGCCTCCTCGCTCCAGCGATGCAGCGGAAGAAGCAACTCGTTCTAGACGAAATGTCACCAGGAACATGTATCTCGCTAATCCGAGACCATGGGGAATAATTCTAGAGGGGGAGAGAGATCCTTCATGAGGAGGTGTGAGGAAGAAGGGTGAGAGGGGTGGCCTTTTATAGGAGGAGGGGGTGTGCCCCTCCTCATGGCCGGCGCCCGATGGAGGGTGACCCCTCACCTCCCCCATTCATGTGGTGGTAACTCCCTCCACATTAAAAATGCCCCTTCACATTCTCTTTTAAAGTCTCCACTTTAAATGTATTACATTTTTCCAAATTTAATGCTCTCTCATTTAATAAAATTCTTTTATTAAATTTATTCAGAATTTTGTTAATTACTTTAATTAACAAACATTCACATAAAACCCCATGCAACATTTCAATATTACATGCAGAACCAATTTCAGCAATTTCACCCGAAACAGTTCCGGTGTCTATTGAAATAATTCCAGCGCTTTGTAATTCATACGTCCGAAACATATTTGCTTCATATGGTGTTGGTGTCCCTTAAGTGTGTCACCCTACGGTTTGTGAATAATGCAGACATGATCGAGACCCTGATACGTTGCTAACGTATCCATAATTTTTGATGTTCCATGCTTGGTTTTTATCTACTTTCCTGTGTTTTGTTCCAACTTTGGAGTACTTTCTATACACTTTCTTGGACTAACCTATTAACATGAGCCATAGTACCAGCTGCATGTTTTCTACTGTTTTTGGTTCCAGGAAAGTCAGAAAATGAATATTCTCAGAGTTGGACAGGACAAAAGCCAAAGTTAGTTTTTCACCAAAGGACACAAGGATCCAGAATATGAGACGGAGAGGGGCCAGGGGCGCCACACAACCTGGCCGTGTGGCCCAGCCTAGCCCGCACCAGGCGGTGGTCTGGCCGCCTCCAACACCCCCTCAGCCCCCCTTTCGCCTATAAGATGCCTCCGATACAGAAATCCTAAGTACCCGATCAAAATTCCACGAAAGATTTTGTAGCCACCGTCATCTCCATCCCTAGATCGGGAGGGATCTGAAGCTCTTCCCGGCACCCTACCGGTGAGAGGAATTCACCCTGGAGGCCTTCTTCATCATGCAAGCCTTCGGTGTGATGCGTGAGTAGTTCATCTCTGGACTACGGGTCCATGTAGTAGCTAGATGGCTGGTTCTCCTCCTTTGTGCTATCATATTTAGATCTTGTGAGCTCTGTTCATGATCAAGATCATCTATTTGTAATTCCTACATGTTGTGTTTGCGGGGATCCGATGGATATTGAGATGCTATTTCAGATTGATTATTGATTCTATCATGTCTTTGTTATTTGTGATCTTGCATGCTTTCCGTTGTTAGTAGATATCTTGGCCAAGTAGATGCTAGCAACTCAAAGAGTTAGTATTTATGCTTGATAGTGGGTTCATGCCTCTAGTAATCTGGGGAAGTGACAAAAATCTCTAAGGTACTAGATGTACTGTTGCTTGATACATTGTAAATGTATCTATAATTTTTGATGTTCCATGCTTGGTTTTATCTACTTTCTTGTGTTTTGTCCACACTTTGGAGTACTTTTCATATGATTTCTTGGACTAACCTATTAACAAGAGCCACAGTGTCAGCTGCCTGTTTTCTGCTGTTTTTGGTTCTAGGAAAGTCAGAAAATGAATATTCTCGGAATTGGACGGGACAAAAGCCAAAGTCGCTATTTTACCGGAAGACATCTGGAGCCAGAATACGAGACGGAGAAGGGCTAGGGGCAGGCCACACCACCTGGCCATGCGGCCAGGCTTGGCCCGCGCCAGGGGGTGGTCTGGCCGACCCCAGCACCCCCTCGGCCTCTCCTTCCGCCTATATATTGCCTCCATTACCAAAACCCCAAGTACCCAATCAAAAATCCATAAAAGAGTCTGTAGCCGCCGTCATCTCCATCAATAGATCGGGAGGGATCTGAAGCTCTTGACGGCACCCTGTCGGAAAGGGGAATTCACCCTGGAGGCCTTCTTCATCATCATGCAAGCCTCTGGTGTGATTTGTGAGTAGTTCATCTCTGGATTACGGGTCCATGTAGTAGCTAGATGGCTGGTTCTCCTCCTTTGTGCTTTCATGTATAGATCTTGTGAGCTCTGTTCATGATCAAGATCATCTATTTGTAATTCTGCATGTTGTGTTTGCGGGGATCCGGTGGATATTGAGATGCTATTTCAGATTGATTATTGATTCTATCATGTCTTTGTTATTTGTGATCTTTCATGCTTTCTGTTGTTAGTAGCTATCTTGGCCAAGTAGATGCTAGCAACTCCAAGAGTTAGTATTTATGCTCGATAGTGGGTTCATGCCTCTGGTAATCTGGGGAAGTGACAGAAATCTCTAAGGTACTAGATGTGTTATTGCTACTAGGGAGAAAACAACAATCATTTGTTCATAGAACAATCATATTGTTTAATTTACACGCAATTCGTAAAGCAATAATCTGTTGCTTGCAACTTAATACTGTAGGGGGTTCGGATGATAACCTGAAGGTGGATTATTAGTCATAGATGCAGTTGGATGGCGGTCTATGTATAATGTTGTAATGCCCAATCAAGTCTCAAAGGAGTCAAGATGATTAGTATATATGCTTGTATGCTTTCTCGACGTTTGTCAATTTCCCTGCTGTAATTTGTTCACCCAACATGTTATCTATCTTAAGGAGAGCCACCTCTAGTGAACTATGGACCCCGGATCTTTCTTTTACATTCAATGTACAAACTGTTTACTGCTTTGTGTTTACTTTCTACAAACTATTACTTCCTTCCATTCGATACGTTTAATCCTTTGTTTTCAGCAAAACCGGTGAGATTGACAACCTCATCGCAAGTTGGGGGCAAAGTTCTGTGGTTGTGTTGTGCAGGTCTCCACGTTGCTGCTGGCACCGGTAGTGCGCCCTGCCAATGTTTAGCTAGCTACAGCTTTGGGGTGTTTCCTTGGTCCTACTGGATTGATAACCTTGGTTTCTTACTGAGGGAAAACTTGCTGCTATGCTCATCATACCTTCCTCTTGGGGTTCCCTAACGAGCTTGTTAATACACAAGTCATCAAGACTTTTTCGGGCACCTCTGTCGGGGATCAAAAGAAGAAGAGACTCCCACATCAATAACGAGCACATCAAGACATTTTCTGGCGCCGTTGTCGGGGAGTCAAGGACATCTTCACAAGGGGAGTCTCTCATAACCAATCTCTTTACTTTGTTATTTTTGTTTTGCTTAGTTTCTTTTTGTTTTGTTTGCTTGTTTCTTTATCAAAAACACAAAAAATTAGTTTTTACAAGTTTGCTTTCTTTATCAAAAACACAAGAAAATGACTACTCTTGAAAACACTAAGTTGTGTGACTTCACTAGCACCAACGATAATGATTTTATGAGCACACCTATTGCTCCACCTGTTCCTGAAGCTACTTTCTTTGAGATTAAACCTGCTTTACTCAATCTTGTTATGAGAGAACAATTTTCTGGTATTGGTAATGAAGATGCTGCTGCCCATCTAAATAACTTTGTTGAACTTTGTGAGATGCAAAAGCATAGGGATATAAATGGTGATATTATTATGCTGAAATTGTTTCCTTTCTCTTTGAGAGGAAAACCTAAAGAATGGTTGAATTCCTTAACTAGGAATAGTATTGATTCTTGTACTAAATGCAAAGATGCTTTCATTGGAAAACACTATCCTCCTGCTAAGATTATATCTATGAGAAGTGAAATAATGAAGTTTAAACAATCTGATAATGAATATGTTGCTCAGGCTTGGGAGAGAATGAAATCTTTGGTAAAGAATTGTCCCACTCATGGATTGAATGCTTGGATGATCATCCAAACTTTTTATGCAGGATTGAACTATTCTTCAAGGAATCTATTGGATTCTGTTGCTGGAGGTACCTTTATGACCATTACTTTGGGTGCTGCAACAAACTTCTAGATAATATGATGGTTAACTATTCTAAATGGCATACTGAGAGAGCTCCACAAGGTAAGAAGGTAAATTCTATTTAGGAAAAACCTCCTCCTTGAGTGATAAGATTGATGTTATTATGTCTATGCTTGTGAATGGGAAAGCCCATATTGATCCAAATAATGTTCCTTTATCCTCTTTGGTTGCTCAAGAAGAGCAAGTTGATGTGAACTTCATAAGAAATAACAATTTTAGCAACAATGCCTACAGGAATAATTTTGGTAACAACAATTATAAGCCATATCCTCCCAACAATGGTAATGCTTATGGAAATTCCTACAACAATAATAGGATTGCTCCCTCTGAACTTGAAGTTATGCTTAAAGACTTTATTAGTAAACAAACTGCCTTCAATAAAACTATTGAGGAAAAACTCTCTAATGCTGAAAGAAGATTGAGCTTCAGACAAAGATGATATATTTCTTTCAGCATTAGAGAGTTTCAATTGTAAACTAGGAATTTCCCTATTTAGACTCTCAAGTTGATGGCTAATGTTCTTCAAAATGATAGATTGTTCCTCCATAGTTTTAGTAAATAGTTTATTTTGCTCATATTGCATTTGCATGATGTTTTTAGTGGCTCTTTCAACTTCTAAAATTCTTCCTTCACTAGGGAATTCAGGTTTACCATTATAGCCATAAGTATTACTAGGAGGGTAGGGCCTATAATTGTTGTTACCAAAATTGTTCCTATAAGCATTATTACCATAAGCATTGTTGCCAAAGTTGTTATTTCTTATGAAGTTCACGTCAACTTGCTCTTCTTGAGCAACCAAAGAGGCTAGAGGAACATTATTTGGATCAATATGGGATTTCCCATTAACAAGCATAGACATAATAATATCAATTTTATCACTCACGCGGGAGGTTTCCTCAACAGAATTTACCTTCTTACCTTGTGGAGCTCTCTCAGTATGCCAGTCAGAATAATTAACCATCATATTGTCCAAAAGTTTTGTTGCAACACCCAAAGTGATTGTCATAAAGGTACCTCCAGCAGCAGAATCCAATAGGTTCCTTGAAGAATAGTTCAATCCTGCTTAAAAAGTTTGGATGATCATCCAAGCAGTCAGTCCATGAGTGGGACAATTCTTTACCAAAGATTTCATTCTTTCCCAAGCTTGAGCAACATGCTCATTATCAAGTTGTTTAAACTTCATTATTTCACTTCTCATGGATATAATCTTAGCAGGAGGATAGTATTTTCCAATAAAAGCATCTTTGCATTTAGTCCAAGAATCAATACTATTCCTAGTTAAGGAATTCAACCATTCTTTAGCTTTTCCTCTCAAAGAGAAAGGAAACAATTTCAGCTTAATAATATCACCATCTATATCCCTATGCTTTTGCATCTCACAAAGTTCAACAAAGTTATTTAGATGGGAAGCAGCATCTTCATTACCAATGTGGCACCCCGGTAAAACCACTACTAGAAAATCGCTTGGAGTTTGTGCTTTGTGCACCATCATGTCATCCTCATGCATATCATGTTCGCATGTTTTGACCGCAAACTATTTAGCTAAGAACATATTTTTGTTTTACTAAAACATCTCCACGGTTTCATTAAAACCGTCCCTCTTTTTGTTATTTGAAATTAAAACAAAATAATATTTTTGGTCTGTACGCGACCACAGGGTTTTCTTATTTTATTAAAATAATAAAGTGACAAAAATTCTGTCTAAAGTTTTGTCCAAAACTAGTCCTATCTAGACTAATTTGGACTATATAAATACTCCAAAGCCCTAGTCTAAACCTGCCTAACCCTAAACCACTCCCTACCTACCCAGCTGTCGCGGCACAACACACACACAACACGCACACACACGCACCCCACGCGCCACAGCCACACTTCCTCTGCCGCCAACCCCCACCCATCCCCACCTGCCTTTCCCGCCCACTCCCTGCCACCTCACCCCCTCCACTCACGGCATGCCACCTCACCCGCGCGGGCCCCACCTCTCCCGGTGGACAGCCAACCACGCGCACGCTCCCTCCTGGCCGCACTCCCGTGCCCCCGGCCCCACCACCTGCGCGTTGGGATCCCACCTGCCGCCTTCCGTCCACCCGGCCCACCCTGCTATCCCCGAGGCCACCTTCCTCCTTTTTCCCCGCCGCCAATCGCGCCTCCAACCGCGCGTCGCCGCCAGCTTCTCTTCCTGCCGCGCGAGCGCCCCGCTGCCGGGATTTTCCCTCTCCGGCCCCCGCCTCGCACCCCGCCGCGCGAGCTCCCCTGTCCGCCTGCTGCTTCTGTTGGCCGACGCCGCCCATACCTACGGCGGCCGCGCCCGTCGCTGCTAGCTATGACCACCCCTAGCCGGCCGTCCCTGCTCCGGACCTGCAACCTCCCTCGTCGCTCGTCCTCGACCCCTCGTCGCCCTTGGCCTCCGCCTGCCTCCGCGAGCCCGACACCAGAGCCCTGCAGCGCCTCCCTCTCCACCCCATCCTTCAGTCGCCGCCTCACACGGGACGCCGGCCTGCTAACCGCCCCAGGTCGACGCCGACCGCACGGGAGACCTGGCCCGCGTCACCGAGCCGCCTCTCGCCACCAGGCCCTGTCGCTGCTTCTTCCCCTCCACGTCTAGCTGCCTTCCCGCCTCTGGACGAGCTCATCTCCGTCCACAACGCCGGTCGTCACCACCCGCTGCCCGAGCACCGTCCGAGCGCCCCAGCTCCTCCATGACCTCACCCTGCCGGCACCTTCCCGGTCAATCTCTCGGGACCCGCCATCCCTTCCTTCCATCGCCGCTAGGAGCCATGTTCGAGCGCCCGCTCGAGGCTAGCAGCAAGGCAGCCCATACTGTTGTTGTTGGCTCAATGAGTTATTGCCGTTGTTTGTGTGCATGTCCATGTTAAGCAACATATGTGTCCTCCCCTTTGTGTGTTGATCTGGTGAGGTGTCGAAGTTCCAAAAATCCCCTCGGCAAGACCTTCATCGCCATCTAAGAGATAAGACCGACTCCGACCTCGACAAGACCTGCATCAACACCGTGTACTCGTGAGGTGACAAGATACGACAAGGCGTCCTTGGAGATGATGATGGTTCCGAGAACTACCGATGTCGAGACCGAGTTCTGCACAGACAAGACCGATCCTGGAATCTGAAGACCCTTGACAAGATCGTCTACTCGGAACACCAAGATCTACTTCGCGGGGACCGAGCACCGAGATCGCCTCCCCGGACACTAAGACCGTCGACATGGAACCGAAGCCGAGGATCTTCGACCCGGAGCATCAAGATCTCCTTCACGGAAAACCGCAAGATCTTCTACACGGACCCGAAGACCATCGGTACCCGATGCATTCAAGTTTGCCATCGACGGCAAGATCGACCGTTTGGAACCCAAGTCCCTCTTCCCAGAGGTGACAAGATCTACTCCTTTGTTCGAGAATGTTTCCGCCGAGACCGATCCCCGTCGAACCCCGAACCCTCGGAACCCAAGATCTTCAGAGCTTCATGTGTGTCCCTGATCCGAGCCCCTATTTGATAAATGCCATCTATATAAACTTGTTGCATATTAATTGTCCATTCTCGCATGCATATTGTGGGTGTTTGGGGCTATTTCGATGATTCACCTAAATTAAATATGGAGTCCATATGCGAGCGATCCTAGTCTTATTCCGGACTCCATTTAAATTTGTATAGCGAACCGATGCCCTGTTCGCCTTGTTAATTCAACATTTAATCTGCAGGGTAGATAAATAACTTGAACCTGTTAATTAATTGTCGGGACCCCGGTTCCGCTTAATATTGCCTAATTGCACCGCATCTGTGCCATGCCATGCATCATACCATGAACATGGCGATTCTTCTGTCGTATCATTAAATATTGCATCCGGTGTTTCTTCTAGTGTTTGCTTCTTCGCGGATTAGGCCGATGAGTTGATGCGAGTATCGACAAGTTCTCCGGATATGAACCTTCGGCAGTGTTTCCCAGGCGAGCATCTCTCCCCCCTTCTACCTATTTTGCATTTACAGTCTTTATTTCCTCTTGTTGATCTATTGCTATCCGTGTCACGATGCTTTAGTTTCCGTACACCAGTTATATCCCGTGCAGCCTCTACATTGCCTTGGACACCTCCTATTACCTGTGTTTGGTAGATAGCTGGCCTAGCGAGTCGTAGTTGCTTGCTCAGGTGTGATCTCGTGTTGTCAAGTACCACAGTTGTTGGAATGCTGGCAGATGTTTATGGTGGAGATGATCATGACTTTAAACACAACTATTAAATTGCTACATATAACTAATGTAGAGGCATCGGTGGGCAATAGATGTTATTTGGTTCTTCCACGCTCACTTGTGTCCCGTAGGACCCTGAGTACTTGATACCTGTTCCTTGACTATTCACACTATCCACATCCGGGAGGCCTTATGGACCCCCCTGAGCCAGAGTTTGATTCATTTCTATTTCTTGGGGCCACAAGTAGTTTGGGGCTTTACTACTATTCTGTACTTATGCCATGCTTTATTGCTTTATTTAAGATTGTGCGTGGAGCACCTGTACTGTTTTGGATCATGGAATGTTTTCGCGGTATTGACAAGCCCAGTCACACTTTCGGGTTCCTAGTCGTTTACAGCCATTGTCACAAACCCTGGGTCCGTTCCGGAGTCGGCCAACTTCGTTGCGGGTAGCTTAGTGGGGTGGCCCCCTGAAATATTTTATGAATCCTATGATTTCTTTGTCGTGAAAGCCTCGTTGGGTTTTGATTTGGTTTTTCTGAGGTTGATCGTGTGTGTGTTGCTATTTGTGCACCCCTGCAGGGTAAATCTTTCTGAAAGCCGTGTCCGCGGTTATGGACGACTTGGAGCACAGTATCTCGATCATAGACAAGCATAACTAAAGTAGTGCTACAAATTTGACTTAATATGTGACTAGTAATCAGATTCAAATACAACGGAATGGATATTAAAAATGCCAACAACTGGTGGAGTTGGGGTTCCTTGTGTCTTGTTATATCTGCCTAGTAAGTATTGCAACTCCAATAGAATGTGATTAAAGTGCCAACAACTGCTGGGTTTTGGGATTCCTCAGGACAATTATATCTGACTAGTAAATGTTCCAACTACAACGGAATGGTGATTAAAACTGCCCACTACTTATGCTTCAGGATGACTCATGCTATCAAAATCTGATTAGTAAGTGCTGCAACTATAACGAAATGAGTAAAACTGCCAACTATGTGAGTTCCTTGGTCCGACTTCCTCGTTTGGTCTCGAGGGGGAAATACCAGATGGGTATGTTTGGTGCTAGTATCAGGTAGGATCCGAATATAGCCGCCAGTTTTCTTGAGTCTCTATAGGTTGTTTAGTGCATGCTGCGCTGCCGCTTTAGTCCACCATACCTATGTAGGCGAGAGCCACCGAATTCTAGCCTCGCCGTGTACTAGCCTCAGTACTGACGCTCCTCTTTTTCCTTTGCCCTTTGTCGGCACCCCTTTTGTTTAGCAGGTTTTGAGATTGACGTCGTTAGCAGGGTTACCCTTCCAGCTTGGCCTGGGCAGGGTTATGGACGCCATAGGTTATTCTTCAGGGCTCTTAGCCCCATTTGCATCTTGTCCGTACTCGGATGCCGTAACATTTTCAAGGTGATTTGGATCTTCGTATTGTATATCTGCATTCTTGACTCGTTGAGTCACTGTTGTATATATATATATATCTGTTCTGTGGGTCCCATCGAGGACTGTTGTGTAATGGTATTACTTCGTTTTCCACCCGCACAAAAGTGCCTGGTGGGCGTCCTTGAATCATTTCTATGCGGGTTTGGCGGAAATGGCTAAAACTTGTATAAGGCCGATTCGAGGGTGTTACAGAGTGGTATCAGAGCTCAGCAGTTGCGATACCCCACAAGTCCAGCCTATAGGATAACCTAGCTAACGACCGAAGTAGAGTGTCAAAACTATTTTGCAAAATCGGTTGGATAGATCTGATTAGGTTTGCTTTTACTCCTTACCCCTATGTTATTCTCCTATTATCTCTGCGTGTTTTGAATCTGCTCTCTTATCTTTTCTTCGAGTCTAGGAATTCTCGTGGTTGGGTTTCCATCGTACCTTCAGGATTTCGCTTCCTTATTTGGTAACGGTGCTTCTACATCCGGTCTTCATGCTATCTGAGGAATCATTCAACTGTTGGACTTCTCTTTGTTCCTTCTTGTGCCTTCCGATGTTTTCCAACACGACGACCTCATCTATGCCAGGTCCAATGCAGAGTCTGCATCACTCCTTTATTCCGAACCTCGATTGTCGCGATCTTCAGTCTGAATCCGAGAATGGTTGCACGCTTTTTCTACTGATTGTGCGGAGTAATAGTTTGGGTGCGTGATGGATTGGCCCCCATGCCGACTATTCATCCTATTTGCTCGTGTACATTGAAGTGGATTGGACTGCATCTTTTCTCTCCGTCTATCGAAAGCTAGAGTTGGCTTTATTTGTTGATACCTCTGCCTTCGCCCTTTGTTCTCGGAGTGTTCTCCCGACGATCACGGACAACGACCTCTTGTTAGTGGTGTCGCGAGGATCGACACGAAGCGAGAAGATTCAGATCGCCGACCTTCTTTCCGGTACCATGAGGCGGATCTCGAGGGCGAGATCCATTGTTAGTGGTGTCGAATTGTGGCACCCCGGTAAAACCACTACTAGAAAATCGCTTCTAGTTTGTGCTTTGTGCACCATCATGTCATCCTCATGCATATCATGTTCGCATGTTTTGACCGCAAACTATTTAGCTAAGAACATATTTTTGTTTTACTAAAACATCTCCACGGTTTCATTAAAACCGTCCCTCTTTTTGTTATTTGAAATTAAAACAAAATAATATTTTTGGTATGTACGCGACCACAGGGTTTTCTTATTTTATTAAAATAATAAAGTGACAAAAATTCTGTCTAAAGTTTTGTCCACAACTAGTCCTATCTAGACTACTTTGGACTATATAATACTCCAAAGCCCTAGTCTAAACCTGCCTAACCCTAAACCACTCCCTACCTACCCAGCTGTCGCCGCACAACACACACACAACACGCACACACACGCACCCCACGCGCCACAGCCACACTTCCTCTGTCGCCAACCCCCACCCATCCCCACCTGCCTTTCCCGCCCACTCCCTGCCACCTCACTCCCTCCACTCACGGCCTGCCACCGCACCCGCGCGGGCCCCACCTCTCCCGGTGGACAGCCAACCACGCGCATGCTCCCTCCTGGCCGCACTCCCGTGCCCTCGGCCCCACCACGTGCGTGTTGGGATCCCACCTGCCGCCTTCCGTCCACCCGGCCCACCCCGCTATCGTCGAGGCCACCTTCCTCCTTTTTTTCCCCGCCGCCGATCGCGCCTCCAACCGCGTGTTGCCGCCAGCTTCTCTTCCTGCCGCGCGAGCGCCCCGCTGCCGGGATTTTCCCTCTCCGGCCCCCGCCTCGCACCCCGCCGCGCGAGCTCCCCCGTCCGCCTGCTGCTTCTGTTGGCCGGCGCCGCCCGTACCTACGGCGGCCGCGCCCGTCGCTGCTAGCTGCGACCACCCCTAGCCGGACGGCACTACTCCGGACCTGCAACCTCTCTCGTCGCTCGTCCTCGACCCCTCGTCACCCTTGGCTTCCGCCTGCCTCCGCGGGCCCGACACCGGAGCCCTGCAGCGCCTCCCTCTCCACCCCATCCTTCGGTCGCCGCCTCACGCGGGACGCTGGCCTGCTAACCGCCCCAGGTCGACGCCGACCGCACGGGAGACCTGGCCCGCATCACCAAGCCGCCTCTCACCACCAGGCCCTGTCGCTGCTTCTTCTCCTCCACGTCTAGCTGCCTTCCCGCCTCTGGACGGGCTCATCTCTGTCCACAACGCCGGTCGTCACCACTCGATGCCCGAGCACCGTCCGAGCGCCCCATCTCCTCCATGACCTCACCCTGCCGGCACCTTCCCAGTCAATCTCTCGGGACCCGCCATCCCTTCCTTCCATCGCCGCCAGGAGCAATGTTCGAGCGCTCGCTCGAGGCCAGCAGCAAGGCAGTCCATACTGTCGTTGTTGGCTCAATGTGTTATTGCTATTGTTTGTGTGCATTTCCATGTTAAGAAACATATGTGTCCTCCCCTTTGTGCGTTGATCTGGTGAGGTGTCGAAGTTCCAAAAATCCCCTCGGCAAGACCTTCATCGCCATCTAACAGATAAGACCGACTCCGACCTCGAAAAGACCTGCATCAACGCCGTGTACTCGTGAGGTGACAAGATACGACAAGGCCTCCTTGGAGATGATGATGGTTCTGAGAACTACCGATGTCGAGACCGAGTTTCGCACAGACAAGACCGGTCCCGGAATCTGAAGACCCTTGACAAGATCGTCTACTCGGAACACCAAGATTTACTTCGCGGGTACCGAGCACCGAGATCGCCTCCCTAGACACCAAGACCGTCGACATGGAACCGAAGCCGAGGATATTCGACCTAGAGCATCAAGATCTCCTTCACGGAAAACCGCAAGATCTTCTACACGGACCCGAAGACCACCGGTACCCGATCCATTCAAGTTTGCCATCGACGGCAAGATCGACCGTTTGGAACCCAAGTCCTTCTTCCCGGAGGCGACAAGATCTACTCCTTTGTACGAGAACGTCACCGCCGAGACCGATCCCCGTCGAACCTCGAACCCCTGGAACCCAAGATCTTCGGAGCTTAATGTGTTTCCCTGATCCGAGCTCCTATTTTATAAATGCCATCTATATAAACTTGCTGCATATTAATTGTCCATTCTCGCATGCATATTGTGGGTGTTTGAGGCTATTTCGATGATTCACATAAATTAAATATGGAGTCCATATGCGGGCGATCCTAGTCTTATTCCGGACTCCATTTAAATTTGTATAGCGAACCGATGCCCTGTTCGCCTTGTTAATTCAACATTTAATCTGCGGGGTAGATAAATAACTTGAACCTGTTAATTAATTGTCGGGACCCCGGTTCTGCTTAATATTGCCTAATTGCACCGCATCTGTGCCATGCCATGCATCATATACCATGAACATGCCGATTCTTCTGTCGTAGCATTAAATATTGCATCTGGTGTTTCTTCTAGTGTTTGCTTCTTCGCGGATTAGGCCGATGAGTTGATGCGAGTATCGACAAGTTCTCCGGATATGAACCTTCGACAGTGTTTCCCAGGCGAGCATCTCTCCCCCCTTCTACCTATTTTGCATTTACAGTCTTTATTTCCTCCTGTTGATCTATTGCTATCCGTGTCGCGATGCTTTAGTTTCCGTACACCAGTTATATCCCATGCAGCCTCTACATTGCCTTGGACACCTCCTATTACCTGTGTTTGGTAGACAGCTGGCCTAGCGAGTCATAGTTGCTTGCTCAGGTGCGATCTCGTGTTGTCAAGTACCACAGTTGTTGGAATGCTGGCAGATGTTTATGGTGGAGATGATCATGACTTTAAAACAACTATTAAATTACTAGATATAACTAATGCAGATGCATCAGTGGGCAATAGATGTTATTTGGTTCTTCCACGCTCACTTGTGTCCCGTAGGACCCCGAGTACTTGATACATGTTCCTTGACTATTCGCACTATCCACATCCGGGAGGCCTTATGGACCCCCTGAGCCAGAGCTTGATTCATTTCTATTTCTTGGGGCCACAAGTAGTTTGGGGCTTTATTACTATTCTGTACTTATGCCATGCTTTACTTCTTTATTTAAGATTGTGCATGGAGCACCTGTACTGTTTTGGATCATGGAATGTTTTCGCGGTATCGACAAGCCCAGTCACACTTCCGGGTTCCCAGTCGTTTACAGCCATTGTCACAAACCCTGGGTCCGTTCCGGAGCCGGCGAACTTCGTTGCGGGTAGCTTAGTGGGGTGGGCCCCTGAAATATTTTATGAATCTTGTGATTGCTTTGTCGTGAAAGCCTCGTTGGGTTTTTATTTGGTTTTTCCGAGGTTGATCGTGTGTGTGTTGCTATTTGTGCACCCCTGCAGGGTAAATCTTTCTGAAAGCCGTGTCCGTGGTTATGGATGACTTGGAGCACAGTATCTCGATCATAGACAAGCATAACTAAAGTATTGCTACAAATTTGACTTAATATGTGACTAGTAATCAGATTCAAATACAACGGAATGGATATTAAAAATGTCAACAACTGGTGGAGCTGGGGTTCCTTGTGTCTTGTTATATCTGCCTAGTAAGTATTGCAACTCCAATGGAATGTGATAAAAGTGCCAACAATTGCTGGGTTTTGGGATTCCTCAGGACAATTATATCTGACTAGTAAATGTTCCAACTACAACGGAATGGTGATTAAAACTGCCCACTACTTATGCTTCAGGATGACTCATGCTATCAACATCTGATTAGTAAGTGTTGCAACTATAACGGAATGAGTAAAACTGCCAACCGTGTGAGTTCCTTGGTCCGACTTCCTCGTTTGGTCTCGAGGGGGAAATACCAGGATGGGTATGTTTGGTGCTAGTATCAGGTAGGATCCGAATAGGTTTTTCTTATCCCTCTCTAATAGCCGCCAGTTTTCTTGAGTCTCTATAGGTTGTTTAGTGCATGTTGCGCTGCCGCTTCAGTCCACCATACCTATGTAGGCGAGAGCCGCCGAATTCTAGCCTCGCCGTGTACTAGCCTCAGTACTGACGCTCCTCTTTTTCCTTTGCCCTTTGTTGGCACCCCTTTTGTTTAGCAGGTTTTGAGATTGACGTCGTTAGCAGGGTTACCCTTCCGGCTTGGCCTGGGCAGGGTTATGCACGCCATTGGTTATTCTTCAGGGCTCTTAGCCCCATTTGCGTCTTGTTCGTACTCGAACGCCATAACGTTTTCAAGGTGATTTGGATCTTCGTATTGTATATCTGCATTCTTGACTCGTTGAGTCGCTATTGTATATATATTTGTTCTGTGGGTCCTATCGAGGACTGTTGTGTAATGGTATTACTTCGTTTTCCACCCGGACGAAAGTGCCTGGTGGGCGTCCTTGAATCGTTTCTATGCGGGTTTGGCGAAAAGGGCTAAAACTTGCATAGGGCTGATTCGAGGGTGTTACAACGAATACCAGAAAATTGCTCTCTCATAACAAGATTGAGTAAAGCAGGTTTTATCTCAAAGAAAGTATTTTCAGCCACAGGTGGAGCAATAGGTGTGCTCATAAAATCATTGTTGTTGGTGCTAGTGAAGTCACACAACTTAGTGTTTTCAAGAGTAGTCATTTTTTGGGTTTCAAATAAGAAAGCAAACAAGTAAAACTAATTTTTTGTGTTTTTTGAATAACAAAACAAGCAAACAAAGCAAAAGAAACTAAGCAAAACAAAAACAACAAAGTAAAGAGATTGGTTATGAGGGACTCCCCTTGTGAAGATGTCCTTGACTCCCCGGCAACGGCGCCAGAAAAATGCTTGATGGCTCAATGCACGGCGCCCAGAAAAGTGTTGATGGCTCGTGGTTGATGTAGAGCTCGTTGGGAACCCCAAGAGGAAGGTATGATGAGCACTGCAGCAAGTTTCCCTCATTTATGAAACCAAGGTTTAATCGAACCAGTAGGAGCAAGGAAACACCCCAAAGGTGTTACTAGCTAAGCTTTGGCAGGGGGCACTACCGGTGCTAGTAGCAACGTGGAGACATGCACAACACAACCACAGAACTTTGTCCCCAACTTGCGATGAGGTTGTCAATCTCACCGTGGTTTGCGGAAAACAAAGGATTAAACGTATCGAATGGAAAGAAGTAAAAGTTTGCAGAAAGTAAACACAAAGAAGTAAGAAGTTGTAGATTGTATGTAAAGAAAAGGACCGGGATCCATAGTTCACTAGAGGTGGCTCTCCTTAAGATAGATAACATGCTGGGTGAACAAACTACAGCGGGGCAATTGACAAACACCGAGAAAGCAATACATGCATATACTAATCATCTTGACTCCTCTGAGACTTGATTGGGCATTACAATATAATACATAGACCGCCATCCAACTGTATCTATGACTAATAATCCACCTTCAGGTTATCATCCGAACCCCCTCCGGTATTAAGTTGCAAGCAACAGATTATTGCTTTACGAACTGCGTGTAAAGTAAACAATACGATTGTTCTATGAACAAAGGATTGTTGTTTGCTCCCTAGTAGAAACAGCACATCTAGTACCTTAGAGATTTCTGTCACTTTCCCAGATTACCAGAGGCATGAACCCACTATCGAGCATAAATACTAACTCTTGGAGTTGCTAGCATCTACTTGGCTAAGATTGCTACTAACAACAGAACGCATGCAAGATCTCAAATAACAAAGACATGATAGAATCAATAATCAATCTGAAATAGCATCTCAATATCCATCGGATCCCCGCAAACACAACATGTATGAATTACAAAAAGATGATCTTGATCATGAACGGAGCTCACAGTATCTAAACATGAAAGCACAAAGGAGGAGAAACCAGCCATCTAGCTACTACATGGATCCGTAGTCCAAGGATGAACTACTCACGCATCACACTGGAGGCTTGCATGGTGATGAAGAAGGCCTCCAGGGTGAATTCCCTTCTCCGGCAGGGTGCCGAGAAGAGCTTTAGATCCCTCCCGATCTAGGGATGGAGATGACGGTGGCTACAGATTCTTTCGTGGATTTCTGATCGGGTACTTAGGGTTTTCGTCCCGAGGGCAATATATAGGCGGAAGGAGAGGCCGAGGGGGTGCCGGGAGCAGCCACACCACCCCCTGGCGCGGGCCAGGCCTGGTCACGCGGCCAGGTGGTGTGGTGGCTCCCTGGCCCTTCTCCGTCTCGTATTCTGGCACTTGATCACTTTTGGAAAAATAGGCACTTTGGCTTTTGTCCAGTCAAATTCCGAGAATATTCATTTTCTGACTTTCCTGGAACCAAAAACAACAAAAAATAGGCAGCTCGCACTGTGGCTCTTGTTAATAGGTTAGTCCAAGAAATCATATGAAAAGTACTCCAAAGTTGGAACAAAACACAAGAAAGTGGATAAAACCAAGCATGGAACATCAAAAATTATAGATACATTTGCAATGTATCACTCCCACTCACTTTCTTGTAAATACAAGCCTCTCCATAAGTTTGGACAAATCCAAACTCTTTTGTCACCTCATCAAATTAGAGATTCCAACTCTATGGTGCTTGCTTCAGTCCATAGATGGATCGCTGAAGCTTGCACACCTTGTTAGCATCCTTAGGATCGACAAAACCCTTTGGTTGTATCATATACAACTCTTCTTCAATATTACCATTGAGGAATGCGGTTTCGACATCCATCTGCCATATTTCATAATCGAAATATGCAGCAAATGCTAACATAATCCTAACTGATTTTAGCATCGCTACGGGAGAGAATGTCTCATCGTAGTCAACTCCTTGAATTTGTCGAAACCCTTTTGTGACAAGTCGAGCTTTATAGACGGTTACATTACCATCAACATCAATTTTTCTTTTGAAAATCCATTTATTCTCAACGGCCTTTCGGTCATGAGGTAAGTCAACCAAGGTCCAAACCTGGTTTTCGTACATGGATTCCATCTCGGATTTCCTGGCTTCTAGCCATTTGATGGAATCCAGGCTTATAATTTCTTCTTCATACGTCACAGGGTCATCTATTTCATCAACCATGAAATTCACAATAGGATTCCCGTACAGTTCAGGAGCTGCATGTGTCCTGCTTGACCTGCTAGGTTCGGTAGTGTCCTCTTTCGGAGTTTCATGATCATTATCATTAGTTCCTTCTTCATTTGGTGAAGTCAACTCCGGAACGACTTCTGGTGCTGCGCCACTCGCCATTTCATGAAGAGAAGGTTCAATAACCTCTTCGAGTTCTACCTTTCGACTATTCACACCTTTCGCGAGAAACTCTTTCTCTAGAAAGGATCCATTCTTGGCAACAAAAAATTGCCCTCGGATCT
The DNA here is from genome assembly GCA_910589775.1 of Avena eriantha. Classification (NCBI taxonomy): domain Eukaryota; kingdom Viridiplantae; phylum Streptophyta; class Magnoliopsida; order Poales; family Poaceae; genus Avena; species Avena eriantha. Next base: position 192,459,914 of record OU342744.1, read on the forward strand.
GTGATAGAAGGAATACCCAATTGTTTCTTTAGGGTATCCTATGAAGACGCATTTTCCCCAAACTTTAAGAAATGACAGCTTAGGTTTGTTTCCAAACCATAATTCATACGGTGTCGTTCCAATGGATTTAGATGGTGCCCAATTTAAAGTGAATGTAGCGGTTTCCAGTGCATAACCCCAAAATGGCAGTGGCAAGTCAGTCAGATACATCATATATCGAACCATATCTAATAGAGTACGATTACGACGTTCCGACACACCATTATGTTGTGGTGTTCCAACAGGCGTGAGTTGTGAAACTATTCCACACTCTTTCATGTGTGTGCTCTAAACTCGTAACTTAGATACTCACCTCCACGGTCGGACGGTCCAAATTTGATCTTTCTATTATGATGATTTTCCACTTCATTCTGAAATTCCTTGAACTTTTCAAAGGTTTCCGACTTATGTTTCATCAAATAGATATATCCGTATCTACTCAAATCATCCGTGAAAGTAACAAAATAACGATATCCACCTCGCGCCGACAAACTCATTGGACCACATACATCAGTATGTATGATTTCCAATAAATCTGTCGCCCGTTCCATTGAACCAGAAAACGGTGTTCTAGTCAGCTTGCCCATAAGGAATGGCTCACATGTATCAAATGATTCAAAATTAAGTGATTCTAAGAGTCCATCAGAATGGAGTTTCTTCATGCATTTAACGCCAATATGATCTAGACGACAGTGCCACATATATGAAGATATATCATCATTAAGTTTAATCATTTTAGCATCAACATTATGGATATGCGTATGAGTACTATCGAGATTCAACAGAAATAAACCATTCATCATGGGTGCATGACCATAAAAGATATTATCCATATAAATCAAACAAGCATTGTTTTCTGATTTAAATGAATAATCGCTTTGCAATAAACATGATCCAGATACAATGTTCATGCTCATCGCAGGCACCAAATAACAATTATTTAAGTTTATCACTGATCCCGATGGCATATGGAGAGGCAGTGTTCCGACGGCGATCACATCAACTCTTGATCCATTGCTGACACGCATTGTGACCTCATCCCTTGCTAGCTGTCGCTTGTTCTGTAGCCCCTGTATCAAGTTACATATATTAGCAACTGATATGGTATCAAATACCTAGGTGCTACTGCGAGTACTAGTCAAGTACACATCAATAACATGTATATCACATATACCTTTGTTTGCCTTGCCGGCCTTCTTGTCCGCCAAATACTTGGGGCAGTTGCGCTTCCAATGGCCAGTCCCCTTACAATAGTATCACTCGGTATCAGACTTAGGGCTAGCGCGGGATTTCTTTTCAGGCGCAACAACAGATTTGCCGCCCTTCTTTCCCTTCTGTTTACCCTTCTTGTCTTTCTTGAAACCGGTGGTCCTATTGACCATCAAAACTTGATGTTCTTTCCTAATCTCCACCTCTGCAGTCTTAAGCATTGACAGAAGCTCAGGGAGAGTCTTCTTCATGCCCTGCATGTTATAGTTCATCACGAAGATCTTGTACCTAGGTGGCGGAGATTGGAGAACACGATGTATGCCTAAGTCAATGGGAATCGTTATTCCCAAGGACACAAGCTTATCGGCGTACCCAGACATTTTGAGTACATGCTCACTAACGGAGCTATTCTCTTCCATCATGCAGCTAAAGAACTTTTCTGAAGCATTATAACTCTCTAAGGTAGCATGAGTATCGAAAATCATTTTCAATTCACCCATGGTATCAATAGCATTGCCATTTTCGAAACGCATTCGAAGTTCTGGCTCTAGCCCATATAGTATGCCGCAATGAACTAAGTTGTGGTCCACCTGATGAGTTATATAGACATTCTTTTCCTCGTCAGGGGCATCAGGAGCTGGTGGAGGGCCAAGCGGCACTTCTAGCACATATTGCTTTTGTGCAGCAGAGAAGAGAATCCTCAAATTTATAGCCCAGTTGGTGAAGTTGCTACCATTCACAGCAAGTTTCTCTTTCTCCATGAACACATTGAAATTAAAAGCAGGTGGTGCCATCTACAACAGAATTAGTAAAGTTTATTTAGACTAAGTTTATGATAGATTGAGTTCAACTAAACTCCCACTCAAAAACAACATCCCCCGTGTCTTTTTGGTGATTACATGAACCAAATTCACTACACCAAGTCCGATCATCACGTGAGTCGGTGTAGCTTCAAAGGAGAGCATCTATATGGGCATCATATCAACTATATGACTCATGCTTAAACTTTCGGTCAGTGTTCCGAGGCCATGCCTATACATGCTAGGCTCGCCAAGTAAGAACCTTAGCACTCGCGTGTGTAAAAATGTCTTACACCCGTTGTATGAAAGCGCAGAGTCGAGTACACCCGATCATCACGTGATGTCTCAAAACACGATACATAGAACAGTGCATACTTAAGGAAGAACACAATTTTTATCTTGATATTTAAATGAGGTATTATCTTATAATGCTACTAAAACGCCAAACAAGCAATATACGATGCAAACATCATATGTGTAAAGTGAAATGTATGGTTCTTGCATTTGATCACTATCATATACATCATGGTATGATCTTTATCATTTCTTTGTGTGTAAGGCCAAGGTCTATGGAACTTAAACGTTAGGTGTGTTGTAAGAGTATCAACTATACATCAACTTACAACATTACCATATCATGACACAAGCCCAGTAACGATCTAAACTAGACGCCTCTAATTTATCAATTGCAAGTTTTACGTGGCTTAGGGCTTTCGAAGATAGAACCGTTCTTACCTACGAACATGGAATCACAATGATGATAACCAAATTATTAGCAACTCGTTGTAAATCAGATATTGACTATAGTAGAAGAGACAGACACCCGCCAGCCACTTATGCAAAACTAGTTGCATGTCAGTCGTGGAACCGGTCTCATGTGCGATGACATGTAAGGTTGGTCCAGGCCGCTTCATCCCACTATGCCACCAATATCCAAAGTACATATAAGAAGCAATAACATGATCATCACCGCCCACATACTCTTATGTGTTCTACCCGTGCAAAGCACCTACGCATAGATTAGGCTCTGATACCACTGAAGGGTTCGCAGCATAGAAAACAAAAAATCCTACGATGAGAACTATACGCCAGGATCTATCTACTAGATACAAGCAACAGGTGGATATACATCCATGGAGAACTTACCCTCGAAGACAACAAAGTTATGTTAATGAGTAGGAACTCGTGGATGATGTAGTCGTACGCTTGTCGATCTCAAGATCGTGTGGAAGTCCTAGCGCCACAAACTAACGGTGCATCCGCACTCGCACACACCTTCAGGCCACCGAACAACCTCCGCCTCCTCGCTCTAGCGATGCAGCGGAAGCAGCAACTCCTTTCAGACAAAATGCCACCGGGAACATGTATCTCGCTAATCCGAGACCATGGGGGAATAATTCTAGAGGGGGAGAGAGATCCTTCACGAGGAGGTGTGAGGAAGAAGGGTGAGAGGGGTGGCCTTTTATAGGAGGAGGGGGTGCCCCTCCTCATGGCCGGCGCCCCATGGGGGGTGACCCCTCACCTCCCCCATTCATGTGGTTGTAACTCCCTCCATATTAAAATGCCCCTTCACATTCTCTTTTAAAGTCTCCACTTTAATGCATTAATTTTCTCCAAATTTAATGCTCTCTCATTTAATAAAACTCTTTTATTAAATTTATTCAGAATTTTGTTAATTACTCTAATTAACAAACATTCACATAAAACCCCCTACAACATTTCAATATTACATGTAGAACTAATTTTAGCAATTTCACCTGAACAGTTTCGGTGTCTATTGAAATAATTCCAACGCTTTGTAATTCATTCGTCTGAAACATATTTGCTCCATATGGTGTTGGTGTCCCTTAAGTGTGTCACCCTACGGTTCGTGAATAATGCAGACATGATCGAGACCCCTCTCAAATCAATAATCAGAAGCGGGACCTGGAGATCCATACTGACTCCTACACAATCTATGATGACTTCTGTGATCATGAGAACCTTTAACTTTAGTAACTAAATCCCTTTGTCTTGCTGTATATTACATGTCTGAGATTTGATCATCGGTATCTCCATACCTAGTTTGATCTCCATACCTAGTTTGATCTTATCACTTGCTTGCAAGTTAACCAATGTGATATCACCGAGAGGGCCCAGAGAATATCTATCCGTCATCGGGATGGACAAATCCCATCCATGAGCTTCTACATAACACTTCCGTAGCACTGGACCCACCTTTATAATCACCCTTTCACAGCGTGACATTTGATGTTATCAAGATACTCTTCCAGTATTAGTGATTAACATGATCTCATGGTCTAAGGACTAGGATTACTTTGTTAGATGTTATAGCAATATAAACACAATGACTTTGATCGTAATGCTATACTTCGGATGAATGTTCATCACATCATTTCACTAATGTTGTGACCCCGTTATTAATAACATCCAATGTCCATGATCAGGAAACCTTGATCATCTTGTTAATCAATGAGCTAGTTTATAAGAGAGGCATAACTAGGAACTTTCCTTTTGTTTATTAAACACATATGTATTAACGTTTCTAAATTAATACAATTATAGCATGCAAAATAAACATCTATCATATACTTGGAATATGTATAATAACAACTTTATTATTGCCTCTCAGGGCATGTTCCCTTCACCGGTGACCTCAGAGGCGAAGCCAGCTTCGAGGTCTAAGAAAAGGGCTCGACCAAACTCGAACCTGCGAGAAGAAACTCCGCTTCCGTCCACCTCCAAATCTCCAGGGACAGACCACTTGGAGAAGAGGAGTTATCGAGCACATACACAAAGGAGAAGCAACGGCGGAGCAACAACCCTACTGCCATAAAGTCTGACATGATGACGCGGCAAGCCGTCATTAAACCGCTGGAGAGAAGGTCCACAAAGAAACCACCGTAGAAGGCCACCGCCACCTGCAGACAAAGCGTCCACCATGGCCGTCAGAACCACAGGAGGGGGAGCCCCCCATAGTAAGAACAACATCGACATCTAGACGAAGAAGAAGATAGGCAACGCAGTGGACTGCTTCCCCCTCGCCACCACGGCTGGCCGGGAAGAAGAAAGCACCACACCAGTCACCGCAACACCAATCTCCCCTGCCACCACGACCGGCCAAGATAGGTGCCTAGGACTCCACCACCCCCGCCAGATGCTAGCTCCTAGGCCATTATTGAGAGTCTCCGGCTATACATCTAACCAGCCCCTTGACTTCGGCCACCGGAGCACCTCGGGAAGGCAGATCAACTCCGGCGAGCTTTAGATCGAGGCCGGTGACTGAAGCAAACTCCGGGCAGGACGCCCACAACGGCGGCAAAAACACCGCAAAAGCAACCTACAACTAACCTAAACTACTTCGGCACCTCCCTCCAACACCTATGGCCGGCATCGCCGCCAGAGGGGCTCGAGATCGGCCTGGCCGCACTCGCTAGCTCTCAAGCTACTGTTCATAGAGGAGAGAGGGGTCAAACGCTTGCCTTCTACCTGCGCAATGATTTCTTCACACGACTGTCTTTGGAGGCGGGGGATTCGGGGAAATATACCTAGGACACCCGGTAGTGTCCTCTAGCAATATATCTAGGCATTTTTTGAGTTTGGAGGGGCTTCAGGCCTAGTCGAAAAACACCCATCGTGCAAAACCTAGACCCAAGCTCAGCTTGATCCGGCTGTCGGGCTAAAAATTTGCCCAAGCAAGGCAAATTCCACCGGGCTGTCGGGCCAAGCATTCCCTATTTTCCGCATTTCCTTTGCTAGAGCCCGGAACACAGATGCTAGGCCCGAGCCCAGCCCGTGGACCAGAAAAGCCTAGCATGTTGGGCCATAAAATTGCAACCGTACCAAAAACACAATCGGACAGAATCGAAGTGTGTTTGAGCAAATCTGGCTGTCAGGCTAAAAATTTAGGCCTAGTCCTAGCCCAAGCAAGATATATTCTACCGGGCTGTCGGGCCAAGCATTCCCTATTTTCCGCATTTCCTTTGCCAGAGCCCGGAACGGAGATGCTAGGCCCGAGCCCAGCCCGTGGGCCAGAAAAGCCCAGCATGTTGGGCCATAAAATTGCAACCGTACTAAAAACACAATCGGACAGAATCGAGGATTTCTTGTGCCGGCGTCCTCTACCAACCATCCTGCCCGATTGGGAGTTTGGGACGGTGAGGAAGTGGCCCATGTAGGAACCTATTCTTCGACATGCTTCGCGTGGGTTGCCTTCCGTCAATCGTACTTGGTTCGATCAGCTAGCTCATACTCCCTCTGTTTGATAATATAAGATGTTTTAGTTTTATAAAAAGAGTGTATGTAGACTTCTTTTAGTGTGTAGGTTCATAAACCTAAATAAACATATACGCTAAAAGACGTCTAGATACACTCCTTTCACAAATCTAAAATATCTTATATTTTAAAACGGTGGGAGTAAGTGGTTGAACAGTGCGGGGTATTTGAACCGATCCGTCTCTTACTAAAAATCCGAGGTGGGCCTAAAAACGGAATAATACCTGGCTGTACTGGATGCAAAAACGATGAAGACCTTCTTGGATACTGTGCTTGATGCTGACGTTGACGGGGTGACATTTGGCCTTTGGTACTTTGGGCGTGTAGTACTTCGCTAGCTCGAGGGATACAGCAAGGTTTTCAAATTACTAGAAGTACTAGCTAGTGATTATTTGTTGCCTCTTGCTAAGTGCATGTCATGTCGGCTCTTAATTTTTTCTGTGTCGGCCGACAAGGACGGTTATGTGCTACGGCGCCTGATTTGAAGTCTGGCTCTGATTTTTTTTAAGCGAGACAAAAGCTTTGTCTTGAAAGAAAGGATTGCATACCCCTTTGATCATTAGGCATTAGTGGCAGGGTTTAGAGAGATATTTCATCAAAAATATAAATAATATCCAGTTTAAATGTGGACGTAGATGGCTATATTTCAGAGCCATCATATAACACCCTTGATCATCTTCACTGAGGCATCTACATCTGCATGGCTTGTTGTTATAGCTTCAACCCATTTAGTAACATAATCGACAACAACAAGAATATGAGTGTAACCATTTGATTCTATAAAAGGTCTCATGTAACCCATGCCCCATACATCAAAGGGTTCGATTATAAGACTATAATTCATTGCCATCTTTTGTCTCCTACCTATATTTACCCTTCTTTGGCAAGCATCACAGTGTTCTACATACATGTGTGCGTCCTTGAGCAAGGTGGGCCAATAGAATCCAGATTGAAATACCTTTGCTGCAGTTCGCTTGCATGCATGATGTTCTCCATACGAGCTGTCATGACAAGCTTGCAAAATTGCATTCATTTCATGGTTAGAAACACACTTCCGAATCATTCCATTAGGTCCATGACGATAATGATACGGATCATCCCAAAAATAATATTTAAGATCATTAAAGAATTTCATTCTTTGATTTCTAGTCATACCAGGAGGTACACATTTTACTGCGAGATAGTTAGCATAATCCGCAAACCAAGGATCAGAAATTTCAAACTTTGCTAAATATTCTTCTAGAAATGACTCATTTATAGGTACGGGGTTAGTAATTATTACCTCCATCCCAGAGAGATGATCTGCTACCGGATTATCCTTACCCCTCCTATCTACTATTTGCAAATCATATTCTTGCAGTAATAAAACCTGCCTAATCAACCTAGGCTTTGCATCCTTTTTCACAAGGAGGTGACACAAAGCTTGGTGATCCATCTGAACTATTATCTTAGAATTAATGATGTAAGATCTAAATTTGTCACAAGCAAAAATTATAGCTAGGAACTATTTTTTGTAGTAGCATAATTTTTCCGAATCTTATTAAGAGTTCTACTAGCATAATAAATAACATTTAAATTATTTCCATCTCGCTATCCTAACACAGCCCCTAAAGCATAATCACTAGCATCACACATGATTTCGAAAGGTTCATCCCATTTTGGAGATTGCATGATGGATGCTGAAACTAATTTGTTTTTAAGGTTCTCAAAAGCTGCAATGCAGTCATGATCTAAGTAGAATGGAGTTTCTCTCTCAAGAAGGTTGGTGAGAGGCATAACTATTTTAGAAAAATCTTTTATAAAACGCTTATAAAAACTTGCATGTCCCAGAAACATTTTTGAGGTTTTATGTCCTAAGGTATAGGAAGATTTTCTATAGCATTTATATTAGTTTTATCTATTTCTATACCCTTCTCCAAAACCTTATGCCCCAAAACCTTACCTTCTCTTTCCATGAAACAACATTGTTCCCAATTCAAAACCAAATTTGATTGGTTGCATCTCTGCAAAAGTTTGGTTAAATTGTAGAGGCAATTATCAAATGTTGTTCCACAAACAATGAAATCATTTGCTAGAACTTCCATAGTCTTCTCAATAATATCATCAAAGATTTTTAAAACACATTCTTGAAAAGTCGCAGCTGCATTACATAAGCCAAACGGAAATAATATATAAGCATATGTGCCATAAGGGCAAGTGAAATTTGTTTTCTCTTGATCTTCCGGTTGTATAGCAATTTGAGAATATCTAGAATAACCATCAAGAAAACAGAAATAAGAATTATTACTAAGTCTTTCTGAAATTTTATCCATAAATGGTATAGGTTTATGATTTTTCTGTACCTCACGGTTTAGTTTCCTAAAATCAATGCACATGCGATATCCAACAATAGGTTTTACAGGAACTAGCTCACCATCCTCATTCATAGCAGCATCAAGACCCCCTTGTCTTGGTATGCAATGAGCTAGGTTAACCAACTTACTATCCGAAATAGGATATATTATGTCGCATCTAATAAGCGTATAACCTCTTTTCTTACAACTTCCTTCATTTTCGGATTAAGCCTTCTTTGTGTATCAATTACAGGTTCAACATCATCAAGCATGGTAATCTTATGTGTTATAATAGATGGATCTATTCCTTTAATATCACTTAGAGTATATCCAAAGGCTTCACGATGCTTAATCAAGATCAAAATGAGTTTATTTGTTTCATTTTCTGGTAGATTTTTACTAATAATAACAAGACATTTATTTTCATTATGTAAAAACTCATACCTCATATCGTTTGGAAGTTGTTTCAATTCAATTGGTGAAGGTTCTTCATCTCTTTTTCTTACCAGTTCTTCATAGTCATGTGGATTTTGTGCTTCCAGAACTGAATCAAGGTAATCATCCATGTCTTCTCTCTCCTCATCATTTGGTGCTTCCTCCCAATTAATTAGGCTCCTCTCTAATTCATCTTATGGAGTACTGAAATGAATTGCGGCCAGCTCGGCAATCGTTTTCTCTTCCTTGATATCTTCCACTTCATATGGCCTCTTCTTTAGTTTGGTGAAGTGGAATGTCATTTCCTCTTCTCCAAACATCATTGAAATAGTCTCCTTATTATTATCAAATCGAGCTTTGGTTATGGAAACAAAAGGCCTGCCTAAAAGAATAGGACAAAAAGAATCTCGAGGCATATCCACAATATGAAAATCAAGGGGGTACATGAGTGATCCAATAAAGACATAGATATTTCTGATAACACCTTCTGGTTTTATATTAGTTCTATTATACAATTTAATAGTAGTGCCTACCGGTTCCACATCTGGATTATTTAAATTATAGCGAAGTTCCTCATAAAGTGACGAAGGCATAATGTTTATAGTGGAAATCGGCTCACAAATTCCATATAAGAAAGTTTCTCCACAATATATAGGAGACATGGGTTTAGAAGTTTAGTAACCTCGTACCTTACCTTTGATGAATTCTGAGGTTTCAAAGTCTAGCATAACCACTTCATTATCCATTGTTCGTGCTTCCATAAGATCCTTTAGTATAACATTATTTATATTGGTAGCTTCGCGGTTCTTTTCTGGTTTCTTTAATCTTCTCTTTATTTGTTCTTCCTCTTTTTGCTTTTTCTTGATATTCTCTTGAATAGGTGCAGAGGAGAACCCTTCCATTAGCGCACTTTCTCTTGCACGCTTATTTTCTTCAAGGGGTTTATTGGGTTCCCATTCTATAGGTACCTGTAAATGCCCTGCATAATTCTCAATAATTTTCTTTACTGAGTAAGAATCAATACCAAGGGTTTTAATCATTGCACAAGTCCTTTCATCTGCAAGGAAATCGTTAACACAATCATATTCAGAAGAACTATTCGTAATGTTCTCCTCATTTTTAAGATTTTTCGTTGTCTTCCTATTTTTCATTATTAATTTCTAGGCTTCATCATAGGTATAAGATAGAAAACTACCATTAGAAGCGGTGTCTAGATTCGTTCTATTTCTAATATTAAGCCCTCCATAGAAATTGTGAGTGATTAACCAATCAGGCAAACGATGATGGGGGAAATTATCTAGATAGCTTTTGTACCTTAGATACCCTTCATACAAACTCTCATCAGGACTATTTTTGAAACTGGTAATAATACCTCTCATACTATGAGCTTTGCTTTCTGAGTAATATTTTGATAGGAAATTGGTTGTCAATTTCGTCCAAGTCCTTGGCGCTTCTGCACAAAAAGATCTATACCAGTCGCAAACATTATTAGAGAGAGTTTGTCTAAACAACTGGGTTTTAACCATATCAAGATTACAGTTGTCGAATATAAAGGAAGCAAGAACATCTTCAAAAAATAGTAAGTGTCCATATGAACTCTATTCATCGGTTCCTGCAAATTCCTTAAGAGTGTAGTAGTTCAAATAATAAAGGGTGGATCTCAATTCCATCCGGATTTATGCTTTTACTGACAGTTATAAAAGCGTCCATGGGTGAACCCATTTTCCTTACTGCCTCAAGCTGGATTAAATGTTGAGTGTTGTTCATTGTTGCGGTCTTGCAACTTAAATTAAAAATTAGTACAACGAAAGTAAATAACTAAAAGTAAAGTGACTTATAGCGCTAAGCTCCTCGGCAACAGCGTCAGAAAATAGCTTGATGACTGCAGGTGCACAGATTGTTTATAGCTAGTTTCAAAATAAAGATATCGATCCCATAGGGAGCAGTAGGCAAAAGACTAAAAATGCTTTTAACTAAAACTAAACGAAGTACTTAAGGAATAATTTTGAGATGCAAGAAAAGTAGAATTATTTTTGGATTTTTGATTGAATGAAGCAATTAAAGTAAAGTAAAACTTAATGCAGAAAGTAAGAATCACATGTGTAAAAGAGCTTGGAACTGCAATAGGTAAAAAGGCGTTCTCCGGGAGGGGTGGATACACCGCTAGAAATTTAAACTAATCAATCAAGATTATAATAACAAATATTCTCATGATATGTATTTATGTGGGAGGAGCTCCATATATGGGAAAATAGGCAGCAACCATTTCTCACATAATCCTTCATAACCACAGCTGACAGATAAACAACATCAATCGTGTTATCCCGCTATTAAGGGATTTCTCTCGTGGCATGGACATGGCTTTATGAGTTCTCCTTGTTTCCCCAATTTAGTATGTAAAAAATGACAACAGCTTTATAGTCACTGTAAGTGCTATCATCCCTCCATCTACCAACAAGTAATCCCCTTCATCGTGTCCCCATAAGAGGCAAATATTAAGGAGGTGCACAACTCCCAGCATCAAGATGAAGACAATTAACGCATACACATAATGATGTATACCATAATAATCTCTATCTTATCTCAATCATATGCTAGGGGTTCTCCATCTCCCCAAGAACTAATGATCTACTTAGACATGGAGGCAATCAACATCATGGCAATGGTAATGGAGACAATTGTAAATGAATAGTTCTTGTATAAATCCAAAACGAGTATGGAAATTACAACAAGATCTAGATGGGGTGAAGATGGGATGGATGGAGGTGATGGTGGTGCAGTGGTTGATGAAGATGAAGATCGATGCCTTCGCCTCCCAGATCTGCGTAGGGCGAAGATGGATCCCTTGGGCAAGTTCCCCCCAGATTCCTTCTGGAGGTGAGGTTTTCAGCGATTTCTCGGTGTTCTGTATGGCGTCTCCCCAATCCAGTTGCACGGGGTAAAACTATTTGAGGAGGCGGTGGCGGCACCAACTATACGGCTGGAACTATACGACCAAAAAATTAATTCCCACCGTATAGTTGGTCGTTAAACCTTCTGGATGCCTCGATAACTTCGGGTTTTCTTCTGGTGTTATTGATATTTCCCAAATAAGCAATTTACATTGTTTTTTACTCCTTTTCTCCCTAATACAACTGATCCAAGAATTGTGTCTAGTGTATCCATCATTTGTCCTGATCCTGGTGAAAATAGACATAAAATGTGCGCGCGAACACCGTAAAATACCAAGACCCTACCACTATAATGCAAAACAATAATATAAAACATGATGCAAATATGCACTCATCAGCGGCCGCTAGTTGTTGTGCATAATTGTTGTGGATGAGGCAAACTTTGAAGGACTACGGTGTCACATGTGAGAAAGTGTCTCTGCTTTGTGATAATAAAAGTGCAATCAAAATCGCCTACAACCCAGTGCAACACACGAGAACAAAGCATATTGATATTCGTCATCACTTTATCCAGGAGCATGTGAATAATGGAGATATTGACCTCTCTTATGTTTGCACTGAGAAGAATATTGCGGATTTATTCACCAAACCCCTTGATGAGAATATATTTTGGGAGTTAAGGAATGAGCTAAATATCATTGATTCAAGCAATGTGGCTTGAGACCATGCACCCTCACTCATGCATTCATATGTTATCCTATCTAGATGTAGGCATGGATATAGGGGGAGTGCGGTCCTAATTGATTGGGCTATCCCTCCCCCATTATGCCCAAAGTAAGAAACTCATCCAATTAATATCATTTTGTGATATGTGAGCTTCAGTGACGAGTTCTGGTAATAGACCCAAGATATATGTTCACGGTGCCAAGCAAAGTATACTCAAACATGGTGGGTCCAATGTCTGTGATAACTCGTGTCTGCCATGTAATTACGGAATCACGTCGTCTCGGAGCAGACCCCACCGCCCGGCGGGTGCGAAGGTGTGTCGCGCCAAAAATGCCTCTCACAGAGCGAGGTCCTGCATGCGTGTGCTAACGGCGGGCCTAGTTCGCACGCGCATCCCACCATCCTAGGACGCAGGGTAAGACGGCACACGCGGCAACCGACCGCGGTCTGGAATCTTTCTCCCTATACCGTAGTGGGGCCTGCCTCCCAGGATAGAAGGGCTCCGTTGCGACGTCGCCGCGTATCCTTTTCGGTATCCATCCCACGGCCAAAAAGAATGGGAATGAAGTGGATAGCAGTTTGAGATAAAACAATCTAGCGTTATTATTTCCTCTCGATGGACATAACTCACATCCTAAAAAATACACGGCCTGTGCGCCAATGCACTTTGCTTTTCTTTTCTTTTTTTAGATGAAGGTCCAAGTAGTTCACCGTTAATAGGGAAATTTTTCTACATGACACTGCTATTCGTTGACATTTTTCAAAACACATTGTCTGATTATATCTTTGCTAAGTACCACCATAATTTTTGACACATTTGCAAGAACACACTACATGGCTAAAAATGGAAAGTTTGGCATCGGTGTTTTCTAGCAAAGGGAAATGATTCACCCCTATTGTCTTGCAATCGTTTGGCTCTCCTCACACGATGCGTGTCTCTAACACAGCCAAAAAAGAAGGAGGCCCAATCACGTGTCTCCCATCCCCATCTTCTCTACCTTATCTTCATATTCCCCCTAATCCCTCATTCTATACGAGAGCACATGTCTTCTTTTCGTGCGCGCCTCCACATGATCCTCACTGCCTCTCTTGTCGTGCGCCCGCATCTATTTGGCTCCCCTTGCATCATCGGCCAGTGCCCTGTGTCTCCACTACACTATCATTGGTCTCTTGTGATGTGGCATCTCCTCTATAGCTTTCCAGCCCCACCTCCACTGGATTCCGCATCCCCGACCATCTTCGGCTTCCCCAACACTACCACTGCCCCGTTCCCCTACCCCCAAGACGCTGCATCTCCTCTCCATCGGCCTTTCCTCCACGGGATCCCGTAGACCAGCGTCAAGGATGCCAGGGGCACGCCTCTGACTGGGTCTCGCCGTTGCTCTAAGCGACGACGGTTGCTACAAGTGATGATTATTGTTGCTACAAATGTTTTAGTTTTTGCTCCATATGTTTTATAAATTTGCATCATTAGATAATTTTTGTTGCAGTTGCTCTATGTTTTTGCATCCTAAGACATATTGGAGGATTAGAGATTTTTTGGTATGATGCTACAATAACATATTTTTTTGCTACAATTGTTTCATGATTTTGCTACAATAGTGTTAAGGAATTTTCTTATGACGTCTCAGACAAGAATCTCCGACGATGTCTCCCGCGGAGTCGGTTTTGCTATAATAGCACATTTTTTGTTTTGAGGTCTTAAGTGAAGTCCGTTTGTTACAATGGCATATTCTTTTTTGCTACGAGATTTTCGACGAGATCCGTCTTTTTCTTTTCTGTTTCTTGAGCGAACATTTTTTTGCTACATAATAGAAAAACCGTTTTTACATGGTAGCAAAAGTGGGATTCTGAGGCAAAGGTGGACACGCGACGGTCTTTGTTTTTTTTTGAACAATCCAAGGGTGCAACACACCCAAAAATGTTGCTGCACGAAGAACATGTGGTAGGAACAATTACAGGGAGGCCCAAAACAACACTCGCTCAAAGGACCTAAAATTCGAAAAAAGGGCCTCCACATTTACAGAAAACGCCCTATTGCAAAAGGAAGAACGCAATCAAGCCCTGGGTGCCTCTACGACCATCGCCAGTTGAAGGGTTCGCAGCATAGAAAACAAAAAAAATTCCTACGATGCGAACTATAGGCCAAGATGTATCTACTAGATACAAGAAACGGGTGGATATACATCCATGGAGAACTTACCCTCGAAGACAACAAAGTTTTGTTAACGAGTAGAACTTGTGGATGATGTAGTCATACGCTTGCCGATCTCAAGATCGTGTGGAAGTCCTAGTGCCGCAAACTAGCAACGCATCCGCACTCGCACACACGTTCAGGCCACCGAACAACCTCCGCCTCCTCGCTCCAGCAATGCAGCGGAAGCAGCAACTCGTTCTAGATGAAATGCCACCGGGAACATGTATCTCGCTAATCCGAGACCATGGGGGAATAATTCTAGAGGGGGAGAGAGATCCTTCATGAGGAGGTGTGAGGAAGAAGGGTGAGAGGGGTGGCCTTTTATAGGAGGAGGGGGTGTGCCCCTCCTCATGGCCGGCGCCCGATGGAGGGTGACCCCTCACCTCCCCCATTCATGTGGTGGTAACTCCCTCCACATTAAAAATGCCCCTTCACATTCTCTTTTAAAGTCTCCACTTTAAATGCATTACATTTCTCCAAATTTAATGCTCTCTCATTTAATAAAACTCTTTTATTAAATTTATTCAAATTTTTGTTAATTACTTTAATTAACAAACATTCACATAAACCCCCCTGCAACATTTCAATATTACATGCAGAACCAATTTCAGCAATTTCACCCGAAACAGTTCCGGTGTCTATTGAAATAATTCCAGCACTTTGTAATTCATTCGTCCGAAACATATTTGCTTCATATGGTGTTGGTGTCCCTTAAGTGTGTCACCCTACGGTTCGTGAATAATGCAGACATGATCGAGACCCTGATACGTTGCTAACGTATCCATAATTTTTGATGTTCCATGCTTGGTTTTTATCTACTTTCTTGTGTTTTGTTCCAACTTTGGAGTACTTTCTATACACTTTCTTGGACTAACATATTAACAAGAGCCACAGTACCAGCTGCATGTTTTCTACTGTTTTTGGTTCCAGGAAAGTCAGAAAATAAATATTCTCGGAGTTGGACGGGACAAAAGCCAAAGTCAGTTTTTCACCAAAGGACACAAGGACCCAGAATACGAGACGGAGAGGGGCCAGGGGGCGCCACACAACCTGGCCGTGTGGCCCAGCCTAGCCCGTACCAGGGGGTGGTCTGGCCGCCTCCAACACCCCCTCAGCCTCCCCTTTCGCCTATAAGATGCCTCCGATACAGAAACCCTAAGTACCCGATCAAAATTCCACGAAAGATTCTGTAGCCACCATCATCTCCATCCCTAGATCGGGAGGGATCTGAAGCTCTTTCCGGCACCCTACCGGTGAGGGGAATTCACCCTGGAGGTTTTCTTCATCATGCAAGCCTCCAGTGTGATGCGTGAGTAGTTCATCTCTGGACTACGGGTCCATGTAGTAGCTAGATGGCTGGTTCTCCTCCTTTGTGCTATCATATTTAGATCTTGTGAGCTCTGTTCATGATCAAGATCATCTATTTGTAATTCCTACATGTTGTGTTTGCGGGGATCCGATGGATATTGAGATGCTATTTCAGATTGATTATTGATTCTATCATGTCTTTGTTATTTATGATCTTGCATGCTTTCCGTTGTTAGTAGATATCTTGGCCAAGTAGATGCTAGCAACTCAAAGAGTTAGTATTTATGCTTGATAGTGGGTTCATGCCTCTAGTAATCTAGGGAAGTGACAGAAATCTCTAAGGTACTAGATGTACTGTTGCTTGATACATTGTAAATGTATCTATAATTTTTGATGTTCCATGCTTGGCTTTATCTACTTTCTTGTGTTTTGTCCACACTTTGGAGTACTTTTCATATGATTTCTTGGACTAACCTATTAACAAGAGCCACAGTGTCAGCTGCCTCTTTTCTGCTGTTTTTGGTTCCAGGAAAGTCAGAAAATGAATATTCTCGGAATTGGACGGGACAAAAGCCAAAGTCGCTATTTTACCGGAAGACATCTGGAGCCAGAATACGAGACGGAGAAGGGCTAGGGGCCGGCCACACCACCTGGCCATGCAGCCAGGCTTGGCCTGCGCCAGGGGGTGGTCTGGCCGACCCCAGCACCCCCTCGGCCTCTCCTTCCACCTATATATTGCCTCCATTACCAAAACCCTAAGTACCCAATCAAAAATCCACGAAAGAGTCTGTATCCGCCGTCATCTCCATCAATAGATCGGGAGGGATCTGAAGCTCTTTACGGCACCCTGCCGGAAAGGGGAATTCACCCTGGAGGCCTTCTTCATCATCATGCAAGCCTCTGGTGTGATGCGTGAGTAGTTCATCTCTGGACTACGGGTCCATGTAGTAGCTAGATGGCTGGTTCTCCTCCTTTGTGCTTTCATGTATAGATCTTGTGACCTCTGTTCATGATCAAGATCATCTATTTGTAATTCTGCATGTTGTGTTTATGGGGATCCAGTGGATATTGAGATGCTATTTCAGATTGATTATTGATTCTATCATGTCTTTGTTATTTGTGATCTTTCATGCTTTCCGTTGTTAGTAGCTATCTTGGCCAAGTAGATGCTAGCAACTCCAAGAGTTAGTATTTATGCTCGATAGTGGGTTCATGCCTCTGGTAATCTGGGGAAGTGACAAAAATCTCTAAGGTACTAGATGTGTTATTGCTACTAGGGAGAAAACAACAATCATTTGTTCATAGAACAATCATATTGTTTAATTTACACGCAATTCATAAAGCAATAATCTGTTGCTTGCAACTTAATACTGGAGGGGGTTCGGATGATAACCTGAAGGTGGATTATTAGTCATAGATGTAGTTGGATGGCGGTCTATGTATAATGTTGTAATGCCCAATCAAGTCTCAAAGGAGTCAAGATGATTAGTATATGCTTGTATGATTTCTCGATGTTTGTCAATTTCCCTGCTGTAATTTGTTCACCCAACATGTTATCTATCTTAAGGAGAGCCACCTCTAGTGAACTATGGACCCCGGTCCTTTCTTTTACATTCAATGTACAAACTGTTTACTGCTTTGTGTTTACTTTCTGCAAACTATTACTTCCTTCCATTCGATACGTTTAATCCTTTGTTTTCAGCAAAACCGGTGAGATTGACAACCTCATCGCAAGTTGGGGGCAAAGTTCTGTGGTTGTGTTGTGCAGGTCTCCACGTTGCTGCTGGCACCGGTAGTGCGCCCTGCCAATGTTTAGCTAGCTATTGCTTTGGGGTGTTTCCTTGCTCCTATTGGATTCATAACCTTGGTTTCTTACTGAGGGAAAACTTGCTGCGATGCTCATCATACCTTCCTCTTGGGGTTCCCTAACGAGCTTGTTAATACACAAGTCATCAAGACTTTTTCGGGCACCTCTGTCGGGGATCAAAAGAAGAAGAGACTCCCACATCAATAACGAGCACATCAAGACTTTTTCTGGCGCCGTTGTCGGGGAGTCAAGGACATCTTCACAAGGGGAGTCCCTCATAACCAATCTCTTTACTTTGTTATTTTTGTTTTGCTTAGTTTCTTTTTGTTTTGTTTGCTTGTTTCTTTATCAAAAACACAAAAAATTAGTTTTTACAAGTTTGCTTTCTTTATCAAAAACACAAGAAAATGACTACTCTTGAAAACACTAAGTTGTGTGACTTCACTAGCACCAACGATAATGATTTTATGAGCACACCTATTGCTCCACATGTTCCTGAAGCTACTTTCTTTGAGATTAAACCTGCTTTACTCAATCTTGTTTAGAGAGAACAATTTTCTGGTATTGGTAATGAAGATGCTGCTGCCCATCTAAATAACTTTGTTGAACTTTGTGAGATGCAAAAGCATAGGGATATAGATGGTGATATTATTATGCTGAAATTGTTTCCTTTCTCTTTGAGAGGAAAAGCTAAAGAATGGTTGAATTCCTTAACTAGGAATAGTATTGATTCTTGTACTAAATGCAAAGATGCTTTCATTGGAAAACACTATCCTCCTGCTAAGATTATATCTATGAGAAGTGAAATAATGAAGTTTAAACAATCTGATAATGAACATGTTGCTCAAGCTTGGGAGAGAATGAAATCTTTGGTAAAGAATTGTCCCACTCATGGATTGAATGCTTGGATGATCATCCAAACTTTTTATGCAGGATTGAACTATTCTTCAAGGAATCTATTGGATTCTGCTGCTGGAGGTACCTTTATGACCATTACTTTGGGTGCTGCAACAAACTTCTAGATAATATGATGGTTAACTATTCTGAATGGCATACTAAGAGAGCTCCACAAGGTAAGAAGGTAAATTATGTTTAGGAAAAACCTCCTCCTTGAGTGATAAGATTGATGTTATTATGTCTATGCTTGTGAATGGGAAAACCCATATTGATCCAAATAATGTTCCTTTATCCTCTTTGGTTGCTCAAGAAGAGCAAGTTGATGTGAACTTCATAAGAAATAACAATTTTAGCAACAGTGCCTACAGGAATAATTTTGGTAACAACAATTATAAGCCATATCCTCCCAACAATGGTAATGCTTATGGAAATTCCTACAACAATAATAGGAGTGCTCCCTCTGAACTTGAAGTTATGCTTAAAGACTTTATTAGTAAACAAACTGCTTTCAATAAAACTATTGAGGAAAAACTCTCTAATGCTGAAAGAAATATAGCATCTTTGGCTGAAGCTCAATCTTCTTTGAATAAAATGGCTGCTAAACCTGAAACTAATGATAATCCCTTCGCAGCTACTAATGCCATACAAGTGAGAATTGATGAAAATGTTAGACTATTAGCTGAATTACATGCTAAGTGGGAAAGAGAAGATGAAATTGCTAGAAACATTAGTGTTTCTACTATCACTACCACTAGTGTATAGGCTAGTAATAGCTCTACTACCTTAGATGATAACTATGATTTTGATATTGATGCTTGCAATATCTCTGAAGTTATTAAGTTCCTACAAAATCTTGCTAAAAGTCCTAATGCTAGTGCTATGAACATGGCATTTACAAAACACATTACTAATGCTCTTATAAAGATTAAAGAAGAAAATATGAAACATAAAGCTTCTATTCCTATAAAACAAGAAGATGGTTGGGAACCCATCATTAATATGAAAGTGAATGACTTTGATTTCAAAGCTTTATGTGATCTTGATAGTAGTGTTTCTATTATGCCTAGAAGGATTTATAATATGCTTGATTTGCCTCCACTTGAAGATTGTTATTTGAATGTCCCACTTGATGATAATGCTAAAAAGAAACTCATGGGGGGTCTTAATGATGTGCTTATTATGGTTAACAATGCCTATGTCCCCGTTGATTTCTATGTTTTGGATGTTGAATGCAATGCTTCTTGCCCTATTATTTTGGGAAGACCTTTTCTTAGAACTGTTGGTGCCATTATTGATATGAAAGAAGGCACCATTAAATATCGAATCCCACTCAAGAAAGGTATAGAACACTTCCCTATGAAGAGAGAGAAGATTTCTTTTGCCTCTCCTATGAAAACAAACTTTGCTCTTATTGCTTCTTCATTTGAGAACACTTGATTCTTTCTTGCTTCTTATGCCTAACTTAAAGGCGTTAAAGAAAAGTACTTATTGGGAGATAACCCAAAAGTTTTAGATGAGTCTTGGAAGTTATTACTTCAGTAATAACCGGTCCTTATCCTTTTTATTTGCTTTTTGTGCCAAGAGTAACCTCTAATGAGAGAGACGTAATGATTGGGAAATTTGCTGTCCCGAAACAGATTTGTGTGCTTCACCGTAAGCATTCGTGTAAAATCTCTGAACATCCTTTTGAGGCGTGAATTTTTGTGCTTATGCCCCAGGTTTTATCTAACTTTCGTTAGTTCAACACTTTTTGATTTGAGCAACAGAAGGTCTTAAAAAAATCGTCTTTACCTATTGGTCTGTTTTGACAGATTTCTGCCATTCTCTGCATTTGCTTCTTGTTGGTTCCTTTTTGAGTTCTTTTGGGGAATTGAGATTTTTGAGGGAAGTGCTACAATATCTAGTGTTCTAATGGAAGTTTATTGGTGTTAGAATTGAACCTAAAGACTTATTATCTTGAGTGCACTAATGTTGGTAATAAAGATTGTGTGAAGTTTTGTATGAAGGAAAAATTTCAGGTGTATGGAAGGAATGAGTAATGAGATGAAGAATGGACTAAAGCTCAAGTTTTGGGATGCCACGCGTGTCACCCCAAGAAATATCCAAGAAGTACAAGCGTCAAATCTTGGGGATGCCCAAGGCATCCCCTTCTTCATCAATAAAAATCCCAGGTTTCTTCCAAACGCTTCATTTTTTATTGTTTCATGCACAGTTGTGTTGTTCTTGGAGCATCTTATTTTCTTTTTCATTTTGGTTTTTCGTTTGCTTTGTTTGCTTAGTTTGCTGAATAAATTGGTTGGACCCCCTCTTTCATACATTGGTTTTCAAATAGTTTGGTTTGGTTCGGAAAAGAGTAGGAAAGTTCATGCTTAAGTGGTAAAGAGAGCTTGTTTTTGACTGTGGCCTATGCTTTGTCATGCCATGCTTGATATTGTTTTGGCTTTATGCTTAGTATTCTTTGATGTAGAATGACTTGTTATAAACAATTGAGATTGATTAATGTGCCTTGGATGAATCATGCGTTGTTTTAGCATATTAAAGCATAGTATAGTGGTATTCTCCTTTGATGCTTTATTTGGGTTGACTTGGCTCATGCTCACACCATGTTATGACTATCCCAAGTCACCATAGCCTTGATGATCCTTTAGTTTTCAACTTGTAGTATCAATTTATGCTTGATCAATGATGTTTTGTCGCTCTGCATGATTATGGCCATTATTTCTCTCTTAGTTTGTCGCTCCCAGTCTTTTGCTAGCGTCCACAACCAAGTATGAGTTCCACTCATGCATCCAACTCCCTAAACCAAGTTATTCCAAAGAGCCCTCCATACCTACCTATTAGCTTATGCTATTCCAAGTATATTCATGCTTTTATTTATCTTCCAGATTAAACTTGTTATGAGAAAACTAGTGATTAAAGCTCTCACGAACTTGATGGCACACTTTACTTCTTTGCATCTAATAAACTTGAACCATTAGGTCCTTCTTTGTTGTGTATATGCTTGCGCTTTATAAGTTGAAATTAGCAGAACCATGTATCATGGGGAACGCTTGCAACATTGCACTTGTACTTTGTACCCCGTTGATATCATGTTCTTTTGCTTATGGATCCCGGCGGTGTGTATAAAAGTGGAACTTGTAAGATCATGGAGTTTGTATGTGTGTTAGAGAAACGCCTAGGCAGCTAGCCTAAGCCATGCTTAATCATGGTGGAAACTTGCAGCATCACCATAATGAGCACTCTATGAAGCATCCTCAATAAAAACCTATGCAAATAGCAAATAAAAAGATCGTTGAGATGCTCATTGTCTGCTTGCCTTGTCATTTTTATTATGGGATAGCTCCTGTATCATGTGCAAGGGGTACCCCATTGGCGGTTCTTTATGATACATATGTACTTACAATGACAAGAGCTTACTCGTGACTAAAGTTGAGTACCATGAGGGTCGGTCTTCGTAAGTAAGGGGCATGAGATTTCGGTTTATAACTTGTCAAGCATATCCTCTTAGTTGTGTCACTTTAACCTTAATCACCCTCAAGATGCTTATGATAGGGGTAATGAGAGCTGAAAGCTATAAGTACCATAATTTTTGGAAGCTCTTTATGAGACTTGAATCCCTACTTCCTTCTATGAAGGCCCTTCTTTTACTTTTATGTTGAGTCCCCACCTTCTATCTTTATGCACCTACTTTGAGAGCATAGTGGCCATTCTTAGTTCTATGTGCATTGTCCCAAGACTAGTTGATTGATGCATAACTTGATATTGGTTGTTCTAAACTATTTGTATCTAGTCACTCTTATGAACTTTGAAGGTGTCCTATGCATTTATATTTGCTACTCTATGAGGGACAAGCTAAATACTATTATGCTATGTTTTGTTTATGTGAAACAAATAAATGTCTTGCAAAGCATTGTTATTCATGAATCTTTTGTTTGTGCCTTTTCATGTTGCATCATAGTTTCTTTGTCTTATTGCTAGAACTTTGTCTTTCATGTTATGATTGAAGTACTATGGTCCCAGGTTTTACAAATACTTTGATCAAGTTTATGATGGTGCATGTCACCTCAAAAATTATTCTTTCTTTTTATCACTTACCTACTCGAGGACGAGCAGGAGTTAAGCTTGGGGATGTTGATACATTATAAATGTATCTATAATTTTTGATGTTCCATGCTTGGTTTTATCTATTTTGTTGTGTTTTGTCCACACTTTGGAGTACTTTTCATATGATTTCTTGGACTAACCTATTAACAAGAGCCACAGTGCCAGCTACATGTTTTCTGTTGTTTTTGGTTCTAGGAAAGTCAGAAAATGAATATTCTCGGAATTGGACGGGACAAAAGCCAAAGTCGCTATTTTACCAGAAGACATCTGGAGCCAAAATACGAGACAGAGAAGGGCTGGGGGCCGGCCACACCACCTAGCCATGCGGCCAGGCTTGGCCCGCGCCAGGGGGTGGTCTGGCCGACCCCAGCACCCCCTCGGCCTCTCCTTCCGCCTATATATTGCCTCCGATACCAAAACCCTAAGTACCCGATCAAAAATCCACGAAAGAGTCTGTAGCCGCCGTCATCTCCATCCCTAGATCGGGAGGGATCTGAAGCTCTTCCCGACACCCTACTGGAAAGGGGAATTCACCCTGTAGGCCTTCTTCATCATCATGCAAGCCTCCGGTGTGATGCGTGAGTAGTTCATCTCTGGACTACGGGTCCATGTAGTAGCTAGATGGATGGTTCTCCTCCTTTGTGCTTTCATGTATAGATCTTGTGAGCTCTGTTCATGATCAAGATCATCTATTTGTAATTCTGCATGTTGTGTTTGCGGGGATCCGTTGGATATTGAGATGCTATTTCAGATTGATTATTGATTCTATCATGTCTTTGTTACTTGTGATCTTGCATGCTTTCCGTTGTTAGTAGCTATCTTAGCCAAGTAGATGCTAGCAACTCCAAGAGTTAGTATTTATGCTTGATAGTAGGTTCATGCCTCTGGTAATCTAGGGAAGTGATAGAAATATCTAAGGTACTAGATTTGTTGTTGCTACTAGGGATAAAAAACAATCCTTTGTTCATAGAACAATCGTATTGTTTACTTTACACGCAATTCGTAAAGCAATAATCTGTTGCTTGCAAATTAATACTGGAGGGGGTTCGGATGATAACCTGAAGGTGGATTATTAGTCATAGATGCAGTTGGATGGTGGTCTATGTATAATGTTGTAATGCCCAATCAAGTCTCAAAGGAGTCAGGATGATTAGTATATGCTTGTATGCTTTCTTGATGTTTGTCAATTGCCCCGCTGCAATTTGTTCACCCAACATGTTATCTATCTTAAGGAGAGCCACCTCTAGTGAACTATGGACCCCGGTCCTTTCTTTTACATTGAATCTACAAATTGTTTACTGCTTTGTGTTTACTTTCTGCAAACTATTACTTTCTTCCATTCGATACGTTTAATCCTTGTTTTCAGCAAAACCAGTGAGATTGACAACCTCATCGCAAGTTGGGGGCAAAGTTCTGTGGTTGTGTTGTGCAGGTCTCCACGTTGCTGCTGGCACCGGTAGTGCGCCCTGCCAACATTCAGCTAGCTACACCATTGGGGTGTTTCCTTGCTCCTACTGGATTGATAACCTTGGTTTCTTACTGAGGGAAAACTTGCTATTGTGCTCATCATACCTTCCTCTTGGGGTTCCCCAACGAGCTCGTTAATACACAAGTCATCAAGACTTTTTCTGGCACCTCTGTCGGGGATCAAAAGAAGAAGAGACTCCCACGTCAATAATGAGCACATCATTGCTACTAGGGAGAAAAGAACAATCGTATTGTTTACTTTACACACAATGGGTAATGCAATTATCCGTTGCTTGCAACTTAATACTGGAGGGGGTTCGGATGATAACCTGAAGGTGGATTATTAGTCATAGATGCAGTTGGATTACGGTCTATGTATAATGTTGTAATGCCCAATCAAGTCTCAAT